>OU538798.1:5000000-6250000 GCA_912999815.1 Campaea margaritaria | reverse complement strand
AACAGGAACTACGCGGGTGAAGCCGCGGGGCGCAGTTAGTAATATTATAATCGCGAAAGTTTGATGAAATGTAGTATATTTATAAATACTTTAGGTCCAGGAATACAACGTAGGATAATTTTTATCTCGTATGAAATAACTTTTCCTGTGGGTTATTAGTTAACGCAGGTGAAACCGGGGCATTGCTAGTTTACAAATAAGAATTTCAATATGGAATTTATAAATTTTCAAATGGAATAGTAGAGACGTATCCAATGAATGGACTGGCGCTTCTATGTAAAACCATTATACTTTTTAACATTTTCAAAAAGGCTAGTCCACGCTAACCTGCGTCTTTATAAATCAGCTTCAATAATTACCGTTCTCATAAAATTCATCAAAGTAGATCCATAAGTCCAAGCAGTAATATCGTCACAGCTGAGCTTTTCCGCAACCATGGTTAAGTTTCTCTTTTTATACACCTCCATGGCCGAATAATATGATAGGACTACGTCATGTATGAGCACCACCTTTGTTTTAAGATCTTCTGCTTGTAGATTAAGCTGGCCACTTTGATTTTGAAGCTTTACCGTTAAATCCCATAGTTGTACGTTTTTATTATCAGTTAAGTTCATTAGACGCAAACCTGTTCAGAAACGGAATTCAAAATGTATCATGCCCTATTTACAGTTCAAGAATTATGCTTAAGTTGGCCGAGCACAAGACTATGAACGGTTTCCGAATACGAAAAGTGGTGAATCCAGCCCGTCGTTTGTTTGGCCCATGTGCTAAAAAACTGATACTACGAAAATCTATTCAAGTCAGACGAGGTCGCAAGAGTGACCCCTCTATAATCTGGTGCTCGACCGACTTTGATTTATTTCGTGAATAGCCTACTCGTAGTATAGTGGAGCAGGTAAAGCAAATACTGTAGGTGTAGGCGTTGATATCTTATGACAGAAACCTGGGACCAAAATGTCTTATTCACTTACCAAATTATTGTGCGTGTGCTCAATCGCTCTCCTGTCTAATTAACACCCTCAAGTCTACAGTTAGTGGATCTTCAAATACTAGTACACTAACCATACACAGATGTAACAAATTAGGTATATTTTTCTTATTACATTGGAGAGTATATTTGTGAGTTTAATGAAAAAACTAAAATGAAATTAGCTTAAAACTAAGATGAATTGTGTAAGAGAGAGGAAGCTTAATGCCCTGCAGTGCAGTGGGTCGAATGAGCTGCCTATGATAATGATAAATGAAAAGTCACTTTGCAATCATACGTATTTCGTGATTCCATGAGCCTGTTCTAAGTGGCGTATACAAATATCTCACCTGTCATGTTTACTCCTCCGTATCGATAATTTTCCAAATCCAATGAGAATAGGTCCGGAGACACGAAGATGTAAGAGTGCTCGTCTGCCATCAGGCCGACTTGCTGAGCGTGGCTGAGGATAAGGTCTATGCTCTCGGATGGACAGTCCACTATAAAGTTGGTGTAGCCGGTTTCTTTAGCATTAATTAACACATCTCTGAAATGAAAATTAAACGCAGATATTGGTTTTAGAGAAATTTGTGAATAATCGGATTCAATTTCGGTAACATAAGAAACATGCATTAGCTTATTTAAAGCTTATAGTACCTGGATGACCGAGCTTTGCTCGGTATTTTTTTTTTTATTCCATTTTCTAAAAATGATTCCTAGCTAGATCGATTTATCGCCCCCGAAACCCCCTATATACTAAATTTCATGAAAATCGTTGGAGCCGATTCCGAGATTCCAATTACATATACATATATATACAAGAATTGCTCATTTAAAGATATAAGATTAGCTTGCTTGTTTCAAGCCAAAAGAATTCGGGACAAAAAAAGTCGCGTAAAAAATATCAGTCTCTTGTATTATTGGACCTACACGTGTAGGGTATCATCGTGGGATTCGAAGGCAAAATGTGATTTAGATTGGTTCCGATCTGAAGATATTTGCATGCAATGTTTGGATGACAACATAAAAAAGTTTCACTTATTAATTTTATAGGACCAGGGCCTCTGCTGTTTCTTACTCTAAGTACTCAAGTAAAGGAAGGCAAGAATTTCTAGATGTAAAACAAATGATTTATTATTAGCCCAGCTTTCACAAATGAAGTTCTATCACAGAATACCTATTTATATCATGACTATTAAAACAGTTATGTTCCAGGACAAAGTATATAGAGCCGCCTACGAGGTAATGGAAAATGAATACCTAGCGATTTGTCAGTGAATAAAGACACCCACACCACACCTGCGAAGACCACAAAGAATTTAAAAATAAGTTTTAAGCCGACATAAAAGTGGCACAACATCATACAATGCGCAACTTTTATATTTGTTAAAATCTTTTCTTTTGTCCACAGATTAGTCCATTCAAATTTAAAGTCCTAGTTAAAAATTTACTCTACAATCATAATGCATTAGGTTTAATAACTTAATAAGTACTTAATAAATAGATACCTAGGTGACAGTTTCCCCTCATTAGGTTAAAGTGCAGTCGGAAACTTTAAGGTCTGCAAGTGTACATTATGGCTGCATAGGTTATATGAAGATAATTAAGAAGCTTTACTTCCGCTAAAATTTATTGGCTAATTAAAACATTTTCTGCCATTAAGTAGTGCCCACCAGGGTTCTATTTTGTAAGATTCAAACTGTGTTTTTTTAAGACCATCCAACATTAAACAGAACAGTAAATTAATATGGATATTAATAATTATTTTTGGCAGCAGTAAAGCTGGGCAGTTAGTTTTTACACAATAACACCTGACTGTAACAACCTCTTTATTACGTTAGTTGGCTCGTCAAGTTATAAAAAACCACCAAGAAACTCTAGTAGAGGACTGACATTTATTTGTGTTTTTAATGAAAAGGTTTTTGGTTTCATAATAAAGGGTTCGATCAAGACCAAACATGGTCGTTATTCGCTATGACCACCTATTATTACTTGTAAAGCGCTCAATTTTGATCTGTCGAAATGGCGTACGTGAAACTAGCGCTTTTTAAAAAGTTCAGAATAAGTTTAAAACGTGCTTTGACATCATACGTTTTCGGCAAGGAATCTCATGTGGCATAGCCAATAAGATCCCAATAACTCTGTCCGTGTCTGTGCGTGTACCGCCCATTGGGACACTAATTGTTAAATTTGATTTGTTTTAGTTTTTAAGATTTCTTTGTTCTGCGGTGTTTCAATAAAGAGTTTATCTGTCTACCTACTTATCTATAAATTATATCGATAGGATCTAAATACCTATCAAATACAAGGTAAATAAAGAATACGAAGTACCTGTAATCGTTACCACTGAGCTCTCGAATGGCAATGGTGTACTTGTCAGTATCGTTACCTATTTGCATCAAATCACTAACACGCAAGATACTGTATCCTTTGACATACAAGATCGTGAAGTTTTTCCAATCTTTGTGAACGATTAGTTTCTCTAAAACCTGAAACATTGAAAGAACAAGTTATTGTACGGTCGGTAACAAAAGTCACTGATTACCCTGACATTTAATTGAACTTTACGCATGCAAAAATCGAAACATTTTGCGAGAAGTAGTAATTTGAACAGTTTGGAAATGTTCAGCCACTTTCGTTGCTGACTGTACATTTGAATCTTGGAGGTTTGTCGTCACACTTTATCTGTGACTTTAGTATCGCAATAGGTATGTAAATTTTATTACGTCCGCGTTGCCTCTTATCTCTAACTTTTTTGTGTTAGGCATTTTATGAGCTTGTTACTGCCGGTAATATGAATAAAGTTTTCTATTTAAAAGTTTTTTTATTTAAAAAAATACGATATTAATTTGTTTGACAAGTCAATCATCACGTGATGTCATCAAAGAGAACCTATATGAATATTTCAAAATACCCACCTCATTGTACGCAGAAGGGCTAGGGTGATAGTTCAGCAGTGACCAACTCGGAGTATACAAGTCATTGTGCGTTATCAATATATGGGGCAGTTCCATAGCATCGGTTATGGCTTGGATGATTTCGCTGGCCCGTCCGCCCACGCCATCTATGATACCCAGTACTCCTTCCTGCAAAAAATCAGATATAATTTAAAATTCTCATTAGAGAAGTAGAATTGCTTTGTGGTCATTTTGCAAGATTCTCTCAATGCTATAGAATACAATAGAATAGAAAACTCTTTATTGTACACCAGAAACAAAAATAAACACAGTACAGAAAAATATGCTATGATGGTTCTTAAACTTTTTTGTACGCAAAAAGTACGATACATTAAATAACAAAATAGATCTACAATGGCGACTTAACTAGAATAAGTTTTCTTCCTGTAAGCCATCGAGAAAATAAAGCGATCAAAAAGCAAGCAAGCGAAGTCTCAGTACAGTGCCGCGTAAGACGGTGACCCAACCAAATTTCTGGATAGCACAGCAATCTATTGGATGTTTGGCGGTTAAGACTTAATATCTTCGAGATCTCAAAGGTCAAGGCCGTCTTGATAGCTTTTGTGTGAATTTAAAAATTGGTTCTTGTAGAATCGATGATATTTAAACTTTTTTGACACGGAAAGACTGTAAAACCCCTAGCCATGTTAGGTACTATAAGGCTTCTGTGCCTGTGTAGAAGTTACATTAGAAATAGCGCCCATCTCTTTGCTTCAGGGATTGAAAAAGGAAACAGGGGGGCATCTGTTATTACTGTTACTAGCTGTGTATAAAAGAATGGGGTTACTTACCATAGCAAGGTCGCACACATATTCGCTGATCTTGAGTATACGTTCTTTCTCCCCAACTTCCTTTATGGAGAGGGTGAAGTTGTACTTCTCACCACTCACGTTCAGGATTTCCTTCAGGTCATTTGCCTCTTCGTAAATTATAGCACCTGAAATCGAGCAAAGTAATACCAGCTATTACTTCTGGAAATTCATAAAAATATAGAAATCTTTCCGCCTATTGCACTGTTTATTTCTCATTGTCCTGTGTTCGTATTTCCATATGGTTTGCAATAAAGTTTATGTATTGTCTTGTATTTTTTATCCGCTGATGGGTTAGTTGCAATTCATTTCAAAAATACAGTAGAAAAATTACAATATGCATCATAATTGTACTGCTTCCTACACTAATAAGTATAATAAATACGAAAGTTTGAATGTTTTTTTGTTTGTTACACAATCACGCTAAGACGCCGAATTGGTATGCGGCTACCTGCTCTGAATCTTGGAATAACATTTTGTATACTTGTCAGCTGCGGGTGAACCCGCGGGGTGCAGATAGTTTGTAATGCACTCATTAAGGAAGTAAGGAGCGGCATTGTTTACAATCAAGTAAAAATAAATTGCAGTAGAAAAGTTGTGTAGTTTTGATGTGTATATAAACATTATTTAGAATTGTGGCAGATTAGTAAACACATACAATCCGTTATCTAATAAAATATTTTTTTCAGCAGTTGTATAGAATCTACGCAGTGTTATTAATTAAAGCTACATAACTACATCATAAAAACTATTACAAAAGTAACAAAAATTTTTAATAGTATTGCATTAATATCAGTGAATAATTAAAAATAAGCAAAATAAATATCATTTTTTTTTTCAACCTGGAAATGCAGCCAGTGTTCTTGGCACAATGCCTCATGGACACCCACCCTCTTTTGTTAGATTTTTAAGTTTTTAGTTTTAGTTAGTTTTCCTTTTATTTATTTTGTTATTTAAGTTCTGTCAATAAATACAAAAAAAAATAATTTAAAACGAAAATTACAAACCAAGAACTGGGTTCTCCGAATCCTGTGACAAAACACATGGCGACAGCAACACAACTATAAACAAAACAATTACAGACATTTTTATCACTAAAATAAATATCAACGGTGCTTAGCCATTATATTTAGGTTTTTTTTTAAAACACTGTTTAAAAAAACACTAAATCGAGAAACATTTGCGAGCTCTTCAGAATTCAAAATGTGATTCCGCGAACGCATGAAAAGTTAAGGGCGATAAATGTTAATGAGTTTATGTTTCAACATTGTAATTATCCCGAAGTTTAGAGTTAATCGACGTTTTAAAACAGTGGCGTAATAAACGTTTAGAGCTTAAACCGACTGTCGGTAATATGTTTAGACGGATACTGGGACGGCGCGCACGCGACACGACGAATCCAAAATAATCCCGCGCCTATATTTAGGACACGTTTTCCACAAGACGACATACTTTATCCAGCCCGTCTGTCTCGCGCTAAATTGACAAGATTCACAATCGCCGAAAAAAATCTTTGAGAAATAAATTTTTCAATTCAAAAGGCTTATCAAATTTTATAATATTACTGGTTTCAGATTTTTATGTGTGTGATTCTGCTTTTGTAACTTTGAAAAACTTATTTAAAAAATGACGTAGTCTCAGAACTCCTTAGCTTTCGCTAAAATGTGGACATTTTATGTTATTTGTAGAGTTTCGATGGATGTTTAATGCGAAGTAATCATACTGTTTCTAGGGCTAACGAAAAACTTAAGAGAATGCTAACAAAACAACGACAAAATCAAACATCAACAGGCGATCCTCAACTAATAGCCTACCGCATCCAACAGCAGCTAGTCTTCAGTGATTGGGTGAGAGCCGGTATGATCCATGGGCTATAGGTAAATATATATGGCTGTAGGTGCCACACGCCATTATGGCCTCGCACATCATGGCAATACGCGTATGAAGTCGCGGGCAAAAGCGAAATGATTACGAAAGCTGACCTAGAAGCATTGTGTACGCAGACAGGCCGCAGACAGGGAAGCATGTTCGAATAATTACAAAGTGCTCTACTTTTTGTCTGAAACAATCTTTGATAGGAAAAGCGAAGAGCAATATTGTTTTATTGAGAGGTAACGTTAATCATTCATTGTAAAACTGCGTTGATGAGCTTCGTTATTGTAACAGCACTGTCGTTTTTAAGATTCCTCACAAATCCAATCATTCATACCATCGAGTTTCAAGACGCCAGCGATTTTAGCAAGAGCAGTCATAAAATGTTGTATGCCGGTTTGTATGTACTATACCTATTAACATTTTGTTCACTTTATACTACAGCTCTTGATGTTTTATGAATTGCTGTTTGAATTGGGATAACCGATTTTCATCTATCACTTTTCCACTCACTCATATAATATACGAAGAGGGCACTGATGATGGTTGGGATAATTAAGTGATTCATCATCATCATCATCAACCTATACCTATACGTAGGCTTCTTCTAGTTAACGCTACTGAGCCCAATCTTCGGCACTCCGCATATTTTATAGTCTTTGTCTGCCGTTTTCCGCAAGTCGTCACTCCACCTTGCCGGCAGGCGTAATATACTACGTTTGCCTAAACGCTGTCTCCACTCTAGAACTCGCCTACCCCATCGGTTGTCGGTTCTTCTATAGATGTGACCGACCCACTGCCACTAGTGGTGTTAGTGACTTATTGTTATGATTTTAATTTAGGAATAGAATAGGTTTGTAATAGATAAAAACCTACTAATGTTATAAAAGCGAACGTAACTGTGTTTATTTGCGCCCTTTTCACGGCTGAACGGACCTTGATAAAACTTGATAAAGTTTAAACACCCTGGAAAAACAAAGGATACTTCTTATCGCGATAAACTTTATATCTCTTCCGCGCGGACAAAGTCTCTTCAAAAGTTATACACATAAACAAGGATATAAGAAACCATTATAGATTTATTCTATGACATTGAATGAAAGTGAGAACACAAGGTGAGTAGCCAGTCCAAAGCCAGTCCCTAAACCCAATTGGTTCACATTTCGCAAAGACATTAGTATGCGCTGACGGAGTGCTGGACGTTGACTCATAGGACGTGCCGCACATCTTAGGCTCGTTATAAAATGCTGCAATTTCGTCGCTTGTGTCCTGTACGAATCACACTCTTTTGACAAGTGACGTAACGAAATGACTCATTTCTTGCGTGCCGCTGTTATTGCGTTCAGCTTGAAATATAATGCTTCCACTGAACTGCGGGATAGCACATTGACTTTATTGGGCAGTACCTACCTCCAGAATTAGGTATGCATTTGAACCTAGCAATATAAAGTTCAAGGTCGGGCAGACGACTAACTCTGCATAATATTGACGCTGAGTAGTATGAAAAACTCATGTCCCCGGCCTACAGAGTATAAAAAACGTCCTTGTACATACATAAATAATCCTGAAATAAAATAATATAGGTATTTGACGTGATTGCTCTTGATATTTATTTCTACATATTTTTACCAAACCGTAAAAGGAAATCAATTCACCAACATTCGGCTTAAAATGTAAGTTTTACTGTCCATAAAGTCGCACCTCTGTACTTGTCCTAAATAAACGCCAAATGGAAATTTACAATGCTGGGATCGATGAAGCTCAATAAAATGTTTACGAGCAAGGTTTGGCAACATTTGTTTACGAGTGTGAAGCGCCCATTGCTTAATTCGGTCGCAAAAGTGCATTTTTATCGTTTTGCCCCATGTGTAATGGGAGCCTATAAATATACAACCACTTATTTTCTTTGTCCACATTCCATGGCCTATTTTAATTACATTTTTTTAGTAAATCTAGTTATTAAACATAATATAATAAATTTAGTAATATTGAAAGACGATTTTTTTTGTTTAAAAAATTAAAAGAAAAGAAAATAATTTCTAACCGCGCTTGATTTTCAGATACATAATAATGACGCTTTTTTCTTTTGATTATAAATGTCTCATAGATCTTCCTTTATTACTTTTTATTTGTATGGAGTGCAATAAAGAGTTCTTATCTAATCTAGTTGTTATCTATAATATCTTGTCTTATGCGGTAGGCCAAATCAGAAATTAACTTTTGTACATCGAAAGTTTGTTAGAATTCCTGTCTTATGCTAAGCAGCTACGAGTACTAAACCTTGGCTATTTTATGAAGCCTGCCTCTACTTTTATTTCCCATTTTAGTATAATTTTATGGATATTTATTCGTTATACCTGGCTTTACTTATATTTTTAGGAAAGATGTAGTTAAATGGCGAGAGGAAGTTTGCAATAACAAAACCCAATCTCACAGGTAAACAACGGCAAAGGAGTTCTCTGAAGATTATTTTCTATTTGTTATTGTAAAAATTGTGTCCTTAATCGTTCGCGTAATTTGTGCTGGAAAAGCTCTACGTAGATATCTAATAAAAGCACGGCCCAATTTGTGATTTGCTCGAATTTGTGTTTATAATATAAGAACTGTTTGTATGCGGTGCGCTAGTAGGGGCTATTATTCTAATGTCAATAAATAAGACTACTAAGATAAAACCTGATTAAAAACTAAACACGAATTAGCACAAACGTGCATTTCCTTTTCAGCAATAAAACCTCAAGTATTAGAGTTAAACTCCAGCAGCGAAAGAACTATCTCGCGTGAAAACATTTAATTTAATTTCTCTTGAGTTCGCTCTAGCTCAAATGGATTGGTCGGTAGATAGATAGGTACATCCATCCACTGCCTTTAATGTCTAGCTCAATATTTTCTCTATTGCACTTAAAAGGCTTGTCTCTTTCCAGAGGCTTGGTTCACTCCTGGCTTTTTATAGGGCACTTAGAACTTAAAAGTAGAGTTTAAAAGTACAGAATTAGAATTTAAAAGAAGAGTTTAAAGGTACGTACAGGATATTATAATAATTTAATTTGATAAAAGTAAACTTTACTATTATCCCAAAGGTTTCTCAGATAATCAGTGAAAAACTAAAGTTAGGAAACGTTGAACACTAATCTTTCTCCGGATCACCAGCCACGCCCTTTTGGGGAATTTTCAGTACATCTTTTAGAATACGAGTGAAGTGTGTACTAATCTTACCAATTTTTAGAAGTTCAATTGCTTGGGCCATAATTCTTCTGTGGCTCGATAAAAGAGAGGTATATTTGTTGTTCGCCACGATTATTCAGCTGTGTGGAGATTGATTCATACAGGTATGTATTTATCTGTTCGATTTGATGGTACAAAGATAATATCACCGTTATATTATTATCTTACTTATTTTTATGGCTATATATATATATTTTTTATAACTTCGCTCGTAGAAGTGCTTCTTGGTGATGGGATTTATTTTAGTGGGTACTAGAATGGCAATAGACCAATGTCCGTAAAAATCGGCAACTTTGCAGTGATAGCGCGGTTCAATAGAGAACAGACTTGAGGCCCAGGTTCTTTTCGATGTTTTAACGTGAAACCTTAAACTTTTATTTGCTCAAAGAAACAAGACAAGAACAAACAGAACAATCTGATATTACAACAAAATATATTGTACCGAACTGCAAGTTTATGTAAACACATTCTAAGAGCTATATTTATGTTCATGTTTGGGTAAAACCTATAAAGCAGAGGTCACCGCCACTATCTATGATCAATTTATTTCAATCTCTCGTAGACTAGGATTTGCATGATCGTATAGTAAAATGGATTATCCTTCATGATGCACTATTGATATTTGCAAGCTAGTCATAAACTTTATGCCTTCATAGAAAATCACTAGTCGCGACACCCTCTCCCCTTTTATCCCTTTTAGTGCTAAGCTGAATATATCTAGACTTAATATATTTCTGAAAACCCCCTTTAGTTGCACTTGAGTTGGTGAATTGAGTTACTTTTATTTTCACCTTGGAACCTTTTGTAGGTAAGTTTTTATCCATATTATAGAATACGTATAAGTATTATTGAAAATTGTATTTTTCAGACATACCTACTCTTATAAAATTCGTACTCGGTGCCAGAAGGTGATCGAAATAAGTCCAAACCCCATTAATTTACTATAAGTCACTAAGAAGGCATTTCTTTATTATGTACCTATCTGTTATATGTACACAGACTTCATCAGAATAAACAGTATGACTGCTTTAATTATATTATAAGAGTCTTAAATATAAAAATATATTTATATATGATATAAATAGCTAGTTACTCATGTAGTGGATCCTCACCAATCAGCTCATGATTGATTGACTGATATGATATTTCCAAGCGATATGACTTCACTTAATTTCAATAAGATGCAGCAATTGGTATCATCGACATCGCCCACAACTGACGAATGCGTTCTTTATACAGACTCGTTAATATAAGAGGTCATGTCTATGTCTCCCACGTTCTTAAATAAATCTATAGCGACCTTTATAGTGGCTACTGGGTGGTGTTTAAGGATATATTTAAGGGTACATACAGACAGACCACGCAGATTTACTCATAAAATACATATCAATTGTAAATAAAACTATTATCGTTAATCGTGAGCAATTAACTTGTAGGACGCATAGTGACAGATCCTCGGGGCTTGTCATTCCAATACGAATGACGAGCCCCGTGGCAATCAAACGTCAAAATGAAAAGAACTCAAGCTCATCCGCACGGTGCTGCATAGCCCCGCCGACTAGACAAAAAATAAAAATATTTTGTTCCTGTCAATGAAACATACAAGAGATCAATATTTTATATTTATATTTTGTGGATAAAGCGTGAGACAAATCAATGCGACGCGGGGCATGCGACGCGCTGCATGACGCCACTTGAAACCTTTTTCATACAAAACTGACAGCACTGTGCTGCACACCGCACGCCGCGCTGCTTTTCGCGGTTTTTCGCTAAATACTTATTTACAAATGAGTTTTTATATAATACGCATTATTACTAGGTACAGAAAGGCCTTTTGCACTATGCAATTCCGTCTCTACTCTACCACTTACCAGTCTCGTTCTCGTCTAGGTACTATAATTTCATCTAATGGAGTGAGTAAGTAATTTTCCTATAAAGATAATTAGTATTCAGCACACTAAGCAGAATAAGAGCAGAAAATGGAACAATGTAAAAAGGGAACGAGGTCGAAACCATCTGGAATGCTTTGATTTAGTTAATTGTTAAATGCTTGTGCACCTGTCTTATTAATCGATTTGAAATTGCATTTTAAAATTGTATTTACCTTTTATTGTTTTAAATTAGCCGTAAATTCATCTAACATTTACAAAGCGAGCTTAATCTCGTGGTTTTACAAATTCTACAAGTAATCTTGCGTAAATTCTAATTAAACAAAACTTTAGGTGATCTTTAGGTTTATGCACAAAAATGTTTTCTTTTCATAAGCAACCTTTCTAGAGTAATTTCTGTAGCAAAACTTCTGAAAGCTACTTAATGTAGCTTAAAATTTCAATACACTCTGGACCGCAGGGTGGCTATAAAGTGGACTTGCACGGGCAGATGTGACGCTGTAGTCTAATAAAAAATAATAAATAGGTCTTAGACATAAACGCGGTGTACACTTCAGGGTGCTATCGATGCTACGTCTACACAGGCCAGCCATGGCCAACCTTTACATTGCTGGAACTGCAATAAATTTTATTTTATTTAAGATTGTTGCATGATTATGATCCTTGATTTTCATAGTTACCATCTGATTTTATTTCAAAAATTATATTAAAATTGTAAATAAAATATCATAATAATGTACGATCATATAAGTACTTAGATGGTAGTTTTTAAGTAAGATTTCCTGAATCTAATAAGGAAATTAACTACGAAGACCATGGGGTCTCACAAACACCCATACTCAGAGGAAATACCTGTGGTTCTTGTGGTGTAGTATTAAAAATTGTATTTAAAAATCTACAGTTCGTTGTATCTAATTAGGCTAAAAGTCTCAATGCTGCACTAATAGACATGAATTATAGCATTTAAACTTGTCAGCTAACAAAATTAACTCATGAGTTTTGATCATACGAAAAATTATAGCGGGCCGATCATTTAGTATGGCTGGTCTAGACAAATCTGCGACCTCTTCGGAGCAGATTTCACAGTTTTGTACACAGAAAATAGTTTCAAAGCCACGTCATCGTAAAAGGTAATCCATTTCATCCGAGGCAATGGTGTCTCGAGATTTGATCCTTTCAAAATGTAGACATCAATCTCGAACAAATATTGTCTAATATTGGCTAAATCAAACAGCTAACTCTGTTTGGATGGCCGTTCGTATGCGAACGGGGTTAGAGAGATCGGTAACCTACGAAATCATTTGATCTTGTTTTTGGAAACTTGTGTAATGCAATGAGAGTGTAGTTCACCTCTGACCGCTGTTATCTTTGGAGCTGTTCAAAAACTATCGCTAAGTTTACGAGGGCGGTTTGTTAGTTTCGTCAAACCAATGGAATTGCTATTAAAGTGAGCGTCGTCAAAACAAAGTAATTCATCTTATCTGATATGCAACAGTACCTTTATTGATTGCAAGAACGAATATATCATTTAACTAAAGCTTGTAAGAGTAAATAATTCATGAAGATTATATTAAAACTTTTAGGTAGGTGCGTATCGCTTTTATTTTTCAAACCTAACCGAGCGGTTATTTTCCAGCCAGTCTAATTTTTCAATGTAAAAGAAAATAATCTTTTTTTAAAGTCAGTGGTGAATAAACCAATGTTTCCAACGTAAGTTTTCTCATGTATTGTTGTCCTTAGTCTGATATTATTAAAATTCCTATACCATCGTATAAGCGGGCTGGATTCTCTGCTGTAGGCGTTAAGAGGACATCGAGAACCCCGCACATGACCTGTTTGTAAAAGCTATTTATGAGGATAAATAAAGGCCGTATAAAGTAAGCTAGTGGACAAACAGGAGGCTCATGCTTATAGAATACTTAAATAAACGTGGCCAGGGGTTGACAGGTGGACCATCACATTAGTGGCAAAATGAGTAAACGCTGCCATAATATTTGTTAATCAGTTTCTCGGGACGTATCGACTCTATTACATCTTTATTGAGAGCTATAAAAGGTAGACCTGTCGTTAATGTTCTCTTTCATTTACACTATCTCAGTGTATATCAAAAAATGCTTTCCTTTTCAATATTTAATCATACTGTTTACATACCCAAAGGGGAACAAAGGATCAAATACCGTGTTTAACGATGTGGTGATATGATGTTTCGATATGGTACAAAATAATAATAGCGCCCTACCCGGCCTTTAGCAAATTAATAATCTAAAGCACAGAAGCATGTTCTCTAACATTGATAACTTATCACAATCGCGAAATCCTTTCTATACACGCCGTCTGTAACTGTCTACTAAGCTGTCATACGCTCACTACTAACGAGACAAGTCATTTTTGCAATAAAACCGAAGCCCCCTGAATAATTCAATAAAAATTCAACGTAGAAAGAGTGAAACAAGTCGCAATGTGTCGAGACACCGCTCGCATTATAATAAAATATTATTGAATTGTTCGAACAAATCTTTCGGATCTAGACAAAGACATTAAAATCTCATTTTTCCTCTCGAGCGAGTTGTCAAATTAATTTACGTATGCCGAGGCGTACAACGGTTGGCGTTTGCGAGTCGTCGAATACATGTATGCAATTATACATATATGTACTCGTACATATGTGTAAATTTTTAGATGTAAAATTCTGTGCAAAATATCATTTGGTTTTACATTTCATTGCATATAAACTAACATATTTTTGTTTTCATATTGAACGTTCGATTTCGATAGGTCTGTATCTATGTAGATACTTATGATAAGCCTGTTAGAAGGTGTATTTTAAACAAAGGCGTCTTAATTGAAAAGTACACTGATGTCATTTAGGTGGTGACATTATACGCCTACAATAACGGAATAACCTAAAAGAGGTGATAACAATTTGCGTCACTATAACCAATATAACCATGTCCTAATAGGTAGGTACATTAATACTTCAGCACTTCTATAATATAGGTTTTAGCGTTATTATAGATACGTTAAAAATAACCTCAATTGTAATAATTATAATATTAAATTAAGACACTAAGTTTGCATGATGAGTTGATGAGACAGCTCCCAACAAAGACCACAGTGTGAGCTAACAAAGTGTACTCTAAATACTTGATGCTGACATAACACTACACTTTAATTAAAACCCACATGTTATAACCCATTAGCAATCCTTTTCCACTACACAAACGAAATCAAACCTTATAAAGGAATATCGAATAGCTATTAAAAGTTACGATAATGTAATCAATAAAACGAGGAAAATATTGTTAATACCAGGAGCTGATAAAATTCTTAATACACTTCTTCCATATTAAGTGGCTCTGGGTCTCGTAAAAATGTAATTTAATTGATTTTATAGCCTTTGAATCCATGTTTTGATACCATTTACAAATTACCGGTAGCTGTAGATGGTTTCTGGATTTAAAGTTAAGACGATCGTTATTTTTACTATTTATACCAGTAATTGTTATGATTATGACACTGTCATTGTTTAAAATTTTCGAAACATACACGAACCTTTCAAACTGTTCACTGGTGAAGAAATTAATAGGTGTAGACTGTAGATGTAGAGGTCATCTATTGATGGTTTCTTGTCACTAAATTACTAGCGAAAATTTGGAATATTTTCTTTCGTATTGGCTGTAACAATAAATGCTGTTCAAAAGCTTGGAAACGACGTTTTCGTTTTGGCAGTCTTATTGTTATGTAAAGTTGGGCTTTCAATTGAAACAGCACTATGAGCATGAGACAATAAATTTACTATGTCAAAAAGCAACCATGTAAACGTTGAAACGTTGTTGTGAATTTTGATCATTTTTGCTAATGTTGCTTTAATTCTCTTTGGTGTGCAAGTTAATGAAGGTCAAGTCATTTATATATTATGTCAAGTGTTTTAAATTTTTTTAAATAGTTATTCAAGACAAATTCTTGTTCACAATATATATCGAAAATGTGGTGAAATTACTGTGAAGTAGAGTTATTAGGTATTTCCAAAAACATCAAAATCTAAAGTAACATAGAACCAGGCCTGGCAAATACAGGTGTACTTAGCTCCATAACGGTTTACTTACTGCACATATTTATATACGTCAAAACAAGAACGAGGCACGTAACATAGTGATCATTTCCTCAGTCAAGTTTTCTCAGTGTCAAAAACAAAGAATACCAGATCTGATCGAGGTTGGGGCGATAAATCCTGCTTGGATGACATGGCTTCCATAAAATATCTACTTTTTTACCTGAGGAAATGGGTTTACGAATACCACTCGATCCAGAGTAGGACCGGGTTGTTATGTGGGACTCCCAGCCAGCTGCCTGGCTGTATGCCTATGTACTAAAACCCCAGGGTATTTCTACGGGACGCCTATTGTAGGCACTACAGGAACGGCTTCCGCAACCCCACCAGAATCCGACCTCTAAAGAGGACCATGGATCCACACTAACCTATACAAACAAAGCCTTGTAATCCGTTAACTCTTGCACTATCCTGAACGCCTCGATAACCTATGCGACAACGACAATATATACTCGTACCAAGCACGGACCCGTGCATGCCGTATTAAGGACGAGGTTTTGGGGGCTCTAGTTTAAACTAATCCTGATCTTTATTACTATGTAGAGAACGAATATTTAATATCAACACTCACTTTTGTTCTACAGTTTTCCTCCAAACTGCCTTACTTACTGTTACTGTTGATAGATTTCTCATCATGACCTTGAATTGTTTAGTTTTAAATATAATAACCGGTTTCATCTAAGTCACAGTCTTAACTATCTATTTTGGAGGCCAAACAAACTGAACTGTACGTTATAATACTGAACGTTACTGAATACTGAATAGTTTTTACGTCGCAGTTGGCCATAGTTTAGAAAACAATGAGGTTTAAGAGATCAGCTGCAGTGTGATTTTGATGCTGCCGGCCAGTCAATACGGTATCTCTTCTCTTGTACTTCAAGCCGCGCACAATTCACAAAACAATCTTGGTCGCTGATAAGGCGGTGGAGGTTGCTAAGTTATTTGATTACTGCGTAAAGTTTCAGCCTTTAAACTGAAGATATAGAAACCCCATGAATATCTATACCCTGGCTACATGCCTGGCCGAGCAGATTGCCTCAGTTCGGGATGTAGGTCGATCACTTCCGTTATCTATGCAACAAATGAACATGGTCTCAACTTGGCAACCGTTCAAAAACCTCACTCATTTATGCACTTTGATGAGACCCGTAAAAGTTATGAATATTAAAACTCTCAACGTAGTTTTCTGGCGGAAGAACCAAATTTTATTTATATTTTGTTAAACTAGGTAGTTTATGTTTATTGTAGGACAAAGTTTGTCTTTCAAACGGCTCTGATATATGTTATTCGACGTATAATATATTGTATAGCGTATTTAAAGTGTATGTAAGCCAAAAACAGCTCATACCGTAAACCAAGAAGACGAATTGCGACCTTATTATCTACCTTTCTATTCAAATGTAACAAAGCCGACATTGTTAAAAAAGAAATATTAACAAAAAAAATCTAACAAATTCGTCTGATATATTAAACAAACTCACCCTGAAGTTTCTTTTACGAAACGGGTATCTTATGTTCGGCACGAATAACTTGAGGAGTTAACTTTGTGCCAAGTATTTTCAACTGTTGGCAAAAGAGAAGCAGTACTTACAAAGATCAATATGCCTTTAAATATTCAAGAGTTATGAAGCATCGGTTCTGTTATATCAGTCTAAACGATGTTTGGTTAAGTAATATTTTGAACATCATCAATATTGGTTGCGGAAGCTATCGTCGAACCAAATTAAAATGTCTAGTCTAGCTAAACGCCTGTCGGAGCATCGCGATGATCAAAAGGTTTGCCTACGCTATGTCCGACTTGCATATTTTATATAAGGTAAATTACCTCATGGTAATTTTTAAGGTAATTTTGCTGAGGATCATACACTTTTTTCATCTAATGTCCAATCTTAATCCCATTTTTTCGTATGCATATCTGGTAGGGAGACAGACGTACAGACGCAGGTAATGTCTAATTATAGTTTACGGTAATTTATACTCGTACGGGAACTAATAAAGCAGGCTACGTTAGGTATATATAAAACTAGCTGCGTCCCATGGTTTCACCCGCCATAACTGTTATCCCACAGGAACCGTAAGTTTTAACGGGATAAAAAGTATCTCATGTTCTACTCCAGGGCCTTATATATCTACATACCTACTATTATAAGTATTTATAATATTAGCCATATCACATCGTGAGGAAACTCACATACCTACCCGATAATTATTTCGGAGGTAGGTAGGTGATCCACCAATCCGGATCTGGCCCCCGTTGTGGATTATGACCTAACCCTCCTCACGAAAGTGAGGGGAGACCCGCGCCCAGCAGTGGGACGTTATGGGTTGATGATGATGAATATTAGCGAGATTTAAAACATTTATTGTAAGTAGGCAACAGTACAGCCGTTTTACAAGTCACGCGAACAAAGAGAAAAATACCATAAAAAATATGATAAAATAAATTAATAAGCCACTAAAGCGTTGAGTTGGAAAAAAGGACAGTTCTCTTTCGTGGCTGATTCTCGCACAGAAAAGGGAAATTTCATTAACTCTACCAGTAGTGCTTCGAAAGTATGCCATAGTCGGTAGTACGAGTAGCTTATAGACGTACCCTATTTCTATGGCCTCATTGAGCTTTTAACTTGCATAGGTAAATAATTACCTAGTTATAATAATAACTTACCAACCAACGAAAGCTTACTTCTTACAACTAATATCAATAACCGCAAATCCTATTACCCTACATAGGAGCTCACAAATCAATTAAAGCTTTGTGCTAATGAATAGGCAATTAATTTCGTAAATTCTGAGCAAAAATAGACATCGCGTTCAGTGTGAGATTATACTAAATATTATTATTATACTTTTGATAATATAAATACACTTTAAAATTATGGGCGTTCCAGGCTAATAAGAACGGGTTAGAGATGACAGCACTAAACCGGGGCTTTATTATGGGTAGTTAACCTGCATAATGTAGAAAGCATTAACGAAATAATTATAGATTTCCAACCTCCATGCTATTAATTCTCATAGACTTCTACGACTTGATGTCAAATATTTCCCTAAATTCTTTAATCTTTATAAGATACTGGATAATTTTTCAGCTGTGGTACATTAAAGTCGAGTTGAATAAAGGAAAGCATGTGATAATTTTACCGATATAACTGTTAACCAGTGGTTATTTTATAACGACAAATAAAAATGGAGAGACCTACGTGAGCTGAAATAAAAATTGCAGATTCATGAATATAGATGTATGTTTGGTAGACTTCGTGAAAACAATAGTCGTTGTGTCTTTGTAATCATTATGTTATTTTTATTTGCTATCTCCAACCAAGGCTGATCATGTAGATAGGCAGCGACTCTTTATAGGACTTTATCAATAAAAAAATATATCAGCATTACGTAAAATGTGCATAGAGTAGGTACTTTAATATAATCAAAATTAAATTATTTGTCAGGCACCATTTCTTTTTGTTTAAATGTCTAGCGCACACCTAGGGTTAGTCTACTGGTGTCGATCAGAGGTTTCCTTCCTGTGTTTCCAAGCTGGAAAGCCTGCAATCATGCAAATCCGGAATTTACATTACAGACTGCTGACAGCGCATTGACCGAATTTTGGGGTTTCGACCTTTAGGCCTCTTGTTAGCAATATTACTCTGTTTATTGTGTCGACAGTACGAAGTTCCAGGATTCGTTTTGGATGATCATAATTGCTAAATGAAAACCAATTTTGGTTCATGATAGTAATAAAAGCATGTTAAAAATAGCTCAAGCCCAGAACATCATTCTAAAAAATCGTGTGAATAGGGTACTAAAGCTGGTCCTAAACATTAAAATTTTACATATTATTTACACACAAGATACATATTTCAAACCATTCAAAGCTTAAACGTAGTACAAAACACAAGTCTACCAATCCGACATGCACGGTTCGGCGTCTGCCATCGGGCCATTTTTAACTTCGATACCGTTTTTCGATCGAGATTAGGGTAAAATTGCAAATGAGTCGTGGTGAATTCGATTAGATCGCGTCACTAAGTTATGTTTACGGGTAATTGCACTTCTGGCTGCTGGTCGGTCCCTGATATTGTAATATCCACGACATCTACTTACGTAACATTGTCATCTAGCCAACTCGGTAGAGAACCAACACGAGGAAAAGAAAACAATCTTGTCAACTTTGCCCGAAGTGAGGCATATAAAAGTCACCCGTTTTATGTACCAACCCTAATTTGAAAAACGCGGTTCGGTTTTATTGTAAGCAACTCAACACGGGCAAACAAAACTTATGGAATAGGAGGTCAGCTTTGGCAGTAATAATAGATATTTCCATATTTTTATTTATTATAATTTACTCTTTCGATATTTCTATATTTATTATTACGTACCGAGTCGTTGGAGGTGGTACAACTCAAACTTTTGACCGCAGACATTGTTTTTTTTTCTTACAATGCGTGGTGTTAACCGTTCTGGTCTACGTTTTTAAATTTACCGAAAAAGATACGATCTTTATTCAAAGTTACACAATGTACCTACTTAACCACAACCAGTTTTCGTCTAATTCTAATAGACCAAATAAGGCTCTGCTGCTATTGTCCGGTATTGATATCGATGCGAATAGGTTTTTAAAATATTTCACTAAAGTCTTATCAAAAATAAGTAACGACATTAGCCCTCTATTGGACTACGCACTCGGTGTTGCCAGTATTTAATCGACTTTAACCGCTAATTAACTATTTGCGGCTTTGCGCATTAACCCTTGCTTTATGTGGTGTAATTTAATGTCCGGGCAAAGTGGTTCAAACGTGTTCGCAACGAAGTGGTTAGCCAAAGAAAGATACACATGCATAGTTTAATATCTACTACATAAAGATTAACAACATTATGCAGATGATAGATTAATTTAATGTTAAAGAAGTTATAAGGGCAATAATCATTATAATAATAAGTGACAATCGTCTCTTATGTCAGACACATTTATATGATATGGAATATTGATGACATTACAGTATCTAGGTACTTGAAATATGGGAGTCTTCAAGTCATGAGTGAATAGATTACATCTAGGTAAGCGTGCACCATCGTAGACCGCATTGTCGCTTAACATCAGGTGAGACAGTGAAAAAAACATTGAGATCTTTAACTATTCATTCTAAAGTCTAGTTAATGCATTGACAATAAAGTTTCTTATACAACGTGCATAATTTGAGTTAATGACATGAACACGAAGCTCTTCTGGACTTCGTTCAAGGGCTGAGCTAGGCGCCTGGGTTAGCATCATGGTGTGCATTAGCCAACTTTAGACTATAGAAGAAATAGATAGGTACGAAAAAAATATTTAGTAAAATATATTGAATGTAGTATAATCGAAGGTTCATCTTTGGGTTAAGTGTGTAAAAGAAAGATGCCCGTCATTCGCCTAAATCTTTCTTCGCTCTACTCCATTGGCTGTGTAGCGAAAACTCCTTGGTGCCGAATATAATAATAATCTAAGTAGGTATACGTTACTCGTATCTTGTGCGCATGTATTGGTAGAAAATGCTAGTACCTACCTTCCGATTTAACAACTGTTTTGGATTGCCTTCAATTTGGTTTCGTTCGCCAGAGTTGATTCTTACGAAAGGCGAAGTAGGTAGGCAGAATTTGGGGTCATCATGAAGTTCATTTGACCTATTGCTATAGGGCTTAAGTTCCTCCTTCCTACGCAATTCATCCCGCTTTTGAGGCAATCTGAGCCTGGTTTTTCCAAGAAGTTTCTTGACGACGAAGATAGTCGATTTTATTTTCTCAATGATTAGGCAATTTGTAGTAGTCGCGTACAACGAAAACTAATTCTCAAATTGCAACATTAATGCCCAATTAAAACTTTGCCCGTGTTATATCCTAATTTGATACCCGAAACGTTCCAATCCCTGGAAGTATAATTGTATAATTTCAAGGCCTTAAGGGGGCATTACGGCATGCGACGGGAACAGCTGACGTTTGACCATAACTAGTTTACACCAATTAGGTACGACGCGACCAGTCCAATTTACATTTGAAATGATACAGGCTTTCGCCAGCAAATTCACTCACTTGAAAACCGCATTGATCATGAAACGGGAGTCTATCTATACCCATGTGTCATTAAAAATAGCTACCAACTGACACTCGGATGTAATTTTGGCAAGGTAGATGACCCAATAAAGCTTTGAATGAAGGCCTTTGCCAAAAATTGTAGACATTGTGGGCTGCAACAACCAGCGCCAACAGTTGGTACCTAGACGATCTGAAAATTGAGTATTTTTGCAACATGTCCAAAGGAGACAGCTGGTGTCGAGATGTCATGTTCAGTTCAGATAATTTATTCAGTGAGTGCGGTACATTTTGACAGAACGGTCGTGGTCTTGTACTGTCTAGGTCTCATGTCATCTGCCTCACGATGTCTTGTCACATAGTTGTGGCCATTATGGCGCACCCATACAAGAGGCCGTTCATAGCCTATATATCCCTACATCTAAAGAGAAGTTGAAGTACCAAACGAGAAAACGAGGACTCAATTATTGTCACTTCATGTCGCGCCATGTCGTGTGGAACTAAACACCTCCTTAACGTTACATTTAAACAGATAACAGCTGGTCTATTTCAGACCCTCATGAAACGCTATATTCTTCCGCTCATTAAACAACTCTATTTTATCCGTTTCAACTGTTTCTTTTAGCTCACTTTGTTACTCTTGGGATATTTTAGTGATTTGTGCATTAGGAAATTGGTTGAAGTGCTTTCGCAATACCGGAGAACTGATTATTGAGAAATTTCTGGTTGGGTTTCAGGACTTGCGACTTCATTAAATTTTCATAGCTAACAATTTGCATGAACTTTGTTAGATATCATATTAAAACATATCTACGTTTCTACTACTCTTCTACTATTCTTCAAAATTGTCTTCTTTCTTTTAGAGAAACCAATGTTATTAGTTTAAATAGATAGATAAGTACCAACGTGATTTTGTTTTTATGACTTTGATCAAAAATTAAAATAAAACATTGTTAATCCAATTACTTCCTGAAAAAACAATAGCCCAGGGCAATGATTGCAAAATTTGGAAACGATAAGTAAACTACATTTCTATAGGCCTATGCCACTCCGCGTATCGATTTCAGTATGTATAGGTACCCAGTTCAGTTAGATATACAATTAAATTACGACTAGCACATCTTGAAATGATTGTCAAACTGTGCTTAAAACTATTGAAGTATCAAGCATAACGATTTAGAAACTATTCTGGCTGGAAAACTACAGTAACTTGAACAAAAACAACAATCCAAGCGTAGACGTAGCAAATGGGTTATTTCAGAAGATTTTGATACCTATTAATATTATGGTAGGTATATGATTTGGGGCTGGAAATCTAAACAAAAGTATTGGCACAAGCCTGATACGAACTATGAAAAAAAAAACCAAACAGTTATTATATTTATTACGATTACCAGCCTATATTCCCGCTCTCCCAAGCATACTGAGATCAAGGTAACTTGTATATCATCGACTCATCCTGGTTCGATACACAGAAATGTCATCAAACCCTCCTGAAATGCCATAGTCATCCAATTAATGCAGGCGGCCGTTCATACACACCGCACATAGCGCTATCAGTTTATCACAGCGGCAGTACAGGCCCAGCCCTGGCTAGGGACGCACGGACGCACGTATCGTTGTCTGGGAAGTGTACCGACACTTCGAAACGCGATCGCGGAATGTAACTTTGTGAAACATTTGGGTAAGTTTCATTGTTGTTTGCTTTAGTCCATTCTTAATAAAAAAAACTTTGTGTTATTTTCGAATACTACGATTTCAGGGTTTATGAATTTTTAAGTTTTAACTGTAGGACATCAAGCAGTGCTATAGTACTTAGTCATAAATTCATAGAGAATACATTAAAACAAATTATGATAACTCTATAAAAAAAATTTTTTTAAATAATCCCTCCCCCCTTATAATTAACACAATGCACAAAAAATTAAAAAATATACCAATAACATTAACAACATTTGGAAATTTCAAATTTTTTTTATATTAGCAATAATTTATTATTAAAGGTGGGTATACATAGCTATTTAACTATTAAGTGTAAATCCGAGTGAACCGTAGATTTAATAGAAACATACAACGATGTATGTGATGCAAAAAACCATAGGTACCTCCAAGTATTTGTGTTAATGGTAAACATGCCATGCAAAGGGATCAGCTGATCGTATATCACTTTGAATACGTAGGAAATATGTACTCGTATGTAGGTAGATGTGCACTTCACTAAACTACTCATAAGTCAGATAAGCGTCACTTACATACACACTTAAATACTGATTTTATTTTCATTGATTTGGGATACGCGTACCTAATTAGGTACGAACAATTTCAAATACTCAAACCGTGTGAAAAGAGGAAAAAAAAGCACATGATTTTTTACGTTCTAGCTTTGTACGGTTATTACATTTAACTAGTGTATGTATGTAAGTTTTTCAAAATGTTTGTTAATATTGACAATATGTCAATATGTCGGTCAGTAGTGTAGTCCTATAAATTAATAGTTACGCATGAAAATTAGTTAATATTTGGGACACTTTTGGTTTTAATCAAGACGTACCCACGGAACATTCAGCCAGCATCATCTCTCAAAGAATTTAATTATTTACAGTTTTGTTTCCTAATACCTTTCTAAACTGATACGAAATGAGGTTGTTACATTAATAAATCTTCTCATTAATAAAATTGTCACGCTTCCAACCCTTTTTGGAGTTAATAGAATTTCTAACGGCCAATAGACTGAAGTATTTTCAATTTGTTACACCGCTTAGCTCCTTTTAAATTCTCTTATCCCAAACGACAATTTGATGCCGGAAGACAATTTATTAATGTAGGATATTTTCTAACAAAATAGGCTACATGTTAGCCTAAGCCTACTATGAATATTTTTATAATAAATCTAAATATTGGCGCTTATAATTCTTACTGATCCTTTTAATTTCCGTTGTTCTTCTCATCTCATTTACTTTATTATTTATATATTTAATACTTTATTGCACAGATTAACTAACTAGTACAAATGGCGGACTTAACGCTAAGAGCATTTTCTACCTGTCAACCACCCATAGTGAAGGAGAGACGGTGAAGGTTTATTAATTGTTTAATTTGTTTGCATGGTAAAATACACTGACTACTGAAACAATTTTTTCAAGATTGAAAGCCTATGGATTTATTAATACCACAAAGGTGCTTGTTTTTTCTATGTTATTGCATTATTTCTTATTTTAATTACTTTAGAGGCAAGTTACACTGAAGAGGCGCGGCAGGCTGAATGTCGTCACTCAATACCCTTTTCAGACAAAATGTTTCAAAGTGACAGGTGTCGCACGTTGCGCTGCATTGGTCTGTTTTCCGCCTTACAATACAGTAACATTTTTAAAACAAGCATCGGAAACTTATATTGGTATATATAAACGAAAATGCCGAAAAGAGAGCAAATGTACCTAATTAACACAACCTTGGACAATACTTTAGTAAATGAGGGCAATAAGTTATAATTATTGTCACAGTTTAGCAAACTTATGCCATTATTTTCAGGGGTGACCAATTCTTTTGTTGTTACGCTATAATAATTACCTCTAAAAAGAAAAAGTTCTGCGAAGAATTAGAGCACTTTTGAACTAAATCTTTTGGAAATTCTGCGGGAGGGTTAATGATAATTCATCTACCCCCTAACCCTCAACTTCTGCTTCTAATGCATTTAGTAAATTAAGTCATGAAATGTTTTTTTAACTCATTTTAAAGTTTAAGGCTGAATATTTTTAATTAAACCTGGTATAAATTCATATTTACGCTGAAGTGTCTGACAGCTTTCAGGTACTCGCAGCTAACTAAATAGAGCTTAATTTCGCATAAACTTCAGATGCAAAGTTATTTCATTTTGCTAAGTTTTAATTAAAATTAACCCTCAGTATACCTTCATCTACTTGTAGAGATTAATTTGCCTATTTTCGACTTAAGCATTATGATGCTCAGCGGCAAGCCAGACAAAAGATACGCGGCGTGTGGCGTGCAGCATGCGGCGCGTCGCATTGATCTGTCTTATGCCTTAGAGTATCTTGTATCTTTGATAAAATATTTGAATTAGGTAACACATTACCTACCTAAGTGATATAATAGAGGGAAGCTTCAAATTCTTTGAAATACCTTATTAATGAGTTGGTTTTCTGATTAATGAGACAAATATCTAAACAAATTACAATAACCAAACTTCGCTAAAGAAAACAAGTTTATAACATCATGTTATTTAAATTAGCAAAATAAATTATACGAATTCAAAGAAGGCTGCAAAACAACCGAATTACAACGCCAAGCCAAGTTTTCCTCGGAAAAGCCGAGGTCACTTGACAAATGAGGCGAGTCAAGTAACATTCTCGCGACGACATCGCGACAGAGGCAAATGCGAGTAACCTCTGTGCCTAGTATAGACGAGGGGCACTGGCTAATGGATTTACTGTGACTAGCACTCCCTCAAGATAATTATGCAGCTATTAGTAAATGACATATGCTAAGTAGGTACATGTTAAAGTAAAAGTTGAACACGAAATGAAAATGCTGGCCTTTATTTCGGACAAAATTAGGCATTGCCACACAACGTGGCATTTGGAGTTTTTGTTTATGTACCGAATGCAGACGCTATTTAAAAAGAGCCCCAACGACACCACAGAATAGTGTTCATAAGAGTCCTATGTAATTATCCAAGTCATAGTAATATCACTGATGAATCTAATTCCGAATGACATTATTTTTTCTCTCACTCCCTCTCACTCTCTCTTGTAACTCCTGACGAAAAACGACATTTGTCCCCAATATTTATTAAAAGTAGGTACATGTATATACACTATTCACTAATAACATAAAAAATATATTTTCACTTTCTCGTTCTCAGTTACAATTGATTCTATTGAAGTTGACTATAAAACACAATTACATACCGAAATAACCTTTACACTTGTATAAACTTAAGCTAGAGTTTAAAACAGGCACGTAAAAGACGAACGTATTTTGAATTACAACTAGAATGGTCAAATGTTTAAATTTTAATTTAAACTAATTCACAAGTAGTTCCGAATAATATGTCAACTTTTTTGGCGATGGATGAGTAAATATTTTACAGAACTTTTTAAGAAAATAGACATTACTAAGGAATCGAAATGTATATGCCCATGATCCTAAGATATAGCTAATATTCTGGATACTTTGGATGAGTAAGATAATTTGTCCAGAGCTCTTCAACTACTTCCCTCTCTTTCGTGACGTCACATCACCCAAATGTGACATTTCCGGTACCCTGGGCGAAATGAACTTTTCATTTGACATCGGTCTTTGAACGAAGCCTTACTTTGGGTCAGGACATTTGAGTTAAAGTGCAAGTCAAGTACATATAATCTTTTATTGGCTTTGTACGATTTGTGTGTAGTTTAACCAGATGATTTGTTAACACAGTGTCGAGAGTTATTATCTACATTTCAAGGTTTTGTCTAAAAAAGACGAATTGTCGAGTCCAGGTAGTCGTCACGTGCAGTAAACGTCGCAATTCAGAAAATTGTTAGATAATTTACTGAAGCTTCCTGGGAAATTTGGAGAGAACATGAAATTACACGTTTTTGAGGTTTCATCATTTACCCACACTCGGGCAGGTTAACAAAATAATATAACATACACATTCGACCCGAAAAAACTCAAGTTTTAGATAGAAATACAAGACCAGTAACGTCACATTTTCAATTTATAATCTTCCACTAAAACTTTCGATAACTTACTTTGAGGCTGGATCTTTAAGTTGAAATGCAAGTCACGTACTAGTAGAGGTACAGTGGACATGTTGTTATGTGAAATACTTGCCAAAATATTTAATGGGGCTTGGTTGTACGCGGCAATGTTTAATTTTGTACGACTATCGTTGAGAAGAAAATTATCAAGACGGAAGATTTCCTATTCCACCGACTCCGATTCATTTAAAAGCTCTGAATAAGCGTAAAACAAAAATCCATAATTATGTACTTTCATCAGAACTTGATAGATATACGAAATTTCACATCAGTTGAATACCTAACGAAAACTGGGTAAAATTGACTTGCAAAATCTGACCTGAACATAATCCATCCATTCATTTATCTGTCCATTTTCACCAACACAGTGGGATAAATGAAAATTTAAACCATAGTTAAGTAAGAAATGAAAACAGAGAACATGTGTGTTCCAATAGGCTTACTTTGCCTACCTTTACTATAGTAGAATAATGTCAAGAAATATTTCTTATTCCCTAGAAAGAAAATATGAAATACACGTGTCTGTTTTCCATGTTTTTTACGCTGAAGAAGTATTATGTACTATATGTATTCTGTGGTTGAAATTCCATTTGTGAATAGCAAACTAAGCAAACTAACGTGACTGGGAGAAAATCTCTAAAAATCCATATCGTATTGCCGTGCCATATGGAAACGCAATAAATTGGGTAAAAAATAACTTTTGTTTTGGTTTCAAACATAATATCTTACTGCACAATATATGCATCAAGGACAAATACACAAAAGGAGGTAAAGAGGAGAGATAATTATGATAATCGTATGCTTATTATAGAAAAGTAGTAGACTAAGATTTACCAGCGACTTCAATATTCCGAAAAACAAAATTATACCCTTCTACAGTGGTCAAACTATCTCTATACAAAATGTCATCAAGATCTGTTCAGTCGTGAAAAGGGAGCAAACAGACACAGATAGAATTACTTATACTTTTATAGTGTTAAGATAGAGTATTAGTTAGTAAGTACCAGATGGATATATTAGTTAGCAAGTACCAGATTTGTGTGAACGCACTTCCTTGTACATATTTCTTATTTTTTCCTTTTATTATTTTGTCCCTAAATTTCTTTTTTGGCATCTTTGCTCTTACATCCGGAGATAATAAGGTTCGCAGTTGACGGATACGTCAAAGAGGACATTACCATCATCATCATCATATTTCTACCCTGTTTTTAGGCCTCTTGTACAATGTACTTTGTTATATTTATATGATCTTGTCAGTATACTGATTTGCATATGGCAAAGTAATTAGAACAGTTCTTGTTTGAGTTATCTTGACATTAACCTTTTATTAGCTGTGGTAGGTAGTGAGTTTTCTAAAATACGAGATAGATAAATAGATACGTAGATGTTAAAAGAATCTGAATAAAATGCCGGTGCCACCGCTAATAAATGTTATTGTGGAAAGCATATTATGTAACGTGAGTTGAAGTTGAAGTTGTTAGAAGAGTTGAAGTTGTTGTACACTAAACATCTTTTCAGGAAAACTATGTAACTATTCAGTAAATTAAGTTTAGAAGGCGTAACAGCATCTGATATGCGCAACGTGCAAAAATAAAACAATATAGAGTAACGGTTCAGTTTTCGATTATAATATCAAACTTAAGCGTGTTAAAACTGAAGTTTTGTGAAATATTGAAACGAGAACAAACGACTTCGGGTTAGTAGAAACTTTGCTTGCTGGTTTCTATGAGCATTCGAGAGTAGGTAAAACAATTCATATACTGTAGTATATACCATGGTAAATTACTTATTGAATCATATTATATTTAAGGAATTATTAAAAAGAAAAATAAACAGAAGATAAAAAAGAAGACGCAGGAAAATTTAAGAATATTGGAAAGAATAAGAAGATAGAAGAAGAGAGAGGAATTTTGTTATGTAAAAGAAACACTGGATTGGTATTACATTGATATCTCAGCATAATATAGGTAGCCACATATAAATACAATTAAACTAATTGACGTAACCACCCAATACCTACCAAACATTTAGCAGAATAAATATGAATATCAAACCTTTCTAGCTCTGTATATTCATTGTTCGTACATATTCCATTTTAAGTGCAGTAATTTTGCCGCACATGCAGAATGAAGGAAGGGGTTTATTAAAATAATAAAGTGAAGCGGGGCAGGGAAAAGATGTCATGTCCCACGTGCATTTGGTCCATTGCCAAGGAAGATAAGACCTTATAGATATCAGGAGTAGTGCATGATAATCACGACATATAGCAAAATATTGAAACAAAGCTCTTGAATAATGTATATCGGACATAACTTTTAATGAATCTAGCTCACACTTTGCTCACGGCACCACATTACCTCCGATGAAACAGAAAAAAAAACCAATGACATTAAAATTCAAAACTTCGCTATAAAAAAAATAATAATAGGTAATATACCTGTTACAAATATAGCGAGTGAAATTGACGTATTTGAAAGGCCTTTCATAAGAGTATTGACTGATTGAATGAACGACGAAACACAATAGGTATGTGGACGAAAGCTGTTGAGGATTTTGCCTTTTTTTGGGTCGCTGGTTAAAGTTCAATCACAAAAAAGTAGGTGTATTTTATTGTAGATGGGTTTTATCACTGTTTCACATTGATCTATTCAGCTAGAAAATGATTCAACTAAAATATGGTTATTGTGCGGATAAAAGTATTTACCATTTTGCTTATTGTTAGTAGTGTTAGAAATATTACTGTGTTGCGGTTTGAAGGGCGTTGTTTCCAGTAAAATTAATTGGCATCTCAGGATAACACATACAGGGCGGTGTCGCGCTAGATCTTTAAATGCAAAGTTCTAGATGAAACTGCAACTATTATGGGCACGTGTAGTACTTAGAATTGAACCAAGATTTTCTCATTACATAATCAAAATTTACAAAATACCAACGCAATCAGTTAAACTCCACTTATATAAAAACTGCTTTCTTTAAATCCTTCATTACGAAAAGAGCAGCGACAGTTTCAATTTTAGATACTAAAGAATATTGGAAATTAAAAGAATAACTCACGCTTCATTTCATCCAATTTCAGCACTCCATTTTGTATTTATAAAAATTGACTTAAGCTGAAAGGCACTCAAATTAGCAACGCAACGCAAAGCAACAGGCAGCATTTCAAAATTATTCCTAGTGTATCACAAAACAAACAGCAATACGATGAAAGCTTTTCCCTGCATTGCTTTCCCTTGGTTCGTTTATTAGAGCTGGGACATCCCGCGTTCCGGCTTCATCTCACATTGCGGTTTCCTGAAAATATTTCAAAAGATAAGAGACTTCTCGCTCCACTAGGGCGGTATTGTATTGCATCCTACTGTTTGCCGGTGCTCCCACGCCGGTTATAAAATGTTATATAACATATCGTTAGGCAACACTGTAACATTTCTAAACATCAGTGTCAGTGTTACATTTTGTGATATTATTCTGTTGGATTTTATAATTGATACTTACGACAGAATACCTATATATACTCTACAGTGGAAGGTACCTTTACTTGTATAGAGGTGGCCTTTTCTATATTCTTAACTTTAATTCCTTGGTTTTATTTAGGTTATCTTGGAGAAAGTCGATTGATAAAATATGTCACTTACTCTGCAAAGAGTTATAAGTTTGGTCTTAAACCATCTCATTTGGATTTTACTTGTGTAAAATTATACTGTGCAACTTAGCACATCAACGTTTAGCGTGATTTAAAAGCAAATCCCCCCTCATGCCATTAGTTACTAGTCATTTAGAACTGACAAAACTTCTGTTCAGTGTACCATCATCACAAGCACTCGTGTAGTAGTAGACCTCGTCTGCAAGAGTCCGTCAGAAATTATACTACTCTTCAACCAAATAACTGTATTCAGATTTGAATGACAGTATTTTAGCGAAATAATTATTTCTAACAGTGCGTTACGAGATTTGACAACTAAAATTCAGGCGCAATACTGGAATGGCGCTTACCGTGAGACAAACGACCTGCGCGTCACGTCACTAAAGCTCAAAAAGTATACAAATACTTACGCTTTTCGTTTGTAAGTGCCTATTGTCAAGCTTATACCATTATAAGCTTATAGCTTATACTATTAGTCTGAATTCAGGAATGCTTATTTTAGATCTTAATTATCATTTTATGGCTTCATATCTCATAACGGCCATAACTGGCAGCTTAATGGAATGTCACTTTAACTGAAAGCACTTACTCAATAAACTGCTCATATTTATGTTTTGCTTTAGGTGCTATCGTGGCAATTAATTCGATTCAAGTAGTTAAGGTTAATAGAATCATTAAATTGTGCTTAAGTGAACTCTGGTAACCAGTTAAAGTAAGTAATTGTCTTCAACAATCCAATTTATACGTATTTAGTAAGAAAAACTATAAAAACAGGTGTTGATTAAATAAAACTTAACTATCTGTAGTAGTGGAAAGGAGAGGGCCGTCAGAGCAAATCCCAGTGCGGGTAACCAATGTGTTACTTGTAAAAACGTATGTATATACTTAAATATCACTTGCATTGCGGTGAAGAAAGTCACGTACACGAGAACTATTTCGGAGGTATGTGATCCACCAATCCGGACAGGGCTCCCGTGGTACATAATGGCCTAATCTTCCTCGCGAAATTGATGGAAGACGGCTTAGCAGTGGGCTGATATGGATTTATAATGACGATGATGATGATCTACAGTAAACACACAATAATTAATTCTAAATTGGTATTTAAAAATCACTCGCTTTTCGTGAAGGAAAACATCGTGAGGAAACCTACATACCTACCCGGGAATTATTTCGGAGGTAGGTATGTTATCCACCAATCCGGACTGGGCCCCCGTGGTGGATTATGGCCTTACCCTCCTCTCGAAAGTGAGGAGAGACCCGTGCCCAACAGTAGGACGTTATGGGTTGATGATGATGATGATGATGAATTTAAAAATCTACATTTAAAGCATTTCAATTAATAGCTATAATTTAACTCAATGAATAAAAATATTATTTTGCCATAAAGATTTAAAATGATTCCTACCTAATCAATGATAGTCCTACCAAACAGTAAAATTGTCTATTAAATAATTATCTCCTAAGTACCCATCCACTTTTTATTCTATGGCTGGATCAGATAATATAAAAGCTATTGTATCCGCTAGAAGGGATAAGAACACTAAAGAGAACAGTCTCGCTTCACAAAAAAGTCTCAACCAAAACCTGTGATAGATTAGTTTCAGCCTAGCTCTAAATTTTATTCATCATAAAACATCAACGATAAAGGCAGGCTTTTGCCAGCCATTTAAATATGAGGCAGCTTAGCAATCAGATCATTCTATATTTATGAACTTCACAATCTTAACTGACAGAACATCATTTCGGTAGTTTATTTTGTCTCGTAAAAGCCATACATTTTTAAATACATGTGTAATGTAAGCATACAATTACATACATTTACAATTTAAATGTCACCCGCGAATTTGTAGTATAGTTTTTACGTGATGCGAAAGCAAACAGTCACACAGACTAAAATTAAAAAAAAAAATATTGTGCTTGTTTAGTATGTAAGCATAAGTCTCCTAGATCATATTATTGGATTAGAGAAGTTCCATTAATATTGGCTTCGTTCAAGCTAAGTTTGGCTTCTGTTAGCTAGTATATTTAGCTCTTACTAGTACAGATAATTAAACAGTTTAAAAACGCAATCTTTCATGATACCACTCAATCATAATATTGGCATTGTAACAACTTATGGGAGACAAAGCTTGTGCGACGCCATCAGCTATATTCAGATAGTTTTTTATAGGTGCGGATCAAATAGAGCACATTATTATGCAATAGAATCTATGGGCATAGATCGTAATAACATGCTTAACTTTAAACCACTCGTTTTCCCCCACTACTGATATAAAATGCTAATACTTGGGAGCAAAGTTACCCAAACTTCCCGTAAATTAACGCTTCTATCAACTTGGGAGGACAAAAAGTCCTTGGCTAATAAATGACGCCTCATTTATTAAAATCTGTCTAGCCATTTTAGGATATACTTAGCCACTCTAGGATGTATCACACGAATACCCGAAAAAATCACGATCCTGGGCAGTCGGGTACAAATTATTTCTTATTACTTTTACCACAGTCTAATAAATCCTCAGTGACTGATTTTTATCAAACTTCGCCGCTTGTGAAGCTTAAATGTATTTTTTTTTTAAACTTAATCATTTCTTTTAGTCCCTTAATAGTAAAAGTCCTTGTAAATAGGTATCGTAGGTATCTATCGACCACTGGACGAACTTTAATAGCATTTACCAGCAGCTAGGCTTGAAAAGCATTCGTAAAGGCATGCAATTTGCGAAAGTCACAATAGAGTCGTCATGTGAATGCCATTCCATTCCACGTACTGGATCTATGGAGGGTTGATTATGGTATTTCAAAGCGTATTTAATGACTAAACCGTTTAAATGTCCGATTCAGCAATTATGTTCAACTCACTGGTCTTTTGAGTTGAAGGAATTAATAATACGTAAGTTCTTAACTAGTTTGACTCTAAATAATACAAACTGCACACACTTACAAACTTGTTTCTTTTTTACTTACAAATAGAGTTTCCGAAAATAATTGCATAGAATCACGAAGATAGATTCGTAACTTATATCACCTAAATATGGTAATTGTCCAAGAGAAAGATCTGGCCTTAGGTACATCTAATATACGTTTATTTAATGTTATGTATACTTACTAACTACTAAAATAAGCCTTATGGTTCTTATAAAAGCTTTCTGAAACTCTAGCTTCTGACAAATACAATTTGTGCTGCGAGCTGAAGTGGCCTGTTATATCGGTTGTACAATCGAATTCATGAGCTCAAACCTACTAAAGTTGTTCACGATTAAAACAGAGTATCTGATAGCGGCCTAAATACAGATGCTTATTAGTTTTATTTGGTTTGGTATGATTCGGTTAGGTTTGGTTTTGGTTTGGTATGGTTTGGTTTGGTTTCGTTGATTTTGGTGGTTGGTTTAGTTTGGTTTAGCTAACTAGTACCTACAATGCAGTCTCTCTATGGACACTTTTTAATTATGAAGTTGTTTGGCCTCGAAAAGCCCTTGTTGAAGTTTATTCTGATCTGATATAAAAACTTTTCTAATAATTATCGAACTGACTGTTTGTTTGTTTGTTTATGGAAAGAAGTAGTGCCTGCCTCTGGTTTCAGTGTTTATCAAGCTGCCCTAGGTATCTATCTATTTACGACTTAGTTTATTATTATGATTGTTCTGCGGAATAAATAAAAGTTGAATGCAATACTCTCCTCGCATACATATTATTGGTTTAAATATTAATTAAACCGCTGGTGAATGAGCTATTTCATTAAATCACAAATAGCCCCGGTACGAGCACTAACTTCACTGAAGCCTTGCAAATAAATATTTTCCGGTTAATGAAATAGCTGTAGTAATAATTGATAAAGATAAAAAACTTCTGGTATCGAATTACTACTCCAGCTTAAGGGATTTTATATAGGCGTCTTTATTGTTAAAAGTATTCAGAGTTTTATTATTTTGGCGTGGGTTTGAGGATAAGAAATTCTGACATTCGAAGTGCTACATTTTATATATATTGTTGTCAGCACTATTTCTTGTTTATAGTTTTCTTTTAATTAAAATATTGAAAAGATTTTTTTAATAGATTAGCAAAAGCATTTTTGATATTATGTTGAGCGTCTACCTCTATCAGGTTTAAGATTGTAGGAGTAGAAAAATATATCTTTTTCCATCTACATTTTGTGGTCGTCTTCGTATGTGTCGTCTGATGTTAGATAAATAAATTATGTTATCTCTAATAAGTTTCTATCCATTATCGTCAAGTGTCAACGCTAATGGAAATAGCAAAATCTCGGTTAGATGTTTACATTTTAAAACAGCGGCTATTCTCGCGTGGACATCTCCTCGGACATTAATTAATAGTGGATACAAAGACATGATGAATTATATAGAGTTCTTTCGAGAGTCGTGCATTCCGGCAGCGGAAAAGCTTGTTCCTTGTGCTTTTGATCGTACTAAATAGAATTAAAAAAACATTTATTCTATGTTGCAGCAGAAACCTATATTGTGGAAACACACTAGTCAATGCATTATAAATACTTCAATTTGTCTCTTTGAGCTCCACTTTGAGCTTCCTATGCTAGCGTCAGTGACGCGTAAGTGGTGACTAGCAGACTTGTTTAGTGTATAAATCTACTGTTTTCTTTTCCTCATTTTAAGTATTAGGTACTTGTGCGTGGAATAATAGTGAACATGCAGGAACTCGCAAAACAAAATGTTACATTTTCTTGGACTTGCAACATAAATTATTTTGACTAATAATGTAGTGTCAATTTTAGCAATAAACATGGTCCAACATACACCTGGCCAGTTATTTTTATCTAAGTAAAGGAAACCAAACTCATGAATCTTTCTTACTCCGTTACATTATACCCATAACGAACAACATTGTGATTTAAACTACAAGAAAGGGCAAAAGTTTATTTTATATTAGCGGTAAATGACGGTTCTGCATTAATATTTATACGTTTCACGTTTATCTGATTCCTATTTGGGTTCGTTCGACATGTTTATGTTTAAAAGTTTAATTAACTTCAGATGTTGGACAGTAGTACGGACCGAAATAACGCAATTATCTACTTTTGCGATATATTCAGTTCAGTGGTTGTTTATGTTTTAAGTTAAGCGATTATCTATAGGAACGATGTATAGATTATTCTTTTACATATTCTATTGGCAAGACACATTTCGATTAAATTATACTTAAATAATCTTTGATAATATGATAACTTTTGTTTGGATTTTACCTATGTCGCTCTTGTATAATTTTGACATTCGAGTTCAAATAACGGATAGATACGACAAAATGGAGAAGGTAGGTACAACCTTTTTAGAATTATCTTTTTATCATTGGGTTATCGGAATCCTGGAAAGATCCTAGGTACTTCCTTATTGTACGAATGCTCAGAACCTGTAGTGGGTTCAACACCAATTAATCTTACGTAAATGAGCAGAAGCTTTGGAAATAAACATCGTTGAACATTTTGGTAAGGCATAGCTTGTTTACCAACTTCGACCACAAACTTTAGCGTGTAAGCACTCGGGAAAATACTGTGAGTAAGATTGCGCCGGCCGCGAGATAATTTTGCCGTCGTGCGTAAAAGAGATAATGTCTAATGCAGACTCAAATTTTGTCTTTTCCGCACGTCAACAAAATTATCTCGCAGCGCTGATCCTTGGTCGCCTATTGCGGCTAAAACTCTCTTGCCGATTGTAAAGACGTAGGTATCGACGGTATTTTCATACTTATTAGAACTTTCGACCTATTGTTTGGTCTGTCGTATTTCCCCAAACAGATCTCGAGTGATGGGTCACGGCCACAGAGACATTACTGTGTTCCAGTTTGAAGGGCATAGTTTCCAGCGAAATTACTGGGCATATGAGACTTTAGAGCCGATATCTCAGGATGACGAACTCAGTCAATGCCGCGCAGTATGCAATGCAGTGTTCAGGTGGTGCTGTGACTGTTATGGGCAGGCGTAGCGCTTACCATTATGTTAACGACTGGCTCTTAAGTGTCATTTCAGCCTAATCCCAAAAGCGTTAAAAATAAACCAAAAACTCACAAACCACAACATTACAGCCTATCGGATAAGGTTGCCATAAGTAATTTATAGCGATAATGGGGACTCAAGAGCAGAGATAAATTGCCTTTTTCTTGTGCCCTTGAACCCTGCAATAATGAGCTTCTTGTTGACGATGTATTTGGATGTAGAATTGATGTTGGGAATATATTTAAGCTGATATCGTTTTAAATAGCTCAGCTTTGCTCTTGTAACATTTATAACATCAATAAATAAGTGGTTTAAGCCGTAGCAGTTTATTTTGTTTAAGACCCAGAATAACGCCGTGTCTTAGGATTTACGTTTAACTGGTTGGTGATACAAGTGTGGCATGCAGTTAATGGACATCTTAAAGAAACAGACGGATCTTTTATATATAGTTAATTATTATGGTCGTCGTTTCGTAGAGATTCTTTCGATTTCACATTTATTGGATTATAAAAATAAATGGACAGAATTTCTACGAGCTGTCAAGTAGTCATTTGGTTTTAGGGTTCCGTTGTAGTACTATCTCTGTGGTTCCGTAGCCAAATGGTGATCTGAAACCCTTATTTTTCAAATTCGTAATGCTCAGCGCTCACCTGATTTCCTTTTGAGTTTACCTTCAGATAAGTAGATAGTAAAATAATCTAAAATAGTATTATTACACAGTCATTTAAAATACAAAATATTGTATGCCTAGTTTTCACATTTTTCGCTCACAGATATCTTATTATTATCTATATACTCGTAGTTGTGGCCGGGGACCTATAGATACGAAACTTACTTTTTATTTATAAAATCTGATCGTCACCTCCGATATTGGAAGACGCGTTATCATGTCCCTTTATAGGATCAAATAACGAGTGGAACGACCTAGCTTACGCGAGCTCTATTAATTCTACAATCAGTATTTCTTTGGCTGAACGTTTGATGTTTCTGATCGGGAAGAAGAAATTTTCCTTTTATTTCTTTAACATGTGACGCAGTATTAATAAAATACTGTAATTTTAGCGATTTGGGCAGTCATTGATAGCACACTGGATAATTAGTCTATGTGGCTTATTATCTCAGCTGATATAGTTAAACTAAAAATTCAGACTTCTAGAACGAAGTTGCGGAATGGGTTCGAATAAGGGATGGTACAGCTGTAACTTTGTTAGCTCGACATTGTTTTCAGATACGGCAGCGATCAACAAATGTTACTGAGAAACATTATGATAATGAAATATACACTCGTGATAGCTATTAAACTCAAATGAGCTACCACTGAAGGTGAGAGTGCAGATACCGACGCAGATAGTCTTGTAAAGGATCCAGTATCACGCACTGGATCAACGTATTTTCAGAAATCATTTATTCGTAATTCACGCGGTTATCAATCATATTCATCCATTTATTTACACTTTCCCTACCCCACATAGTTCGTTACGAGCAGATCGTAGCAGTAGAAAAACAACGTCTATGCTATTATCAATCCGCACATTTGAATATAAGAATTAATCACAGGCTAAATGTCGTTGCGGAAAACTGGCCGGTTTTTTTTCTGAATAATAAATATATCCATCCAAGAGCCCTCGAGGGAATTAACCCAGATTTTATCATTACTCTTTTCGGTTTGGTAGATTCATGATTGATTGTTCTGTAATTACCATTTAGGTATTTACACCCAATGTAAGCCGGAGTTTAGACTATAGCAGCGACGCATGTAAACTTGCAGAAATTGACTCTTCTAAAGATGGCAGGGTAAATGAGGCGGGCTTACTTTTATTAGTGTTGAAATTTACAGATCCGGCTGCAGGTCTTACGTGTATTATGTGTAAGTCTGCAAGTTTCATTGGTAGTCTAAACTCGGCTTTAAGATGTCAACCCTATAACATGTTTGATGTAGGAGCGCAAATTATGCGTATTATGAAAGTATCACGTTTGGAGTGCTACTTTACGTCTTTTTTGCGGATATTATGTGGAAGTTAATGTACTATGTCTATTTTGATATAATCTGTAACATAAAAAGTTGATATTTAATAATTTTTGACTGGAAAATTTAAAAGCCTTATTTCGACTAGGTACGAGTACTAATGCTTACTGATAATGCAGTTGCAGTGTTAACAATACCAAAGATCTCCTGGGCAATATCACACATACAAACACTATGTAATTATTAAGACAGATAAATTTAACTCGCACTTCTGACATCACCCTTGGGTAAACTAAACATTGAAGACGGAAGCAAAAAATCAATCAAAAAAATAATAAAGACAAAAAGGAACGAAATTATTTCGAATCATGATTACTAATTCAAAGGCGTATCTTTTAAGAACGAGATCTAAAGAATATCGCTGAAGAAACATATAAACGGAATAAAAATAGTTCCAACGAGCGCTAAGCTCTTATATTTTCACTTAGGTACTGGAATATTTTGTTGAACCGTTAACTTTTACGAGAGCGGCTTCATAGTAATCATCACGGAACGCAGTTCCAACAGCGTGGTTTAACAGGATTAATTCAGTATAAAAACTAACAACTGTCTCTTGAACATGACCACTTAGTTTTTTTTATGTCTCGTTGGTTTTAAGTGCATGCTTAGCGAAAACCTAAAACTTATAGCAATATCTATAATTAGAACAGAGCAGTGAAGGACAAAAAATCTGATTGAAGATGTTATACTAAAAATGAATAGTCTAGGAGACTTTAAATAAGCTATTGAATATATATATTTTTTTATTTTGTATGTCTGTTTGTTTTTGTACTGCATTCAAACTACAGGAGGCATACCATGACCTCTTATAGCGATTCAATTGAAGACCTAAACTGAACCGCGTCGCATAATCGTACCGTGACGTCTTATTTTTTATGTTGTTACAATTTTCAATCTAAACTGGATCTAGTTAAGGTTGAAAATGGTAGCAACCTAAATTGAGTCGCTAATAAGCCATTTTCAGCCTAAACTATATCCAGTTTAGGTTGAAAATGGCAGCAACATAAAAAATAAGACGTCACGGTACGATTATGCGACGCGGCTCAGTTTAGGTCCTCAACTGAATCGCTATAAGACATCATGGTAGGCCTCCAGATTGTAATGCAAAGGATCACCCCTAACGTCGTTAGTAAAGCAATGAAATATGTAGGTAATGCTGGTTTGAATATTGTTTCGTACTCGTTTATGTATTTTGTGGACTCGTAGACCTAGCGAGCGAACCGTCTCTGCTTCACGTCTGGCAAAATTAGCTTTCCTCAGTCAGTTTGTTGGTACTCTACAGGTCGTATTTTACAACCGATCTGGATGAAAATTGGTATACAGGGTTTTACGACTTTACAGATTTTACAGAAGGTAGTAACTTTGCTTTAGTAGTGAATATCAAAAAAAAATTACGAATAATCTAAATAACATAATAATATGTCTATTAATATTAATCGTTGCAAAAAGTTAGTTTTTCGGAAATCCATGATCAATAAGATAATATAGAATTATATAGTTTTAATTCCGCCTAAGTTGTCTGATGAATGTATGATAGGACTTTGTTGGATGACGTAACCCCTATGACAAATCTATCCGTTTAAAAAACTAAATCCCTACGCAACCCTTAATTTATCTGAAGACCGAAACAACCCTGACGTGTCTCCCGTACTTAAATTGACCTAACGTAAAATAAACTCACTCACTCAGTGAGAGAGTCACTCCCTTGCTAGCGCTCGGCGAGTCAACAGCACCTGAGGATGTCTCGTGCAGAGACGAAACACGTGTCGTATTGCTGTCAGTCGATGTTTGATGAGAATTTGGGAAGGAGTAAGTCAGGGTTTTAAGTTCTCAGTAATTTTTTTATTTTTTTTTTCTGTGTAGGTAGATAGGTAGGAGTAAAATAAGTAGATAAGGCCGGAGGCCGTGTCTATTTATTTTACGTTAGGTCAATTTAAGTACGGGGGACACGTCAGAGTTGTTTCGGTCTTCAGATAAATTAAGGTTTGCGTAGGGATTTAGTTTTTTAAACGGATAGATTTGTCATAGGGGTTACGTCATCCAACAAAGTCCTATCATACATTCATCAGACAACTTAGGCGGAATTAAAACTATATATTTCTATATTATCTTATTAAAAAGTTAGTGCTCGCGAGGTCTACGGTTGGCAGAACTAGGTACTCGTAAATTTTCAGTCATATAAAGCTTTAACGTGTTGGGAACTTCCTCTAATAAAGTACCTATAATATTCAATCGTTAGCATCCGTTTTGGGAATTGTTTATTTAGTATCCCCGCGTGCTCTCCAGTTTTGCATATAATTATTATGTAGGTAGTTTAATTTATTACTCTGTTACGAATTCATCGGAATTTACGGAGTTCATCGAGTTGTCAATTTATATTTACTAATCGTATCAATTCGCTAATAAGTATTGACGTATATATACACGTATTGACGTTATTAATTTGTAAAAGCGCCGCGCTGTCACTTTGTTGAAAATGTATGAAAAACGCATATACCTAGTGACGTCATGCAGCGCGCCGCACTTCCTTCCGCTATGGGGGAAAAAAAAAGTAAAAAAATATTTTGTTCGTAAGTTACTATTGGCAAAGGTCACAATTTGCTAAAGTCTGGTAAAGGTTTGTTCAAATTCAATTGAAAAAATCACCAACGATATTTACGATTTAGATCCATTTCGAGTAAAAATTACATTATTGCGAGCATAAATTCTTAACGCCATAACGCGCTTGCGGCCAACCGTTTCTCTTTGTTTGCACATTATTTAAGCATAATAAATCAACAGAAATGAGAAAATTATTGCTCACAAATAATTTGGGTTAGCTTCAGTCCGTGACCCCGTCTGCGCGAGATGGCACTAGCTGGGTATTTACAGTTGTTTTTTATATCAATTCTTCCTTATTGTGGCGAGGCCAGATTTTTAAATCGAACGTATTCATCCAATCAGATCATCCTGATTCGGACCATCCGATTTTTCCATACTATAGTCGGATCCAATAGTTTTAACCGACTACTGGAAGGTTTTCGTTACATACATTTGTTTGAACACTCAATATTATTACGTCCGATCCAATAGTCAGAGCAGCGGCAAGGTGTACGATCCGATAGTGACATACAATCGGAAACCAAATCGGACGTATGGGCTTACTCTTTTTTTTCTATGTGATTTTTGCATAATAAATCTGAGTAGGTACAATATTATGGTTTCAGAGACTTCCAAATATAATACTAACTTCAAGGTTTTAAAGCAATAGGTTTTATGCAGCCGGAACCTCTTTAGTGAATTATTTCACTATTATAATATGTAGCGATTTCATTTTATAATATCATACTATCCGTATACAATAACCTTAAAGATTACGGGCAACGTTTACCTAAATCTCTTCATTAACATAACATTGAATGTCATGAATATTTCATAGAATATTAAATAGGAGGGCTGAATGGAATATTATTTTGGTCTAAAAATGTGTAGGTGGATATAGCGTAAAAATAAAACATCTATTTTTAATACTTCTAGATTTATTTCAAAATAAAAACAAATGCCAATAACTCAACTAATAAAGTGAAATTCAATTACGTACATATAAATTGTAACAGTTATGCACAATGTAGGCCAGTACATTTGTAATGCATAATATTTAGTTACATAAAGCTTATCTTCACATCGTGTAATTAATAATAATAAGAACGACCTTATAGAATTTCAAAATTGTAAAATGTTTTGGACAGCACTCCGATTGTAGCAGATTTGAAATACTTTCATGTTTTGTATAAAATATTGGTCTCATAGTTTCTATACTTAATTATTTTTTTTTATTTTAGATACACGACAAGGACCGTGAGCAAATGACGGACAATGTATACAGCGACCAAGCTTCAATGAGCTTCGAAAATGAGACCTTCAAAGAACGGCCATGACTCTCCGCCGATCTGACAGCTTGCCCACGCGACTCCGGGTCACCCCCATCCCGTCAGACCCCAACCAGAATAAAATTCCGGACTCCGCGACCGACCCGAATTTCAACCACACACCCGTCCGGGAAGAAGTTATCGCCACTTGGAAATCCCTCCATACCGACGTCAAAAACATAAAAAATGGACTTACATCAAAAAACGAGGCCGTCGACCGTAACGCGGACAAAAAGGAGTCCATTACGCACAATTTCGCTCCCGCTTTCATGTGCAACAATAGAGACGTGCGAAGGAAAATCACTTATGATAATCAGAACGGCGGCAGGGAGGCCGAACGCTGCGTGTCACTGCCTCTGGACCCGGGCCAAGCGGACCGGCTCGAGAGCGGCAGAAGTTCCGCGAGGCGGCGAAACCTCCTGCGGCGGCTGTTCTCATGGAAGACCCAGGAGTGCGACTGTCGGGAGCGGTACACCCCGAAGTACGTGACCCCGAGACTTCGACCAGAAGACTTTCTGTGCACGTGTGGTGCGAGTGCCAATCGCTTCAAACTTCCGAACAGAAGAAACAAAAACGCGGAGCGAGGCCGCTCTAAAAGTGTAGGGTATGAGGCAGCGCGCGAAGTGGCTCAATTCCGTCGGTTAGTGTTGTGATTTATCAACCAGAATGTAGTTTTTAATGTGGATTGGAAAAGTTTGATCGTCATCATCGGTATTCGGTCAGATACCAAATAGAAATAAGTAATTGCGAAGGCAAATTTATGCACCAGCATTCTAGATATGGAAACTAGCAAAACTGGTTCGATCAAAATCAATTGCAGCCATTTCAAAATTATGCTGCAGAATATTCTCTAAAAAAACAGATTTTTCTAGTGATTTTCAGTAGATAGTACATGTGCCCACCTCAAAAGCTACATCACAAGAGTGTGTCACATCAGGTGCGCGAGTGCCGGTGCTACAGTGGGAGCAGAAACCGCCGCTGTGCTGCGTGCGCGTGCGGCGCTGACCCTCGCTCGTCGGTACTACCCTGAAGGAGGGTGGGGCTGGACGATCACCATCGTGGGGACGTTGGTGCAAATCCTCTCACATGGACTGCAACTGGGAGGCGGCGCGGGGCCGATAGCCTGCACAGCTGCTGTCAAGTACCACGTGCACCCGCTGTATACACATGGTAAGTCTTTATACATTTTATTGCATCTATGGGTCTATGCGTTGTAAACATAACAGGTCGTTACTGGACTATAAGTAGAACTTAACTTGTATGAAACTAAAAATGTAACGGTATTCATTCCGCTAGTTTCTAGATGTTCTGAAAAAGAAAAGCAGCTAAGTAATTATTTATGTCCTATCATATATTTCTTATACCTTGGCAGTTATTTTATTTATGAGTTTCTTTATAAGTTTTACTTCCTTATCTTGGATAACAACTTATGGAAGGTTTGCCAAATGTTTTTATGAAACGAAGCGTAAAAATTTGATACGATAACTTGCCCTGCTATTAGCAGTAATATTTTCAGGATTCCGTAGACCTTCGCCTCTCTTTATAATTTCGTTTTTAATTATGATTCCTGTTAATGAAATTTTCAGGTCCAAAGTGGCCTTGTTACATGAGTTGTATATGATTTTCTTACTCCTACTATTCTATTCGAAAATTCATGGCTATTTAAGCACATAGTACAAAATAAATAAAAGTATCTAAATTGGAAAAGATTTCGCCTAGCTACAGCTAGTTATAACACCAATTTTTTTTTTATAAATTTTTTAGAGGCTTGACCTAGAACAAACCTAGAGACAAAGAAATCAATCGCAAAATCAGTATTGTTTATAACAAAATCAGATTTTTTTATTTATTATAATGGTAAGATTTTGTTTTTGGCGTGGAAACTTACTTTATGCGTGACCCGACACTCACTTGACCGCTTTTTATTTCGTCCATAACTTTGAAGAGATGCCACCTTAGCTCCTAATAAAAAACGTTTATCCAGCTTCCAAGTTATTTAAATAAACCTCAATGGAGGAGTTCGAAAACAAATATCAAAATTTATAAAAAAAAACAACACAGTTATATAGTTTTAAAACAAATAGTTGATGAACAGTATTTAATGATCTTGATCAACTTATTTTTTTGTTACACACATTTACTTTATTTAAAAACATTAAACAAGAAATGTAATTCTAATTAAAATTTAGAGAAGAAATCTCTAAATTACCCAAAAGGAACAAAGAAAATGTTTACTTACATTGCCGTAGAAAAAAACAACAGAAAAGCCGTATTTTTTATGTCTTCTTGCTAGTTTTGTTCATTAATGAGATTTACCTTATTTATGAAACTAAGTAAATATACGTGTGGCAACAAACAAGAATGAGACAAGCAATATTTTTATATAAGGGACATGTACATAGATTATTCGATGTTAAAAATCAAAGATATTAATTTAATCGGCTGCGTATTTTGAATTTAACCTCAGTTTTGTAATACTACATAATATGCCCCTGTATACTAGAAGATTTGTACAAATATCAGTAAAAGCTCTTTTTGAACAGACCTTCGCACGTCATTATTTTAATACGAGCACAACCAGATGTCGTCAACCTTTTTAATTTTTTAACCGATCTAAGAGGCCAATGAAATTGATAAATTGATAAAGTCTAAAAATAAAATAAAGGTACAAATGTCCAGGATCGTCCATCAGATAGGTGTAATATTTACGCCATCCTCCGCGAACGGGTGAAATGATTTATAGGTGGAAACGACCGCCTATTTTTATACATAAAACATGATTACAGCGGAGATTGGCATTTCTACAAATGGCCAGCGATCGTTTATCCACATTCATAACTTCTTCACATGACAAGAATAGGTAACTAATGATTGGGAACAATACTCGTTTTATCTGTGTATGAAAAGTAGAATAGTATTTGGTTTTCATTATCTCGGATTGAAATTTAATAAATATACTAATGAATGACAGCTACCTTTCCCTTTAATTTTCATACCTAACCATAATGGGAGTAGTAGGTATATCATGCACTTTTTTAGTACACGGAATATTTCAGCGCGTACATTTAAATATGTACTTACCTACCTTTAGCGCTTTTACCTATCAGTAAAGTTTTTGCAGCAGTCAGGTACAATATTAAAATATACACTCAATAATTTTAGATTTTGGCACTGATGCGGACAGATTGCAAGAAAATAAATCAAACTCCTTCCCAATATCGAAGCATCACCGGCTTGTTCGAATATTAAGGACGTGATACGATTTTTTCACTCTACAGGCGTAAGGTTGGGCAATAAATTATCCTAAGTTATACCTACCTTTTTAGATACAACAAGCTGGTGAGCATCATGAGTGCGATTCATACTATCATTCATCCTATCTCGTTTTCATACTATCTCGTTTGAAAAGGGTTAAACGGATCTAGTGGGATTTTTACAACTTGTAATGCGATAATGTTTTAGGATACCAATTTAAAAAAAAACTAATACGCGAAAAGTATTGAGAAATAACCGTCTTTTGTTTTCGTCTAGGCATTTTTATTTTTGATGCTCCAACACGCCTCGGACACTCCATGCAAAAGCTGATGTGGCAACTCACACATATAAATGATATAGGTACACGCGCCAAATGCGTGTGTAAGAACTCAAACATACCACGCGACCAGAATAAAAGACCCGCTAGTATGAAGGTTCATACTAACCCTTTGTCAATTACTTTCGCGAGTGTTATGTTGACAGCCTCCCGATTACCCTCCAGTTTGCATGTTCGCGAGGGATTGAGAATGTCTAATCTGTATATCGACGCTAGAAAGCGTATACGCTGTAACCTTGAAATGCAAAATTGTTCACCAGAGCCAAAAAAACTTTTTTTTTGTTGAAAAAAAATCATAACTCAATATCTACTCGACCTAAAAACGTAAATTTTGGATATTTGGTGTGTTACATACAAAGCTACAATACTGCTACCTTGGTTATATCCTAAAGTTCGTAGGGGACGTTGAAATGTGGGTTAGAGCGTTTGTTTCCAAATATGTAAAAAAAGTATTTTCGGGTCGGTCAAAGGGTTATAGCGTTTACGCTTTCTAGCGTCGATATATTGATGTCTTCTTTGGCTCTATCTCCGAACACCATATCCACTACTGCCGTTTTTCTTTACTATGATAATAAATCTACAATGGTTTGTGCGTTATCTCTGATGCTCGTTACTATTTGCCTTAAACGTTTCCTGTTTTCTAATAGTAGACATCCTATTTATTAAACAATTTAATCAATATTCCCCCATAATATAATCATCATTTGCAGGCCCATTTGTATAATATAATGTGGCTGTGTACAACTCTCGGAAGTGGAGCTGCATATTAATAAACACGCAGCTCCCAAGCTAAAGTTCGTCACACACGGAGCGGTTTGTCATGAGAGGAATATTATCTCTATTGCAATTATGTCTTAAGTCTCTCGCGCGTGATACCAGATACAGAGTCACCCAAACTCAATTAAAAAAGTGCCAACATCCGAATTCAAACTAAGAATATTTTTTTTATGTCTTTCCGTATACGGAGTTTCTTTTAAATTTATAAAAAAAACATAGTGCCCAAATAATTTTGTAGTGATAGATATTCGTCCGCCAAGCAGTAGTGTGCAAATATTACTGTGTTCCGGTTTAAAGAGCACTGTATCCAGCGACATCACTGGCATAATATAAGTCTTTAGAACCGATGTCTCATGGTGACAAGCGCAGTGCAGTGCCCCACAAGATTTTATAATGGAAAGTTCTGGGTGGCACTGTAGCTGTCGTGGACAGGCTTGGCGCTTACCATCAGTGAACGATGCACGTCTCGTTACTTAGTAATATAAAAAGTATATAACATACACTTTCATACAACATTTGTAAATCTGAACAAGAAGAATTTAAAATAAAACAATTAGTTAAAATCAGCTTATTTTCAGTGTAACTTGTCGATGAAAATTGATAATCATTTTACTTTACGAAAGCGCGTGAATATTGAATTTTATCACATGTGATAATGATAATCTAGCTAAGTTTGTGTGTATTAGGGAAATAGAGTAGTGGATATTGTACTGCAGATAATCTCATACAGCCGCCGCGCCGCGCCGCGCCGTGCGGACTACCAAGAAACATATTATTGCATGCACTAGGAACTCTAGGATGGCATACTTTGTCGTATGAGTTTTTAATCTTGATTTCATTTGCTAAGAATATGAGAATAGACAAGCGCAGCGGTTAATACAATAAATGTATGCATTAAGTTTATCTTTTATGATACGAAGTATTTATACGTAGACAGGTACGTACGTATAAAGACGTTATTAGTTTGTGCTTATTTATATAGTTTTAATAAATGGAAAAGCACTATCTGATCCTCTCGTTGTTTTTGAAGTAGGTATGTTATCCACCAATCCGGACCGGGACCCCGTGGTGGATTATGGCTTGATTCTCCACACGAAAGTGAGAGAAGACCTGGAGGCCTACCATGACGTCTTATAGCGATTCAGTTCAGAACCTAAACTGAGCCGCGTCGCATAATTGTACCGTGACGTCTTATTTTTAATGTTGCTGCCATTTTCAACCTAAACTGGATCCAGTTAAGGTTGAAAATGGTAGCAACCTAAATTGAGTCGCTAATAAGCCATTTTCAACTTAACCTATATCCAGTTTAGGTTGAAAATGGCAGCAACATAAAAAATAATACGTCACGGTACGATTATGCGACGCGGCTCAGTTTAGGTCCTGAACTGAATCGCTATAAGACGTCATGGTAGGCCTCCTGTGCTCACCAATGGGCCGATATGCTATGTTAATGATGATGATTATCGCGTATCGCAAGTGGCATTTTGCCTCCAAAATAATTTTAGATATTTATTAAAGTTTACTTAAGGAGACGGTAGGGTTCCTGTTGTTTAATATTATAATAAAACGCTTCTGAAGATGAGTAAAGCTAAGTTTATATCAAATCTTTGATAAAAGCTTTTATAAACCAAAGTTCCTGGTCCACTGTAGCTATAATACGCCCTGAAAATCCACGCATTTATTAAACCTTTAACACCAGTGAAGCGAGAAGCGCTATTTTTAGCAGATTATGTTGTTATCCAGTCGAACGGGCACGATCGTTTGTTTTTAAAACAAATTTATTGTGCGATAAACACAATGTAGCAAGTATTTTTCTGGTTAGCCGTGCATATTACGTAAATATTTGGTTGATCTTCAAATCTTAATTGGTTTTTGACTGCGTATTGAAAGATAACTATCATATCAAATACAACTTTATTTTATTAATTGGCGTCAATTAATTTTACGATTTCGTGCTGAATCCATCCATAGAATGGATATAGCGAAAGTTGTTTCAGGAGAATCAATATCAAAATATTGAATCGTAGAATAGAATAGAATAGAAAACTCTTTATTGTACACCAGAAACAAAAATAAACACAGTACAGAAAAATTACAATGGGTAAACAAGGGTAGTATAATGGGCGGTCTTATTGCTGAAAGCTATTTCTTCCAGACAACCTTTGAATGGACGGTAAAAAACATTTTTCGATAGGGGTGGGTGGCGTATCGTAGTTTGGTTGATAGTATTAATAAGTGTTTTGTTTCAAACTAAACTAAAACAAAATTCACTGCTCTCAAATTATCACTCTCCTTTTCATTTTTATAAGGTTTAATAGTGACGGCAGTAACGTTATGCTGTCATATTTATTAGCCTGGTGCATTTAGAAATATTTGCACCGAGAAAAGCCAATGATATCTACCTACCTACGAGTACTCACTTGCTGCAAACTCAAGTGCAGAGATCTATAACTTCATATTTACGATTTAAAAGTAACTTAGTGGTTACAATTATCAATGTCGACATTCTATCATTACTCAAGATCAGATATTGATTGGGTACTCTAATAAATAACAATAAATATAATAAGAATACTCTAATAAATATAATAAGAAAATATTTCAAACTTTTCAATTGTATTATTTTCAATTGATTCGTAACCAAGAAAGTAACCGTGAAACTTTCCAAATAAACCTTCCAGTAGGAAAGTTTTAAACAATGATTTGCAACATAATGATTGATCGAATCGACGCAACAAAGTTTGTTTGTACTCAATACTTTCGCGTTATATAGGCCTAGCAGATTTTTGGCTAAAAAGTCTTCGATTTCCATTTGAGAGGGACATAGATAGATAGCTTTATTGACACCAAAATGTACACAGAAGGCGGATCTTATGTGTACATTTTACGGAAGACATTTCCTATCGAAACAGAAAAGAAATTAATAAATCACTATGCAAAAATAAAAGGCAAATACCTACATAAAGTACTGTGATTGGTAATTTTAGGAAACACCGATGAAGGCAAAGCGTATACATTTCAGATTTGATACAATTACTAATTACGCAAAAGCTTTGTGATTGAGTATATCATGAATAGGAAATTATTGGAAATCAATGTATCTGGTTTTCATTTTCAGGGAACCACATGTGTATAAGTTGCCATCATGGCATTAGAATAATGGCCAACGCCCCGGGTGTTGCAGGTGTCCATAGGCGACGGTAACCGTTTACCATCAGACGGGCCGTCAGCTTCTTTGCCACTCTATCTTATAAAAAAAAGGAAATGAACTACTTATTTGATATGATTTTGATTTAAGTTTAGGGCCCGCTACGTATAAACTAACTGGCTCGCTCTTATTACAATGGGCATATACATTAAAAACCGGTATGATAACAAAACATGATAAGACTAAATCTGTCGATAATACTGAAAACGGGAAAACTCAATCAGAGATTAGAAGTAGAGCAAAATAAAAGTCGGTTTCAACACCCGATCTTGCCAAAAATAGCCGGTAAAATATTTGACCTAATTAATTGGAAAATCGATCCGAAATGTAGGTACTGGGCATACTACTAAGCATATGCTGTCGGGTAGATATGAAAATAGATTAAATCAACGTAACATTTAGGCAAATGCATAATTATAAATGTTGCCAGTCCCATGGCTTACCGTGTTTACCATTATTGACTAAGAAACACATAAACAGTTATCTCATTTGCTACTATCCTATCCTACTAATATCATATATGTGAAAGTTTGTGAGGATGGATGGATGGATAGATGTTTGTTACTCTTTCACGGAAAAACTACTGAACGGATTTAGATTAAATTTGGCACACAGATAGTTTATTACCTGGATTAACGTATAAAATAATTTTAATCTCGTAAAAATGATGTGATTTGCGGAATAATACTTAACGCGGGTAAACCCGTGGGGTGCAGCTAGTAAGACACATATTAATCGCTTAGAACAGAGGTTCCCAGACTTTTTTTGTCATAGAGCACTTTCAAAATTTTGCTGTTTCCGGTGGACCCCCTGTAGCTACACTTCTACCATATTCCTATTTATTTCCTATCATATTATATTGTTTTTAGTCACGCCAACGTAGACCCCTGTCGAGTATACAGAGGACCCCTGAGGGTCCACCTGAACCACTTTGGGAACTAAGGGTTTAGAAAAACAAACTATCTCAAAGTACAATGCTTAGTAAAATAAAGTCCATAAAGTCTAGTTTTGTCTAGTTACAAAACAACAGAACCCTTTCAATAATCTAGAGAATTATAGCCCCGAAGACAATAACACGATCACAAATCCGTTATTTAAATTAATAACACTTATCGTTATCCATAGCTCAACAATATCTACTCTTATGGTAATGGTGAACTCGTGATAATGTCCTATGCGGTTGGCGCCAACACCACTCGATTCTCGAACAAGATGGCTTACGACACAGCATATTATTATCACTATTGAAACGGTTTCTAACTGCTGTCTGCAGTTCTAGAATACTACGTTTCTCGTTAATCTGTGGCGTTATCGCCCACACCTGCTAGAAACGATACCTAAAGGCATGCTTTGTGTTGCGAAATGCATACAATGAATAGATATTATTTTAAAATGGAAAGGATATTATATTTAAGCAGCGACAATAATAGTTTCACCGTGCGGCTATTATATTATAATTAGGTAGACATATTATTTTGAATTGTCTGCAGTGCATCATTTTAAATAAATTATTTCTTAACTAATTGGACCCGAGGATGGAAAATTCTCCCAAAGTAACCTTACATAAATATTAAAGGATTAAAATGTATCAAAATTTCAGGACATTTATAATTCTATGTATATGAGGTACCCACCTACTAACAAGGCACAGCCTAAGCTTTCTCTTTTGTAATATTTATCTATTACTAGGATAGAATATAGAAAACGCGTTTTGTTGTAGTTATATATTAGGACAATAAGCACCTGAAGTTATTTCTATTTCCGACTTGATATTTACTAGAGCCTGGAGTATTTTCGTTTCGATCATCTCCAAATGTACGTATACCTATTTACATAAGTGAATTTATGTAGCTTTGAATATACCCTATACCAACCTTGATTTTTGTATTTTGCTTGTGATTTTCACGTGTTAATATTTATGCAGTGGGATTTGCCGAAGAATTTGTATACCCATATAAGTTTTAGTCAAGTAGGTACATAGAGGTACCATAGAGATACTCAATTCTATGTCATACTCATAGATACAGAAAGGTGCATCTGTCGAGTAACACTTTAAAATGAAAAGTGTTGTTATAAGTATCGACAGTTTTGTAAAATAAAGGTATCATCAAAGGCAGTGCGTAGGAAGCAGTGAATTGTTATGCACATACAATTAATCAGAGGCCTGGCCTACTGGTTAAAATAATAGTTTTATATTAGATTTTTTTTAACGCGTCACACTCATATAACATAAAAAACTGACCCCTATCTAAGATTCCCTGTATTTGGGGAATCAGGAACTATGAGAACCATGGCCCTAGAAACACTCATGTGCGTGAAACGAACCCGTAACCTCACGCTTCTCAATCGGTTCATCACCCACTTACGGTCGTCGATAAATGCTTATGTTCACGTACCACAAATCAATGTTTTCTATCAGGCACAATATCTACGTTTTCAGATAACATTTTTAGTAGATTATAGATGGAGATTCGAACTTCACAACGGCAAGCAACAGATCACGAAGCTTGAATCAGCGAAAGAGGAAAGGAAATTCTTCGCCCAGCAATAGAACGACATGGGCTGAAATAATAATATACATTATTATTAAGACACAGCAGAAAAAGTTTTCCTTCTTATAACTTCAGCTTTTAACATCTCCGTGGAGCACGTCCTCGATAAATAACTACAAATTGTGATTTACGGAATAATACATCACCATCGACGCCAATATGGTACCCGCACACTTTCTTAAACTATATTTTCCTCGCCCATTGTCTATCGTAGTAATTGTGAAAGCGCGGCTAAGTGCGCCCTATATAAACTGTACCCTTTTCTGAACCTTTTGTCCCCTATCGGCAAAGCTGCTCTGGGAACAATCGATTAATAATAACCTATCATAACTTACGCACTTTCCCGGGTGAAAGATGTCCCGATTTTATAAGAGACTTTTTATGTGCTCTGTGTAGGCGGTAACCCGTATATCGGATGTCTGACTGACAAAACACTAGAATATTATATACCTTACTCTATGTCTAAAAGGAAACTAGTAAAAGTACATTACTTTAAAACCACATAAGTAGTATTTTTTGTAGTGGGAGGCTTCTTTTGCAAGAGACCGCCTGGAGAAGTACCACACCTTTGGCAGATATTCATCCGCCATGCAGTAGTGTAAAAACATTACTGTGTTCCGGTTTGGAGGGCACTGTTTCCAGAGAAATGACTGGTCATATGAGACTTTAGTGCCGATGTCTCAGGGTGACGAGCGCAGTGCAAAGCCGCTCGGGATTATACAATGCGAAGTTCTGGGTGGCGCTGTAACTCTTATGGGCAGGCGTAGCTCTTACCATCAGGTGGATGACTTCGTCTCGTCACACAGTTAAAGAAAAAAAAAACAAATAAATGTTGTGCTCAATAGCATTGGTAAACTACTGAATTTAGAAAAAAATAAATTTTCTTTGTATGCCGTAGGTTACCATTTGATTCTACTGTGTCACCTGGTGACGATGTGGTCTAAGCTGATAAACATGATAAGTCTAGAACGAGACTGCCACTCAAGAGCTGCTGTTGAAACACCCTAAAAGAGGTTTTGGCGCCAGATTTTCTAGTTGAGGGTAGAATAAGTACCACCAAACGTGATCCTATTTCCACAAGAATTTCGGGAAATTTAGGGAAGATTATGCTCATTTCTTATCCGACTGCAAGAAGGCTTATTTTTTTCGAGTAATTTCAGAACTGATATTGTGACGAAAAACTCACTCGCGAACAACTTGTTAAAAATGAGAATCTTACGGCTGTCCACGTTTTATATTGATCTCGTCCTATTCTACTACCTATCCTACTCTATTAATATTATAAACCAGCTGCGCCCCGCGGTTTCACCCGCGTAGTTCCCGTTTTGTCCCACGGGAACATACAATAGAGATAAAAAGTACCCTATTACTCAATCCGGGTTATAAACTGTCTGTGCTCCAAATTTTATTCGAATCCGTTCAGTAGTTTTTGAGTGAAAGAGGAACAAACATCCATCCATTCCCACAAACTTTCGCATTTATGGGAAAGTTTGTGAAAATGGATGAATGTTTGTCACTATTTCATGCAAAAACTACTGAACAGATTTGAATGAAATTTGACACACTAATAGTTTATTACCTGGATTAACACGTAGGACACTTTTTATTACGTAAAAATTAACGGTTCCTGTTGGATAATACTTAACGCAAGGGAAGCCGAGGGGGCGTAGTTCGTATAATTACATAATCTCTTTGTCGCTCTCATGATGGAAAACAAGTGTGAAACAGACGATTTGTGACCATTCGACATAGTGGAATGGGCCCGTAACGTGCCGAAACTGAAATCGGCTGCCTGATTTCGAGCCACACGTGTCCAGAATCGGGATTAGAGATGATTGCCTGCGGTATTTCGGAACAGATTCTTACAAAAAATTTGACGTCGAAATTTACAATCTGAAAGATAAAAAAGTAATAAAATGAAATTTATCTATAGACTGGAGTGGGAACGAAGAAGTGGTGAAATATAATTATAAGCCTATTGCGTTCCTACTGCTAGGAAACAGTCTTTAGGGAAAGAGGCTCTAGGGAAACTTTTTTATCCATTACTCTATGTAGCACTGCTATTATCCCTTAAGCCTTATCTTGATATAATATCAGAAAATAAATAATAATGTACTTAATTCGTCTGATGCACATTTATAAGCGGTGGTAGCCTAGTGGGAGAACATTCGCCATCCAAGGAGAGGATCGTGACTTCAAATCCCAGTGTAGGCACGTACGTGTTTCTTGTAAAAACCTATGTACGTAATTTATCACTCATATTTCGACAAAGGAAAATATCGTGAGGAAACCCACATATCCAACGGAGAAGTATTTCGGAGGTAGGTATTTTATCCACCAATCAACAACAAATAACAAGACTTCTCGAACAGATAATATCTATCACAAAAACGTACGACATTTCTACACAAATTGTACAAAAAACTAGCGAAGCAAGGGATCGTTTTTTAGACGAATTCATACTCGAAGACAATCATCGTACAAAGGGTTAAGCAATTCGATGATACCTCGTACCTCTAGATTTTGTAATATACTTCTAATTCAGCAAAACAAACATGGAGCTATCTACTCATTGAAGTGAAATAGTGAAAGACAAGAATAACAAGGTGCATTAGCTGCTATCCATAAAAAATCAAGCTATTAATAACAATCTAACGAAATGCTTAAAAGAAATCAAAATAAAGAAACCTAAGTCATCGATCATCATTGTTCAATATTCTATGTCGTAAGAACGAGATATAAATGATAAACATAATCTAGATGCTCAAGCTAGAATTTCTCTAATTTCTTCCCCCAATGACTGGGCTATTTTCAATGATGGATGCTGCTGCCATCAGATCTCATCTAATATAGGTGAAAGCGACATGATACCGCATATTTAATCCTGAATTTACCTGCTCAGATTAAAATCCAGGTGTAATTTAAATTAATCACTTTATTGAATTAAAATGTTATTAAAGGTCGTGAAATTATTCAATAAATAAAATATTTTACCAATGAAAACAAACTTACCGATAGGTACTATCTACCTATAATTGGACGTCCATATAAACTATAAACACTGGACCACCAGACAGATGTTTACTCGTGCAAACAGGTGTAATGTGTGTGTTTGATCTTCTGTGGATATCTATTCTTCTACTGTTTTTATTGTAGTGGTGTACTATTTATAACTGTGTCTAATTACTAGATATACAAACACAGCTGTAAATAGTAGGCACCAGGGATTCAGGCCTTATAGAAGTACACAATAATTACACATAGTACACAATAGCTACAATTTTAAGAATAAATCAATGCACCAATTGATAAAGGCTGTATTTTGAACCCCATAGAGCAGCTTATCAAGTAACTTTAAGCAGAAAGTTGTGATACAAGGTCTCAGCGAGTGTTATGCTCAATTACATTACTATTATAAGCTTGACGCGGGGTAGCAAACTTTGGGTCGGATTAGAGGACTTCCTAAGGAAAGATCTTACGCAGTAACTTTGTTGACCGTTATGGATAATGATTTGTGTCCATTAAATATAGTTATGGATTAGAATAAATAAGAAAGATCTTTATTCAAAATTATCGTATGAATATGAAATCCATTCTTGGAAAATCCAATTTTCATGTGACTTTTTCTGATCACTTTTAAATTAGACAAACATCTGTAGACAAATAAATAACATTGCAATGCGTAAGATATTAAATAGGTATTGAAATAATAAAGTTTCTGACCGGACAAATCCAAGAGTTAAATTTGAAGTTCGATATACTATTTAGTTTTAATTAAATGGACCTAAGTGTCGTTAATCTTTACGAAATGACTTTGAAGTATCGAAAACGATACGTATTAAACTAGCGACGTCAATTTGAAAGGTTTCGAAGTAAAATGTATAGTCCGTTTCAATTTAAATGTAATTTACTCGTTGCTAATAAATAAGCTACTCATTTTGCAAATACACCTTCGAAATAAACCCTATAAGAGCAGCCAATCTCGATTTAACCATTTTATTGGACACCCGCTTCGATCACACCCGAGTAAATAAGGACCCAATCGAGATATAATATAATAAACCTTTACGTTGAAGTTACAGTCTCCATGAAAATGTTGCGAGGTGAAAACGCGTTTCATCCAATATGCGTTGTAAGTACACATAAAGTTTTTGATTTCGAAGTTATCAGGCATTTTATCTTTTCGTAGCGTTCAAAGAAACTGCATTGATCTCAATTTCAATCTGTGCCTGATTACGTAAAATTTTCAGTAGTGACAGCAACAGCAAGCCATCGTGATCAGTCGCAAAATGTCACTAGAAATCATATTACGGAAACCGATAGCCAGCTTTTTGCCCGCCTGTCGTAGAATGCACTTAGGCCATAACTAGGGCCACTAGCGACAGGACTGCAATGGATGGAAACGTCGAATAGCAGTTTTAAACAGTGACGCTTGGCAGCAATAATCGCGTGGTTTATCTGTCACAACCATGTGGTGAGATTCATAGTAAGGCAGACGTGCTTGACCAATCGTAGTACCTCAGAATACAGAAAGAACCGCTGTACAATAAAAAGTTCAAGGAAGGTGGAACAGGAAACAGGACTCTCAAAAAAACCTGAAAATCTATTGTGAAAATCACTGTAAATAAGGGAATATTTGTGTTTGTTTGTTGATAGTTTGGTAAACCGTAGAGATTTCCCGTCCGCTGTCTTGTAAGGCATGTAATAATTTGTCTCGTGTTCAGGAAATCCTCGAAGGCCTACGAATATAAATTAGAGACGTTGTGGAAAACAAACCGACAATCTATTTTGTCTTCTGGAACCACGCCTTTTCATTACAGTCTACTACAAAAGCTTGTTAACACGTTTTTATTAGCTGTTACCCGCGACTTCGTTCGATGTAGTATTTTTTATAGGTAATAGAAGACAGTTTCCCGTAAAAGCCCGGTAGCCTTTATACCAGCGTGGCGCGCCCTACAAAGAGTTTTTATCAAGCCCGGTTCGACATGTAACTATTATATATTATTATGTCAAAAAGTACAAACAGTGAAAATAGCATCGCAATCGGTTCAGTACTAAAGATCAGCTTAACGTAATATTTTTTTTTTCACCGACTAAACTGCTGTAAACTTTTTTTTGGTTGGTAGATAGGAATGTTTAATATCTGCAAGCAAATACAGGAAACAAGAAACTAGAATTAAAAAAAAAAAATCAGAAGATTTTTTGTATATTTTTTAACTCTTTCATAGGGTAGTAAAATTTTTCATAATAGTTATTCCACGATGTTCTACGGGATCGAAAGGAAAATATTTCCGTAGACAACCAAACTGCTAACTCACATGATTGAGTGCGCTTTACTTTGACTATGTCAGATAACTTGAAACTCTAGGCTGAATCCAAGTCTAACGAGGTGGGAGAGGTCTGACTGGAATTTATAATCATTTATCTCTGAATACAGAATATTAATAACCCGAGTTTGTTTCTTGATTAAGCTTTTCGAGGCATATTTGGTAATTATCTACATACCATAACTTTTCGAACTAAACTTCTAAATACCCAAGTAGAGCTGTTCGTATTATTCGTGGAACTCGGATGTAATTCTTCATTAGGGCCAATTATTTGTTATGAAGTCAACTTAAAGTCAATATGTGTGGTAAAAGTAACTAGGTATAGAATAGAATAGAATGATTGATTGTCCATAACAAAGCAAGTCCTTATTAGAATAATAATATAGCGTCATGATCACAAACATAGATCCTAAACCCTAACTAGAAAAAAACTAATAAAATAGAAGTCTGTCTGTAATTTAAAAATAAATGGCAAAATTTAAAAATTAACTGTTGCTAATATTTTAGGTGTATCTGTAGTAGATCTAGTTATGTTACTTTTTAAACGATAGTTTCGCAAATATGTGTGGCTACGATAACTTATTTCTCCATGATAAGTAGTTAAGGAAAATCAGAACATACTGTTTTTAGTTAAATACCAATTATAAACTATGTTCAAATCACATGTTGTGTGTGTTGTTGGTGTGTTATGTTTTTTTGTTAAATGGAAATAATTATTTTCAATTTTAGTATTTCATCATTTTCACCCATATCAATCAGATTCCAACCTTGGGGGCTTCGCCGTGCGTCTGGTCACTCAGCCAAGGGAATTTCATCTCGTAAATGCCGTCTTATTTAGTACCTTCCAATTTGTATGTCCTCTCGTGAGACATGAGTCGACCTTCAAACATTTAGCTCGGAGAGGGAATCGTAACTGAGATACATAAAACATTTGTGAAAAGGCTGATGCCGTCCGTCCACTGAAGCTTCTTTTCAGTTTAGAAAGGTAAACACGCACGAGTTTGTTTGTGTCCCGGATTTTATTTTCCAAGGCAAGTTATAAATTAAATCCGAGTAGCGAGAGACCGGAGAAAATGGCAGAATCAAAAGAAACTACTTAGCAGTGAGTAGTTAGCTTCCAGGGTGCAAGATAGGAGTTTCCTAAGTGGCGTTTCAATAATTACTTTGATTGTAAAAACTACAGCTACAATGTCGTTGTCTAGATAGCTAATCTTGTCACGATCTTTCAATCAAATAATACACAAGAAAAAAGACTACGCGATACTAAAATATGCCAATAAACACCAAGGTGTCTCACATATCTAAGTAACTTGACTAACCTAAGCCACCGCGTCGATGCTCATATCATAGATAGTGGTGAAAGGAATAACAGAAGCGATAAAAAGTTCCCATTCAGTATATTGTATTCGGCTGAACGAGAAAAAATCTCTCACACTATCCAAAAACTAAGCCGAATGCTTTCGAGATTAGAGACATATTGTTTGATAAGCATTCGCCTGGCTTCTGTTTATTCTCTTGAATGAGCAATTCGAAATGGATCTTTGTTTGCAACAAAAGCAAGTGCTCTTACCAGTCTTCAACTTGGAGTTTCTTGGAGTTCTTGGACTTTCATCTACAGGGATAGCTCACGGAGTTCACTCGACCATGTAGAATGAACGCGAAGAGGTACAGAGGTGGGAATTTCTTAGCAGAACCTATCTATGTAGTGAATCGGCTTGTTAAGAACTTGGAACTTGACTTTGTATTGTCATCCATGTTCAAAAGTGTATAAGCACTACTTGAAGCGAAGCGCCTTCTTTTTAATCAGTAAGGTACCTTTGAATAAAATGCTTCTTCGCCAATTTGATTTAATATAACCATAAAAAAACATTACAACCAATGCTTCTCCAATTTTCATTTGTAGAAATCCACTTCTTACATCCGTCACAAAATGGAAAACAATAGACGAACCTGTGTTAACTTAAAGTTAAGTTACAGACATAAGTTTAATTTGTAAGCCAAAATACCTAATCTTTTGAATTCGCCTTCACGTAAAAACAACAATAGTGACCCTATAAATACACGTATTTCATTGCGTGTCAGATGTAATTTTCTTTCATGTCCTACAAAGTCCAATTCCATGATCATTGACGTCGTCAAAGTAAGTAGGGACCTGTAGGGTGTATTTGCCTATTTTCTGTCGAGCTCCATTTTAGGGAGGCACGTCCAGATTATTGGCTTTTCCTGTTAAAATTCACTTTAACGACAATTTCTTTCGTAATGTTATTTATGGTAACATCAGTAAAGTTCAATGTAACTTGATCGAAACGTGTCGTCACGCGTCGACATGGGAGTTGCACGGTGAAACAGTAGAATCATATTTTGACATTTACGTTTGCTATTCGCGAATAGTCGAATAATTTCCCGTTCATTCCAATTTGAATAAAGTTCCACAAAGGAAATGTTAGGTTGGCCTTAATTTCCTCTGTAACAGGTAAAGGTAGGAAGGCATACTACTTCTCATCGGGTCGGTGGAACCTTTCGGCCGGTATACAGGACAACAACGAAAGTTATAAAGCTCGAGGGCATTAATCTGATATTTTTAATTCGCTAATTACACTGCGAAAAATATTTGAAAAAAATTCGCTTCCAAACAGAACTTTATGAAGGTAATTAGAAATTAGAATGATTAAATAAACTAAAATGATAAAGAGACATCACAATAATCGTATGCGACGGACTTATAATGGCTACTGGTTCGAGACATGTGATACTGGTAGGTACTTGTATAATAGTTACGGCGGCAATTTTATATTTTAATATAGCATATAGATAGCACTGTAGATAGCACTGACGCTACAGCACAAACAAACTAAAGAATCAAAGAAAGTTACTATTAAAACGGCCATCAATCAGCCAACTGTAATAACAAATCTAAAATGAAGTCTCGCCTTAAACACAGCTTCCTAATAATTACTAACAAATACCAATCAATAATTTATTTATAAATCAAACGCAAGATTGAATCCATAGAACAATTTTCATAGTACAAAAAGCCATTAACTTAATTAAAAAGTGATAAATATTGACGAGAAAAGCGGAGCAAGTTTTTCTTGCGAACTTAGTCCTTGCAACCTTTATTAAGAAAGCCACAGTTTGTGTCAGTGGTGGCTGTAAAAATTACACTCTGGAGATGATGAGCCAATTTGTTCCAGGTTGCTGGCGCGTCGTGACCTGACCTTTGGGACATTCGCTGCACAGTGCACTTCTGAGATTGTTTCTGCAAAGTGTTTTTTAATTAAGCCTGTAGATGCTTAAAGCCTTTAATTAAATAGTAAAAAATCTATTCATGAAGCGTGTTTTGACGGCTACTAGAATGTTGGTATCGATACGCCTCTAAAATGCCTATGATATAATAACTAGACGTAAAGGTCCTGAAAATTCTTGCAGGCAGGCATAATTACTCGTATATAGACGTTGTTCTATCAACGACACCTTTTTTTTCCCGGGGAAATGCATTAGGCATACCACCCGGCCCCCCGGGGGGGGTTATGTGAGACTCCCCCGCCAGCTGGTCTGGTGGGGTTTACCCACTAAAACCCCGGAGTGTTCTCCTCTCCGCATTATGGAGGTGGTTACGGGTTCGCACGGCGCTTCCGCGACCACCTCTGCGGGCGCCCTCCCGGGCTCGCCACGTGAGGCTTGGGCCTCTTTCTCCGCTGGGTGCGTCCCGGAACACACGGGCCGCACCTCAGCTCGGGACTTCTAGACTTGGGCGTTGGACCCCCGATCCGCGGCCCAAAAGTCCCCGTTATTGGTCCCTCGCTGTGCTCTCTGCTGATCAGAGGGACACGCGAAGGACCTCTTCTCGCCAGGTTATTTGCTACGGTCACCAATTCCCCTAGGAGAATTGCTGACCAAACCCCAGGGTGCACCGGCCCAGCTGCTGCCCTTCCCTCCGGATGCAACGCATCAAGAGGGACGAACAACAGCCGGGCACTCGTGGAGGTTACCTGGCCCGCACCCCTCTATCAACGACACCTTTGCATAACCAGGTCTAGGTCTAACCTTTACATAACCTATTAGATTTGCAAGGTAGAGAAAATTCGATACCTTTGTAGTATTTCTGAACAAATTTAACAATCCCTACATACCGTTGCGTTTTAAAAGTAACACACTACTTATACACGACAATAACTTGTTCAACGTGCTTTTTTACGAATAAAGCTAATTCGCTTCGACCTTCATCAAAGACAGACTGAAAATTAGAACAGCAGATGAAATACCTAGAAGGACTCGCCTATCTAAGTAAATTGGCAGAGAGGTTGAGAGATAATTCAATTTTCATCATGATTGATTACTGCCGTAAATTAAACAGGCATGCACCTCTACTAAGTTACTGCTCGTTACGTAGGATATAGGCCCAATCGATAAATATGATCTACAATTTTTTTTTTGTCTGCTAAAGTCCGTTCTTTCGTCCGTCCATTCGCCTATTTCATCGTATCATCTATTGAGAAGCATTGGCGAATATGAGGAACGGCCGACCTTAGAATGGTCTGGTAACTCCTTACTAAAACCAATTAAATTAAACAATCTACAGCCGTAGATACGTACTTTATTAAGAGTCAAGTTCATTTTGGAGTCAAAAAATAATTAAATCTGTCAAAGTTTAATTGAACAATTCAAAATTTGAGCTATTATGGCCTCTCGCACTTCACGCAACAAACGAATAATGAACCGAATATAAATAAATGTACCACTGGTTCTGTTTTCAATCCAAATGTTATTTGTCATCAATTCATCATTTAGGTACGCAAACTGCGTGTAACATAAAGATTAAATTAAATAAGTAGGTACATACCTTGGTAACAGTAATTATTGGGTAATTTATCAATAATATTTAATATTGACGCTGTTCTAAAGCAATAATAATGATCCTATTCAAAGACTTACATTATCAATGTCATCATTTTCCAAACTATTCGCTTGACAACTTTTATTATTAAATTAGTGGCATCTAATGTGAACAGAAAGATAAGATTGAGTAAAATTTGAACAAAAAGAAACTTTTTTACTTTACTTTCTAACAGCGCCATCTGTTAAAACATTCTCAAACCATGACATAGAGGCTGGGTGAAAGAAAAGTTTCCTTTCGCAGTGTACTCGAACACGTTTTCTACTTGGTGACATTAGTTTATCAGGATAACGGAAGATGGCGCTTCAGGCTATATTCAAACAGCTTTTGTAATTTGTTGTAAAAAAGCTACACTCATAAATATAATTACGTAAACAAGTAGAAGATTATTGTTGATTAACCCTTTATTAACTTACACTAATTTTTAATTAGATTTTCATTCTTTTAATTAGAAAGAAACGATTCAACTTCTTGTCTAAATGATTAAAAAAAATATTTTAATATAGGTTGGTACTTGACGAAACTTGCTCGTTACACATTAGGTAGAAATTATGGTGAGTTACTTTAGGATATTATTCTCAACTTACTAATAAATAAGCAAATAACAGAACGCATAATAATATAGTAAATAATCCCATTAGAACTTCCCCAGCTCGTTAATTTGTATATTTTTCACGTAAATAGGACATAACTCAGAGAGTTATCCGTTATCAGTGGAGGGAAAACGTACTAACTCGAGCCATCACTCACCACTCATATGTATTAGTTAGCTGTTCGAAAAGATAACGATATATTAGTAGAGTTGTAACTTTGCTATATCTAGTAACGTTACACAACTCTAATTTATTGTTATATGCCTCTCTAGGTACATATATGTACTCTTTAGTATTATGTAGAAGTACTTAAAAAACGCTGAGCCACAGAATAAAAAAACATGGTTTGTTTAATCTTATTCAAGTTGAACCATCAAATATTACAGAGTCACAGAATACTTCTGAAAACAGACTCTACCTATTTTAGTAGAGTCTGATTATTTGAGACCTTTTTGAACCTATACTTAGTTTACAACACAAAAAAAATACTAAATAAATAATAGAGTATGAGGAAAACCTAATGTTTAGGGTTCCGTACCCAAAGGATAAAACGGGACCCTATTACTATGGCTCCGCTGTCTGTCTGTCTGTCTCTGTCCGTCTGTCACCAGGCTGTATCTCATGAACCGTAATAGTTAGACAGTCAAAATTTTCACAAATGATGTATTTCTCTGGCCGCTTTAACAACGAATACTAAAAAATAAAATAAATATTTAAGGGGGCTCCATACAACTAAGTACGGAACCCTTCGTGCGCGAGGCCGACTCGCACTTGGCCGGTGTTTTTACTAAGGTTAGACTCTAATAATCCCAGGATAGGTACCTTTCTATAAATAACTATTGACTGAATAGACGCATTTTCCGCTCCAGAAAACTCGAATAGCCGAATGCTCATGAATGCTGTGGAAAATCCGTCAGCGATCCGCCCACGTGAACCACGCAAACAAGGAAACAAAAAGCCATAAAGAACCGACAAAAACTACCGTTTAGGCTTCCCGTCGTGTCTCACTACACCGATACTCGGTCACTCGAATTCGGATAACCCGACGCAAAGATAGAGATACGGACTTTCGGATGGTGATTTATTGTTTCGGCGGTTATTTATCAAATAACAAGCTGGTGTTACTCTGAACTCGCGATATTCGCTATCGTACAATTATACGATTTTTCCGTCGATAATTTTTTTTTTTAATTTTATTTTAACAGTTACTGTGTCACCGGGAACTTTGCATTGCAAAGAAAACTAAACTATACTTAAAACACAAAACTCAAACTAATTATAAAAAAACTAAACGAATTATTAATTTATTAAAAAGTTATTTTCAGCCGTGGTCGTCCCACTGCAGGGCAAAGGCCTCCCTACCCTCCTTCCATTCCTCTCGGCTCACAGACTTCTGCGGCCAGTCCTTCCAGAAGAGGTCCAGCTCGTCCCGCCATCTTCTTCGGGGCCTGCCGCGACGTCGTCGAACATTTTGTGGGCTCCACTCGGTTACAAGTTAACCTAATAAACTAAACTAATATACTTATTAAACTAATATGATTACAATTACGATTTGTATTCGCGGCCTCCCTGATGAACGACGATTGTTGTTGAAAAAAAGGTCTTATGAGAATAACTTAGGAAGTTCGGGACTATTAGAAATAGCTACCTTATTTTAAAAAAACGGCACAAATTTACTGTCAAAATTAAAAAAGCTAGTTATCAATTTATCAGCAACAATTGTCAATAATTTTCAATTGTTGCTTACAATTTATTTAAACTAACCTCCATACAATCGGGAATAAACATTACAAATTGCATTTGAGACACGCAATTTCAGGGTAGACCCTCTTCTTTTTTTGAGACAGCGACCGCCCTTGCGTTTCAACACATTTTCTTGGTTTTTGTGTCGTCAACGAGATAACGAGCCCTCGAGATACGCGGTTTTTAGCATAATAATTTGTTGTAGCCGCTTCTGTGGGGCGTGTTCTTTTTATCGTCAGTCTTTATTGTATACAAAATTAAAGCTAATGGATATGACGATAATAAGTAATAATGATAACACATATTTGTAGCTAAAGAAAATGTTACTATAGAAAATCGATTTTAATCGTGAAATTTTTCACCCGATAAGATTAAAAAATCGATGTCGTCTTGGGCACCGTTTTCGTATTTGGTTTTAGTTACATATTTTATGTTTATAACCTAACTTGTATGTATTTGCACAAAATACGTAAGGAGGTATTAGATAATTTAACGTGTGTGTAATTTGTTTTTTAAAGACATGAATTATTTCATAGTAGGTTACGAGTATATGCATAATGAAATCCCCAGACTGCATAATTTATACGAGTTATGTAACGCCATAAGTAGAACTACATACAATATTATTATAGCTACATTTAAAAGGCGTGTCTCTCTGCCATTGTGTGACGATCAAAGCAAAGTATCCACATACATAATAAAAAAACATATGCATATAAATTACTAGATATGTTAACCACAAACACAAACATTTAAATATCATTAATATGGACACATGACATTTTTTTTAATGATATTATAACTTTTGCATGTAACATATTTATTAGATCTTCTTCTTCTGCTTCTTCGTATCGATAGTTCAGCATCCACGAAACTATTAAAAAGATATAATTATAATATACTCAATTAAAATACGGGATATAAAATAATATCAAAATCAGTATTTTAATGAAAATTGCATTCTAACTGTACTGTATAACCTTAAATATATGGTAAACTAAACTACGGACTGTAAGGTCTAAAACTTAGTGCTTTTTTAGACATCAAACCTTATCGTGTCATAATAAAAATATATCGTGTATGTACACCGCAATAAATTAACATGTAGAGCACCGTTATTCCCAACAGTAGCCAAAAGATATAATGTAACCCAACAGACACCATCTATCTAGTTATTATACAGTGAGCGACATTTGGACATTCAAATCTCATCGAATCGTCAGTTAAAGTTCCAAAGGTCTCGGCTAACAAAGCTTTGAACATAACTACCATAATGGGTCAGAAACAAAACAAAAACGCACCCATTTGCGTCCAACGCACGTGAACCCGTAAAAATGTTGTTTTTATGTTTGACTATAGTTACAGGTGCGACGCGCGACGTTTGAAACCGGAGTGCAGTGATAAAGACTATAAAGCACGACAGGGCGATATTAGTTTAAAAAAATTAGAATTTCGTTATTGTTGAAATTACTTGATGCAAGACAATAAGTAAGTTTTTTTTTATTTGACTTTGTGACGAGACGAGCAAGTCGTTCACCTGATGGTAAGCGCTACGTCTGCCTTAACAGGCAGAGCACCACCAAGAACACCACAATGCCTGCGCTGCATTGCGCTCTTCACCCTGAGACATCGGCTCTAAAGTCTCATATGCCCAGTAATTTCGCTGGAAACAATGCCCTTCAAACCGGAACACATTAATGGGAAAAATGTCTAATAGCGAAATATAACTAAGTGGACACATTTTAGAATAGCGTAAAGTAATCTACACTAAATACTGTCTGCAAAGTTACTTACCTCATTTCTATCATAATATACCATACCTTATACTTAACCTTGTCTAAATTATTTTCTTCGGGCTAAAACAAATTGCAACAACCACACAAACCACATTAATTCCAATACTTTTTCTAAAGATACCAACTTGTATTTATAGCGTAAATAAAACCGTATTTATATTTTCTAATAAATTGTCTGAATTAATAATCCAAGACGTATCTAAGAGCAATCAACTGTCTTTCACTCTTGAAACCTGTCTGAGAATCAGCTTACAAAACGTGGGTGTTAAGTCGTTTTTCAGTACAACGTCTACATTCCTCCCACGTGGCTTTAAATTAAATAACTTAAATAGCTATAAGAATAATTTCTATAATGCAGATTAATAAGTAATTCTTATACCTACCAATCTACCTATATAAAAATGTTATGTTGGTTTGTGTACGCTTCATAAACTCAAAAGTTCTACACCTATCGAGCTGAAATTTTAGCATGATATATAATCCGCATCAAAGATTGTTTTTATCTATTTTTTCATCAGTGACATATCAGTGAATGTGCAAATGTGCCACAGCGAAGCGTGACAGGGTACAGCTAGTTATACATAGGAATATACTCGTACCTAATGGATATACGAAATCAGGAAACACTACATTTCTTAAGAAAATGTTCCTCCTTTTTTTTCATTTACTTTTCTTATGGAAGCAAATGGATGGATCATGTAATCTGACACACTTGAGTGCTTTCACAAAATATACCTACCAACTACCTATCAGCCTATCTGAGGTTCAATTTGGAAACGCTCTCTCAGTCAGAAAGGTACACTTGATAGAAAGGCATACCAAACTAAATACAAAATATGTATGTAAGCTAGGTAAGTATTTCTGATCTTCTGCTCCTATATATAAGAGATTTAACAGAATAGTAATTGTGCCTATAAAAAAACAGTTGTGTTCTCAGCGCTAAACGTATTAAATCTTCCTTTATGGTGTTGTTTAAATTGGTATAGATTTTACTTTTTTTCATTGATAAAAAGTTACCAACCATTTTTTATAGTAATGCGAACGAAATGAGCAGAAATAAATAGTTTTCTTTGACTTACTGTCTCAAATTAGTAGCACAAATAAAAAAGAAACAAAAAGTGTGCGTTGGCCGGGAATCGAACCCGGATCAACTGCTTGGAAGGCAACTATGCTCACCATTACACCACCAACGCCGTAGAAAATCTAGTCCCAGTTAAGCATACGTTTTGTAAACTACGCGTTTCATAATAGCTAGATGATTGCTATTACTAGTAGCACAGATGCTCACGTTGCATTTACCATGTTTACACAAGTGTAGGTATTTTTTTAATTAATGTTGAAAGTATGCTTTAAATATTGCGGAGCTATGTACCAATTACTTACATAATAAGAATAAATTTTATTCTGTAAAACTGTGTGTAGGTATATAGGTCAATTAAATTTGCTGCAACAGTCTATAGCCATCGGATGTACAATATAATTGACATAATATATTAGTTTTACATTGAGTCAATCACGAGCCGACATTCTCAAGAATTGCTCTGACCGGCAATGACTTAATGTTATATTTAATTTTTTATTAGACTGAGTAACGAGACGAGCAAGTCGTACACCTGATGGTAAGCGCTGCGCCTGCCCATTACAGTTACACAGCTACCCAGAACTTTGCATTGTACTTATAATCTTGCGCGGCACTGCATTGCGCTCGTCACCCTGAGACATCGGAATTATAATGCGGAGTTCAATCGCTGGGCTTCTGAGGTGCCGTCAGTCCCGGTTGTTATCGATTAATAGCAATCTTCACGGCATGCCAGAGTCTCTAACGTAGTCTGACAGACTCTGACATCAGAGGCCGGCACTATCTCATTCGACAAACAACAACACTCATGTACCAGATTCATTTAGTTTTACTGTTGGCGATTGTGAAGTCGTCGACGGCATTAACAGTGTTTTGATTCCGGTTGAAATCACAACGCAGTGAGACTAATGGCACATGAACATTTGCATTTATTATAATATATGTGATTTTACATTGCAGAATTACGTGCAATCCTTATTTTCACGAGGCATTGCTGATATACTTATTGCACTGCTAGATAGACCTTTTCTCTGCTCTCTCGTTTTGCCACACCACCACCATTTCAGTTACAGCTCCAGGATGACTGGTAGATAATGCTACTTAGCATTAAGTACTCCTTGTACTCCATTTGTGTGCTAAAGAATAACCCCCCTTATTTATAAAAAGTTATGTGACGTTTCATAAAATCGCGCACTACAATTTTGTAGTGCGCAGTACTAAGTGACGTTCGATAACTTTTATGAATAAGGGGGTAAATAAATAAATAAATAGACGAAGGACATCACATTATCATCAGAATTTAAGGAATTTGGGTTTTGTCTTGTTATTTGGCTAAACCATTGGTGTTGACAATTGAATAGAATAGATTAAAATAGAAAACTCTTTATTGAACACCAAAAAAACAATAAATACAGTACAGAAAATTACAATAGGTGAACAAGGGTGGTACAATGGGAGGTTTTATCGCCGAAAGCGATTTCTTCCAGACAACCTTTGGATGGACAGTAAAAAACATTTTTCGATAGTAGGGTGGGTGGCGTTCTTACAACATTGTCTATCCGTTTGCTGGATATAAATAATTCTAGTATTTGAAAAAAATATTAACTTAGTTACGTACGGCTTCTTTGAGGCGATTTAGACAAAGTGGTATCTGGCTCAACTTTATGAATGGATCTTAAGTCTACCTAAAGCAACATACTATTTTCTTTTACTAGTCTGTGCTTCAATTTTGCCACACCCATCATGGTGGAAACACAGTTCGATTGCATCGGAAATGTTGTTTAGACACATTTTGTGTTCGCGTGTCGTCAACATCCGTTGGACGGACCACCTCAATGCTTTTTTTTTAACATATTGCATGATATAAAAAGCTCAACCGAAAAGCTTTTAGTACTTCTTAAATACCTGTATATATTTTTTCAAGTGGCATGTATGCGGTATAAAAATAAACGTAAACCATTTGGTGTGACCACGGGTCTGTGGGTGAGTCGCGTTCATACATTGCAATCGAATAAGACATTGATGTGTGAAGAGATTTATATCGCGGACAGCTTGATATGTGGCCTTTGTGGGTAGCCATTGGTAACATTCATTACGTTATTCTTGGTGTTATTATTACATATTAATTGATTGTCTCTTTTCCAAATATGGACAACAACTACCAACAACCAACAGCACGAAAACGGTGACTTTCTGTTGCTCTGTATTTATGCTCTTCTTTTTTTTTGTAAGATTTATATGCAACTTAGTAAGCTCTGCGGTTTCACCCGCGACAGCTAATATCCCAATGGAGCCGTCAGTTTTTACGGGATAAAATGTATTCTATGTTCTGTTCTGTATAGGTACTAAATTTCATCAAAATCTATTCAGCCGATACACATACACACAAACCTTCGTCATTCTAATATAAGTGAGAAGTGAGATATTTATGTTAAAAATGTGATTTGAGTACTGACAAGTAACATACAAGAAAATGGATTTTCATAGAGGTTGACGGTAATGACGGTGCGATTTTTTTAGAATAAGAAGGTAGAAATACTTGTTTTTAATAAGATCGAAATAAAAACAATTTTGTGACATTTAAACCAAATCACCAACACTTGAAGGCAATGAAGTAAAAGTGGTAAATAACTATTGATCAAAGGGCATGCTCCAAATAAGGCGACCTCAAATCAAAAGTGGCAACCCTGTCAGGTCTCAATTTATTTTGTACCAGATACTATCATTATACAGAAAGTACAGGCTGTCGCAAGAGTAAACCGACACGGTTGAATATTAAACCTCAAATGAATTACTGCAACAACCCCTGAATCTACGGAGCTCTCAGGCCGAGGTCGACAAAGATTTCTGAACAGATGCTAAACGAAAAAGCATAATTTATAGTATCATTCTAATTCATCTTAAACGCGTCTAATTTTGAACATTACTTCTGGCATTATTGTTTGGATCAAAGCTAAACACTTTGTTCAAAAGGTTGGTTAGTGAAAATGTATACTTTGAATAATATGGTAAGTAGTGCCTAGGACGTTATTTTGATTAGGAAATGTATATTTATCTCGGCCGCCGTGTGTCAGTTTTCTTAGCAGCCGTCAATGCGAATTAGAATTATTTTATTACTCCCTACAATAAATCCAATAACCTGAGAATAAACAACAATCTATTATTATTATTTTTTTCTATAGTTCAGACTCCACATCCATAAATGGGTTGATTCACAATTCACAGCTTATCGACACATACGAATTAAAAAAATATTATATGCAATTGTTATTCGTCTAACGTATTATATCACTTTCTTGGTACCTGTATTGTAAAATTGAAGCCGGTAAACCTAATATATATATTTAAAAAATAAAAAATACAAATTAAATTATTTTATATTTTACTTTTTTTTTTTTAGAGCGGTGGTAGCCTAGTGGGAGAACGTCCGCCTTCCAATCAGAAGGTCGTGAGTTCAAATCCCAGTGCAGGCACGTACCAATGTGTTTCTGTAAAACATATGTACGTAATTATCACTCGCTTTTCGGTGAAGAAAAACATCGTGAGGAAACCCACATACCTACCCGAGAATTATTTCGGAGGTAGGTATGTTATCCACCAATCCGGACTGGGCCCCCGTGGTGGATTATGGCCTTACCCTCCTCACGAAAGTGAGGAGAGACCCGTGCCCAGCAGTGGGACGTTATGGGTTGATGATGATGATATTTTACTATTTTTAATTAATTAACTAATACTTTTTTTTATTTTTTATTTTTTTCTGCTTCAATTTTAGAAAGTACCCACGTAATTATTAAATTTCCTCACTATATACGATTTCAATTTGCGACATTGGCTATACAAATGAGATTGATTGAAAGAAACTTAAAAACACTGTTAAAAAAAATACGTGTTCTGTTATTACACGGTGATAACATCTCTTACGATTTGGCCGAGAGCCACCGAGTAAACTTATTAAGGTGTAACTTGTTATTTGTACATATATTAATAAAAAGAAAGACATTTCTTACATGTGGAATTAGGATGTTACTTCAGAGAAAGAAGTAATCCACAGTCTGTTCGTCACTGTAAAAGCTATGATACTATAAATTATTACTTAAAACCTACCTGACTTCTTTAATCGATACTAATATACCTACAAATTAAGTATTAGTTACAGCCAGATGGGATAATTTTACTATGCAAAATAGAAATTTACCTATTGTGCCGCAATATTTGTTTCGATATTTTCTTCGTTGAATTTAATTGTTCTGTCATTTAAAAATTCATCTTTCAGCATTTCCGAAAATTAATCTATCGCAAATCACTTTAATAATACGTAGTAAGTTACTCAAATTATCCGGTAGCTCTCTACAGCATAAAATATTTTGACCACACACAAAAGTAGATGAATCGCGGTAATCGAAGTAAGTATGTTTAACATTATGCACCCGCATATTAACTTTAAAAGTAGCATTCAGTTAAATACAGGTTTCCCACTTTAATGCGGTACACGAGAGATAATTATTTTAAAATCTAGAGTTCAGCTTGAGGCCAAGAATGCGATGTCTCTTTTACGAATTTAAATTATTTATTGGTTCAATTGAATTAAAAAGAAGCCGATAACATTTCAGTTAATTCAAACAAAAAAAAGGATATTTATTTTGTTCAGCCACTTACATTTCTGAATTGTCACTCGGATCTACGTCTAATTCTTTCTTCTAAATGTTTGAGGGGAATAAAGAAATAGTATTTCACAGGAAGCGAGCACGCGCCCTAGATTCCCTAAACACCAAATGATCCCCTAAACCGCAAGCCATCAGAACAAAGTGTGAGAAATCACTATCCCGTTACAAACAGACACGCCATGAAAGAGCTTTGAAACTCTACACCCAAGGAAGCGAGGAGTAAAATAGAGACAGAATCACCCGCCTGTGAAATCCGAGGATTGCATTCGACTCGAACAAACTTCTTAGTTCTGACACAGTGCAGCACAGTATCCAAACGTTAGTTCAGACTTGGCTATTTTTTTTATACAAATACAGGTGGCTTTATTCATAAAAAATGGTCGAACGTCACTTACTACAGTGCGCTATGCAATATTGTAGTGCGCAATTTTACTAAGGTCGCATTACTTTTTATAAATAAGGGGCATTATTACGACATGCTCGTCTCGTCGCTCTGTCAAATAAAAAATAAAAAATCGAAGGTAGGTATGTTATCCACAAATCCGAACTGGGCCCCGTGATGAATCAAGGCCTAACCCTCCTCACGAAAGTGGACACCCGTACTCAGCAGTGGGCCGATATGGGTTGATGACGATGATAGGGTTACACCAACCACCATTTGATATTATTAACGTTTTCTGTGCGAAGTTCAGGTACTGGTTTTACATTGCATAGTCTCTAGGTACCCACCTAATAAGGAAAGTTGTTGGAAACAGTAATATCATTATTGGTGTACGCACGTACCTAGAACGTTGCCCTATTTGCATTTCAGGAAACTGCAGACGCAATAAAACTGCACTGACTGGAAATTTTTAGAAGTAATAAAGGAATTGTTTTCGGAAAGTTTGCATTCAACTCTAGAAGTTAAATTAATGTTAGTTGGGTTGGAACTTCATTTTGAGTAGAGTAAATAAATAACTTTGTTATTTTACCATCGTCTTCTATTCGTCACATTTATCATATTAGGTAACTAATCCAGTTCGAACAATTAGTAGTATAAAAAGAAAGATGCTAACAAATGTTTCCTAGTACCTGTACAAGATGATAATCATGTAATAAGCAAAATCACCTTTCATTTGTGGGAGACGGTCCTTAACTTATAATAAGTGTGTAGTAATTTATGGCATTTTCAAATTTTGAATAATACCTAAGTAAAATCAGACAGATGAACCGAAATTGTCATGTTTTATCTTTATGGTGTTCATTGATCATGTTTCTTATATATGATCTAAAGGCTAGTGTAAAAAGGAAATTAATGTATTCTACAGAAGAAGTTTTACGAAAACGAACCGCGACTTCGTAAGAAATGAAAAAACGCATTTGAAAAATCACTTTTCTCTTGCGGATCTAAAAAAGACTCGGTTTAATTCCGGTCCCTGTCACATCGTCCGCAGTGGAGTGGCGCTTTCAAACTGACTTAAATTAATGAGAGACTTTTAAAATTCACTACGGAACCCGGCAGCGGAAAAACTCGATTAATATCCACAGACACGTTGGTCAATTTGTGTGGGGAACGCTCTTGTTTGCGAGCTCTTGAAAAAACTTGAATAAACACGAGCTGGGATTGTTGATGATCATGTTTATTTAGGAATAAAAGACCGTAATTAGGTTTCGTAAAATGAACTTTCATTATTATATCTTAAAACTGAGATGAAAATAACATTAAAAATTAATTGTCGTTAAGTCCATTAATGCAAAGCGATCTGTGTGATGGAGTTATGAATGAATGATCAAATGCCTATATACTTTGGACTAGTATTGGCAAGCGCAGTGCAGTACCAGGCTAGACCTCACTGCAGGTGAAGCACTTACCATCGTCCACCTTACCACTGACTCGTTACCCAGATGTCTATATTTATTTTACCTACAGACTGTCCTTTTCATATTTATTAATCATGATGGAAGTTATGTAGTAAGTCTGTGAGTAACGCCACCATGTTATGAATATTTACAAAATGTAGGCTATAACTCTATTGTCAGTAATTTTTTTTGTCTGTGTTTCACGTAATTCTTCATTGAACAGAAAAACAACTTACCTATACATCTTCCTGGGGCAAATTGATTTCCGCGTCCCATTTAGATATTATAACTTCTGCTGTAACTCATGTAGCTAAGTAAGTAGTTATTATTCCCTTGGAAAGCGAAAGATATATAACTCACAGGTACGTTATCGTACTTTTTTTACCTTTTATTGTTCTTGTTTTCTTTTCTTTTTTGGTCTATCTAATTGCCAAATATAGATATTGAATACCTAAGTCTAGTTCTACCTGAATGAATTAGTGGAATTGTATTATCTGTCTCTTTTCATTTTCTGAATTTTCCCTTCTTGATTCGTGTTCAGTTTTTTGGGGAAAGCGTGTAAAAACTGAGGATCTTTTATGTTTTCCTCGGTCTAGATAATTGATTTATGTCGAAACCTTTTTCAAAAACTTATTACGATCTATGTAATAAGTCTCTTACTTTCAATCAATGTCTGTCGGATAAATAAAGCGGCCGTTAACAGACGGAATAAACTACCTTGCCGTAACACGTTACTGTAAGACTATAATAAAGGACTAAAAAAAATATAACATACTTACCGGTAACCCGCTTCCGACAAAAAAGCGGTCCGCGTTCCTCGCAAGATTTATCTTGTTTATATTAGGTGCATTTATTGGCAGCTGGTGATACATGTGATCATATATCACCGAAAAGTGAAGAACTTGCGATATAAAAAACTGCTTATGCAGGCTATATCATAACTCAAGGAGGGGGCATCCGGCCCTTATATGGGCGCAAACAATTAATCTTATTGCCAAACACACGGCACACAATGAACACGACTCGGGTATGTTTGCCGAATTTATCGCTTCATCTTGTTTATTTTTATTTGGATTGTAGCGCTTCCCTGCGATGCTTGCAATTGTTAAGTTTCCACCTTCGTATCGCCACTTACTAATTATCAGCTTTTATTATAGTTTACCAACAAGACTATCAACACCTACTGAAGCAATTTTAGCGTTGGATTACAGTTTCGAGAAGCACTGATTGGCATAGTTTGAATGAAGGATTCCCCAGCTGCATACACTTGAATGGATGAACGTTTAGCAGCATAACACTGAGCACTTCTGCGCTTGATGGATTCCAGATCCGTTAGTGGAATTGGTGAACTTTCATAAGTGAACTCTAGGAGCCCATGTAATAAAGATTTTTGATTTGGCTTTGCTTCAGAGGGTAATGTCCATCCTAAGATAGCAGTCGTAACGTCAGAGGCCCTTTGGCGGCCTAACTAACTCTGACACTATAAGACGCTACTAACAAGAAATAAATAATAGTATGTACCTACCTAACTATGCTACCTAATTCTAGAATTCCCAGATCAATGGTCTGCGTTCTAGTTCGAACGACCGTTTACATAAACTTCTTTAGTATCTAAAAATAAACATCACAGACGATAATTTGCTTTAATTTATTTCGCATCTCAAAATAAGTAGCCTAGTTGTATCTAAATACTATAAATAGGATAGAACAGAAGAATCTTTATTGTACACCAGTTAGGAATACACAAGGAACTTATAGAAAAAAAAATCATTTTATTATTCATAAATATTTGATTGCTTCTCACAGACAGACAAAAAACATTTTCATTGTATAACATGTTTACGAAGTTTATTCCTCAATAAAATCTCCGAAAGTTACACAGGCGCCTTAAAAGACAGGCAGGGCCTTCGCATGGCTATTAATTTTCAATTTGCCCGTCTCTGATTAAGTTGAGGCATTAATAATTGTTTATGTGCACAATATATTACAATTGTACCTCATCCTCAATGAATATTGACGAGATATTTTATTTGGGCACCACTTGGTTGGCACCTAATGAATTAAGTCAATCGACTGAAATTTGCTGAGGAGTCCCATTGTCTACCCTCCATCTCTGTCATCAGATCAGCTAGCAGTCTCCATAACATTGGAACCAAACATATAATTTTTATTGTCAGTGGAACTTCTGAGCTGTCATGCAAAATTTCAACGGAATAAGGTCAAAATTAAATTGCAAGATTAGACCCAAGAGATAATTTCTATTAGTTATATATGAGTGGCCCGTATTATTCAGTAATCCACATATATCTAAAAACTAAGTTAATTTTACCTTTAGGACCCCTTTCGTTTGTCCCAAACTGTTGACAAGCTGTAGATGATATTGAAGATGAAAAGTATAAAAAACCTTTATCAGAATCTGTTCAGCCATTTCATGCAAACACACTAAACAATCCTATTTTCACGTAAAAACTGTTGCTTCATGTAAGTATCTCGTTTATTCGAGTCTTACCTCATATATTTTAAAGTTATCTACTTAAGGGGAGAGTTACACGTTCACTTGACCTGAATATACTCAGATTTAGTTGAGACTCGCATCATACTCATATATAGTACGTGATAAGCCGTTTCCAACACATGTCTATCAGTGTGGCCCATCACGATGGCACGATGGACGAGATTGATGAAAGTTAATGAACCGAAAGCTGTGTCAAAGGTCGCGACGTGCAAATTGGCTTAGCATGTACCTAGATACAGTCAGTGTCAAAGGATCTTGATCACGTCCTACTCGTGACTACCAAGTTAGGAATTTAACTTAACGCAGGCATAATAGAAGTTCTTCAACTTACACGAATTGAAGTCATATTTCGTAGACAAAAACTGAGGTTTGGTCGGACATTTACATATTTTTAAATTAGCCATTTTATCCAATATACAACTTGTAGGTGGATCTGAGTTTAAACATTCATCGCTGACTGTACTTCTCCGCTTTTTGGAATGGTTACTCGGTCGATTTAGAGATGTGCATTTTTGTAGATATTCCAAATATATTAACGAATATGAATAACATAACATTATATTTAACTTTAATAATAATGATTGCTCGTCAATAATTGGGTATGGTTATCTATCACTCATAATATAATTATATTCATAACATAGTTATAGAATTAAATTTACTGTTTTTTTCTTAATTATAAATAGGTTCGCGTTTGACCACTATCTCACTGGATGTTAGGTGACGATGCGGCCTATGATGGTGCACGCTTACCTAGAAGTAACCTTTTCACTTGTGACTTGACGACTCGCAGGTTGTACACCTATCGGGAAACACAGACTCAGGCAAGGAGTTTAACTCCTTTACTAACTCCCACTTCTCATTTTTTAATGTTCTTCAGTGTACATAGGTTTTGGCCTTTACTGCTTTGTTATAAGTATACTTATAATCTTTTTGATGGCCGCATTTGTAAAATTATGCAAGTAATGCTATGATTGATCGTTTACCCTGAAATGTGTTGGATGAGGACTGTGGGCGTAGCAAATCAATATTTATGCTACGTTAACTCTTATCGCAAAAAAACGTAGAAACTTCTACATATGTTCAGAAAAGATACGGGTGTTAGATTATCTGTTTTTACCGTAAATGAAGGTATATTCCTAAACTAAATACGATTATATTGCAAAAAAATATTTGATTGTGGGTAAGTACCTACTTAACTAAGATAGTAATACCGACAGATTCAGGGAACGTTACCTATTGGTAGCGATTAGATTTGTTTGTGTATAGTTTTTAGTTTGTTCCAATAACATCGATTACTAACTTCACCCCGCGGTTTCATCCGCATTAATTATTATCCCGCAAGAACTATTCTGTATGCCAAATTATATTTAAATCCATTGAGTAGTTTTTGCGTGAAAGAGGAACAAACAACCATCCATCCATCCTCACAAACTTTCACATTTATAATATTCGTGGTATAGTAGAAAATGGTAGGGTTTTCTTTGCTTAACTTTTTGAGTGTGTTCAATGGTAGTTATTCTCAAAAGAACACTTTTATAAACTTGTAAGTTTATTTTATCAACAAGTCTACCTCCCGTGTTCACAAACGTTTGAGGTCGGATAATACGCACGAATGCACTCGGATTTGTCCGTTTGACAGTTTTAATATGAAAATCCTTAGTCACTATTAGTTAGTCTGTGAGCCAAGCAATCACTAGTAATCAAGTAGAGTTCTTGAATGGGGGCATTAGCCGTTCATTTCGCTTCTATGCTTAGGCACATACCATCGTTGTTATTTTAGACTTATACTAATACAAAAGCTCCGTGATAATCTCCAGCAAATCCGACTACAAGCCAGGTAAGTACACCTACCTCGAGTATATATACCGGTTTTGTTTATTAACTGTACTCCATACTTTCCTCACGCTTTACTGCCCCCATAGAGTGTTAATCCCACCAGAAGTCAAAACCCATTAGCGAGTTATCAGCCACTTATCTGGTAGGTGAACACCACACCTGAACGGTTTTAATATACTGCTGCGGGGCTTTCTTTTTTAGGGGTCCAGAGGACTAAACATGGATCCTTAGAGAAGTCATACCTACCGGATTCAACATAAAAAAATTAAACGCTTGCTTAGTCTCAATTTCATCACCATTGATTACATACATTGTTAGTTGACTATGACAAGGTTATAGCCAAAAAGTCAGAAAAGTTTTCGCTCAGATATATAAATATAAATAAATATAAAGATATACTCTTTTTTGAAACACCACAGAACAATGAAAACTTAAAAACTATTATAGAACAAAACAAGTTTAACTATTAGTGTCACAATGAGCGGTCTTATCGCTCAGAGCGATCTCTATAGCTTGCTCTAGCTAATTTATAGTTATAGCGTTTTAGAGGTTCAGGCATTATTGTTGTTTTCAGAATTCAATGGTTTTGGGGAGTTGGTAAGGTATTTAATTAATCCTATCACGTGAACACTCTGGGCACTTAAATCCTATTTTCGAGGTTGTCAACACGAATTACAATTTATTAGCATAGTTGATGGTGCAGAACACTTAGCACGAGAACGGCACGCACTTGTCCACTTATTTTCGGTATTCACTGCCGACAGTTAGATATGCTTTTTATACATAGCATATTGTAAAGGATTTGTTGCTTGATTTTGAAACCGGGGCGGCATGTGAAATGTGAGGTCGCAGATTATTAAATAACAGCACCAGGTGGAAAAATTCCTAATGGAATTAAAAACAAATATACCTACAACTTACGAACTCCTTGTGAAGGAAGTAGGTAGGTTTGTACTTTGGTTTCATAAGGGCACTGTTTTACAGTTTGTATAATTTAATTCAACGAACTTCGGTGGTTTTTCAGCAGTGAGTTATTTTCTGTATCCCAAAGTCTCTCAATTAAATCATCAACTATGGTGGTAGAGCGCTAATACCTATTGCTTGAGTGACCACCACTGAGCAGAAAATCTTTCGTATAGTCCCTTTCAAGGTGTTCCAGAAGCAGTTATTGAGAGCCTAGGCCGAGTTCTATTCTAGGCTTAGCGAGTTTACCACCCTTGACCAAATCGCCACATAACACCAGGTGGAATAATGGTCAGACTCTATGTTATCCTACAATGTAAAAAAAATACTTTAATAATTCGTTTTTTTTAATAATCTGTATGAGGAAATCCGGTTCCGCCAGCTCTGTCGTTATAAATCGTCACAGGTGAGGGTCAGAGCGAGTTGTCCACCTCATAAGCCAATCTGCTGTCGCATTAGAGCACTGAACGTTGGTAGGTCATTTTAATGAGCTTAAAAAGCTTTCTTTAGCTGTTTTACTTGTAACTGTATCTGACAATCTAACAGTTCAGTTCTGCCTGTATTAACAGGTCTAAAAGAGTGATTATATATATCTTCAAAGTCTGATCCGCAGTTGATTTGGCGGATTATATTTTTTTTCCGTAAAATAATGTTTTTATTTTATAACGAAAAGCATCAAAAATTTAGCGGAGGTAACCCAATACTCTATCTAATCCTCGGCTGGATCAAATGCCATTAGTTAGCCCAGCCGTGATCTAAACAAACAATGGTAATTTGAGCCGTTTCAATAAATTCACATCGTCAAAATTTAATAAAAGCAGCGATATCGCACGCGACGAGCTTCCAAATACACGTTTAAAATTCGACGCGCGTGCTGGACAAATATAGCTTTATTTTGACTGGCGCAAACAAGAACCTACTTAAGGAGTTGGGGGCGCTTTAGTATAGTTTGTAGTACAGTGGTACTATGGTAGAGTACTGCGGTAACTGTAGGTAAACCACTACCTATAGAAAAAAGATATGCATTTAATAATATTTCTCAAAAGCAGAAATAACACTTATGTGTAATTTGTGGCTGTTTTTATTCGTAAGTTGCAATGTTATTACTGGAAAAGTCCAGTTACAGTTTTTAATACTGGAAAAAAAATTAAAAAGTTTGTTTAAATTGTAAGTTTGTAAAGTTTCAGTGTAGTATGTTATGTTTGTGTTTGTACTTAATAAAAAGTACAGTAAAATCATTTGATTGTTAACAGTAATTATTAGATATGGTTTTAGTACACGATTAGGCCGCGCCGCTTGTACTTTGCGACAGACGATCCAGCAGATGAGATTTCGTGGATCGTCCATACAATGTTATTGGTATACTTAAACGTTATTGAAATGCTTTGATTCCCAGCTCTAGGCGTCACACTGCGTTAAATAAAACTGCTGAATTTTTTACCGTTCTTTCTATGACTTGTAATAAAGACGATTCACTGTTAATACTCTTTGACTTTTGATAATTTGATCGCATTATGTTTTTAAGTATTGTTCCATCGTTTGCTGAAAACTTTCGTTACATTAACGATTCGTATTTTACGCTTTGTACTTATATCATATTAGTATTATGTCATTTTACTCTGTCTCAATTTTGTGATGGTATAGAATTCTTCTTAGTGAATTGGGTTAATTAAGTAGGTGTAGAGCTTGGTGGGTACAAACCAAATAACCAGATGATAGGCATAACCCTATTTTATGTTTTTTTTTTTCTATCTGCGTGATTCGTATGTACAATAAATACAAGCAAAAGGTGCATGGCATGTAACGACAGTACGAATTTCTACCAAAGCAGATACCACCTGCATAACCATAAATCCAAGTCATATAGGTACCTTTTACTGATAAGAAGTGGCTGCGGGCATGCCTTCCGACACCTAATCCCCAATCTCTTTAATATTATAAAATAATGCGAAAGTTTGTGTGTTTTGTGTTGTCCTCTCTTCACACCGAAACAGCTGAGCGGCTGATCAAATTAAGTAACTAGATAATCTATAAGTACTGGAATAGAACAATGGTAATTTTTAACCCGTAAAAATTAACGGTTCCTGTGAGATAATAGTTAAAGCATGTGAAACCGCAGGGCGCTGCTAGTACATTATTATAACTTTTCTTCAGTTATTTGACTTTAATAAAACCGAAATGCTTACGTTTTAGCGCTACTGCAGACCGTGATTTCAGCTTATTTATGAGCAAAAAAAACGGGTGTGTATTTTAATTTGTTGATCTTGAAAATGTAGCTCGATTATGTATGATACAGTAAACATTTAATGTGTCATATTAAACTTGAATCACTAGACTGGAAGTACTGTCTTTTATCACAGTGTCAATAATTTATTTTTGGAAGTAGGTACGCTTCCTACACTGAGCAATATTATGTAATGTATGATTTCTGAGGAAAAATTTCAATACTTCATGGAATGCATAGTACCTACCGATTCAGGAGCCATGCAAGTTGGCGACGTGTTAAAAAAGTCACAAAATTGTACGCATTATTTTGTATCTCGCATTTCATATGAAATGGTTAGCGTTCAGAGGTAAAATTCATGATTTAAAGACCACTTTAAGGTTCGTAAATCGCCTCATAATCATCTTTATGGGACGTTCCAGCTTGTTAAAAACACTTAAAACATACCGCTTAGTGTAAGTCGTACACGTTTTCGCCGCCAATTAATGTTTTCGCGGCTGCTAAAATTATTTTACAAGACTTGATTGCATCTGTACATTTATTTAATTTACTGTGTTTTTAGTCAGAAAATAAATTATAATCTGTATATATAATTATTATATCTGTCAATGCGTAAAACTATCTGTGGAGGTTGTTTTTGGCTTTTAGTTAGTTTTCCATTTTCATGTTCAAATAGCTAAGGTAAGCCCCCTGAATATTGTAAAATAAATAAATAAAAGCTATTTATATTCTATACTTGTACTATCTACATAATATAATAGAATAGAATAGAAAACTCTTTATTGTACACCAGAAACAAAATTAAACACAGTACAGAAAAATTACAATAGGTAAACAAGGGTAGTACAATGGGCGGTCTTATCGCTGAAAGCGATTTCTTCCAGACAACCTTTGGATGGACAGTAAAAAACATTTTTCGATAGTAGGTATAATGTTTTCTATATCGATACTTATCACAGAATATCTTCAGTTCAAATAAAAATAACTTCAACTATAATAAAATGAAACAAAATACTAACAGTTTTTAAAACCAATACATAATCGGAGAAATTTATAGCAAAAGTTAGTAAAAGTTTCCGATATCACTCGAATCTAAAGGAAATCCGTGATCCTAGTTTTCCACTTAAATTTATCCATTTATAAAGTTTTTGAGAACAGTATTTATAACTTTACTTTTAAGATCACTTTCCGTTTCCTCGTTTCCTATTTTACAACGTCGATAAACAAAGTTTGATTTTATAACAGTTGTTAAGAACCAAATTTATGTAAAAGAAAACCTTATTTGTAAAATCCTGCTAATCTCTTTTCCTCAAGTTAACCTTGAAGAAATTTAAAAGTAATTGAAAAAACTGTTGTCATTAAAATTAGAATATAACAATAGCGTGAACATGCACTTCAACACATAAAAATAATTATTTTGTTCGCATCATCGGACTTTCAGTAAATTAACATTTTGTGATTTTTTCTAATACTCTACAGAGGCGCCGCGTTTGTACGATACACGGACGTGAGTTATTCAAAGTATTTACGCGAAGAAGCAAAGCCATCCGTGAATGCTAGCCGAATAACAGTTTAAATAGTAAACCAAATTAAATACTTTTTCACATAAATCCTACTCATATAATAAATGTGAAAGTTTAAGAAGATGGATGGATGTTGTTACTCTTTCACGCAAATACTACTGAACGGATTCTGATGAAATTTGGTACACATATAGTTTATTACCTGGATTAGCACATAGGATAGTTTATATTCCGTAAAAATAAACAGTTACTCTGGGATAATACTTATTACTAGGCTTAACTAGTAAGCAATATGTATATTGTATGATTATAACTGTTCTTTTCACGTATAGTTCTATTAAGTTTTAGTGATGTGCCGGCTAAACTTCTGTTAGGTGCCTATCAATGAAACGACAGTTTAAAATGTTTAATAAATTTAATAATTCGATGCTTGTTTTTATACCAGTAGGTTCATCAGATACAATTATTGTTGTCCCTGTATATCCTATAAATAATCTTTATGCGGAAATGCAATCTATATTTAACAGACATCTGAAATATAGACACCAGGTTCTACAACATTTATTTTCTTTCCAAAAGACAGTTACAGAATGAAACAAATTAATCGGCTTGTAAACAACTGACACAGCAGCTTAGTAATGTTTATATCAAAACACGATTCATCATGGGAGCTTATACCTAAATATGTAAAATTTCCAACACGAATGTTTTATCGTCTGTTTTATCTGTAATTTTATCACGGAAACAAGCGGTGTGCATCTTAATTATCGTTCGAAATGATAAACGATGACAGACAATATTTTTTCATATTATTTTTAATACGTTATAAATCATTATAAAGTTTAAGATACGAAATCAACGACTTTTAATTATGAGGTGTGAAAATATTGGGTCACGCCATTAATGTTGTGAAATTAGTTTATTTTATTTTGTCATTGGGTAAACCTGATTTAATTATAAATATACTTACAAAGTAATTAAGTACATGTATTTATGCAAAGTATTACTGTCAATATTATAATTAATTTAATTATACGTCTGTGACAATATTTTTGTTTTAACTGTACCTACTGCCTGTTCATTTGTAAAATTTTAGAGGCTTTTATAGTTAAATAATGTAGCAAATGATTCAGGAGATTTTTAACTTTAAATTAGTCAGTTGAAAAATACGCCAAATTGTATTTGGCACAATAACACAATAACTAAACAGTAATAAATAACGCGTCACATTATCTACGGAATCAGGAATTACAAGGATTGTAGTCCTAACAACACCAAGACTCAGAGCAACCTGTACTAGAATTATCTACTAACGTAAAACTTTAATCATGTTTCCACCAGATGCAACCTATTTATCCCATTTACTTTCAAGCTCGTATGCTAAGCTGTCGTTTAAAATCAAATGCCCTCTACAATGCATGTAATAAGCCAATTACTTTATTATGAGAACTAATAATCGGAGCTCGAGCATTGGTTGTATCGACACGCTGCCAAGGCATAATTGTAGGGTCACTGTCGTTTTCCATAATTCTTAGAATGATCGCCCTAAGTTGTTTTCTTGTAATAAACCCTATTTTGTTATGGTGTTTGTAATCTTGAATAAACATTGTTTTCTTCTCTCGCATAGTAAACGGGTACTTTTGTTACAGCGATAATTTAGCCTCTAGAATTATAAATAATTTCCACATAATTACCGTTTTCATCACAGGTTCTCCGAATTTCTATCATCAAAATATCACATATCATCATCATATTACATACGCATTTAAATTCAAGCCTTCTTTTAGAGAGCTGAATGCTAATAAATTGTGTGTAATGTTACTTGTAGAATTTCTATGTTTATAATAATATATCTTAGCCATTTATAACAAATTTTGTATCCCTATTATCGTAGAATTAAAACAAATGTTGATATATATTTTATGAACACTATAAGTATTGACTAACAAGCGCGTTTTGTCCTAACATTATGTCAAATTTCATTATGGCAAACGCGACAATCCTCTCGTGGTTGCAGTGGTTAAGTGCAGTGTAGTCCTGCCAGGTGGGGAAGCTAACTGGTCGCAAAGTGGTCCGATGGCAGCGTGGGCTTGCGGTTAGGGTCGAGTAATAGGTGTCGAGATAGAATAGGGTTCCCAGCAACATTTAGTGCTCTACGTAATATTTTTATTATCTGTGGCGATGAAAAATAAATTGGAATTAAGAGTTAATAGCTGTTGTCAGTTAATTTAATGCAATTGCAACTGATAGAGCGCTCAAATATTACTCTTTTTCTGTTTATTTTGTATTTACATTCAAATAAAATGTTTTTAAATTAAATCTGAAACATCTCCTTTCAAAATTGGTAGGTAGGAAGGTAAATGAATAGATCGCCCGGCTCCCAACTTTTTTCAAATGATTGTTTTTACGTGGTTTCTACAAAATGACTAATATTTTTATAAATTGCTTTCACATTGATAAACTAAATTTTACAATGACAGCCTTAAGCAAATATTGACTTTTTACTTCAATTTCTATGTAAATCCAGTATTTACTCAAACATCATTTATTAAAAAAACAATGGCCGAAAAACGACAGTGTTTTGTCTTTCATAAAGTAAGTTATAATAATATGGCCGGCAGCTGATTGACCGCGCTCGCTTCAACCGCACAATTTGCTTATCGGAAACTTTCAATACAGCCTCTCCAATTGCTCTCAATTCAACCTACACATTACCAAACATTACTGGCACGTCAGTCAGCCCTATCTCGTATCGGGTGCGTATCACACCGGTCGTCGAATGTGGAGCACGCGGCAAGCCGGCGATGCCTTCGACTGACAAAAAATCAGTGTAAGCTCCACTCTAAGGCACCACGGTCGCGCGCGCCCGCCTTACACCCGCGAACTCCGAACTTCCAAACTTCGTATTCCGAAACCTTTAACTTGCTTTTTCCGTTTTAACTAGTTTGATCAGCCAGTGTTAAGTGTCGTATGTTGTGTAAGTTGGGAGCATATGGCCGTGGCCAGTCCGGTTGTTAGATCGGTCGTGCCGCGATAGAATCACGAACGACCACGTGTGCCTAGCGTCTGGAGGCTCACCGCTCACTTCGCCTATTTTGTCATCTTGCACTTGTAGTGTTATTATTTTCGAAAGTTAGTGTTAGTCATCGTTCGATTAGATTAATTTTGTTATTCATCTAATTGGCCGTTTTGTTGATTGGCCCGGCAGTTACAGTTAGCGGCCACTCGGTGTGCTAATGGTACTTAGCCGATGAGATTCAATCTGACAGGCGACGACTTTAGAGCATTTGCGTGACTTAGTTACCTATTGGTATGTTAAAATTATGAAACTTTTACATTTTACATACACCTGGACTTTTTGCAAAAATTAACAAACATAACTAATTTTTTCTTTAGCCTCTATAAACACGAGTAACAAATCTTAAAAGTTCAACTTAAAGACTCAAATCCAACAAAGCATAGTACGTTGTTCTAAAGAACTTGCACTTCGTAAGACCTATACGCAAATAAATTTAAATTTGTCTTTGTAAGCAAGATGACTCTGACATGAGAAACTGTTTATTAGGTATGTGTTTGCCACAAACACTAAAGCTTCCGAGAGTCCTACTACAAGCTTCATGTGTACGGGAAGATTTATGTACTAGTTTATCCGTGTTTATCTACCCGTCCATCCGTTTTGTGTACCTAAGTTCAGATCCCCATTAGCTTACTCGTCCATTATCCGATCATATCGTATCGTATCGTAGAGAGGTATATGAAATTACTGTGGCTGTGGTAATAGGTACGATACTGGGTGATATAGTCCTATATAGTCATTATCATATTGCCATTATTATCAAAAAGTCCATATGCCTTTATGAACTTTTTGATAATAGTGGCAATATAATTATGAGGAGAAAATATCTCAACGTGATTAACAAACAATCCTATACTCGGCTGCAATGCAAGTACCGGATTCATTTAGCAAACCGACTGAGTAAAACAAACAAGTATTTTTTTTCTAACCGTGCTAGATACTTAAAGTTTCTTAAATAATACAACAAAGCAACCATAAATCGGCTTATTGTCACAAATCTTTTATCAAAGCCATTGAACTAAAAAAACATATCCTTTATAAATTTTAATGACAAATATGCATGTCAAATAGTCTATTGGCTGGAATGCCTCCTGACGATTTCTAGCTGAGTTATTGATTTTATTCGAAATAAATAATGTTTATACTACTATTGTGGACAATGATCTCACAGGAACCGCACAAAGTTCTGGAACAAAAATATCTATTGTAAAGTGTCTGCAATAAGAATTTTATAAAAACCCTTTGAGCCATTTCAGTGCTGATAACAAACGTAGGTACATACAACGGGACTAACACACACACAAACCAACGCATCTATAATATTCGTAGCATTTACTGCTATATTTACTTTTACTTAACAAAACAAAACGATGCCTCTCCCAGTCTTTAACAGCTAATTTTCATCCCTTCATTTTAATTTGCAGCTTGGTCCCTAAATTATTCAGTGGCAGGCTTTTGTTTTATTTTTATAAGTACAAAAGCCCTTATTTTCGGAGCTCAGATGTTACGAAAATAAGTGACGACTATTTAAAAAATGTTGTCGTCTAATGGATGCGACGCGTAGCCATACAATTCTGATATATAAAATGTATACTCGTGCAATCGTACCTACATGCTAATAACTTATAACACTTTACTTAAAAGCGTTATAAATATAAAACCAGCAATCTCAATTAAAATAACTGCGAAAACACCAGTTTTAAATAAACACACAACGATCGATACATAAACGGAATCGAAACTAAAAGTTGTTTCGCAAGCGTACTTAAGTTGTTGATTAAAATATTACTAGGTCAATCAATTTCCGTTCCCATCGCATGATTTAAAAAAGTACTTTTGCGTTCATTGTGTGGTTTCGGGCTCAGAGCCCGACGCTGGACTGCCTTCACTCAAGTTGAGGATTAGCAGACGGATTAGGTACGCTATATAGTAGTTTCAGATACTATTTCTCTGTGTCGACCGACCGAACATTCGGTTGGCGTAATGGACATACAAACGCCAATCACATGACAGACTTTTTTTCTGCCGAGAAAGCTTAAATTCAATTTGTATAACACTCTTGCTTTATATCCATTTAATATGTTAACTAGGTAGATAAACTCTTTATTGAAACACCACAAGACAAAGAAGATTTAAAAACTAGAACAAAACCAATAAAACTATTAGTGTCACAATGGACGGTCTTATTAATTATTTAGTATCATGTGATAAAACTTAATGTGGCCGTCATAAAACGTACAAAACGCATCTACCACTAGAACTTTTTGTACAAGGAACTCCAAAACTAACAGAGTAAGGTGCCGAAAAGATGATAGCACATACAAACTGGACCCGACTGCTGAGACTGCACTTTGACTGCTGAGCCGATTTTCTTGTCTAGCCACGGGTACGGCTCTGCACACACCGTTGTGTTTTTCCATACAACTAACACCACCGTTGTGTTTCCCGTACTCGTGGCAAGTTATTGAAAACACCACAGTTGTGTTTTCAGCAGTGAACGGCCCTTTTTATAAACCATTCTACAAGAAGAAGTGGAAATATACAGCTTTAATTCCGACGAAGTTGTAATTTGAATGTAAAATAGGATTATTGAAAGAAGACCCTAACCTCTTTACGTTAAATATAAAAATCCCCAGCTCGTTACCTTAGAAAAAGCCGTCTTCTAGCAACCCTTTCAAATCCATTCTAAAAAAACTCTCAAACAGAACTTTCAAAACACCAAAAAGCTACCTATTTAAAATAACTAATTAACCAAACGAGAGGAGTCACAACAAAGGAATTGTAGCAAATTAGTCACTCCGAAGCACGCGACTTCCTCTGAACCGAAATAAACTTGACTCATTTACTATGCTTTTGGGGACAATTTTGATGATCAACATGTACTATGGTTTCTACTAAAACTAAAGCGATACTAGGCTTTCAATACTGTTAAAAGAATATAATTTTAAAACAATAACTACATAACATTATCTTGTGAAAATAAGACATCAAATTTAACGGACATCAGAAGTAGGATGCGTCCATTCCACTTCTGATGCAACGTAGCATGCCTCTAAAAACAATCAAACAAAAGGTTTTAAATGGACGTTGAGATGTTTCTATAGAATTATTTAGATCAGCGGGCAAAATTCTTCAAAGCCTGTGTTCTACATTCGCAAGAACGAAGATTCTTTACCGCACCTCCTATTACAAGCTTATAGAACCTTAATACCTAAACCATTCCTACCAAAATTTTTAAAAAAATTAAAAAGAGCTAGAGCATGTCCGTGAGCACTTGATATTTAAGATTAAAATTGTAGCATAAGTACTATTAAAGTAATAAGTACTTAGTTGTTACTTAAAAGTGTATAAGTTGCCGTTTATGAGTTTGAAACTTTTCCTATCAAAAGCTTAGTTTGCTTTAAAAGAGAACTAAAAGTTCCGGATCATTTTGGCTTGCCAGTGTTAAAGTTTCGCATATGTGAAAAACTCCTGAATAGGCAATCTCAATATTTCTGATCACGTACAAACTGTTCTCCTTTCCTTTGGGTATCGGCCAAATATCCCGCTTAGTGTTTATTTAATAACGAACAACTCTTTTTTATTCCAGTAAAAAATACTTCTAAAGGTGTACGCTTTGTGTGTCAGTGATTTAATTGTTGAATGTAGATTATTGTCAAAAAATGTATAGATATTACTATTTGAGTACATTTTTTTATTTTAATTAAAAATACTGTTGACAGAATGTTGACTAAAGTCTAGTAATACGATAAAGCTTAAGCTTTTCTTAATAAAATTTGTAAATGGTTAACATCTATTTTCTTGAATATCTATTTATACTTATAATAAGCAGCGCCCCGCGGTTTCATCTGCGTTGACTATTATTTCACAGGAACAGTATTTTTTTTTAATTATCTTAATTTCTATTTCAGGACCTAAAGATATTGATATTTGGCAAATTATACATATAATTTGCCAAATATCATTGAAATTAGTTGAGCCGTTTCGGGATAAACTTTTAGACAGATAGACAGACAAACATTCTCAAAATGGTAATTTATGACTAGGCATCTTTTTTTATATTACAGCGGTTTCCACTTACATTTTAGCATTTATTTTGAAATCACCGATAGACACTTAATTTTTTATATTGGTATACCTATAGATAAATCCGTAATGAACAAAAAGTCAGGATATTAAACACATAAAGATATCTGGTCTAAGTACCCATGTGGTTTCTGTTAATTTGGAACCCGTATTTCAACATTTTTTTTATCATTTTACAATAACCAAAATCAATTGTGTGTAATACAGACTTTATCATTTATTTATTATTCCTTAGCACGTTGGTACTGACAATTTAACGACCTTTATGTAAATTATGATCGGACATTCAATTGTCGTAACACAAAGAAACACTTGTGTGAATAAGACGCGTTTAAATTCCGACCATGGCTTTTTTTGACACGATGAAAATTCTTGGCAATAAAAATTTCATTTTTTTAAATTTGCATTTCGTTTCGGTGCTTTTTTAATTAGAATTCACGCTGGTATAATTTCTTTATACCCAGAGACGTTATAGTTTCCTCATAATTAAATATGCGGACATTTGGATTTTTATATTAGTACTAGCTGTGCCCTGCCACGCTTCGCTGTGGCACATTCGCACGTTCGTTGATATGTCACTGATGAAAAAAATAGATAAAAACAATCCTTGATGCGGATTATATATCATGCTAAAATTTCAGCTCGATCGGTGCAGAACTTTTTGAGTTTTTGAAGCGTACACAAACCAACATAACATTTATATATATATATATATATATATAGATTAACATCTGAATATCGGTAAAGTATGTTTACAAACCCAGTATTGTATAATATTATTACTCCTTATGTCTAAAAAAAAAAAAAAAATATATAGATAAGGTAGACGAGAAATTAGTCAAATGGCGAACAAAGCCGTGGGACGCAACTATCTAAACAAAATGCAAGTCAAACCATTTTAAAACTTTCGAGTTATTTACAGCTTCAGCGAACCCCATTCTTTAGAAATTTAATATCTGAGCTTATCGCAAATATTCGGGACTTTCATAATAAACATGAATTCAGTAATAACTTGTTATATTTTTAAGACTTTATTGAACTGCCTTGTACGTTGTCGTATTGTCATAAACACATTTTTATTAAGTATGTATGATCCGATCATTTTTCGATTATTTTCGCTGCAGGACGTCTCTTGCTCCGTGGACAGCATCCCTTTTATCGGTGTTCTCCCGAAATAAATTTAAACGAATTATTTAACTGATTATGAAGTAGCAATGTGTACAAAACTCTTACCTGATAATATATTCGAGAATCCCGTTGGATTGTAGCCACTGATTTAATGTTTGAATGATGATGAAGCGCCAAAGTTTGGACGTTTAGAGCTTTTTGATTGATAGGTTGGGTCGCTTGTTATTGTTTTAAAACTCGCTTGTATTAATTTTATTTTTTACCAAACGAAGAACCTGTCCTGGTATTTATGTGTACCGTCTTAACATTAAACAAATAAGGGCCAATTTGTGATAAAAACATTTTTAATCTTTAGTTTTATTAATATTTTCACCGTGCGCAAAAAGATCTTGAGTTAATCGCGAAACAAAGTATGCTAACTCCATTAACAGGGTAAAACCTGACTAGATAAAAAAAAATTAACACCATCCGTGCAGACGTTTAATTGTAAAAAGGTAGCAAACAGACAGACATACAGAGCTATCTACTTTTGCTTTTAAAATAAAGTAAGATTCTGAAATCGTTTAAACCGGCTTCGATACTGCTATCAAGCTTTGCTTGTCGTGACGAGATGCTCAGCAGTATGTTGAATGGTTACAGAAACATTTCGTCTCTATAGAAAACCTTTTAATTTGTCTTAAAGGTACAAGATGTCTCTAAGAGCCTTCACTGACCGTTTTCCGCACTTCAAAACAGCTTAATGGGTATCAAGTCCTCTCCGAACTGAAAGGACGCTTCTTTTTCTGAAGCTAAATAAACACTACCACACTACGCTATCTTGTTACCTAGTTATAAGGAAAAGAAATACTCCCTTTCTAAATAGAATATTTTAACTTGCAGCTAGAAGATATTATGGCTCAGAAATTTTAAAAGGTATACCTCTCTTACCAAAACAATAACTTTTTGGACGCCCAATCAAAGGATAATTCCGAAAGACACAAAAATCATCAATTATTCAATAATAGCTGTTTGTAGAACATTTTAACGTGTAGGTATATACGTATGTACTTAAAAAAATGTTCAATGTTTAAATCCATGTGTAAAACTTGTCAGAGCTCTTTCCTCGATGACTCTCATCTAACCACCCATGCGTGATCACACGGTCAATGGTCATACCCAAACACCACGTACCATTTTTTCGATGATCATTGATCGATCACGCGCATCCACATGAACATTGACTATTACAATCTTTGCACATGAACTGCCACGATATATTTGGTACTGTCATCTACTGGAAGATAAAAATAACAATATTTTTATACATTAGTATTTTTTGTATCGCATAATGTATTCATTATCGATCTGACCATGGTTTACCGGATGGCCACGAACCCGGCCGGCCGGATGGTCGAGAACTTGACCACGGTTTTTGAACAAGTATTTTTTCGTTTCTTATGTCACGAAACGACAAATCACCCTGGACGACAAGGTCTAACATATAAATATATATTTGGTTGTATTACAGACACACTAGGTAGTAGGTATATACCTAATTGACGTCGTTTGGTATGGAATGAGACCTTATCTCAGGGACTACGACCTTATCTGTTACCTATAAAATCACAAAGTCTGTTTACTTGTCTAATATCCTTATATCACATTCAGAATCATTCTATGGTCTCTCTGAATATAATGAATATAATGTTTAGGTACTCTATCCAAAAATCAATTCGTGTTATTGTATAGGTAGGTAGGTATGACGCAATTAATAGATTTCCGATATGTAGGTATATCAACTTTTATAAAAAGTTTAGCATGGCAGGCACACAATCGACTAAATTGCATTTTACCCTTTGCGTAGAGGCTTCTGCCCACTCGCATACCGTTTTCATAGAGAAGAGGTACGTGAATCTACAAACTCGTATCCGATACGGAAATAGCAAACGCGCTGTATTCGCTCGTCAGTTGTACCTTGGCGTCGGTTGACTTTATTACTACCTAAAAAAAAGGCGAAAATAACTGACTCTATTGGACAGACCCATTTATAGTGAAAGAAGATTGTATGGTCATACAAACGTGTTTCGAATGCGCTTCTCCCGCACGTTTGTATCGCGTTTTACACGCGTTTGAATCGATACAGATGCAACAATCTGCTTTCTGGGCATCTACGGCGCCGTTAACGCGCGCTCGTAAAACGCACGTCGTCTGTGCGCATAAAATACGCCGTGTGCTTATGCCTTAGTACAAGGCTACGAACGAATTCTCGTTTGAATTGCGTTAAAGCGCGTCATCTGCGCGTCGTCTGCGCCTAAAAAAACACCGTGTGCTCAGGCTCTAATACTTGACACTGGCTGAATGCACTAATCGTGCGAAGCTAAATTAAAAAAAGTCAATGCTCTTGTAGTTACACGGAATCGAACTAGATGTCGTTAATTGTTCTTTGTTCTTTGCACGCGTTTCGTTCGAGAGCCAGGAGGTCCGATCTAATCAGGAAATTTATTTTTTGTGATTGCTGTCAAATAAGCCAAATTGAAGTAATGATATATTTACCATCAAATCAACCCATATCGGTCAGCTTACTGCTGAGCAGTGAGCACGGTTCTTCCTTCAGACCCTCACTATCGTAAGAAGAATAATTAGGCAATAAAATTTATCCAAAAATATTTATTTATTCACTAAAGCAGATTTTCTTAAAAAAATATCGGATTTAGTAGATTCTTTAAAATACTTACTATTTATTTTTTCTGCTGTGGATATCTGGTATTTGCGATGTATCCACGTTCGAAGACTTTGATACTTACAAACAAAGATACGGACTTGACTCCGGAAAAAACACGGCCGATACATTGGACATCCCTATTTTAAATTCATTGCTGTGTCGTCGGCCATAACGGTGTGTCCGTGTCACACATGTGACAATTTCCATCCACGTCCTGCACCAAGTGGAACTATTTTTGTTGAGAGCGTGCAGCGTAATTGCATATTATTTACGCCGAGTGAACTGAAAAATACGGTTAACTGAACGAAACGTTAGTTAATTTAATTGTATTTATGCATGTTCTGTGCAAACCCAATTACTTACTAGAAAAATCTTATTATATAACCGGCCAAGTGTGAGTTCGACTCGCGCATGAAGGGTTCCGTACTTTGTTGTATGGGAGCCCCCCTTAAATATAAATTTAATTTTAATTTAATTATTTCTTTTTAAAGTAATTATATAACTAATTTTTCTGGAATATTTCAAGCATCTACCTATTGCCGTTATCAATATCGAGCAAAGAAATCACCTTTGTTGTATGGGAGCCCACTTAAATATTTAGTATTTGTTATTATAGCGGCAACAGAAATATATCATCTTTGAAAATTTCAACTCTCTAACTATCACCGTTCATGAGATATAGCCTTGTGACAGACGGACGGACGGACAAACAGACAGCGGAGTCTTAGTAATAGAGTCACGTTTTACGTTTGGGTACGGAACCCTAAAGAGGTGAATCGGGAAAACTTACGATTCGTGTTTCTGTTAATTTATTTAAACTAAGTCCTCATAGAATTATTTCCCTAATATCTAATCTGTACTGTATATTTTGCTATTATTAAGTATACGACTAATCCTAGTGATCAAAAGTTTTCTTTGTCGGAATTCCAAAAGGAGAAAACTTACTACTTAATCAGAGAACTATATTTACGTACATTTTGGTTCAATGAAGATTAGGTAGGAATATGTAGCTATCGTTCAAAATGTCGTAAAGTTTATTACATTTGTGACGATCTGCCACATGGCTATAAAACCTTAAGGGGGTAATTAAGAAGGGACGCGATTAGGAGTTGCCCACAAGTAGGATTTAGTATCTCGTATATGTATATAATAAAGTGCCTTACAAACTTTCTTATAAGTAATCCGTAGTTGTTTGTTTGAACACCGCGAAGAATTTCTCTTTCCAGCTTGTTTCTAAGAATTCAAAGAATAAGAAATAGATATATATATATAGACATGGGTACGTGGGTTTTTTCGTCGTTTTTATGAATAAGAAATTGAATCAGAGGTTCTTATTCTGTTTCAGTAATAATGATAATAGCTTAATTTAACCACCGTCTCGCTGAGTTAGATATATATCAAGCTTGATTGATGGCTCCTAACCATCTGTTATTTATTGAATGTGGTGGAGCTAACCTAGGTTGCGTAGTGGTAGGAGTAATAGAGTTCTGCGGCATGGCCTATTTTCTGGCATCGCCTGTAGATATTTCAATAGATATACCAATTCATGGTAATTCTAGACTAAGTATTGATGACAACTATAGAAATTAATATAAATAAAGACTTGAAGAAGCTTTCTCAAACAGCTGCCATTTAAATTATATTAGGAACCTAGTCTACCTAGACCGAAAATATCTACGGACGATAAGTTAGACTTTCTATAATTGAAGCGACTAGACACATATCGCATATGAATAAATGTCTAAGAGAACTGTCTCAGAATAAGACGTCGATTTATAAGGGCATAAAGTCCAGCCTTGCTTTATTCCTTAACTATAATATACACGCGGCTTTACCCACGTGGACAATTTAGAAGACGATACCGGAGTATTATTTGAAACTCAGTTTGTACTAAAGCGAGATTTGTAGGAATAGGTTGGCTATGTATTGTACCATGCAATTGTCAGATGTTAACACAGCAAAAAAACCTATGATGTAAAAGATATGGTATTCCAATTAATATACATATATTTTGCTAGCTGTGCCCTGCGGATTCGCCTGCGTTAAGAATTAACCCACAGGAACCGTATTTTTAATTCTATGTGTTAATCCAGGTTATAAACTATCTGTGTTCCAAATTTCATCCAAATCCGTTTAGTAATTTTTGCATGATAGAGTAACAAATATCCATACCCACAAACTTATTACGTAGAACTTATTAGTATTTATCCTACTAATATTAAGTATAATGCGAAAGTTTGTGAGTTCAGTCTTCAGTCCTGGACAATAAATACCTAATTTAGGTGCATGTCAGAATCTATAGGATCTTATCTGAATATGCAACCTTATTTAAATATATTTTTAGGTAGGTAGAGCATGATGGAAGAACAAACATCCAAACACAATTTTTTGCGTTAGTACCTAATATTAATTTAGGTTAGTTATACGATATCATCCTAATGAAATACTTCTGAAAGAATAATGTTCCCCGTAACTGTGACATTTATGGGCCGGAGATGTCGGCCTAATTAATAATGTAGCCCATTTATAAAGAGTTAATTCTTAACATGAGCGCTTGACATTTTACGACATATTAATTAGATATAATGATGACGTTTTTATGTGTTCACTGTCCTTTTCAAGACATTAGCAGAAGTCAAAACAATCATTCGTGAAGTCAACAATCCTTTGTTCCTAAATTAACTATTTTAGCTGTATTTCAAATATCGTCTAAGTATAAATATGTAGTAACATCGTGAGGAAACCCACTTACCTACCCGAGAATTATTTCGGAGGTAGGTATGTTATCCACCAATCCGGACTGGGCCCCGCGGTGGATTATGGCCTAACCCTCCTCACGAAAGTGAGGAGAGACCCGTGCCCAGCAGTGGGACGTTATGGGTTGATGATGATGATGATGATAATTATGTAGAACATTGCGAAGACTAACTACCACACTCAAATATAATCAAAGTGCATAAATACAAAGTTAAATGCGATCTTTGAGACCGCCAGTTAAGTAGACGTCAAATCAAATGAACAATTATTATCTTATCTTATCTTAGATCTTTAAATGAGCAATTCTTGTATATATATAATTGGAATCTCGGAATCGGCTCCAACGATTTTCATGAAATTTAGTATATAGGGGGTTTCGGGGGCGATAAATCGATCTAGCTAGGAATCATTATTAGAAAATGTCTTAAAAAAAAAAAAATAAATTACCGAGCAAAGCTCGGTCATCCAGGTACTTATTATGATTTGGCGAAACAACATAAATATATTTTTTTATTTCACTGAGTGACGAGCCGAGCAAGTCGTTCACCTGATGGTAAGCGCTACGCCGGCCCATAACAGTTACAGTGCCATCCAGAACTTTGCATAGCATTATCCTGCGCGGCACTGCACTGCGCTCGTCACCCTGAGACATCGGATCTAAAGTCTCGTGTGTCTCATGTGTAGGTATGAAAAAGATTCCTCGTTATAAGGGTCTGATTTTAAACAGATAATGAGAATAAAAATACTTTATTACCATTAATTAAATTAAGTACTGTTAATGACAAGAACCCCAACGGTTGTTGTGTTGTTTACGAGCATCGACCGAATCGCGACAGCGCGACACCAAAAGGCACCGAACTGATGATGTCTCTGTTGTCCATACAGTTTATTTAATTCAACCCATCAAATCATTAACAGGAATTAAATTTTAAATGCCATCACTGAAAAAGCCGCACAAGAAATGTCGCGCCGATCGCTTAATAAGGGCCCGTAACGAAGCGACGAGCAATCAAGAACAAGCGGAGAGCTGTTACCACTCATAAAACATTTTTGTAACTGTTCCGAGGTTCATAATTGAGACTCTTTTAAAGGTTTAAAAGGCCAGAAATTTCACAATTGCCTACGTTTCAAAAAGTGAATTCACATTTCATAAATTGCGTAAGACCAATTCTGTGATATGATAGTTTTTATAGCAGTGCCTTTGTACGCGAAATAATGTATCAATGTTTTGCATCAGCAAGGCCTTCCTTATACAAAAGCATTTCAACAGTACAAATGCAGAATTCTAGACCGATAAGCTGTGAGGATAAAGTCCTTGTCAGAATTAAATTAATGGAAACCACAAAGGACCAAGCTGGCATGAGGTTACGCCTACGACGTCTGTTAGAAAACGCTGTAGAATACTGTAGATTCCTTTTTATCTACCTACAACCTAGATAAACTCTTATTTCTATTTTTATAGCTATATCGTAGCAGTACCTTCTACGGGCTTTTATTTTTCAGTTCCAAGTGGCTTAGCATCGTAGTTAAAATGTAACTGCATCTACGAAAGTGTACTAGAAGTAGCTAGCACAGATATCTAAGAAACTACTAAATCAGTTATATGCCGGTTTTAACAAACCCGTAGCCTTTCAGCCGGCTCCCTTAGTAAAGTTCAACTATTTCACTAGAACAGTGCTGTTTTTCCGCAGTAAACCTGACCACATATATCACGGAACCTGTCACATCCCTTCAATTTGGTCAGTTCAAAAATAAAAGGACACGGTGTTGTCGGTGTTACATAATTGCGTGAATGATATGTGAGCAATAAAACTGACATTAATGGTAGTCTCTGTCGTTTCGTTAATTAATCTCAAAGGGAAAATATCGCTTTACTATGGACTGAAAACACGATTGCTTACGACGAAAATGTAAACGACTGTTGCAATGTCATAATTACTGAGCAGCATAATTATAATTTAATTGGAAACATTTAAAATCTTTAGGTAGATACTTTATTCCGGTTAAAATTGTCTCAAATTTCGATCTAGGAATCTGTGGTTACCGTCGTTAAAAAAAAAACACTAAGCTACAGGGGACTGATTTTTAAATCTCTTTCAAAAATCGGTACCCCGAGCAAGAATATAACTTTTTTTTAATGCTATCTCGCTGGTTATTGTCGCATTATTTAAATAGTACTGGACCGATTTCAATGTAGTTTTCACTGTACGTGTCATCTAAATCCAACAATTAGGAACCGAGCTATTATACGTGTAGGCCCCCGAGGCTTTGATGGGAAACCGTCTTATAATTTCGATTAAATTAAACCACGACGAAGAAATCGTAGATTACAACAAGTAAGTAGGTAAGTTATAGTAAATAATTTAAGTATACTTTGTGAAAATTGCCAGTAACATGCTGTGGCTTCGGCATAACAATGGGCGTGGTTTTATATTACGGCGGGGATCGGTGCAAAAACTCCGTTCGATTTGATTCTATTCATACGAGTATTGCAAATCGAATAACTTTTTAATAGAAATCAGAAACAAAAGTCGTTTGTTATTTTCATCAGCTGCAGTTCTATAAATATTTTAGAACTAAATAGTAAGTTACTATTCAAAATTAAAAATCACTACCTGCACCAAACGGTTAACCACTTATTTAGCTTATATAAACTTTGATACCCCATTTCATCCTTTTAGGATTAGTATTTTAAAATAAAAAGTGTCTGCCATAAGTTTATCTACAAAATATTTTTAAACGTACTGCAGTATAGGTAAGACATAATCAAATATTTTTTTTCATTATAATTAGTGTATAAGTACATATAAAATTATAAGATGGTACTTAATAGTAAAATGTGTTGGAAATTATTAGATTGTTAGATTATTTTAGTATATTTTATATATTCCTATTAGAATTAGTACTACAAAAATGCTGAAATTATTTGGCTAGTATTATTACCTTCATTAAAGAAAGATTATATGAGTAATTTCTAAACAATTCAGAGTGGGCATACAATACCAATCACTTGCCGAGCTCTGTCCTTTGTTCCTCTAGATTTATAATGCCCATTAGAGTGGGATATAAATTCAACCTCATGTTGGACAAATTTAAATTATTCTTTTTATTACAGAAAAAATATATACACATTTTCTTATATCATCTACCTGTAGGTATAACTCTAAGTTTACAGTTAAGTTCTATATAGATACCTTATTGCAGCGTACTATCTGTAGGTACGTTCAGAACTGGGAGAAACCTAGAAATATGCTAATAGGCGTCTTAGAGAATTCTTGTCTATCCGATAAACAATTCTCTAAGATATTAAACAAAAGCGTCATGTTAATTAGAATGCAAATACTCCGGTATACAATTAACAATGAGAACATGGTATCATAGTAGAGCATTGTCATCTGTCAGAGTTATATTAATAACCTCTTACAATAATTTCTGGGATCCGAAACGGGCCTGAAATCAAATTTTTGTTGAAGTGAAATAAATTGGCCTCATCTGTGGGACCGAGGGAAGGCCTGTCACGTAGCCACGCCAGTGTAGACAAATAAATGGATTAGTATGTTGAAGTCCAGACCCAAGGGAGATTGAATATCACAAAATAATACCAATAAACGTAACATCAACGGCTTGAAATTCTGTCGCACCCTTGTCAGGAAATATAACGAGTTCATGTTTTACGAGCTTGTTTATCCCAATATCTAATAGTAAGGCAGTACTAGGTATTACGACGGTATTACATCCTATTACAAAGGTCAATGACTGTACCATCTGATTTGGGACGAGAACTTAGAAGAACGGAGTGGATTCTGTTGTGTTAAGGGTAAAAAGCTTCCGCGCGTTTTATCTCGGTAACCAAACATCAACAAAAACTAGCAAAACAAGAGTTTTGGAGTGTTTGCTTACTTTAGCAACGTCTGCGTAATGTTTGGCAATAAATTGTCTGCAACAAACAAGTCGGTATCTAATCTATCGTGGCCGCAGTCGGCTCTCGCCCATCGACGATCTTTTCAGTTTCCGAACCATTTAACAACCCATAAACGCAGTATTCCACATTATTAAATTGTCGGTAGATGCGAATTTACCATGACATAGATTATGTTTCGAACTAAAGCAATAGTCCTATTTATTGCTCAGAGCGCAATAAAAGTGTTGGGTTCATGTTTACTGCTTTTTGTAATTTTGCTTGAACCGGAACTCCGAATCTACCGCAAAGTTTTCGTATAGGCATAGACCCGACGTTAATTTTACCTCGTATTGAACATCAAACCGTACAAATAGTCTGCCTACATAATATATTTAATTTAAAAGCAAGGAGAGACTTCATTTTGTTTTTGAATCCAGTGATTCTATTGAATTTAGCAAAATCTAAAACTTGTGTTGAGATCTCATCATCTCTGTTTCTAAAAATAAATAATGATAATATATTAAATTAATCAGAAAATACTACTGCTGATGATCTGACCCACAATTAGCCAAAAAATCCAAACAAATGCCAAACAGCTGAACCAACAACCTGCGCGATGAGATACTAGTTCTTTGTTACTCGTGTCGATACATAACATTTTCTGTACACACACCTTCGAGTTTAATATTTAATGCGCTTCCGATGAGGCGGATACATAGCATTGCTCGGGGCAAATGATTATGTTAACTGACATGAGACAACTTAATAACCATCATTTCGAAAATATAATTTAATATTCACTTATTTTATAATAGTGCGAAAACATCTCAAGGCGTTGTTATGATGACATTTGTCTCTTAGTAACCTTAATTTAATCCAACCTAAGCAGTAGTTTTATGATTTAAATTCTGGTTTTAGTGATTTCATAAATGACAGCTTCGTAACCCTAAGTTTAGTACAGGCTTACAACATTATGGGTACTTACATATTCAGCATATCCCAAATGATGTGTTTGAACCCTTCATAACTTAATTTTACAACCTTGTCATTTCGTTTTTAGGTCTCAAGCGTAGCCTACGTGACGATATTTTCTCGTTGTCATCGAGCCAATAAACGTAACGCGAACCCTTTAGAATCTACCAATTTATTCATTATTAGCAACTTACGACTTTATTCAGATAAATTCCAAACAAACCCACATAAAATAGCAGCTTCTATTGCATCTAACAATATTTAACTAATGCGGGGATAACTCGGCGAGATATAGTGCGTTCGGACACTGACACTCGAGATAGATTTATGGCATTCGCCAGACGTGGTCTCTTCAACGCTTTTATCTGCAGCATACCTACATCCACGCGACGATATCTCAGACCGGTGTCACTATCGTTAGGTCTTAGCATTAATATTGATAGGTTCTATTAGCCATTTTTCACAGGGACACTCGAAATGTCCTACGAAAACGCTCGATCAATTCTGTCACTGAATATTACATATTAGTGCCTCTGTGATCCTCCAGACGAGGCAGCGTGTTCGTCTGATGGTTCATCAAAAGTCCGCGGTTTAAATAATACGATGAGTGATTGGACATGAGACAGCGAGAGCGCGTGTGCGGTGTGCGGTAATGCGTGCGGCGCACGATGCGCTCGCGCATTGATGGAAGAGTCATGGTCGTCGGGCGGCGCGCCGCTGCTGCGGACCAGGTCGCTGCCGCTGGTGCTGGAGGCGGCGAGCGGCGGCGCGCCCACGCGGCAGACGAAGCTCGATCCGCGACAGCTTCTCACCCTCACGCGCCATTATTACCCGGAAGGAGGCTGGGGTTGGGGGGTGGCTGCGGCCGCCACCTTAGTGCAAATGCTGGCGCATGGCTTGCACCAGGCCTCGGCTATACTTGCTGTCGAAGCTGTGAGGCGCTTCGGCCCCGAAGTCCGTATGCAAGCAGGTATGTAACTGGTACTGAATCATTAATTTGTAAGTATTTTTATTAAGCCAAACGTATTACTATTAACTAAAAGTATCTACCGGCAACTGAGAGTATATCATATAGAGGTAGATACCTATATACTTAAATAAAATGATCACAATAAAAAATGCTAAGTAAGTAGCTATTTTAAATGAGAAGCAAAATAAACTTTACAGATAAACCGGCTTGGATATGTTGTTCTTAGAACTCGCAAAATTACTAAGTTAGATACTACAAAAGATTTTTACAACATTTATAGCCAATCAAAACTTTTCTATAGAGACAGCTAAAGTTCAGAATCTGATAAATGTCATGACAGAATCGTCCCGAAAAAACAACCTACACTTTATAAAAATTAAGATGTCAACAAAAACACTCGTAACTAATATCTAGTTTGCACCTTTACAATCCGAGTAGAGCACCTAAGTATAGTTGTCACTTATGCGAGCGTCGTCTAATTTCTAAAGTATTAGTACCCTTTCGATAATATGAAAAGATCTATGTATGACTAACTTTGTTTGCAGTTCTGATTTGGTACGGTCCCCGGTTCAACGCTCCTCAATTCCGTCGACATTTTTATGATTTTCCATGTTCAAATATTTTCCTCGAATCATATCTATCGTATAAATACACGAGAATGAATCACGAGGCCTCTGAAACTTTGACAACACATGGATCGTTTCGTTCTGAGATAAATGAGAGCATTTTTCATAAGTACCCACTTACTTTGTTATTGTCTGTTCTACAAAACATTCATTTTGTTGTCCCACATGAATTGAAAGTTTACGCACGCATCTGAAATATTGCAGATACAGCTGAGGTTTATTTCTTTGAATTCTGAATCACATAACATTTGATAAAACTTTTGCTAGATAAGAACTGGGGAATGAAATCAGGAATATGAATTTTTACTATAGAAGTGGAAGTCGCGTTGAAAATTTGCGGACGACGCAGCTATAGGTCTATATTATCTTTCTTGTTACATTTATCTCTTGATCAAAAGCATCAGGACTCTTTCGTCTCATGCATGTTATTAAAGCATTCATTTTGATGAAAAAGTAAATACAAAACGACTGTAATAACGCCATGAATTATTCAAACGCTAGATAAATGGAGATTAATTTTCAACTCTTCGTAATTTTACGTAGATATTTATTATAGAAGAGTATTTACATTGAACAAGCAATCTGTCATCTCCACCAAAGAAACATATTACTATGTCAATATACCATAAGTACTTAAGCCCATACTTCCGAGATTTGATTCCGTGTCGAATTGGAAATTTGGAAGTCGGCACGAAATCGTAAAAATAACATCGCTAATAAATACAGAAGGAAGCGGCTCGAGAACAATCAACCAATCAAATATTTCATTCCAATAAAATGTAATATCCATAAAATGGTTATCTAGCTAGACACGTCTGGAAACTTTACCAAATCATTCAACGACAGTGACTTTTTTAATACATTCAACGATTATTTTGTTTTGTCGAGCGTCTTTAATCTAAGAATAGGCGAAACTATATTTGCAGTTACATAAAATCTTTTGTATGGCTTAGATTGGTACCAACTAAGATCTTGTGTATCCTACTTACTATTTTGTAGCGCAAATCGCGTGTTAATTCACTATATGGTAATTTTATTAACCTGTTATACTTACCTATATTAATTAATGTATCTATCTAATGCCGACACATGAAACTGGAAATTAAATGACGCCACGTTCATTAGTGTTGAATGAAGCCCATAAATTCAACTACCGAGAATAATCAAACTCCTTTACAATTTATAAACTATCTTGTTTAAATAAAGTTTGATTAAGTATAATACGAATATGTGTATCCTTCCTAATCGCTACTATCTTATCCTACTTCCTAGTAATCTAATTTAGACGTTTGTTTGTTAGTCTATTACGTCAAAAGGAAAGCAAATCCACGTATGCTTTTTGAGATACATACGGGTAATTTAAAAGCAACTCTAGATTACCAGCCAATTAACTAACCATCCTTAAAATTAAATAGAGTTCACGATTCACGAAGCTTCGATCAAACCTTCGCGTTTGCTAAAACATAGATTGATATACCGACAACACCAGGCAAAGTAACGCCCGCACGTCAATCATCAGCAATCGTTTATTTGGATCAGATCGAGCCAGGGATGGGTTAAGAGAAGTAGAGATGGGCCAATCCTAAAAGCGACGACACGATGACGGCAAATGCAACCTCAAATCCGTTAACTTTTACTAAAAGTTGAAAAAAGCGTTTTGTTGAACTTTTATTAATCATAATTATTTTACACAAAAAAACAATGAAAATTATACTGATTCCATTACTTATTTTAAGTAATCTTCGGACATTTCCGCGCCGAATATATGACACCAGAGAAAAGGACCATAATTTTACTAGAGCGTAAAATATTTCTAAAGTTCTACCTACTTAACCAAGAAGCACGTTGCCCCAGCTTGTAAAGCTGTAAGACAAAGACCCACAGCTCTGCACTCTCCTCTTAAATTTTGCAAAGGTCTAACAAAAGCGACAATTCTTTTATTTCTAACCATATAACATAGACGTAGACTTTTCCCCCGCGTTATCTAACCTGCTAAGTCCCCCCGAGCGATCTGATACATGTAACGCCCGACCTCATCGCCCATTTATCATCTCAAGGGACGTTTAATATGTTTCGGTCGGTTGACAGCTAACGTGATAACGACATGCCAACCTCACCAGCTCACCACCATTATGATTTCCATTGCTTTTTTGGTTCGTGTCGAGTCTTGCGGTCCGCTATGCGGTCCCTTTATTTAATTTTCGCTTTATTTCTGCATCAGGTTTTCAGTATCCACTGATTAGTCGTCGTGTAAGTAAGTAGGTATGCGCAGATGGCCGGGTGATGTAATAAGTTGCCATGTCTTCCTATTACACGCGTTGTCTTAGGTAGGTATGTACAGTAATAAAATTGTTACAGGTGAAGAAAACAGGCAGGGTAACTATATTCTGTTCATTTAACTATGCTATTCATTCTAGTACCTACTTATAGACTTGTTTTTACATTAGTCTTACTATGTGGTAAGTACTCATAAGTAGGTATATTATATGTATAACTACTTTAGCGTAACACAAAGGTGTACCACACACCTTTTTAATTTTGTTGAACGCAGAGGGAAAAGGCGGCATTCGTTTTAATATTAAATGTACAAAATTCAGTCGCATTTGAAACTAAGTCACGCCAACTATAAAATGCAGGGAACGTCAAAAGCACGTGTGTTCCACAACATAAAGCTTAAGTTATAGGACTTTTTAGAGGTTCGTCGCATTGTTGTCAACTTTTGTTTGTTCTGACAGCAACAACAACAACAACAGGCGTTTTGATATATGTATAGTATTTTCTTGTTTTAAACCTCACGCTCATAAAGGAACAATCTCAACCTACCTACGATTACAATTGAATTCTATTTCCACCGTGAAGGGAGCCGAATATTAAGATAACAGAGTTCAGAGCAATAATGAAGATAATTTAAGAAATCGTGACACTTTTTCGATTTTATTTTATTGAAACCGCAACCCGCGTCGCTCGAAAGTGGCTGATATGACTGCATATAAAGTTAAGGGCAGACAATTCGCTAGTTATTTAGTAGACGATGCGACAGCACAATTTCTTTATTCAGTTTCCTAAGGGACTCTACAAATCGAATGTTCCACCGCATTTGTTGCCGAGTAAAATCTAAGCCCAACTCTTTATTTATAGCGTTATATTTTGCCTTTACTGCTGTTCTTTCATAAAAGTCTCACTTTAAAGAAAAAGTTGGGAACTTTTTGCCAATGGTTTCGTAGTTGGTATAGTTGTGACCTTATTTATTGTTTTGCGATACTTAATTGGCTTTATTTTTGCCTACAACTATATACAACTTTAATAGTTTGTCATTTTACCACAGAATAGATAGGTAAACAAGGAGTAGGTAGGTATGCAACGATTAGCTCATCATATCAACAATCTGTACATTTAGTTACTCTAGATTCCACAATAAATAGCGAATCTAGATAGTAATTTAGTGTCCAACGGGTGACGCTACTTCTTTGAAAGTCGACGAACCCCCTGTAAAGTGGACGTACTCAGGACGACAGCTCCAAAAAGTTTGAAGTCGAGAGTTGACATGATTTTACAAAACTTCTGTATAAAATTAGTAGCGATTTGACAAACGCTATTGCTAACTAGTGGCTACTGGGACAGTACAACTACCTAATTAGAAAGAAATATATATATGCATATAATTTATTTATTGCTCTGTTTCAACATGTATTGTTGTTAGATCTTAAAAATACAGCTTGGAATCATACAACATGGATGGAAATGGTTGAATGGAATTCTTCTGGCTTCAATTATAGAATTGAAGTCAGAAGAATTTAGTAAATCCATAACTGAAGCCAGAATAGCTGAATTTCTCTTGAATCAGAATAACTGAATCGAGAATTGAAGTCCATGGTGGTCTATCCTTACTCGAACTCCCCCAAAGTCACTGTCCTAATTACGCTCATAGCCAAAAATCCCTAAAGTTTTTCAATAGAAAATGTTTATTTGTCAGACGCTCCTTGAGTTGCCACTTGAATGAAAGATTGTATTCTGCGAATTACTCGATGTTGTCTGGTGACTGAGAGGGCTGCATGATTAATACTGAAAGTCAAAATAAACTTAATGTATTCGGAGCTTTTATTTTTTTCAGAAAGCATTTTCTTTGCTAGTTCTAAATGTGTATTTATCTACGTAGCCAGAGCTAAGTACACAAAAAAAATAATCCTACTGCTAAGTTCAGTCACTTAGTTTATAAAGAACTAGCTGTTGACCGCGAATTCTTTCATGGCGATAGTTTTATATTGATATGGATAAAGAAAAAGTAACATAAAAAACGCACGATCACATACTTAGATCCTGATTTCTAGCCATCTCCTAGGATAGCCTAATATTAGACTAACATACTAAAATTAGTCCGATGTACTTATATTTTATAACAGGTTTCAAAAGAGAAGGAGGTTCTTAATTCGGTTGTATTTTTTTATGTTTGTTACATCAGAACTCCTTCATTTTTAAACAGATTTGGATCAAAAATTATTTTTTTATAAAATTTAAAACGATATACTTTCAGATTAGTCCCATAGAAATTTCATCAAAATCGGTTCAGTTATTTCACTTTTATTAGTTTATCCAATTGTAGTCGATTTTAATTCCAAGAATTATTCAACTCCCTCAATAGAGATTGTTAGAGCATTTCATTCGGATTATTACAAACGTGGATTTTATATTAGTTAAATATTTTTGTAGAAATAGACAAGTAAAATTGCAATCAGATGTGAAATCTAACGCGATGATACTGGTCTATAGATAGGTAGGTAAGTGCAACGAACATTTCACCAACAATCCGAGGGCGAGAAATGAAATAAAACTCTCGGAGAGTTTGTTATAATGTAACGAAGCACTTCGACTTCTACCGAGTGTAAGTTATCGAAAATGTTCCCCACGATGGTGACCCAAGAGGACGCAGTTCGAAAATTTCGTGGGCGTTCGCAGGTTTCGTAACTGGAAATGTTTGAAAATCATGGTTTGCAATTGCGACTATTTGTGACTGTTGACCAAGCGCTTGAGTTGGTGGATTCAATTTGTTCAAATTGCGAAAGACCTATTTGGTAGCTGCACTATTGAGATCTAGTTACTTTGTATATCTGCGTACTGTTTGTGGATCTATCTAATGCGTTTAATAAGTTTCATAGAAATGCAGGATTTTTAAACAACGATTTATATTGTTATTTATATTGCCGATTCGTTTCCTTGATTTAAGTACCATACCTTTGCCAGATATTCATCCGCCAATCAGTAATGTGCAAACATTACTGTGTTCCGGTTTGAAGGGCTTTGTTTCCAGTGAAATTAATGGGCATATGAGACTTTAGAGCCGATGTCTCAGGGTGACGAGCGCAGCGCAGTGCCGCGCAGGATTATGCAATGCAGTGTTCTGGGTGTTCCGGTGACTGTTATGGGCAGGTGTAGTGCTTACCATCAGGTGAACGGCTTGTTCGTCTCGTCACTCAGTCAAATAAAAATACTTATTCAATTAAGTTAGTTGATATCTGCGTCGTAACATAAACCAGTGGGTAAATAACTCTGGGTGCTGAATATGGCTTTCCTGGGGCTATACCTAATAAAATATACTTTAATTGCCTATTTAGTTAATACTAGACCTTTGAGTCGATAATATCCGTTTGAATTACGTGTTAACGTTTTACATAAATTTTGTCTTTGTCAATTTAATAGGGTTATCACTTAAATGTAGCTAAGAATAGCCCTTTCTTATATTCACATTTCGAGAAGTCCACATTCCGAATCTTACCCGTAACATGTACTATAAATATAATCAATAAAAATCATGCCAAAAATTATATGACATTAATTTTTTCATAAAATTCTACATAATTTAATTACTTTTTCTAGCACTGCCTAGGTATTAGTTTACTTTTATACCTTTTACTTTTTATCAATTGATTACTTAATTCTGTTTATTTTGTGTTCTTTAATGTTTTTAATAATAATTAAAAAAACGGATTGTATATTTTGTGTTAAATATTTAAGTTATACTAAGTTTAGTGCAGGTAGGCAGATAAAATCTACCTACGTAGTTAATCTCATACAACCCTAGTTTGTTGGTTTTATCGGTGGTAATCTATTTCATTGTATTGTTTCTGATATTATCAGCTTACTGTTATCCGTTTAATAAACACCCACATAATCTAATAGTATTTCATATCAAGCTCTTTTCTGCAATAAATGAGAACTTGGATTACAAGCTATAGTTCAATCGTATTATATAAAGAACGTACCTTAAACTAATTGTTACCCGTGACTTCGTTGACGGTGTTTCTTTACTATAGCTAGGCTTTTATTAGTTCGATTTAGATTTTTTTGATCAATGTGAAACGGTAAAAACTACAAAACCGCATCGGAAATGTTTACGTCATCCGAAAACATAGATAGATAGATAGATAGATAGATAAACTCTTTATTGAAACACCACAGAACAAAGAAAACTTAAAACTAGAACAAAACAAATTTTACCATTAGTGTCACAATGGGCGGTCTTATCGCTCAGAGCGATCTCTTCCAGACAACCATGCATGGATAGGAGTAATTAAGACATCGGACGGTGGCTTTCCTTATATACATAGAATAAAATAAACATACATACATACATAGTTTTCAAAATAATATAATGATAGGTACATCTTCTTGTTCAGTAGTTTATTTTCAGTCTCTTAGATTATTTTAATAGGGAGGCAAGGACGTACGTATTTACTGTAAATACTTTTTGTCAAGTATCTGCCTCTAGAAGATTTATAAAATATACAATAATATCCAGCCGAAACTCAAATTTCATATCATGCCAGTTCATCTTAAACTTAAATGAGTGTCCGCGAAGGAGCACCATAAAACAAAAATCAAATGTTGAAATTGTCGCTAAATTAAGTGAAGTTTCGCACCAGCTTAACACATTATATTTAAGTGTGTCTTAAACGTTAAGTTGACATGAAATTAAGCAAGTGTCAGCCCTACACATCGAAGCCAATAAGGCATGGAATGCCGCAAGCGTATCTTTATGACGTCGAACAACAATAAACCATACCAGCTTTTTGTCGTTATCCACAGCGCAGTGGTGAATTATTTTTATTTTATAATACACTGAGGAGTGGGAAAAACAGAAAAATCACAATATGACATGAGGTTTTAAAGTAACATTAATCAGCAAGATTAGTACTCAGTACTACTTGTTAAACGTAAATATTCCGTTTCCTTATCTAGTGCTCCTTTTTTGGAGGGAGAGGTGCCGTCGCGCTATCCCCCCCCCCCCCCCCCCGTGAGCAGGCCTCCGCCGAGGTGGGGCAAGATGGGGTCGCGTTAGCAGTCACCATCTTGTCCCGGGGTGGCTGGCCCGGGTGGAGTCCGATCCGGGGCCACCTGTGGGGGGGTCATCTGGCTCACCAAAGTCATCCCTCAGAGGTGTGGGGAGGCCGTGCATCAGTGATTCCTAAGGGCTAACTATGATATCATCATAAACCCATATCAGCCCACTACTGAACACGGGTCTCCCGTCACTTTCGTGGGGATGATTAGGCCTTAATCCACCACGGCGGCCAGGTCCGGATTGGTGGATTACAAACCTCCAAAATTATTCTCGGGCATATGGGTTACGTACATTATATTTTACTATTATTATAGATATGGTTTGTCCTAGAAGCCATAATCCCCAGCAAACGGCGCGGCGTTGAAATATCTGGTGGGGAAATGAGAACACTTCCCTGAAAATTGTTATATTCCCCACAAGTATATATCTATATATTATATTCACCTTGATGGAGATTACGATTATAAACCATACGTGAGTACTTTTTGAAAACCAAAATGAAGCATTTATTTTAGGCGACTAATAACTCATATAGATAATCACAACAAAATTAAAACTTGAATTTGTTTAAGCACATAGGGTAAATCATTCCGATGTTCAAGATTCAAGCTTTTCCCGAGCTTAGGCTTTAATCGAGTCTTCTCAAGTACTACTTATATTTTTTTTCCTTTGCGAAATCTCATGAAGTTATGAATTGCTCTCATTTCCGTCCACCAGGAAATGCCCGTCGCATTCAGTTTGAAGTTGATGTTAACTTTATTTCTTGTGAATTTAACAACTTTCGGTTATAAGTACCTATGTAGGTACCTACTTCATATTTAATTTCAAGATTGAACTCGACTGAGTTTAATAGTTAGGTAGGTACATAAACCAATAAATGAATTTCAATTTACACACGTGCGACGATTTATTGTTTTCTCAAAAGCTATGGATTTCAAGAAAATCCTTAGTTGATCATTATTCATCTAAGGAGATAGCATAATAATATACGCTCCTCGGATCTTTTTCCTTGAAGTCTTCAATCTTCGTACTCAAATCCTTAAGGATTTAGATCGCTTGGAGTTATACGAGAATCTACATCTGAATCAAATTCTGCAACTGCTATACCTACTTCTTACTTTTTTAAAGAGGTATGTATAATATAAATTGCTACAAAATTACAGCTACGGAACCCTATTCTCAGACGTGGTGCCATACGCACTTGGCCGCATTTCTTTCTTTCTATACTTCATACTAAAATAGGCAGTGACTTATCTATTATGTGGTAGTGTTTACTGCTTACCTCTGGAGTCAGTTGATCAGGCTACCCTTGGAACTTTGGCTCAACGACCACTACAATGTATAATCTTCTGTGTGTTTGTTTCAGGATGCCTAGGAGCATTATCAGCTGGAGTAGCCTTGGCCCTGTCACCTGTGACAGTGGCATTATGCGTGCGGAAGTCGACACGGGTCACAGCCGTGGTAGGAGGGTTAGTCGCAGCGCTTGGCTGTCTTTTCACATCCTTCGCCACGCAGTTTCACCAGCTCTTCTTCAGTTATGGTAAGTCCGCTGTTGAAACTGACAGCTACACTTTCTGGGCACGAGGCTTAGGAATTATATCAGCCAGGAAAGCCCTGATCGTCCTGTTTACATCTTTTTGTAGCGTTATCCCTGAGGAAATGAACAAAAAATCACAGCTTTGTTATAATAATAATATAAGCGGTAACGCCAATGTCGTTTGACCATGCATAAATTAAGTTTTCATTGGAATGATGGCTGTAAATATAGCTACTCGCTCTGTCTGCATTCCAATAATGTAGGTATTTCAAAATAATAATTGCAGCATGAATTATCCCTAAATAAATAAATTGGAACGTTAATGCACCTGAAACTCAATGCAACTCGCCGGCGAGTCTGACAAGTCAATTTATTCCATCTGATCCTCATATCCGAAACTCGTTTTGCCTTACATCAAAGGTATCCGGTAATTGGCTCTCTGCGTAAATAAGGATATCTACATATACGCACGATTCAAAAGCCGTGTTCAAGTAAACACAAAAATAACTCTGCATTGGTAGTATTTCGGTCTACAGTTACCTACTGGTGCATTTACAGTTTATCCTCTCACGCACTAGCTGAATCGTAATATCGATAATTTTGCTGAAAATGTTACACAATCAGATCACAATGCACGTTACATTCGCTCGACTCGAATACAGAAATATCATTGCATCGACACGGAATGCCACAGAATAGTATCATATCAGAAAACTAGCAACAAACTTCGCACACTGCATAATACAGCAGAGCTTAGTCTATCTTTGAGGAAAACGTGTTGGCGCCTGGCAGAAAGCGTATTAGCATTTAAATTGGAGCTGTGGATGCCGGGTCCTGGCTGCACTGTGGCTCTAACTAACCCCTATAACCAGAGTTTACCAATAGCTTGTTTTTCGGAAAACAGTGAACGTCAGCATCACCAAACATTGTTTTGCATAGAGAGCATGAAACAAACAGAAACTTTGACCATTTTTGGACACCAATTTTATTAACGGCACATGACTGTTCGGAACTTTTACTGTTTTGAATAAATACATAAAATCTTCAGCGACGTTAGGCAAACAACAAAAAAGGATGGGTTATCCTTAACATTATAGGTCAATCCTTAAAATTTTACCGTATGCTAATCGATTTATAATTTACATACCTTTACTTTTTTTATAGTTACCCAGTCACAAATAAAGAGCTTAAACTTTTTGCTGGTCAAAGATGGATCGCACTAGAAAATGAAATATCGGAACGAAGTACAAAATGAAACGCGCAATGGTTCCAAACGAGATCCGTTTATCCCGGCATTATAAAACGGCAGTTCACGCCTCAACACCATGCAATTTACTATCCAGTTGTAGAGAGATACTCCGCAAGCATTGACAATACATAGTTAGTTGATATAGCAACTTCGAAAGTAGGTTACGCTGCAGCTCATTCTATTTAGTTATTAAAATTTTCCTCTGCTTTTTAACTCTTGCATGTTTAATCAAGTCAGATATATTGGTGTAGATAAATCATAATTTGATTTACGTTAGAGATAATATATTTACGTTTTTCTTGTCAACATATTGTGCAATTAATTTAGGTACCTACAACAAATAATTAACGACCAACATAGTAAAGATTTGTTTAGACTGAAGACATAAAAGATTTACGATGGTCAAACAAATCAAGATTTATCTTCTCTTGAAAAACAGAAAGGATTTATTTGTTCTTCAAGAAAATGTATTTCTGTGAAAAATCATTCGGTGCGTTAAAGTGTAGAGAGTATCCAATACGAAATAAAGCTCGCCGTTAGATCCAATGGGAATAAAACGGCTAAACCGCAGCCCGATGCAGTTTATCCCGGCAAATTCTGCTGAATAAACATGACTGCAAAGGCCAATACCTAGCAGCACCTACTAAATAAAACAAAGACCAGTTAAACCTCTGTTTATTAAAGTTGCAGGTCCATTTGAAACTTCATCTGATTCGTTTCTGTTATTTTCTGTAATGAGAACGTTGAAGCTAATAAAATAGAATGTCATTACTAGTACGTGAAGAAACTTTTCTAACTGCAAATGAGCTTCGCAGACCGTGAAGTCGTTCTATCTAGAGTTAAATAGAGATAGGCAATAGTGTATCTAGATTCCAGACTTCAATTACGTTCGTCGCGTCGTTAATATCGTTTATGGCCCCCCTTTGGCAGTAGTTACGAGTAAATCAGTGCTGATGTTCACTTCCTCGCCATTCATTGCCAATTTAGTTGTGTGTGAATGAATTTAATGCAAAGCACTTTAGCAGTGTTAGCGAATGATGAAAATCTACCTTATACGAGTACATGTATAGTTTATACTTAGCATATCCTTTTCAGGGTTTTAGGAAGGTAACAACTGTATCCGATTTATTTACAAACCCTACAATGGTTGAAATATCGACATAAAAGGAGCTTATCTACACGATAAAGAACCGTCCTATATCTATCCACTAGGTATCGACTAGGTACTTGCTGTTTTAAGTAGATAAGAAAGTATTTTATTTTTGGCTCCTCGCGTTTCCAGGGACAGTAGTAGGAGTGGGCGTGGGCCTGACCAGGGACTGTTCCACGCTGATGGTAGCTCAATACTTCAAGCGGAGACGGGAGCTGGTGGAGATATTCATCGTGAGCGGCAGCGGGCTGGGGATAGCAGTCATGTCAACTTTTATCAAAGCTGTCATAAGGTAAAACTACCTACATTCTGTTGTGGTGGTTCGTGACATGGAAATCCATGGTCAGGTGTAGTTTCCTAAGCATCGTCATGTTCACCATAATTCCTAAAAGAAACCACCAAGTTTATTGTTAGAAATAGTCGTGGTTTTGATTGCGCCTGAAATAAAGAGTTCCTGCCAAAAATCGAGGCTTTCTGAGGTGAGATTTCCTGTAAGTATTTATAAACACCGATCACCACCACCTAGCCAACTAACTTACTACTTAATAAGTAAACTATACCCCTTCACAAGATGAAGTGAGTTTCGAAAATGTTTGCCTCGTGGTTCCAAGTTAACTAAAAATTGGACAACATTTCAGAGCAATCGGTTGGAGATTGGGGCTGCAGGCTGTAACAGGAGTCGTATTCACGACGTTTATCCTGGGAACTTTCTACCGCTCTGCCTCTCTGTACCACCCACAACGACGCGCCATTTTGCACCTTAAGAACCAGAACAAGATCAAACGGAAGATGAAGGACAGGAATAAAACGGATGATAGACAACCTTTCTTTGATTTCTCAACGCTCAAGTCAAGGACTGTGCGGATTTTGCTCGTGTCGACTGGAATATCAGCGTTTGGGATCAACACTCCGATCTTTTATTTAGCTTATCATGCTGAAGAAGAAGGTAGGCATCAAATGGATACATTTTGTTCAAGTTCAAACATTAGCAAGATTTATTAGGCTTTAGTACCTATCATAGATTACTGATGAGGTGACAATGCCGCAAAATGTGACTATTTCGTATTGCTATTATCTTGGCGTTATACGATCAAACTCCTCTGAGCACTTCCATAGAATTTTTGGCGAATTATTCAACTGCATTTTGAACTATCAAATTAAAACCGCTGTATTATTTTCCAGGACTCGGAGATACTGCAGAGCTCCTCCAAACATACCTTGGTCTAGCCTGGGCAGTCGGGTGCCTAGCATTTGGGCTTCTAGTTCGACAGAACTCCGCAGAATGCCGTATAGCGAGGCAGTATCTAACTCAAGCAGCTGTGTTTGTCTGCAGCTTGGCTACAATGGCTTTGACCGCTGTGGAGGGCTCGTATAGGGGTTATGTTATGTTCGCGTGGGTTTATGGTAAGCTAACTTTAATTGACTTGCAAGTTGTCGAGGTGCAAGATAAATTAAAGCAGGAAACATGGTGTTTAATCGAAATGCTTCTGCACATTTTCAGGTATATTCTGCGGAGGTTACCACTACTCTTTAAAGATGTACACCTATGAGCGAGTTAGGTCAAGGAACTTTGCTAGGACTTGGGGCTTCGTGCAATGTTCCCAGGCCGTCCCTATAGCCATCGGCGTGCCACTGTCAGGTAAGTAGGATACCAATGAAATTTGCACCGACCAGAGGCAGAACAGAAACTTTTAGTAGGTTTAGGTCCAACCTTCAAAGTTTTCTTTAAGATGAAGTTCATATAAGCCACAATCTACAACAAAAATAAGAATAAGAATACATTTTATTGTATAAAACTGTGCGTATAAAGATTTTAAAATTATTTATGTAGCAACAGTCTATATCCATTTCGGATGTACAATATATATTTTTTTAATAATTATTAGAGACATAGTTCTAAGTTAGACATTATCAAAGAATTCGTTATGTGGACTTTACATATTAACCACTCTTAAACTTTTTTTTAATATATTACCACTCAAACATTTTAAATCTGCTGGTAGATGGTTTTAAATTCGAATAGCACTGATAAAGGAACTTTTGTAGTACATAGTATTATTAATTTGGGGAGTACAGTTGCCGGTATCAAATAGAGAATGGCTATATACAATAAGATGATTCATTAGTAGTAGATAGGTCGTTACTGTGCAGATCTAATGGGCAGTATTAAGTAATATACTCTGATCTCACACAGAAACTCAAACTGCGCCTGATTAGTAATGAAGAGCTCTGCTGACATGGCATGTCTACATTCCACGGGCTATTGCTAGTTTAGGATTATTGTTGAAAATAGATGCCAACTATTTTTCCAGGTTACATAAACGTGGGATGCGGTGGCAAGGCTGGATACTACTTCAGCTCGACCTGTTCTCTTATCGGTTCCCTATCTCTCTTCTGCATAGACCTGCACAAGCGCAGCGTCGCTCAAAAACACACCAAGTAAGTGGAAACCAGATAAACTTGCACTTAAAAATTGTTATGAGAGGTCGCGATGTTGACTACTTAATTTTTCAAAAACTGTAAATCGGGAACATATCTTTCATATTAATGATAAACACAATACCTACCTTCCTTTGCGTCGCATCCTAATAAAAGCATTAAAATTTCATTTACAGAGAAAACGGCGGCGAAGCACCTTGCGAGTCCACGTGTGGCCCCAAGCGTCGCAGTCGGAGCCGCGACAGGGAACCCCGAACCGCTGTCGGTGCCGCCACCGCTTTAGGTAATCAACCTCTACTCTTTTGTGTGGATGTAAAAACCATGCCCTGAAATGGGCAGTTTCGATTAAATTATTTTGGTGACAGGTTGATTGTTAACAATCAAAATAGCGATAAGGTAGTATAGCTGCTCAAGCTGCTCAAGATTAGATACATAGAGAGGGAGTAATTTGGGAAGACTTGTCCAATCCTATACAATAGGTAACATACCTACAAATGTTTTACTATACTCGCTAGCGACTGTAATTAGAAAAACTCATAATAGTGGTAGCTACTCAGTTCACGATAAATTGTTAAACATAATCTAAAAATACAGTTCTAGGAGCAGAATTAGTTGCACCAGACCGGGCCGGCCGAGACCTACTTCTCGACAGCATCGGGCCAGGCACGCTCGGCTCGCCGCCGCCGAACATACCCCCCGAACTGACCTGCATCAGTGAGGAGGGGGGACTGGATCTGGACCTAGACTTGGACATACCGGACCACCTGCTGGAGGACCTGGACTGTGGTGGTGATTGCATCACTAGTTGTAATAAGGTAACTAAATAGATTTTTGAACTTTGGTCGCATCAGTTTGTTTCAGAGCATAATAATATGCTATTGAACTATTATACTTCCTCTAAGAGAAGAGTTAATTCCTCAGTGGTAAACTACAATGATATGGTTTTGGGCACCTGCACAGTACAAGCAAGATAAACCTCCTGTCTCTCAATAATATGAAAATGTTTAGTCTTCTACCGCAAGTTTCTAACAATAGGTATCCCTTTATCTAACAATCAGATAGGTAAAGGGATCTAGTCATAGCTGCTGGAAGTAAATATAAGTTATTTTGCACAGCCAACGACAAAAATTGTTGAACATGGGCAAATTTCCAAGCAACGTGTTTTTAAGAGTAGGACTTTAATCAATCCTTATCTAATGTAGTAATATTAAAAGCGTCTTCCCTAATAACCTTTACATTTCCATTTACAGGTGGAAAACTATCTAATGCTAAGCGAATACGAGAACAATCTGATAGCTGAAATGCCCAATCTGAACGAGCGCCGTGGCCGAAGATGGTCCATCGTGGTGGCCAACTCTCCCCCCCAACCGGAACAGCCCACCTCTCCAGAGATCCACAGGAACTCCATTAAGTGGAAGAAGAAGTGCCCCAACAACAGACTGATCACAGTGATCAATGAGGCGTCACTGTAAACGTGCGGTTGCATTTTCCAATACATTATTGCTACATACCGTAAAGCCAAAAACAAACGTCAATTTGATTAAGACCGAAGCGGTTTCTACTACTAGGTCCTTCTACTTTCGTGTCTATGTTGGTTCTGTAAAGAAATCCGCGATGCAATTGGTATAAACATACAGTAAACGATTAGCTAAATGGCTGCAATAGCGTGGTCTAACAGCAAGGTATGCCGGGAGTTTTTAGGATCAAGGAAATCGGTTTATTAACTTCACTCGAGGAGGCTTTTGTCTGTCTTACATCCACTTAAAATGGTATTTAAACGTCCCTGAATCATTATTAATATGAAAGCAATTAGTACTTCGATTAACTTTTCTGAAATGCTTCATTCTTCATACGCACGTTATGATTTCAGTAGTTCGAGTCTTAATTATGAAAGTAACGCAAAATTATTAGTTTGGACTGATTATCTAGAACGTAAAGTTTTAATTTGATGTATTTTCAGTTATAAAACAGTGAGTGATTTAAGTACGATATTGTGCCGGAAAATGGAACCGTCGTTAATGATAGTGAAATAATGAAATGGACAATAATAGACTAGCGTATCTACGACCTGTAACCTCATTAATTTATTTGATGTGTGTGAATAGTAGCATTTTGTGTAATTGTTCAACGTAATTTATTAAATTATTATCACAAACCAATTCCGTTTTTGTATTTGAACTTCCGACACTGTATAAATCTAATTTGAATATTATGATATTTGCATTATAGGGTTTAATTCTAGTCTAACCACAGGTACAATTGCAATGAAACAAAACTTACAAGTTAATAGTTAAATATAATGTCGTTGATACCATGTTATACAATACAATAAGTAAAACTAATAAATACTGCACCGAAATACAAAGGAACACAATTACTTTGAGCAAATGGTCAGTCGCGCGCAAAGTACCTACCATCTGACTAAAGCCGACCATCCACCAAAGCGGAGCTATGCGGAGATCAGAAGTCGTTATTAACAGTCTCTTTCTTTAACCTCAATGGAGGGCCTAGAGCATATTTTGGATACATAAAGGTAAGCTCAATGCTTGCCCTCAGACAATTGAGATTCATCGCAAAAGCAGGGTTTCTGTTTTAGTTTCGTTGCAGTGGAATCCAGAACTTAGGAAGCGCATTTATGAAAATTACCCTATGTACGACACTGTTCTTTTCTAGTCTCCTCTATTTCCGCTTTAGTGGATTTTTTTCCGATTTAAACCTGAAGATCCGTCTGACGCCAGGCACGTCGATCACGGTGCATATTTAGGGGTACAATAATCGAGAAAACTCGGTGCCCCATACAATATAAGCAAATATTATAAATATAGAATAATATTTGGTTGGGGCACGTCGTCTTTTGTTCCTTCCGTCTGATTTATAAAGTCAGCGCACCATCTATCAGTGTTGGGCATTTAAGGTGCTTCAGACACTGTATTTATCCAATTTATTTTGTACAACGATTTCTCTATCGATGATCTGACGTCACGCAGATGGATGATGCCTGAGCTTAGTGTGGTCGCAAACTGGAGCAAGGGTTTACAGAACGAGCAATCGATTTTCAGCATTCATTATTACACATTCAAAATATTTTTGTACTGATAATTTTGCACTATAAACTGATAGGGTCAACTTAATCCCACATATTATTCGTGTTAATAATCTTAACGATAAGTGTCGTGCTCCAGTTCACACAGATACCGAAGCGACTAACCATTTGCTAACAAATGCTATAATAACTACCGATGAGGAATAACAATAATGTCCTCTAAAAACTGAGCGAAACAACGCATCGCTTGTAACAACGCCGCTAGTAATATCGACAGCGATAGGCTTAACAACTTCTGGTTCTCCCTCCGTACTATCTCGTTGTTCGCCACTGGCACCAAACTTAAACACTCTATGCTAGACTCACTCGGATAATCACAATCATTATTAATATTTGTACCTACTACTTCCGATTCAGATCTACACAATTCGCTCACGTCACCGACATCGCATGCCAGGTCTATCACAATAAACTCTGATACCTTACCATCTGGTTGAGAGTAATCCGCTTGAATTCGAGATTCGTCGTCTATTATTAGGTTTACATCGTTAACATCGTTGGAACAGCTAGGAATCTCATTCCTGTGCTCAACACATTGAGGCTCAATGATTAGGCACTTGGTTATTACTTTCTGTTTATCATCTATCGAACATAAATGTTTGGCGTCAACGTTAGAATTTAAATTTTTATCGTCTATAGAACTTAAACATTTATCGTCAATGTTATAACTTAAATCGTTATCGTCTACGATTGAACTTTTATCTCCGACAGTTGAATTTAAAAGTTTATCGTTTACAATTGAACTTAAATTGTTACTTACGTTAGGACTTAAGTTTGATTTAAGCAAGTCTTCATTTTCTTCGGATGACATCCCGCTGTCGATATCATCCGTCGTATCGTCGCTATCTTCTTCTTTGTTTGTATCTTTAACTTTAGCACGATTAACTTTAACGTGGTGATTGTTAACTTTCACATGTGGGTTAGCTTTAACGTGATTGTTAGTGAGAGTTTTTATTTTTGTGTTGCCAAAGCTGCCGTAAGGAGACGAGGCAGCCCTGAAATGTCTACTCGTGCCCAGATTGGGCACGGCCTCGGGTCAAGACATCTTTGCACAGTTCACATTGCCCTTTATGACTAAAGCGCTTGATGGTAACTCTTGGTCGAATATGCTGTCCACGCCGGCTAATGATGCATTGTCTAGGGAACAGCCATCATCTAGCAGCAGCTCTGAACGTAGGCCCTGGAAACGAACAAACATTGATTAACAATTTATTTATTTATTTATTTCAATTGTAACGGCCGCAACCAATTACAACAGTCGAAGACAACATTTGAAATTTTACACTAAACACAGTACAACACAGTGATTACAAATACACATTCAAAGCCTCACTCTCACACTCTTTCACAAAAACGCAAGCACTCTAACAGTATGTCTGACCATCCATTTAATCATTTTAAAATGAACAGGGTAAATGTTTGATTCGCTATTCGATATTAGGGCGGTTCCCCACTACAATCACTGCGCCGCTTTGGGGTAGGCTCCTATGCCAGCGCAACCTTAACAGTTTTTTTTATTAATTTTGCTTCTTGTTGAATTTAGATGGAACGAACATCCTTAAAACTTTTAAGCGCAATACATACAATTTGACAGCTTTTACCACTCACCTCAGCAAAATATTCGTATTCTTTTTCAAAAGACAATATAAACACGCAAAAAATGGCTGTCAGTATATAAGTGCAGAGGCTAGTCACTATAAAACAGAAGTAAATACCACTGGAACCACCTGGAACAAAAACCGGAGTTATCAGTTTATTTTATATTATTTGTATTAAAGCACAAACGGTTTACAATAAACTTAAAATAATAGACATAATGAATATAAAAACACTAATCGAGCTGCCGTTAACTCTTTCAATGCTGAGCCGATTTGCTTGTCTAGCCACGGGTGCGGCTCTCCACGCTCCGTAGTGTTTTCCCATACAACAAACACAATAGTTGTGTTTTCCCGCACTTGCGGCCAGTTATGAAAAACACGACAGCTGTGTTCTCAGCTTTGAACGTGTTAATGGATGCAATTTAAAAAATTAACGAACGATAATGATACTCAAAACCGAAATACATTTGATAACAACAGTAATTCATATTATAGATAACAAATTACAACAAAAGAATAATGTTATAAGAATTAAACTTAATTTTTAAATTGGGTTTAGTTGAGCAGAAAGCTCTGTCTAATGGTAAAAGCTATACCTATCCATAGAAATAGCATTGCCACCCCAAACGGTGAGTACTTATATACTGATTTCCTCTGTTTTGCACTGCGCTGGACACTCTGTGCGTCATTGTAGCTTGTTAGTCTCTTATGCACGAGTCCGCCTGTAGAAGTTCCACACCTTTGCTAAATATTTGTCCGATCAGCAGTAGTTTGCTAACTGGTGTTCCGATTTGAAGGACACTGTTTCAAATCAACGAGCGCATTGTAGGGCTGCGCAAGATTTTGCAATGGAAAGTTCTAGGTGCCACAGCAATTGTTATGGGCAGGCGTGGCGCTTATAATAAGGTAAACGACCTCCTCGTTTAAATAAAACTTACCTCTAGGTAAAAACGAGGCCACAGTTCCAAATATTGCCATTATAATAAGAATAGGGAAGCTCACGTTTGCAAGGCATTGTCGGAACACCGTCAAGTTCCTATCATAAAATAGAGTCGAGATGTAAGTAGTCAGGATGCACTGAAAACAAAAAAAAATGTGCACCTATAAACGTGGTCATTTCAAGGATTAATCAGTTAGTATGGATGGATGGACGAATGTTTGTTCCCCGTGCTTAGTAGTCAATTATGACCCAGTTTCCGTTATTTAATCAAAATTTAGGATTTACATTTTGCATGCGTGTCAAATTCTGATGATAGAGATAGCAAGTAAACAACGGATCTCTAAACAACAATGATAAAATCAGTACATTGATGGTGTTTCAGTTCATTTTGACTACGAACACCGTACCGTACCGAATACGTTAGCTTGTATGCAACAATTTATAACTTTTTTAATAATATGTAAGATGCAATCCGATAATGGTGATCTTGCATGACGCGCAGCAAGTAGGGTGGAAACATTTTTGTTAAGAAACCAAAACTATCTAACGACTAGAAAAAGTATTTGATACTAACATTATTACGTGAGCAAGAAACTTTTGTATTGGTGGTGACCGAGCGGTAACGCTTCGCAGCCCAACTAAATCACAGATGCGGATTTCTAATTAGGTTATTGGTTTCATATCGGTTTATCGAATGACTCTACATAATTATAGCGGTTTTCCTCGATCTTTACTGTAAGCCGCATGTAATACCTACAATCCATCGTGTTCTAGTACGAGGCGACTTCGCCAGCATGAAAATCAGACAGACAAATGGACAACAAAGTGATCCTATAAGGGTTCCTTTTTCCTTTTAAGTTACGGAACCCTAAAAAAAGAAATAAACTACAATTTATCGCGATAAAAAGTATCCAATGTCCTTCTCCAGGCTTCAAAATATATCCATACCAAATTGTTTCAAAATCCGTTGAGTTGTTTAACCATGAAAAGGATGCAAACAGACAGAGAGACCTACAAAGTAACTTTCGCTTTTATAACATTAGTAGGTGACTAATAACATACCTGCATCCATATGTATAGAGTACCAAATCCACATACAAAAATATTCAGTGCTGTGATGCATTGATTATCAACCTGAAAAGTGATAAATATTCATAGTACTTAATTAATTATATAACATTAAACCAAAAAGATCTGTATTTGATTGATCACAGACCTTTTTGGTTATGCACAAATAAAAAAATAACAGTGTCAATGGTGTTACATGCGATGATGCGACTATGATAACTAATCATCATAGGCTAACCTGAGAGTTTGGCCTCATTTCATAAAACTAAATCTTGAGAAACAATTACAATAGAACTAGTTATAACTAGTTAAAACCTTTGTTAGGTGAAGTAATCATGAATATGAAAGATTTCATTATAAAGTTAGTACATTATGAATGTCTGTTAGGAAAGATATTCAGGGTCATTATTCTGAATCATCCATTGTAGGCCGAATATTCAGAATTCCTCAAACTATACCTTTCGATATGGCGTAAGTCTATTGGTATAATGCTTATAGATAAGGCTGAACATTACTTTATACTGTATGTATGAACACATTCATTGTGCATGCCCCACCGATGGGTCATTTTGATTTACTCACTGTATGTGCATTTCCTGTATATGGGGCATGAGCCCTAACAAGTTTAAAGGCTTGTGAAATTGAACATGTGAGAGTTTATACACTTTTTAAGACATGCTCAAGTAAAATAAACATGCATGTTAACACTTTGACTGCTGAGTCGATTTTCTTGTCTATCCACGGATGCGGATCTGCACACACCATTGTGTTTTCCCGTAGCTCTAACACAACAGTTGTGTTTCCTCCTACTCGCAGCAAGTTATAAAAACACAACAGTTGGGTTTTCAGCAGTTACCGTGTTAAAGTTAAAAATGTCATTTATTTCTGCAGTATAAAAATTAAGTGTACCAAACTTCAAAACAGAATAACTTTAAGAGGTGTTTATTAATAAGGCCATACATCTTTAAGAGATGCTCATTCTGATATCCACAAAGATTTAAAAGTATGTTTTCACAAAAACTATTTTCTACATTTTTGATTCTGAATTTTAACACATGTCTAGGTGCCTGTTGTTTTGTGGATTTTAAAACTCACCTTAAACAAGAAAAGGAAGAAGTATACGAGGAAACCCAGGGAGAGGAATGATGCAGAGAACGAAGCAATCTTATTGGCAAATGAGGTCACATTCGGGTTTGTTGTTAAAGAGCCGAGTATATGAATTTGCTGGTATCTATCATATAAGATTTTGCCAGCTGCAAAAAAAATGTTGTTAGTATTTTGTTAGTCACTGGGTTTTGGAAGCCTTGATCTCATTGCCACATCTTGAAATGGTAAGGAAAGTTTCCATTTTCAGGGTCATTCATATCTTAATAAGTTTCCAAAACATGTGACAGAAATTCATGACTTCCAAATATTAATTTTACAAATACATGTAAGTAAACAGCAGTGGATCCCCCCCTAATTTCAAATGATAGTTAGTTTGAGAGACAAAAAATTAATTTAACTGAATTTTTTAGTAATGTTGATTTATAAATATTTTTGTTAACAATGATAAATTTACATGAACATTATTATTTGTTAAGTAAATAAAACTAAATGGCAGGGAACATAATGTTACAATCTCATTTATGTTTATTGGTAAATGCGTGACAGATGTTCGAACATCACCAATTTTCCTATTGGAGATACAGGATGTCCCTGTCACCTCAAAACAATTGAACCCATCAGCCTCATAAACAATTAGGATGTTGACACAATAACATGTCATGAAGCAATCAACAATATCATCAGCCCCTATTCATCCACTGCTCAATGTAGATCATTTTATTGTCATTTCAACATCGAAGATTTCTAAATAACATTTTGTCGATGTACACACCACAGTTATGATAGGACAATATAAAAAAATTAATATTTAAGAACACAATGAGTACAACTTATTCAGTTCAACAGAACTTTACATAACACAAATAAAATTGCCACTCACCAACAGCACCACTGACTACGAGAAAAAAAGCAAGGCCCGTATCCAAGGAACTTATCTCTTTTGTAACTTGATAGCAGATACTGTAAAAAAAAAACAAGTTCAAACACAGTCCATCAAAAACAGATAAAAGATTAGAAAGTGAAAGGGACTGGGCTGATTGACTGGTCAGAAGTAAATATATTCCGGTAATAAGTGAAATACTACTAAGACATACCTAGTACAATATCGCATAATAATTTAGAAATTATTGCAAGAGGAAATTGTCAATGTTGTTGAAGTAAATTAGTAAATGGAGATACTTTTGGTTGATTTTACGAAGGAATTATTCTAATAATATGGTGAATTGCTTACGAAAGTAAATATGTAGATGTTAATATCACTAGGCCACACCTAAATATCAACATATTAATGAAATAATAGAATATAAAGCCCACACAATCACAAAAATTAATAAAATCGTCTGCAACAACAAAAAAGCCTGTCTTCTCAGCTGCTTTGTTTGACAAATGACTGATTGACTGCAGTGCTGCCAGAAGGGAAATTGAGTTAAGCGCTAAAACTGTGCCAAAACGGCTACATTTTTATAATAATAATTTCTCGAGTCAAACAACGTTACATATAGGTCTATTGAACACATTTAAAATTAAAAAACACACAAACGTGTACAATACTAATTATAATACGATTTTGGTAGACAGGTACATAATCGTAGGACATTTGCTGCAAATTGATAATATTTATAATCGGGACATGTGTGTGTTATTGGAGAAGGTGAAAATATTTATCGTTTCAGGAGGATGGCATTGTAATCAATTTCTTGTAAAACTACTTTTACTAAGCTGAACCGACGATACACGTCCGTATAATATCTACGTGTCGCTAGAACGAGGATAATATTTTCCTGGGACTGAATCCTAAAAAAGCGCAAGATTTAGCGCTAGGGGCTGCATATACGGTGCCAAACATCTCAAAAAAGTGCTATATCTAGCTTCACAATGGCTAAAGTGGCACCACTGACTTATTGAGTTGACTGACTGCAGCTAACTGATATGATATGATTGACTCCACTGACATGACGTTTGATATAAGTTGAAATACGCTTTTTATGTATTGGCTTCGCACGATTTATGCATTTTTGATATAAATATTTTATAAGAGTTTTGGTGGGAAACCGAAAATGTGACGCTAATAATGTTTTTTTTTTTTAATGTGTTTGGAGTTAATGTGTAATATTGGTGCAATAGTGTTCGTTATCGTGTACGACAATAGATAAAAACCCAAAAAACATGCCATTTCACGTTCTCTCCAAATCTCCCAAGAAGAAGCTTCACAAAAGCTCCCATCATTTTGCCGAATCATGACTTTTATTGAATAAACTACCCATACTACATGTAGAATTGTACACCTATTCGACATTTTAATTATTTTAAAAAATATATACATAGCTTGATACTGGCTGAATGCACTAATCATGCAAAGCCAAAATAAAAAAGTTTACTGACAGAATTACCTTGACAATCTTGACATTGATTGATTTCATCCGTTGATGTGTGTGAGGCAGACATAGACATAGACGACATTTGACGACAACTATAAAAAACAAACAAAATTGCCGGCAAAAACTTGTTTTGTTTTTGCATTTGCAAGCTATGCAAAATTTTATTCACTAATTGAAGTAAAATAGGCAACCAACAGCATAATAATTTTACTATAAAATGTCTTCACTACAACCTATTCATGCCTTGAGTCTAGGTAAGTACTTATGTGATAAGTAAGACGCTCCTGGATGAATGTGGTAGACGTGTGGTTTTTCGACAACCAAAGCAAGACTCAAAGGCATTTCAGCTAGTGTAGGATTTTAGTGATTAATTTTCAATTTTGTACACTTAAGTAAGTATATCCATTTTTCCTGGCCCGCCGCTGCCGCTGTGCCCGGCCCTCCTGGCTCAGTAGAAAACACTTTACCCCTATAATTATCATACACTATTATTCGCTCACCTTTGCTAAGCGCACTATATTTCCATACAGACCAAGGGTATACCGACATACACACAACTCTAAAGGTGACTCATTCACTTGTATTAATCTTACTTCTAAATATCCATTTAGCCTAGTACAACACTATGTTTACTGTGGCTTTGTGAGGTAAGTACTTACTAAGTTGGATGATAAATGTGAACACAGTCAAATACGTCTACAGATACATTTTGAGAAGCAACTATGACTATGACAAGGGTCTGAATCGTAACAACAGAAGCTAAGTGGTGGCAAAATGGTATTACCGTCCCTGTAACAGTAACAATCAATTATGACTACTTTAGAGCTCCATTCTGCTCAAACTATCATTCAATATTTATTTCTAGACTAGCTGCAACCTGCAGTTTTACTTGTGTTGAGTATTATCCTACAGAAACTGTTAATTTTTTCAGGATAAAATGTATCCTATTTGTTAATCCACATCATAAGCTACTTGTGTGCAAAATTTCTTCTAAATCCGTTCAGTCATATTTCTATGATTGAGTAACAACATCCAAACATACAAACTTTCACATTTATAATATTAGTATGATAAATTACATTAATATCAACTTAGATAACTTAATTTTTACTGTTTTAGATTCCGTGCAGCAGCAAGCATTCATTAAATACTTCAATTCACTTCCTGAGGTAAGTTTAATTTTACAATGTAAAAAATATTGTAATTGATTCATGAACCAACCTCCACCTCCATAAGAAGAGTCTAATATCATTCATAGACTGACTTATTGCAAATATCCAAGGGTTTTTTATTGCAGTGTAGGCAAGCGTTTAACTGCAGTGTTACCTGATAGTAAGTGTTAATGTAGTCAATGCTGGAGCATGCTTGCCTACATATGATACCTATTCACTCTTGACTTGATAACTTCCAGTTTATAGAATAGAATAGAATAGAAAACTCTTTGTTGTATACCAGAAACAAAAATAAACACAGTACAGAAAAATTACAATAGGTAAAGAAGGGTAGTACAATGGGTATTATAGTTATCTGAAAACAATGACACTGGTAAGGTTATCAAGTCCTCACCTACTCTTACTATAAAGGTTGATGCTAATCATTTTGTGTGTATTAGAGAAATGTCAACCATATATGGATGCAGTGTTTCCATATGTCTTGTCATTGTAAATTTTATTAATAAACTAGCAACAATCTGTGGCTTTACCCACATTAACTATGATGAAATGCTGTGGCTGATAAGGATGATCAACATGAAAATTATCATTGTTAATGAAAATCTGTTCAGGTTATTTTGCGTGATTGTGTAACAAACAAACAAATAAACATCTAAGCTTGTGCTTTTCTTATATCTAATAGGAGGTAAGATTTAAATCTGGCATGTAAGTATGTTTCTCTTCATACAAGATGAGATGAAATGGACGGGATATAGAAAAAAAATCATTGAATATTATATATTTATTTTTAAGTTAACCTAAACTTAGATGACTAGTTTTTTTAGTTTAAATTAATAAATACAAGTGTTCTCTTGAAAGAATAGTATTTGCTCAGTAGATAGGTTTAATCCATAAAGTTTTGAAAACTTAACTTATGTGCCAATTTGTTTAGCTCCTTTTAAACCAAGAGGACACAGTCTGCTTTGCGCTTGAAAATTTTGAACCTACTTTATTCCAAAAGCCAGGTTTTTCAGTAACTGCCTCAGGTGGTGCATCAACATCGGTGATCTTTTGTGTGATCATTTCTTGTTCAACAACAGGTTCCCTGGGGATTGAGTGCTGTGTCAATCTAAGTTCTTTAGGGTTAGTTGATGTGGGAACAAATGTTTCAACCTGGTCAGTTTGTTGCAGCAAGTCCTCATTTGGCTTACTCACAAGTTGTACTTGTTTCTTGAGGTCTTCAGTTTGACTCCAGTTTTCCAATTGCTGCACCCCCTGAGCTTGATTCAAGTTTTCATTATGCTGACCAAACTCTGGAAGAGATTCTTGTTGAAATTGTTCATGTTGTGCAAAGTTATTAAGGTTTTCCTGGTGGAAATCACTTTGTTGCCCAAAATTCTCTAATTGTTGATGTTCCTGTCCAAAGTTTACACTTTGGTGCCCCAATTCTTCAAATTGATTAAAACTCTGTGGATTTTGATTTTCCTGCTGCTGTTCTGAAGTCTCGAATTGCTGGTCCATATTCTGTTGCTGAATTTCATCAGCACCCTGCTCCTCAATGTTTCCTTGGCCTATATCTTGTTGATGCAAGTTCACATTTTGCTGATTGAAATTCCCATACAACTGTTCCATATGCTCCTGTCCCAAGTGTTCACTCTGCTGTCCAAAATCAACCATTTGATGATCCACGTTATGTTGATCTAAATTAACATTCATCTGATCAAAGCCTTCAAACTGATTAAAGCTTTGTTGATCCACATTTTCAACTTGTTGCCCTGAGTTTTCTAACTGATCAGTATTTTGTTGCTCAAAACCTTCAGGGCCATGTTCTATGCTAAACGTTTTTGGTGTAGTAATTTTCTGAATGTTACTTTGTAGCTTCCAATTATCCTCCTCATTGTGATTAGTAAGTTGTTTTTGGTCACTTAAACTTAAAACACTTAAATCACTCTCAAGCTGTTTATTATTTTGACCCATATTCTGGTTATTTTCATTAGTACTATGAGAACTAACAAATGCTGTTTTATTATTTTCGTTGGTTATGCTGTATGCTATTTCCTCAGGTGTTTTGAAAGGTTTTCGAGTGGTTTGCACTGGTTTGATTTCAATAATTTCCATAGGTCTATTTTGAGCAGATTCATCAGGGCCAATGTCACCCCGCCCTACATCTTCTTGAGGTCGCAGATTGTTTTCTGGACCAATATCACCACGTTCCACATCATGAGTGAATACTTTATCTGGTTTGTCTGTTGTTGTTTTAATTAATACATTTTCTGTAGTGCTGGGTAAAAATGTGACTGGGACAATAGGCTTACTATCAGTATAGGAAGTTTTATTAATATTTTGAATCAAATCAAAGTTACTATTAGCTTGCACGTTTTCTATGTTCTCCTGATTATACAAATGGTGTGAATCAGACCTATCTCCAGATATTGTTTGTTTCTCTATGTTATCTAGTAGACTCCATAAATTTGATATTGATGATGATCCTGATTCATTCACTTGAACGCTGCTTAGTGAGTGTGTAGAATGATCGCTGTAGTGAGTTGCACTATTTGAGTAAGTATTACCGGAAGAACCGTATCCATAAGATTGGGAGTCAACATTAGTATTGTACCCTGGGTTTATCCTATCATTTGTATATCCAGTGGCATCAGTGAAGTAAGTTTGCTGATTGTTCCCATACCCCGGATTTGAATTTATTTGGTGTGTATGCCAAGATGGACTATCTTGACGGACCCTATGCGAATCTATAGGGATTTCAGGTACATATTCATTCGGATTGTTTTGGTTCATGTAAGTTTGAAAGTAATGTGTCTGCTGCTGGCCCACATTTTCTGACTGAGTGAACTGATTTCCAGTATCTGTTTCTTCCAACCCCGTTTGCTGCTGGTCCATACTTTGTTCATTGAAAACAACATGCGCAAATGGATTTTGTGGGTTGTTATGTTCTTGATCTAGATGACCTGTGTTTGATGGTTCAATCCCAAATGTACTTTCTTGAGATTGAAATCCAGTGTTCGTACCGTGATGAGTATACCCTGTGTGTTCCACTCCGTTCAGTTGTCGTTCTGTGTCCTTGCCGCTATTTCCATGTTGTATATTTTCCAGTGTACTCCATACGCTTTGTGTTTGTTGACCGAGATCAGCTGAATTAAGAATTGCAAGTTAATATATAATTTAATTTGCCTTATGCATTGAATATTATTGGATTTATTAATGACGAGAGTGTATCTGTTTAGTGCGTTATGTACTTACATTGTAAATTACAATAAATTGTGTTAAATTCAAATACATATAGATTATCACCTCACCTACAATTCTGATGATGTGTAATTTTGATACTAGATGTACGAAGTAATATTATGTAGTTTCTGTTAATCTGTTACATATTTATGAAGGTGTGGTTTAATAAGCGAAAATAATATATTTACAATTAGTTTGAACCCCATCCCACAGGGCATTTTGTATTAGGCAATAAAAAGGTCTAATATAAACGGATAGGTTAAATAAAAATACTATTGAATCATACTTAATGTATTTAAATCTTTATATTTCACATAATTAACTAAAAGTTTTACACATAATTATTAAGATATTGAAGTGGACCAACTGCTAAGCGCTTATGATACATTTTTTTATTTAATAATTAATGCGTATATGAGCAGTAGACTTGTCTTACTTTATCTGCTCGTAATTATTGTGATTTGTTCAAGAAGGTCATAATTATTTATCTTCCTCTGTTGTTCATTATTATGGACTCTATTTTTGCACCAGACAAAGTTAGAATGCAACAACTGCTATAAAATAATAGTTATGGTTAAAAATTTTAGTTCCACACCAAACAAGTCTTTAGGTTAAATACTATAAAAGCGAAGAAATGTGTTAAACAGTCATGATTTAGTTGTAAAATTAAAACCAATGATGGCCCCACTTCTTAACTTCACTTACTTTGGCTCTGCTGATCCCATTGGGTTTCTGTCTGTTGACCTAACTCTTCTATTCTACCGATCTGATTTTGCGCTTGTTGACTTTGCTCCAAGTTGTCCCATTTGCTTTGCGTCTGTTGTCCAGCATCTTGTACTTGACCGAAATCTTCCAATTTTTGTGACTGCTGATTCAATTCTAAGTTTTGTGTTTGTTGACCAAAATCATCTAAATTTTGTGACTGCTGGCCGAAGTTTTCCAAGTTTTGTGAGTGCTGACTTAAATCTTCTAAATTTTGTGATTGCTGGCCGAAATCTTGTAAGTCTTGCGACTGTTGGCCAAACTCTTCCAAGTTTTGTGATTGTTGGCCAAAATTGTCCAAGTTTTGTGATTGCTGACCTAAATCTTCTAAATTTTGTGATTGTTGGCCGAGGTTTTCCAGATTTTGTGATTGCTGACTAAAATCTACTAAGTTTTGTGGTTGTTGACCAAAGTTTTCCAAGTTTTGTGATTGCTGACTAAAATCTTCGAGGTTTTGTGATTGTTGACCCAAGTCTTCTTGGCTTCTGTAAGAGCGTGCTACACGGATGTGCCCGTGTTCATCACAATCGACGCCATTGTGACTTGAGTAGCCTTGATGATAATTAGAACCATATTGATGCGACCCGGATGCACTCGCTCCTTGATTCAAAGACGAAGCTGTTAATCTTTGGGATGCTTGTGTATCAGCAGTAGTGTCAACACCATTCGTTGCAGGTCTTATAACGTATGGATCACCTTGTCGCTCCCATGATTTTTGATAACGATACGAAGACTGGTAACTCCTAGGCTTGGAACCGAAGTCATCGACTTGGTTATTCACATTTGCAGCATTCAAATAAGCAGAAGATCCGTGGTTATACGCTCTTGAGTCCGCTGAATTAGATGTCGAAGCGCCGTGATGGTTTGCCCCATATGTATATTCACTTGAGTCCGCTGTGCGTGTCCCATATGCGTGTGCAGTTGAGTCAACTGCGTTAGATGCTCCGGCCGAATTTGACGCAGCACTGCTTTGTTGACCATTATAGTTATAGGCTGTCTGACCTCTAGATTGACTTCCCGTAGCAGACTTGACATTGTATCTACGGTACTGACTGCTTGAATGTATATTTTGGCTTTCTTGTGCGCTCGTTTCCTGCTGGTGTTCGGATCCGTTTGCTTGGGTATCTTCATAAAGCTCACTGTTTGCAGGGTAAGGATTGACGGTCGGTACAGCAAGGGGCGTGCCTGCAACGGGCAGTGTGTCGTGTTTCTCCCATTCTTTGCGGTAGCTGTACGATGATTCATAACTTTTCGGTTTGTTATTGTAAACAGTTTGTTGATCATTACTGCCTAGTACTTCAGTTTCGCTGTTGATAGCGTTTTGGTCGAAAGTCGAGGAAACACCATGAGATGAAGAGTCAATCTGTGCAGCTACTGGTATAGTTACTCTGCCGCCTGGCCGAACAAATACTCTCACAGGTTGGCCGCTCACCAAACGGACGTTTGATCCGTAAGCAGTAGCTAAACGGGAGTTAGACCCAGTTTGTTCGTAACCGCTTTGTCCATGGTAACCTGAATTGTATCCATAGCTGTGAGCTGCTTGGGTTCCGTCGTATTGGCTTGCTGATTGTAAATTGTCAGACGGTTGCACATTGGTAGCATACAGAGCCTGATCAGAAGTTCCAGCTGTGTGGTATCCATTGTTTCTTGAGTTGTAAGCATGACTGCCATATGCACTGTTAGCAGCTAAGTATGCTTGGCTTCCATAACCGGCGCTGTGGGACGATGACTGGGTCTGAGAGCTACCAAATGTCTCGCCTTCCTGGAAGTTGCGGCCGTCTAGGTTGCTGAGGTCGTAGTGACCAGACCCGTATACTCCTCTAGAACTGGCAGCAGTGTATACACTTCCAGTTTTTTGATTGGCTCCATCGCCGAGCTCGCCTTCTACAGTCCTTACCAGGCCGCCCATTTGATGCTGAGCTAATCTGTCCATGTTGTGGGCGCGTTCGTAATTCCCTCCCATATTTCCTCTCTGTGCGCCGTAATATCCCGACTTTGTGCCATCGTCTGAAGAGCTCCTCGAAAATTGAAAGTCTTCTTTTTCTTTATACATCTCAGGCTTGGCCACGGCTAAGGCCGTGACCGCAGCAAGCACCAACGCTCGTCGCATGATGTAACTTCACGCCACTCTGAAAATAAAGAATAAATTTATCAGCATTGAACGTTATAATTATCCTATCTTTTTGGTTGACTTATTGCACTGCCACAAAACTGGAAATGTATAAAATTATTTGACAAATCCTAACAACATTAAACGCGGCTTTTAAAAATACAATAAATATGTGGTCATTCCTAAATACAACGAATGGCCATACATCATTCCTAAACAAAGATATATAGGAAGTCAGGGTCACGATGGGATGGAAAGTAACCGATATTCCTTAATAACAAATCTTTCGACAACAGATATTGTGGGTATTCTTTGTCAAACATTATCAAACAATTAATAAGTTTATCACTTAAAAAATAATTCTACGGATTTTAAAAATTATGCTAACTCTTATATCTTTATAAATATCTTTGCAAACTCACCTAAAAAACGTAAGGGCGTAAACACAAACACAAATCAATACACACACAGTCGTTACCAGTCTCGCACTGACATTACTGCTTCGAGACGCGCCAATTTATTTTATATTAATATCTGTCTTTTGATAACCCCCTGGCCGGGTCATGAGTGATCTCTATTCCGAGAAGTACGGCCATGCAAAATACAGTATCATAATACTTGGTAACTCGCGAAACCAAAAACCTTGAATTTATGACCACAAGCTTACTAATACAAATGACTGTCCACCTGGAGGTTGTGCGTAGAATGATTCAGTGACATTATGTTATGACTTCATTATATGAGACAAGCTTTTAGTACGTGGGTGTCAATCTATTTACTTTATCAAGACTGTTTAGTGTAGTATGATCAATTGATCATCAAGCTTTGCCATCGCTCACCCATGAACATTCCCGCTCTCACCTCAGCAGGTACCACTACCGAAAGTGAGCTGAGACCCGCAGTGAGCAATGGGCAGATATGTGTTGTGTTGCGATGATGATGATGATGATGATGATGAAACCTAAACACCACTATCGACATCGCAAATTATACCTGTAATAAATGCGTAAGAGTGCGTTGTACCAAATCCGTAACATGACGACAGAACGAATTTTGAAATGAAGTATAAATACTTTAAACAGTAAAATATCACATATCATCATTATTCATATGGGGGTAAGACCGCAGAACGCAGCTAGTATATAACAAAACAAAATAAGACCTTGCATTGCAATTATATTCCTGGTTTACAAACATTATTTTTTTCCCCGATATGTATTGGCATTGTTCTTATTAAAAATGGGACATTGACGACATCAGAATACCAACTAGAGATGCACTGACCTTCGGTAATACCAGAGTTCGGCAGCTTTTACCCTATTTACCGAATTGAATATAGCCGAACTTCGGATTCACTAACTAGCTTTGATAATATGTCGAGTTTTTGACTAAGTACCTATAATTATTATTGTACTCAAGTTATTTTATAAATTGAATTATTAATAAAATTAATAAGATTTAAAAAGAAACTTACTTGCTTAACCTAAAATCAGAAAGATCTAAAGAGCCAAAGATCTGTGGATAATATAGATTGAATAATGTAGCACTCTTTGTTTCTAATTATATAGACGAATAGATAGACGAATTTGCATAAAGCTAATCAATAACCATAAATCACATAAAAAGTTATTAACGCACGGGTTGTACAAATAAACCAATGACAAGTTATAAGCCACCAAAAAGGGGAAAAGGGTGTAGCCTAGTGAACCGGCAAGTGATAATCAAACTTGATTTATGACTGGTAGGTACCGACTTTCGGTTAAATTGAACCCAATGTTGGCCGTAGAGACGTACTTCTGTTTCGGGATATATGAACCAAACATTTTGCCGGGTTTTAGTTCATCTCTAGTCTCAACACAATCAGAATGATATTTCTACGAATACACAAAAGGGGTAAACAGTTCAATAAAGTCACTATCAGTAGTTTTTAATTATTTTATTCTGAGTTATCTTTCGCATTCGAGTAACTTGTGGTGAGATAGTAGTTCGCAGATTTAATAATTATCTTACAAAACAAATTTAAATAAAGTATAGATTATTATAAATCACAATAGAAAACGCCTCCTTTGTAATTTTTTGTGTGGGCCAAATTGGTGTTATCTAATTATATACGTTTATTACGAATTTACGACGCGTATCGGCGATGTAGGAGCTAAAAGTTATTTGCTCATTGCATGACTACAGGGTTAGTAACACAGCACTAAAGAAGTAGAAAAAAACAGCATGAAAAATAAATCTGATGATACAGTCGAAAAGTACACAACGAACTCCTATGGCTGACAATATATTAATGATATTGGGGCTCTTTTTGATCAGCTTGCAATATCGAATACGTATTTCATTAAAGCTTGTCTATAAAAATTTGTCCTTCTCTACAATTATTTTCTCATTGAGGATCGAGACTCTTTCCAACTACGTCCACAAGTTGTCTCCAACTGCTCCAATCTCCGGCTTTGTGGAGTGCCACATTGACGGCATTTCTAGGTTTTGTGACTCCTGGTCCGACCAACGTTTCGAGCTTCGGCCCCTTGGTCTTTTGGCTTCAACACACACATTATGGAAACATATATTTTTCAACAGGATCTTATTGATATGTTTTAGAAACCACCAACAACCGTGAGGATCTTCGACCGCAATGACTACTACAGCGTTCACGGCATCGACGCGACCACGGCGGCTCGTGAGGTGTTCTCATCAATCTCCAACATCAAGCAGATGGGCCTGGCGCCTAATCGGCTCGAATACCTTGTACTGTCTAAGGGCAACTTCGAAATCTTGATCAAGAAACTATTGTTGGTAAGTACCAAAACTAGAAAGGCTCGTACTCCGTCCTCGTGTTATTCGATTCAGAACCTGTCGATCAATCAGTTATCCATAGATTCGATATGAAATCGTTACATTTTTAAATCACAGTTGTAGAATTGATTATGACCTCGTCAAAGTCGATTTCATCAAGATCGGTTCATCAGCCTTTACAAGGGAGCAAACAGACAAAGCTACTTTCGCTTTTATTAAATTATTATTATTCACTATATTTATTTAACTTCTTAAATTTAAATTTCTTTTACAATGCTTTACAAAACTAATAAAAATACAGTCTAACTAGTAAAAATATTATAAAAGAAACTTAAACCTAGGATACCACCGGTAGCGAAGCAAGGCCCAGGCTACCGATGGTTAGGGCTGCAGAGAGAGGAACCTCCTGACAATACGCACCGTGTCGAGGAGTACTGCCTTCTGCATCCGACCCTTAATCCAGCCGTCTAGCGAAAGCCTCTTAAGGTGTTGGTCGAGGCTCTTCGCTACAAGGCCATTCGCCGAAACAACTATCGGGACAATGATCGTTGAGTCAACGTCCCACATGGCGGTCACCTCATGAGCCAAGTCAAGGTACTTGCTGAGCTTGTCTTTCTCGGCCTTCACGAGGTTCTCATCATGGGGGACGGTTATATCAACGAGCACTGCCCGGCGTTGGGACCGGTCTACCAGCACGATATCAGGTTTATTGGCTACAATAGTCCTGTCCGTGATGACAGAGCGGTCCCAATAGAACAACGCACGACCATTTTCGAGAACTGGTGCTGGTGCGTACTTATAGTACGTCACTTCTAACTCGACAAGGCCATATTGAAGGGCAAGTTGCTGGTGGACAATCCTGGCTACCTGGTTGTGCCTGTGCAAGTACTCTCCGTTAGCAAGATGAGAACAACCGGAATAACAATATGCCTGAGGGACTCACCGGGACGGCGGCATGCCCGACAAATGTCGACCGTACCGTCCTTCATAATATATTTCCGATAGTTATTCGTCTTGATAACTTCGTCCGCAATTGCACAGACAAAACCCTCAGTTTCCCCAAAGAGGTCACCGAAACGTAGCCAGTTCACCGACGCGAGTTTCAAATTACAGTGGTTAATAATTTCGGAGATAAACCGCTGTAAAGTGGAACAAAGACTACCTGTGACGTTTCGTTTTTCTTTTTAAGATACGATACGAAATCGCAATAATACTATACAATATACAATATATACAATAATAGTACCTATAACTACAAAGCTCTTACTAACATGACCTAGTTATTTCACTTCTGCATAGATATGATGCAAGTAAGTTGTCAAATCTACATTTTGGAACTAATGCACATTTTGCAATGCACTCATTCTGATCCTTATCCTTATCAATAGATGTTAATTTTCCTTATTAGTTACATTTCAGTTATGCTCTTGAACTCTCCTTTTAAATGTGACCTTAGTTTTATTATCTTAATATGAAGGAACATTGAACCATGTCGCTTCGGACAATGTTTAGTGATAAACTAAAAATACGATTGTAATTTGTATACGGAGACACAACAAATATGCTTGCAGGTTGCTTGTGGCTTCACCAATTATATTTGTTACCTAGGGCTGAAATTAATCACGAGGACACCCTCATGCTCGAAAATTATATCGGAGGTATGTGATCCGTGAATCGTGGAGGTATGTGAACACAATGAAAATCAGATTTATTTGACGTTTTTAGTATGAGCGAAATGTGAAATGAATCCAATTTTCTCAATCCTCCTCATAGAAGTTTCGGCAGACCCGTACTCAACAGTGGGCCGATATGGGTCGATGGTGATGATTAGACTGAAAGAAATACAAAGCATCACAGACTAAGTAGAAATACTAACGTATCAAAGCATTTTATGCGTTCGTTTTTATTCGTTACTGACTGCGCTCGGCGGTTTCGTCCGTCAAATTCCCGTTTCCCCGCAGGTTTCAGACATAACTGAATTTCCCTTTTTCGCGCAAGTACTGCACGTTGTCACATTGATAGTTGATATTTATATTTCTCGAACTATCAGTGTGCGGCGGGCCTTAAAGTTCATTTAGTGATCTCGGAAGTCCACACATGTGCTGCAATAACACACATATACTCACGAGTCTCCCTGATCTTGTACTGACAATAGAGATAAGCTAAACACGCATTTGCACGTGACCTTTATCGATACAAGACACATAGTTACTTAGATATTCATAAACATAATTCTTTATGATAATATTGAACTTGGTATATAATTGATCTCCTTCCAAGATGCTATTATTTACTGGTAGTAGCGCGAAATAAAGTATCTATTTTAATTAATCTGCCACGACTATTTAGTGGTTTACTCGCAAATGTCTCATTTGCAAATTGTGACTCAGTTGTAAAAAGTTCCATTAGTAGGCCATATTCTCAAAACGCGCATTTTACAGAACGTCCCATATTCGATATTTTTGTTTTACACTTGTAATCTGATGTGATCCGTGAAAGGTCCCGTGTCTTGTATATCTCTGCATCCATTTTACATGTAAAGAAAAAAACAAGATATGTAATATAAGGGTATCGCAGCGTCTCGGTCATCATTTGGGTAGATCTCGTCTAGTAAAACCTTTTCTAAATTTTTTTTTTACTTTGATCACTATGTCTGCATTAAGTTACTGTACGTATATTTTTTTTATTCTCATTCAGGTACGACGCTATAGAGTAGAAATTTATGTACCAGAAGGGTCACCCAAGAGCAACGAATGGAGCCTCCAATACAAGGGCTCTCCAGGCTGCCTATCGCAGTTGGAAGAAGTGCTTGGAGAAAGTCTTGGCAGTGCCGATGACAATACGCCATGTTTGATGGCTGTGAATATCAAGACGGACCCCTTGAGTAAGGTGAGGTGGTCATTATAATATTCTAATTATAGAACAAAGGGTTTAGTCCCGGATGTCCATCTTTAGAGCCTTAGGAAAAAAATTATTCGCTTGTAAAATGGATTTATCGGCTTTTGTTGCGGAACTTCTCATTTGATCCCATAAATAACATAACGATTTTCCCAGGGTCGCCTGCTTGGCGTGGCTTGCGTGACTGCCGGCGACTACCAGATGGCAGTGGCCGAGTTCACAGACGATGACCTGCTGACCGAGTTGGAGACCATCACCGTGCAGATGGCGCCGTCGGAGTGCCTGGTGCCTGCGAGCGAAAATGATGACGTAAGAACCAAATATAATAGAAAACGCTTTATTGTACATTAAAATCTAAAGACAAGGCGTATTTTTTTAAGCGACGACAAAAAGTATAAGTTTCTCAATTCTATTGTACTTTTTATTTTATGTTCGTTATTTTAGGTATCGCTCACATGGCGCGACAAGGACGTGTTATCTCTTCAACACACTATTAAGGGGATAACACGTTCTAGTCGCTAAGGGCGATTTAATACCTACTTTCAGATTGGTCTCATATAAATATCATTAAAATCGGTTCAGTACTTTGGTTTTTTTTGTTAATCCACTTGAAGTAAGTTTTTTGGTTCAAAGTATTATTTGTAGTATTGTAGTATATAACTTTTTCCTCTGACATAATTATTGTATCGGAGACATTGAATGGCTGAATGTTTATTTACGCTTTTTTTTAGTTTTTAAGACCAGTTTTTAATAATCTTCCAGTACAAAGCTCTGAAAAAAGTAATGGAGAGAACCAACGTCACAGTGACCAAGATAAAGAAAACCGAATTCTCCACCGAAGGCCTCATACAGGATTTGAACCGACTGCTGAAATTCAAAGACAGTCAACAGCAAGACGCCAACAGCTTCCAGGAGACGAGGAAGGAACTAGCGATGACGAGTCTAGCTGCTAGTATTAAATATGTTGCTCTATTAACGGAAAGCACAAACTTTGGAAGGTAATACTGTTACTAGGTGCTCCCCGCGGCTTCACCTACCATTCCCGGGATAAAAAGTATCTTGTGTTTTAATCTATCGTAGTATCTACCTGCGGTGTGGTGCCTAGTGGGAGAACGTCCGCCTTCCAAGGAGAGGGTCGTGAGTTCAAGTCCCTACGCGGGCATGTACCAACGTGTTTCTTGTCAAACATGTACGTAATTATCACTCGCTTTTCGGTATAGGAAAACATCGTGAGGACACCCACATACCTACCCGAGAATTATAGGGGAGACCCGTGCTCAGCAGTCCAATCAATTATGATATAATCACATCATCGGGTTAATTATGGTGATGATTATTTGTCATTTGTCACCGAATTGAACTTTGCCTTTTCAATTACTCATTTTGGAACATTCCAAGTAATTTGGAATTTATTTTATTGCGTCAGTCACCAATAGCATGAGTCCAAACTCCCTGAGAGATGTATAGAGATTATTCGGAAGTGAAGTCATCGTTGTATTTATTTAGTTGATGAATCGAAATAAATTACATTAATTTTTTTTTCGTTTGTCACTATTTACATAATGAATAAACATTTCAGCTGTGTAAGATATTACACTCCATTATAATTTATAACATTTGTATCTATTAGTCATTTCGCTGAGCAAAGTCATTCCAAACTTTATACAAATTACATTACGAAATTGTATTATTAGATCAATAGGTACTAAGACAATTGTATTTCCAGGTTCCGCCTATCCACAATACAAACGGAATGCTTCTTACATCTCGACGCAGCGGCGCTGTCAGCGTTAAACGTGTTTCCAGAGCTCGGCGACACTCAGCATTCGCCGTCTAGAAGTCTCTTCGGATTGCTGGATAGATGTCGCACGCAGCAGGGAAAACGGTATGACAGGCTACTTTTTTTTGTGACTTAGTGGCGTGACGAGCAGGTCTTCCACCTGATGGTAAGCGCTACGCTTGCCCATAACAGTTACAGTGGCACCTAGAACTTATCATCGCATAATCCTGCGCGGCACTGCACTGCGCCCGTCACCCTTAGACATCGGCTCTAAAGTCTCATATGCCCAGTAATTTCGCTGGAAATAGTGCCTTTCAAACTGGAACACAGTAATGTTAGCACACTACTGTTTGGCGGATGAATATCTGGCAAAGGTGTGTTACTTCCCCAGGTGGTCTCTTGCAGAAGAGGCCTCTTACTACAATTACCTATACAGGTGATAAAATATGAGACCTCTACTGGCACTGTGTGACCTAGGCACTGCGTGATCTGACACTCTGAAAATTGACAAGCGACAAGACTAGTCTAACCGAATATCTTGATCACGCGCCGGCGACAGGTTACTTAAGTGGGTGCCGCACTTAAGGAAACTTTTAGTTCGAATTCCGTAGTCAAATGGGAGACATTAAAAATAATAGATGTGGGTAGTTAGTGTATGAGTGTTTCTGTGGGTGGGGAGGTGACGTTAGAATAGTATGTATTATAGAATTATTTATTGTACACCAAAACGAAACACAAGTCTTTAAAATAGTAGTATGGTCGGTAGCGTAGAATATAATTGTAAACCCTTTATTGTATAAAACACAATATAGAAATACAACAATAAGTAAAAATAAGGTACTACAATGGGCGGTTTTATCGCTTAAAGCGTAAATCATTTCGTTGACTTTGTACAAACATTTTTATTTTCCATACATTTTTGGTAAGTATAGTATTATTGATGGACGCCTACACTCCTCTCTTCTATGGGTGATTGAGTGGTAGAAAATACTCTTAACATCAAGTCCGCCAGTTTTACTAGCTATATACGACGGGCTCCGCGGCGTAGTGGGTGATGAGCCGACTGCTTAGTAATGCTGGGTCGATTCCTGCACAGGGCATACATTTGTGTTAACCACAGAAATTACAGGTATATGGCCTGCGTCTGGGTTTTTGTAGTTGTTCTCGTAGTTTCAGATTTACTAGATACAGAGAATCCTAGTACTAAGTATGTGAACGTGACACATTATTAAAGAAAAATAAAGGTTATCTATGCAATGTATGTAGTTGATAATTAAATAGGGCTTTTTGTATGCGTATTGTTTCATTGGCTTATTTATTCCAGTCTCTTGGCCCAGTGGCTTCGTCAACCCCTACGCGACATTAACCTCATTAACGAACGTCTGGACGTAGTGGAGTTACTGGTGAACCGGTCGCAGCTAAGGCTGCAACTGCACGACGACCACTTGAGAAGGATTCCGGACTTGCAGGCGCTCGCCAGGCGACTCACTCGGAAGAAGGCGAACTTACACGACTGCTACAAAATATATCAGGTAACGTTTTTTAACTAGTATATTTTCAACGTGCATATTTGGTTGGAAGAATTAGGGCTCTGAAAACACCTATTCTACTAAACTAAATGTGCATAGATTGTTTATGAATTATCACATCGTGAAGAAACCCACATACCCGAGAATTATTTCGGAGGTATGTGATCCACTAATCTGGACCCGGCCCCCGTGGTGGATATGGCCAAATCCTCCTCACGAAAGTGAGAGGAGACTCGTGCTCAGCAGTAGACTAATATAGGCTGATAATTATGATGGTATTCTAATGTTATTAGCAATAATAATAATAATAAAATAAGCTATAATGTACATATCATTAGTATTTGCTAACGTCATTGTTTGATAATGGTGATCATTGATAATAATCTATGGAAAATCTGTCTTAATTCGGTATTCTAAAGCTATTAGACTAAAGCTGTAACAAGCTTAGTTGTTTAGTTAGACTATAATTCTAGTATTCGTAATCTCATGGATTGAGCCGAATATCAGTTTTAGTGGCAATTAAAACGAAATATATGTTGCATAGGTGTTAGCGCGGCAGCTAAGCTGTATAGGCTGAGCGCGCCTCCAATGGCGGGGGAAGGATGGCTGGTAGAAGAGTAGTACAAAGGAACTTGGCGACTAACCTGGTCTCCATGCAACTGCAATCACCTCGGTTCGGGTCCGTCTCCAAGCTGCTTGTTCCTTCAGGATGTTATGACGTTCGATGTAGTGGACTGTATTTTTGGCGGTTGGTGCGTGTCGGCAAGGAGCGTTTACGCGGCGGGTTTATAGCGGGTTTTGTTTATATTTGCGCGTCGAATTCACGTGGACCACTACAGAGGAGCAGCAGATCCAGTACTTTTTGGATTCGGCGAGAGCGGCAGCCGCGAAGGACGAGGGTCGATCGCAGACTACTTGCGGCGGCAAGCAGTTTTCTCGTGGATACCACGATATGAGCGACAGAGATAGTCGCCAAGAAATGATAGGAATAGGAAGGTAGGAAGGTATTATGAGTGCCAATGTAAGTGGCGCGAACATTTGCCCCCGGCCTAAAAACCATTGGTTTTTAAAAGAAAGCGGGAAATAAAAAAAATAAAAATAAGAGTTAACTCTTAAGCAGTCAACGGGTTAAATATAACATAGCGGTTGACCGGGGAGCAAGGGGTTAAATTATTGGGTAGGTAAGATGCATAAACGGACGACGGGTCTCTGGTAGACGCCGGTCGCCGTTTTTACTGACGCTACTCGACAGATGCCATCGCCGCCGACATGAGTGGCCACGACGACGCCGAGAGGCCAGGATAGCGGGGGAATATTATCAGTGATAATAAGAACAATAGAACCTATTGTAATGGGATTCGAAGGTGTATTCCATTTTCCTCTAGATTGAAGTAAGTGAAGATATTCCAACTTCCACCGTTTGGAAAATGATTGTACCATTTGATCCAATAAAGCGTACCGTTTCAATAAGTGTCCAGGTTCATCGGGAACCGTGCAAGCGGGTAAATGCTTCAGCGGAGCGGTCATTAAGAAATGTGAAGCACTCAGCGCGGTCGGCTCAGACGGATCTTCGCTCAATAACGTTATAGGACGAGAATTGATAACGCATTCTATCTGTGTGAGTACGGTTAACATTTCCTCATAGGTGAGTAACTGTGAACCGATCGTCTTATGAAGATGACTCTTAAACGCTTTCACATATATTTCATAATTCCCCCCGAAGTGAGGACTTCGCGGTGGATTGAATTTCCAGTGTATGCGATTAGCTGATAACTCATCTGAGATAGACTTATTATATTCGTCGGAATTTAAAAGATCCGTTAACGCATTTTTCGCATTTTTAACGCATTCCGTTAACGCAGAGACGGGAAGGGAGTCAAGGAGCGCGGGTGAGTTACTAGCCCATTTGACGAGATCGAAGCCCCCGGCCTTGAGCAACTCGCGGAGATCGTCTCTGAGTTGTAAACAAGCAGACAGAGTAGGCATGGAGTAGCACACATCGTCCATGTATGTGTTGTCGCTGATAAGAGATGCTGCGAGCTGGAAGTGGGCACCGTCGGCGGCGCACAGCTGTCGCAACACTCGCATTGCAAGGAACGGACTGCTACGTAGACCAAAACAAACGCGGTTGAATTGGTAGGTATCAAGCGGAAAAACGGGATCGAATCGATACAGGAATTTTTGATATTTGCGGTGGTCCTTATTTATCAAAATTTGTAGGTACATCTGTTTAATATCGGATGTAAAAGCAATTGGGTAGAGGCGGAAATCCAAGAGGATTGTAAAAAGATCGTTTTGTAAATTATCCCCGGTATATAAAACTTGATTCAAGGAGAGGCCTGAGTCAGTTTCAGCACTGGCGTCCATCACCATACGCCATCGAGTTGTTGTTTTTTGTAGTCTCGCAATGGCGTGGTGTGGCACGTAATATCCAGTAAAAGGACTATCATTGTCGATCAGTGAAATGTAACCCTTCTGAATGTACTCTTTGATTATAGCAACGTACTCTAAGCGCAGAGCAGGTATCGCGGCGAGCTTACGTTCGAGATACATGAAGCGTTTTTTAGCGATAGGGTAAGAATTACCCAGAGAGGTCGCGGGATCGCGGGAGAAAGGTAACGCTACAGAATAGCGTCCCGTAGGATCGCGGGAAACGTTATTTGTAAAAATGCGTTCACATTCTATAGCGTCTGGGCTCAAGGTCGGCGTGCATTGCACCTCTTCAAGCTGCCAGAAGCGTTGGACAAGATTATCTAAACGTGGTCCTTCCGTAAAGGTACAGAGGGAAATATGAGAGCGGCATCTATCTTCAACCAAGGGGTCAGTGATAGAAACAACGGTTTCAATATGAGCGGGCGTAACATGAGCGGGAGTAACGGGAGCGGTCCCGATTACGATAAAACCAAAAATGGTTTCAAAAGCGGTTGGAGTACCAGGCGGACCAGCGGCGCGGCCTGATAGCAATATTTCAGAAAAGAGCGGCGCGCCTATAAGTATGTCGATCTCGGAAGGCGAAGCGAAACTGTCGTCTGCCAGAGGCAGGCAGTTCAGGTATGAAAGGCAGGATACGTCAATTTTCACTGCCGGTAAATTGTCTGTTATGCGGTCGATAACATAGGCGTCAATTGCAATAAAATTATCATTTAGGCGGGAAGATAAAGTAGCAGAAACTGCTCCCTTGATTGGGTTAGATGCGGAACCTATCCCTTTAACAACGGTGTTCGTCACCTTATTGCATTTTAAATTTAATTTAGCGCAACATTTTGAAGTTAAAAAGTTACTTTGGGAAGCCGAATCAATTAAGGCGCGTACTACATGGCGGCGACCATTTAAATCCGTAGCATAAACTTGTACGGTTCCCAGTAAACAAGTAGTGTCATTAGGCTGCGAAGCGGGGCGTATATTACACAGCGACACCTGTTGTTGTGATGACTGATAAGCAGTTGTAGGTAAGTTCGTCAGCTGAGCGCTAGCGGAGCCCGCGACGGGCGGCGGCGATGCCGAAGGCGGCATGTGATCCCCGGCGGCGGAGAAGTTGCCAGTTCGCGCGCGCGGAGGCGGCGCGTGCGCCTGTGACGGAGCGCTAGGGTACGGGCGATTGTCTTCACGGGAAAATGATACTTTGCGGCATAACATAGAATGATGTTTACATCCACAATAACGGCAATTAAATTTAGAATTGCAAGCGATATTTATATGCGTAGTGCTTAGACAATTAGTGCAACCTTTGCTTTGTTTTACAAAAGTGTACCTGTCGTCGATAGAAAGCTTATCAAATGCAGGGCATCTATATAAGTTAGCGTGATCGGCTTGTTTGCAAAGCGGACAGTGAGTGACGCATGATGCTGCAAAAGACTGCGTAGACCTTGCAGTACCCGGCCTGTTATCACGGCGGCTAAGAGAATCGGTCGTAGTGCGTTCCAATATTTTGCTTTGTTCGCGGATGAATTTTAAAAGTTCATTGTATGTAGGCATAGATTTACCTCGCATGTGCATTTCAAACGACCGTGCAGTACTTGAATCTATTTTCTTCAAAGCGAGCGATAGTAAAATAAAATCAGACACGTTATCGAGCTTGAGAGACTTCAAACTTGACACAGCCGTGCAGAATTTATCTAGGAATAATTCTAAGTTTTTATTCGTCGCGGTGTTAAAAGATTTAAAATCAAGCATTTGATCAAGATAAGCGGAGGCTAGGTTACGTTTGTCGTTATACTTATCGACGAGCGTCTGCCATATGATCGGATAATTATCAGCGTTAGGTACGATACCAGAACAAACTGCAAGGGCCCGGCCTGACAATTTATTAATTAAATATTGGACGCGTTCGTGATCAGTGAGATCGGGATTTTCGTGAATCGTGCGTTTGAATGACTCATAAAATATCCTCCAGGTCATCGGATCTCCATTGAAGACCATCAAATCGAGTTCAGGAATTCTGATGGATTTACGTTGCGGGGCAACATTGAAATCAGCGGTTTTTAAAGGCGGGTTAAGTTTATTATAAACAAACTGACAACGGCAAAACATATCTTCGAAGACGTTTATAGATTGGTAGTTTACCGTGTACGAAGCGTTGAGACTCAACTCGGTGACATTTAATTTGTTCACAATTTCATTGAAATCGGAGCGTAAACGGTCTAACGAGATCATTCCACATAGAAATAAATCTTTCTCAGTATCATCAGTGAAAGCCTTTAAAGATCGGTTAAAAATATCTTGTAAGCGGGAAAATATAATGTCACGTTTACCTATCAAGGTCAAACGTTCGATCTGTAACGTATCGAGCGCTTTTGCGTCCTCGTATACTTCACTATCTTTGTCTTTTGAACGAGTAGCCATAGCCATCTTAACAAAGTATAAAAAACTAGATAAAGTATGAAATTCCTAATTTACTGCAACTGCCTACAACATTTACCTGTCGCGCGCGCGGTGTATTGAATACCCACGTGGAGACGCACGGGCGGTCGTTAGGAATACCTTCACTTTTTAATAAAAATTAAGAATTACGGAAAAATCGTTATTTTTACTATTTAGGAATGCGGAATACACGAAATAAGTATATAAGAGCGTAGTAGGATAGTACAGGGTACTATCTGAACTGTAATTGCGGGCGGGAACACGATAATTATAGGAAATTATCGTTGGTAAAAATACCAATATAAAATTGCGGGCGGTTATAAAGAGGACTATATGAGGCCTAAGAGGGGCCAGAGAATAGCGGGAGGACCAGAGAAGATCCGGCGGCGGAGGACCAACAATATGTTAGCGCGGCAGCTAAGCTGTATAGGCTGAGCGCGCCTCCAATGGCGGGGGAAGGATGGCTGGTAGAAGAGTAGTACAAAGGAACTTGGCGACTAACCTGGTCTCCATGCAACTGCAATCACCTCGGTTCGGGTCCGTCTCCAAGCTGCTTGTTCCTTCAGGATGTTATGACGTTCGATGTAGTGGACTGTATTTTTGGCGGTTGGTGCGTGTCGGCAAGGAGCGTTTACGCGGCGGGTTTATAGCGGGTTTTGTTTATATTTGCGCGTCGAATTCACGTGGACCACTACAGAGGAGCAGCAGATCCAGTACTTTTTGGATTCGGCGAGAGCGGCAGCCGCGAAGGACGAGGGTCGATCGCAGACTACTTGCGGCGGCAAGCAGTTTTCTCGTGGATACCACGATATGAGCGACAGAGATAGTCGCCAAGAAATGATAGGAATAGGAAGGTAGGAAGGTATTATGAGTGCCAATGTAAGTGGCGCGAACAATAGGTTTATAATCTGTATTTTCTTTTGCATTAGAATTAGTAGAATTGGGATTGGGAACTTGTCCACTGCAATTGTGGGGAATCGAACCCGCAACCTTACCTGAATTCGCAAACTACAATATGATAAAAAAAAATGATTCCAGGCGATACATAGACTGCCGTCGCTGCTGCGGTGCCTGGCCGAGGCGGAGGACGCCACGGTGCACTCGTCGCTCACGGAGCCGATATCGGAGCTCACCAGCGACCTGGACAAGTACCAGGAGATGATCGAGGCTACCATGGACATGGATGCCGCTGACAGAGGTATGGACAACATGACATTTGTCGCCAAGAATTAAATCCGATCACGTACCCACGTTTTTATTAATTCGTAAACTTGTCTGTCTGTTTGTTTGTTGGCTTGCAAAATGTTGTAATTAATTTTCAACTAATTTCCTGCTGACTTGAAACTTTAAACAAGGCTCAGAACCTGATCACAATGTCCGTCCCACAAATGTGGTATATTTAAATACATGTACTTAATATCTATAATTTATTGCTTATGAACTATTTTTACAGGTGACTACCTCGTGAAGCCTTCATTCGATGAACAGCTCCAAAGTCTGAGTGAACAGTTGGAAAATTACCAGAATGCAGCCGGGAGAGAATTGAACAAAGCCGCGAAGGACCTCTGCCTGGACGCCGGAAAAACTATCAAAATGGAATGCACTCCACAGAATGGATTTCAGTTTAGGTAACTTACATCTTTATAACAATGCATCAGCGTTTATGGCGTCTCTATTTAATTTGTTAATAAGTTGTATGAGAGAACGAGATGCCACGAGATTAGCCACACTGTCCCTAAACCTTTACCTACTAACTATTCACTCTTGACCTCATCATCGCCAAGATTTTTATCATATATCAATATTGAGACAGATGTCCACCAGATTTAGATGTAACTTATACCACTTGTAAGTCAGACTCTTAGCTACGAACCAGTGAAAACTGCTTTACAACAGGTTCAGTAGGTGATGCGAAAGCAAAGAGACAGACATGGCAAATAAATGTTGTATTCTTGTTCAGTAGTTTATTTTATTATCCTAGACTTAATGGATTAGCTATAACGCGTTGTACAATGGTATATGAACCAATAAAGTGAATAGGTAAGTGTAGTGTGATTTTTTAAGTCACTGGAGCTGGCATAGTCGCTTAGCAAATCATAGTTTCCAAAAAAGTTTACTCTAGCTATAAAAAAATCTCCTAAACCACATTTTAATATATCTAGAAATATAGACCTATTGTCCTTGACTATTTTTTTAACAAGTTACCGGGCATGTGAGACTTTAGAGCCGATGTCTCAGGGTGACGAGTGCAGGATTATGCAATGCATTGTTCTGGGTGGTGCTGTGTCTGTTATGGGCAAGGCATAGCGCTTACTATAAGGTGAAAGACTTGCTCGTCTCGTCACTCAGCCAAATAGAATAAGATAATATAGAAATATATAGTTTTAATTCCGCCAATTTTTAATTTACGACACGTGTTTCGTCTCTGCACGAGACATCCTCAGGTGCTGTTGACTCGCCGAGCGCTAGCAAGAGAGACTCTCTCTCTCTCTCTCTCTCTCTTGGCGGAATTAAAACTATATATTTCTATATTATCTTATTGATTATGGATTTCCGCAAAATAACGCCTGATTCTATTAACTAACTCAGTCAAATAAAAAATAAAAAAGTAAACAATATTCCTTTACAGAGTAACACTAAAAGAAGAACCTACTCTTCGCAACAACAAGAAGTACACAATAACGGACGCAGTTAAGGCCGGGTGTCGGTTCAATACTAGCGCGTTGCAGACCATCACCCATAACTATCTGCAAACCAAGGCGGAGTATGAAAAGGAGCAAGACAAAGTTGTTACTGAGATCGTGGGGATTGCTTGTAAGTTAAAAGTTGTCAGAAAGTAGTATTGTCATTGGAAATAAGTGAGAGAGAAACAGAAGGGGGAGAGAGAGATGGTGCCAGAGTTTTACATTTCAATGATACTAGGGTACGTTTTCGCTTCGTGCTTCGGAGGGAACCTTATTCAACATTAACATTTCCCCGGAGGACTAGGCCATAATCCACCAATGAGGTCTGACTTACATAGATCAAGACCCCAACTAGAATTTCCTGTATCTAGGGAGTCAGGAACTACGAGTACGAGAACCACGGTCCTACAAACACACAGACTGATCAAATACTCGTGATTCACACAAATCTTTGCACTGTCCGGGAATCGAACCTGCAACCTCACGCTTCGCAGTCTGTTCATCACCCACTAGACCGATGATGATCGATGGATGTCTCGGGGTGACGAGCGCAGTGCAGTGCCGCACAAGATTTTGTTCTGGGTGGCGCTGTAGCCGTTATGAACAGGATCAGGAGAACGACTCACTCGTCCCGTTGCTTAGCAATATAATAAATAAACAGTACGGAGAAATGTATTTGTTCCAGCCGGCTATTCAGAATGTCTATTCTGCCTGTCGCACGTGCTGTCCCGGCTGGACGTGCTGGTGTCGTTCGCGGTGGCGGCGCGCGCGGCGCCCGCGCCGTGCTGCCGCCCGCGCCTCGCCCACAGCCTCGCGCGCCTCGAGCTCCGCCAGCTGCGGCACCCGTGCCTGGAAGTGCAGGACGGGGTGTCTTATATACCTAATGATGTGCTTTTTGAACGAGGTAGGTTACTATTATCGATAGCCCGGCTTCTACTCTAGGAAAAAAATAAAATTGCATATATACCTATATTACACACATACATCCTGACTTCTAACTAGGAGTCCCTGTGTCTAGGGAAACAACTTACACACACACGCAAATACACAAAAGCACATCATATTATTATGATTATTTGTATAATACTTTCACATTTTTGGTTTTATGCAAAGTAAAAATTGAATAGTTTCCCTGACAATTCGAAAATTTGGGATAAACTGAAAGTCCTTTTTTCTACCTCTTTCTCCTTAAGTGAATTTTGTAATTCTTGTGAGAAATAAATTCTTAAACCTTAACTATCCCGAAGTGACGTGGACTGCTTTTAACCTGGAAAAAAGCATTTCTTGTGTGAGAACTGGAATTAGGTACTACGTGAAGGTACTAGTAAGTCGGTGAAATCGCGGGTGCAGATATATATTACTAAAAAACCTGTTTTTATTTCTAGGGTCATGCCTTATGCACATAGTGACCGGCGCCAACATGGGCGGCAAGTCGACGTGGATGCGGTCGTGCGGCGTGGCCTGCGTGCTGGCCCACGCCGGCTGCCTGGTGCCCGCCGCCAGCGCCGACCTGCCGCGCCTGCGGGCGCTCAGTGCCAGGTTACTCACCTCCCTACTAGTGTTACTATTGTACAATCGGCCTCACAAATAGCTGAACGTCTCCATACTTCAAATTCCCTTTTGTACAGTCAAAAAACCACAAACAACAAACACCGGACCGGGCCCCATAGCCACCCTACTAACGAAAGTGAGGAGAGGCCCGTGCTCAGCAGTGGGCCGATATGGGTTGATAATGATGATGGCAGTCTATGAACGCTTGTCATAATTATTTTCAATATAATTTGATGATTATGATAGTCTTTAATGCATTCAATACCGATCAAGGTTTTAGAACTTGTCTGATTATCATTTACTTTTGATTGGCTTATCGATAAAAAAATGTGTAATGTTAATTTGAATATTATTAGCTACTTTTGAGGCTGACTGTACAATACTGTACATAGTTGTTACTTGGTGTTAGGGCACTAGTGCCCGCCGAGCTAGCTAAATGTAAGAAGCCATATTCACACAATATATTTGTTGTCTAGACTATGCTTTATAGCTTTGCTAGACAGCGCCGTAGTCAAGTTACTAACAAATTCAAATCTAGTATTATGGACCTCAATGTTCACAATAAAATGCCGGCTGTAAATTTCAAGGATTGGGGCAGCGGACTGTGAAGACAAAGGACAGAGCACCTTTATGAGAGAGATGATCGAGTCGGCGGCCATATTACGGGTGAGAAAATAAAATAATTTGAATATAATGTTCATCATCCTTTACTCATATCGTCCCACTGCTGAGCACGGGTCTCCGCTCACTTTCGCGGGGAGGATTAGGCCATAGTCCACCACGGGGCTACAGAATAACATCATGAGGAAACTCACATCCGAGAATTATTTGAGGTGTGTTTCGGTTATGTGATCCATCACTCCGCAGCCAGCTCCGTGGTGGATTATGGCTTAAACCGACTTACGAAAGTGAAGGGAGGCTCGTGCTCAGCAGTGGGCAGATATGGGTTATTGATAAAAATTATGAACATTACATTTTATATCTTTAACTACACTAATAATATAAAATGGTTAAGTTTTAATGGTTGTAAAAGGTAATCTCCTGAACACATTCGATTCTAAAAAATATTTTACTAATAGTAAGCTACATTATCCCTAAGTGCAACAGACTATATTTGTCACGGGATAATGCAAGGTTATTATGTAAAAACGGGAGTTCAGTGTGTGGAAAATCTCTGGCACTACTGCACATACTGATCCGAATATCCTCTATGGTGACGGCCTCCATGGCGTAAGTGGGTGATAAGCCGATTGCGATGCGTGATGTTGCGGGTTCGATTCCCACACAGGGCAAAGATTTTTGTGAACCGCAAATATTTGTTCCGAGTCTGGGTGATGATTTCGTTGTTCCCGGTTACCTAGATACAGGGAATCCTAGTTAGGGGTCAGCTTCTATGTATGTGATAAGCAGAGACTACATCTTTCCACATGCTAAGATCCCAGCGGGAAGCAGTACCCAAACTCCCTGACACACCCTCTACTGGTTTCTGGAAATCCAGACCAATAGGTAGTTTTAATTCAGTATCGTTATTATTATATGAAAATACTTCCAATAATTGATTTAAACGTATTTGATGTTCGTTTCAGACTGCCACTCCGGATTCGCTTGTCCTTATTGATGAGCTCGGTCGAGGTACTTCTACTTACGAAGGATGTGGCATAGCGTGGGCTATAGCTGAGTAAGTTTACTTTTAGTTAGCCTTTTTTGTAGTGGTACGGCTCTTCCGCATGAGTCCGCCTGGGGGGTACCACATCTTTGCTCGCCATTTGGTGAAGGAAGCCCACATGCCCGAGAATTATTTCAGAGGCATGTGAATCCGGACTGGGCTTCCGTGGTGGATTATGACCTAACCGTCCTTACGAAACTTGGGGGAGACTCGTGCTCAGCAGTGGACCGATATGGGAGAATGGCGATGATGATGATGATGAACCAAATTTTACGACTTTCCTCAGAGAGCTAGCAACAAAATCTCAAAGCTTCTGTCTCTTCGCGACCCACTACCACGAACTCACGCGCCTTGCCAGCCTGCACCCGGGCGTCATCGTCAACTCCCACGCGGAGGCGTCGGTGGTGGACCGGGAGCTGCTGTTGCTGCACAAGATAGCGTCCGGGCCCGCCACGCGGTCTCTAGGCCTCCACGTCGCCAAGCTGGCTGACTTGCCTCGCTCTATTATTGAGGTAAGGACTACAGAGGAACCCATCACCTGGACTATTCATAACTTGCTCGTCTCGTCACTTAGTGAACATTAGAAAATAAACCTTTATTTATTTACTAATAAAAAAAATTGCTGCGTCCTGCGTTGAGAATTATCCCACAGGAACCGTACATTAATACTGGTTAAAAAGTATTGTTCGTGTCAATTCTTCAGGTAATAAATTATCTGTGTGCCAAATTTCATCTAAACCCGTTTAGCCGTTTTGTGTGATTGAGTAACAAACAATTAAACATTATTTTTGATCAATTTTGGACCATTGACCTGAGTAAATTAAAATCGATATCAAACCGGAATCTGTCGGCAACCGAGTTATCGAATCGGCTTATTGTGATAATCCCTACTGATCGCCTATCTGTTCCAAAGAGCAACCGTAAAAGCTAATCATCATTGTGATAAGATCAGAAAAAAGTAGGATATAATTAAATCTGGACAATAAAAATTTGAATATTTGATATTCATCAAGACCATCCAGTTTCTCGCCCCCGAAAAATTACCCCAATCACGTACTTTTACGTTCACTCCCATATTATGTTGAACTTAACATAATACTGGATGGAGCAAAAATCAAGGACTTACCTATCTTTACTTACTTACATACTTACCTATACTCGCTGACTTACTTACCTTCTTTTATTTCAGTATGCAGAAGCCAAGCAAGCGCAACTCGAAACCAATCTGTTTCAAGTGGAAGCCACCGTGAAGTCACAAGAAACTACAGAAGGCCAAGAACTCATATTGCAATTCTTGAAGAAATGTAAACAAGTACAGGAATCCGCCGCGTCAGATGACCTGATGATGAATGAAATCAATAAACTTAAAATGGAGCTGCGACAACAAAACAATAAATACGTGGAATCGCTGATGGCCTGAATTACGTGATTATTTGATTAGAATACATTGTTCCTAAATTCCTCGGGAGTTTTATTTATTCACTAGCTGCACTCCACGGTTTCATTTCCTAGGTTTCTCTTTAATTGGAGGAAATTTGCATATTAACCGTGTAAAACGTCAGTGTCAGTGCTGCTGGTTGCCAGTGGCGTCTAGGACAGAGTTAATTCAAGAATTGGTGCCTATGTATGCTCTAGGCCACTGGGATTTGGTGGAAAACAGTCTTATAATATCGATGATAATATTAATACTGACTGCTCAGCCGTTTTGCTTGTCTAGCCACGCTCCATGTTTTGCCGCACTCGCGGCAAGTTGTGAAAAACACGACAGTTGTGTTCTCAGCACTAAAAGTGTTAATAATAGATATATAAAAATGTAACTCTAGTGTTATAATTATAATGAAAGAGATTTTATGATTTAACGTTATTTATTTGCAACATCAACAATTATTATTATTTATTACCAATGAATTTTTATGACTAAATAAATTCTCTTAATAATTAGTATGTTCAGTTATAATTTGATAATTCTATTAAAATAAATCCCTATTCCTCTATTTAAGAATTATAACTTAAAAAAGTGAAAATGTCTTATTACTATAACTATAATTAAAGGTTGTTATTTCAGTCCTCACACGTGAAAACACAATATTAAACCGAAATGGAAAGTAAGGCGCTCAGTAGGTCCAGCCTATGCTCGTGCTTACCTACTTCCTAACTTTTCTAACTTCATACATGTACAGGGGGCCCGATTTTAAAACCTCACCGGGTGACAAAATGGCAATTCTCACCCATCTCCTTCGGCCAAAATTTCACCAAAATGGCCGGCCATTTTAGTGAAATTTTGTCCCCGGCAAGATTCGATAACCAACCCCCTTTATCGCTTTTCAAAACAATGTTTATTAAGAGTGTCATTTATTATTTTATGTCGGTCACGTAATCCATTTCACAGGTGCGAAACGCGATCGCATATTATTATGAAATGCTTTTATGTTCTTACTTGTCGGTATACTTATTTCAGCGTTTCCTAACACATTCATTACATGCTAAATGAGTTTAATTGTTTTTCTAGTAGAGCAAAGGTAAATAAACTGTGTAGGTTATTTGTAATAAATTTAAAAAATAATGAATTTTATTATAATTTACAATTACTAAACTCATTATTTCTTAATTCGAAAATAGTACATACGAAATGGTGCCAATTCTGCAAGTCTACATTTTATTTAGTCATCAGTAATTTTTAGTACCTACCTAGTGGTTTGTGCCAACAGATTTTTAATTTTATTTTGTCTCTTCTCGGTAGAAAGTGTTATGTACCTTTAGTTTGTGCTATCAACGCCAAAATATTTGACATCCTACATCAATTTTAATTGAGAGCCTTTCTATTATTTTTATTCGAGATAGGAGCAGTAAAAGGCCTCCACTGACGAACCATTTTTCCTCTAGCTAAGCCATCTCAAACCTATGACTGCTTTATAAAGATAAAGCAGTCGTGCTGGCACAAGTGCTCCAGTGAAAATGGCAGTGGTGGTGAGAGAAAAGTCATGCATTCCAGTAGATCAGATTTATTCCAGTCTCACAGCAGGTATAGTAGCATGCGCTCGTCAATATTAAGTAACAAATTAAGATTAACTAATCTGGGAAATGGCGGCTGGAGGCTAACTCTATAAGTATAGTAAGCATGCGCTCGTCTCGTTCTCTATAGATGGATGCATAAAAACAACAGCCACCGATAGCCCTGTGTTGTGTCACAACTCACAACATAGGAATATCCGTGACTCCAGTTTTATGCATGTGTTAATTATTGACTTATCCGGGATAAAAGGCGGTTGGTGGCGAATGCCATAAGTATAGAGTAGCATGCGCTCGTCTCGTTCTTTATATGTCGATGCATTGAAAACAACAGCCACCGATAGCCCTGTGTTGTGTCACAACTCACAACATAGGAATATCCGTGACTCCAGTTTTATGCATGTGTTAATTATTGACTTATCCGGGATAAAAGGCGGTTGGTGGCGAATGCCATAAGTAGAGTAGCATGCGCTCGTCTCGTTCTTTATATGTCGATGCATTGAAAACAACAGCCACCGATAGCCCTGTGTTGTGTCACAACTCACAACATAGGAATATCCGTGACTCCAGTTTTATGCATGTGTTAATTATTGACTTATCCGGGATAAAAGGCGGTTGGTGGCGAATGCCATAAGTATAGAGTAGCATGCGCTCGTCTCGTTCTTTATATGTCGATGCATTGAAAACAACAGCCACCGATAGCCCTGTGTTGTGTCACGACTCACAACATAGGAATATCCGTGACTCCAGTTTTGTGCATGTGTTAATTATTGACTTATCCGGGATAAATTGCGGTTGGAGGCGAATGCTATAAGTATAGAGTAGCATGCGCTCGTCTCGTTCTTTATATGTCGATGCATTGAAAACAACAGCCACCGATAGCCCTGTGTTGTGTCACAACTCACAACATAGGAATATCCGTGACTGCAGTTTTATGCATGTTTTAATTATTGACTTATCCGGGATAAATGGCGGTTGGAGGCGAATGCCATTAGTATAGTAGCATGCACTCGTCTCGTTCTTTATAAGAACATGGATGAATTGAAAACAACAGCCACCGATAGCCCTGTGTTATGTCACAACTCACAACATAGAAATATCCGTAACTCCAGTTTTATGCATGTGTTAATTAATATTGACTTATCCGGGATAGATGGCGGTCGGAGGCTAATGCCTTACTGTGAGCAGAATGAGCTGTGTATGATGATGTTGACCTGCGATAAGCCCTATTCCAAGTGTCCTAAAGGTTATGTTACTCTATTACTTGTTTTCTTTCTTTTTAATAGCCCCACTGCTTATTCACTTGCTTATTTCTTCGTTCCGAAGTAGTTATTCTTAGGCAAAGTACCCGCCATGATATTATCTTTCCATAAGCAAATACTTTTTTGTACCTCTTAATGCTGTTCTATATTCCTCTGTTAGTATCTAAAGAGTTGATTAAGAGCCTGTTTCAATTATTTATGAATTTACTGTCAGAAAAATACAATTTACATTTTGTCAATGCAATAAGTCAAAGAAAAAATAATTGAAATAACATAGACATAAATAATAGAGACAACAAATGCGAAGAACATAATATTTAGTGATGCACAAGATTACTTTTACAAGAAACTGCTTTATTGCATTGACCATTTTTTATCTTCGGCACATATTTACACTTCTTGGTGGGAAAAATGAAAACCTAGATACAATTATAATTATATTATATACAAATTATGTCACAGAGTGTAAACTATAAATAATTTAAAATATTTTCAATCAATTTTTTCAGTCTACCTAAAACATGTTGCTGTTTAGCTCTTAATTCAAAGATAGGGCTTCAGGTGGATCGAAGCCATTGTATAGGTGATGCCCACTGCTCTTATTATCTGAATTTACATCGAAAAAAATAAAGTAACTAGTAAGCGTTAGTTCAGACTTGGAAAATCACATCGCATCGGCGTCACACAAAGATCGGATTGGCGGCGTAAATCGGTTACTCGACTTGACGTATCCGCCGGCCGCCCCATCTCAGTGCTCCTGCTACAATGCGTGGGTCCATCACACATTCAAGGCTACACCTAGGTATTCAGGGCATTCACCTACCGACTAGAATAGAGCCGTTATTGAAGCGCATTTCAAGCGAAGTACAATCGCACTGCATTTGTGAATGTTCTGCGGCACAGAGGACACTTGTCTGTCGAAAGGGCACACTTCCCGCACGCCACCACGTGCCCGCACGGGACGAAACACACGTTGCGTTCTTCCTCGTAACAGATTTTACAAAGTTTGGAATCCTCGACTTCGTTTATCTCTTCGTTTTCGGCCGACGACTTGGTTTCGGCGGTCGGAGCCGATGCAGCGGCAGTCTCTTTCGGCGCAGGTATGACGCACGCCTGCGATATCACCTTCTGCACGTAGTCTCGCCCTTTGACTAATTGAACGTACGCGCATCGATCGAACCACCTCGCGTGCTGCTCCCACGGTACGTCGTCCGCCTCCCAGTCCTTCAGGCCACCGTCGCAGAAGAAGCATTTAGTTTGGTCGCCGTGGCCGGTATAGAAGAACCCGGCGTCGGCGAGCTCTTCAGGTTTCTGGCGCATGGAACGTGGCCAGTCCTGGAAGCTCTTCAGGCGAGTGGCAGGCGAGGAGTACCGCGGGTGCGCGGGCGCGGGCGGGCGCAGCGGCGCGGCCATGGAGGGCGCGGCGCGCACGCCGCACTCGTCGACGCCGGCGGCGGGCGCCAAGCCGCCGCTCTGCTGCTTGCGCAGGAACGGACACTGCGGCGCCCACCGCTGGTGATCTTTCTCGGGGCTGTCGCCCTCCACCCATCTCATGATCTCTACCTTGCAAAAAGCGCATCGCACCTCGTCTCCTCGGCCCAGATAATAGAAACCGTTCTTGGCTAATCTTTCGGGTGATAGGAACGATATGGGCCAATTGTGGAAGGTTTTTATCCTTTCCGCTTCGAGGTGCATATCCGGCGAGTCGGGCAGGAAGCCATAGCTATCGCGGTTGTCGGTCTTGTCGGTGGAGGAAGGCGCCTGCAGCGTGGTAGATGACGAGGCCGTGGAGGGTGGAGAGCCGGAGAAGCTGGTGAACTTGTTCAGATAATTTGCACTATGAGCGTCGTTGGAGACATCTGAAATAGAAAGAGAGAATACCGTTTTTAATTTTTTAATTTTCTGGTTCTTAAGCTAAAAGATTTCAGCTACTGTGGTTTAGGTTGCCACCTCAATTTGTTTAAAAACTAGTTGTGAAGTTCCATTAGGCTGGAAGTCGCTTTTCAGTGCGCACTGCGCGGTAAAAAAAAAGAGGTCAACATTTTATCAAAATTTGTCACGTTAAATAGTTAAGTTTAGTTTAGCAGTTAAAGGTGTGTTGGAATGTAATAACATAGCGGAGGCGAATGAGCGCTCAAAAACAGTTTCACATAACAAGCGCGGCGGGGAGGAGGCGGAGGCGGCGGCGGGCGGCTGAGAACCTCTTCGTGGCATTCCATTCCAAGCCTCGTCTCCCGCTACCTTACCTCACGACTTGCGCTCAGTGCGCATGCACTTTGAGACAACAATATTTTTGTTTTATCACATGCTACAAAAGTACCTAATTTACGTAGTAACGTCACATCAAATCTAAGTACATATCTATACCCCCTATGTAGAAAATATCGTAGAGCGCCATTTTGGCTGCGGGTGTAAACTTTACCCTATCGTAAACTGATTAGACAGGAGGGGAAAATTTTAATCAATAAAGATGGCAATTGGCCGTAAACAAGAATTTATTTCTATTTGGGATATTCCTCTATTAGCTTATTTATGAGCTTGAAACTTCAATTAATTTATTGGAGAAGAATAATTTAGATTTGCTACATGAAACTGCAATATATTTTTTCATGATATTGGCACAAGTAACCTCGCACACACATGAAAATTAAGAAAACAAACATTAGAGACCCTGGGTTGTCACGATTACTCATGATACCAAATTACGCATATTGGCCTACGTAATCACTGATGGCGACGGCACACTGGTCGATAATTACCACTTCTACTGCTGCGATCGACCAAAAGCGACATACTGAGAGGAGTGCACGCACTTAAACCACAACACTTCACGTAACGCTCCATTTGCACATAGCACCGTAAACGGAATCGTTTTAGCCACAAATATTTTTAATAATTTTTCCAAGTGCGATAATGGCCGACGACTGGATTCGGGCATCGTTGACTACGCGTTTGTTGTGCCGACCGGGTGCTCCGACGAATGCCCCACCGCGCATGCGCGAGTATTTTTAAAGAGGGTTCGAATTCGCCGTCGTGGGGTGTAATGCACAGCTGTGCCAGACATTATTTTTGTTATTGTTACCATTTAGGACAGTGGCGATTTATCGCGAGTTCGCCTTTCCGCCGTTCCTCCAAAGTATTGATTTAAAACAACTACCCTCATTGTTATTAAATTTTCTCTTTGCTTAATAAAATGAATTAGAAATTCAGTCACATAAAATAATTTATAATGGGTGGCTCTGGAGTCATTGATGCCTAAAAAATGTAGACCACCACGTAGCAGATAGTCGAGACGACGACGCGACGTGTATCTACATTATGTAGCCCTACGACGTATAGTACGCCAGTGAGCGAGGAGCGCTAAGGGACAATGCGGGAGAGATGTAGTTTTCAATCAAGCGAGCGTCTGGTGCGGCGTTGCCATGCCGTTCACAGCCGACCGGATTTTCATTCATATTATTTGAGGAGAACGCGACGTTGCCGTCTTCAGCGGAAACCGCACGACCACACAGCGTAAAAAAGGGCCTATGGAATGTGGCAGTAGTTTACTGTTGGGCGGGTCTAAGTGATACCAAATAAAAAGTCGACAAAAGTTGTTTGGAATGCGGACACTGCTTAAAACTTTAACTGGTAGACAGTTGAGTTAGACGATTCTAGCGCATTATTTACAGTACACGTCATTATTTTTGGTAAGAATTTAGTGTAACAAATGTCTGGAAAATTATGTACAGACTAATATTAAATGCCTAATGTGTCATTCACAGTTCACCGTTTTGTCCTTAGTTTAAATTAAACAACAAGTTCAAAAAGACAATGAAACTCTGCGTTCAAGGTTCATTGCATTATCCGCAAAGAGCAAAATGAAATTCAGCATTGTATCTCGAGAGAGCGGGCGAGAGGCGGCGCCCGCGGTGCGAGCAGGCGTGGGGAAGGGGTCGGGTCCGCGTTCTCATGGCTATGGGTGGTCTACGTTCAGCATCGGCATTCCGATGGCTCGCCTACGCGCTACACTACGATCTACAGCCACACAAGCTTAGGAAACAAATGAAACGAGAACAAATCGCTTATTTGCGACTAGACAATGTAATCTCACATTCAACACGTTGAGGAGATAGCACGTTCTTGTCACAAATGAGCGAAATGTCAAATTTTGTCTTACTTCTTTAGGCACGGTTGACTTGGAAGTAAGCTGGTGAATGCGTTACAAAAATGTGATCGGGCGAGGCGAATGGAAGTTGAGAGGGAAATATTAGTTAATGAAGATAGAAAGAGAAAGAAAGAGGGAGAGAGAGAGAGAGTTACGTTTCGTATATTATTTAAAATATCTTTTGAGAAAATATTTTTTGAAATAGGTAGTTTTTTATTTGAAGTTTTACTTCTACTATGGGTCCCAGCAATCATTTCGTTTTTTAATATTTTATTTTGAACGGAAAACTAACAGCTCTCATTCACTAATAGGTTTACATTGCCTTAAACAGTTTATTGTCATAATCTCCACCAAGCAGTCCCCACTAGTGGGATTGTGACAGTTTTCAAAAACGGGCTTGCATTGTTCACACCAAAAATTACAAGGCTTGTTGGGTAGAGATTATGATAAACCTTATTATTATCATAGCTTTATCAGTGATTTTTACCACACAAAGAGGCCTCTTCTCTACAGCAATTTGAGGAGGATAATGAGGAAACAAAAGTCTGTATCAAAGCTATTTTAAACATTTACGCCCCAAATGAAAAGGAAGAGAACTTTTTATGAATGAATTTAATGCTTGTTACCATAGGATAAACAAGCAGTGGCTTCTCCCGATTCATAAAACTTGAAAAAACAAACCGTAAAGGATCCGGAAACGACTGCGGAAGTGAACGTCATCCGCCAGATGGAGCATCGCGTTGAATAACAAACATAATTACTTCGTCTATCAAATCAGAACAACTGGAAAATTTACATTTTGTTTACAAAAAGACGTGAGGCTTTCAAATCCAAAACAAGAATATAATTATTTATTTATATTAATTATTTTAAAAACAACAATAGAAACTCATCCAGTGACTATTTAACATTTTTCTCTGTAGTTATAATATCTTTTGTCACAGGCAGCTCATATTCAACTTGAATTTAAAAAAAATCTTTGCCCAGAAATTATTAAGTCTAAGACCACTGTGCGGCTTTCGTCCGTGTCGTGATGTCATCCTACGCTTTGTAGTTCTATAAGGTGGAGAACGCCTGTCTGTTGTACAAATTTCAACCTTATGGGAAAAGAGATATGGACATAGTATTATAGCTGAGAACTTTCCCATGAATGATTATTGGAATTAGAGGCGCCACTACACTGGTATATTAATAAAATATCTTATTTAAAATTTCGTTACATTAGATGGAGTTTTCCAATTAGGAAATTGATTTATGATCAATAACTAGCTAATAGTCTAAATATGTGTTTTGTTCTAGTTTTTAAGTTTTCTTTGTTCTGTGGTGTTTCAATAAAGAGTTTATCTATCTATCTATCTATGTTACTATTGTTATAAAAGTGGTTTTTTTTTATTATATTTATTCTATCGGTTTTCTTATCATAAGTCAACCTACCAACCAGTTGATCGATTGTACTTATCTGTTGTACATATCGGTTCGGTACTCATCGGTTATAGTGCGGCTGTACTCTTACGCAATTACGCATCCTAACTCAGGATGTCACAAACGTGCGACCGCACTCTTACGTAATTACGCATCCTGACTCAGGATGTCACAAACGTGCGACCGCACTCTTACGCAATTACACATTCTGACTGAAGGTGTCAAAACGTACGACCGCACTCTTACGCAATTACACATTCTGACTGAAGGTGTCAAAAACGTGCGACCACACTCTTACGCAATTACGCATCCTGACATACGATGACACAAACATGCGACCGCCCTCTTCCGCTATTACGCATCCTGACTTGGGATGTCACAAACTTGCGACCCCACTCTTACTCAATTACGCATCCCGACACATCATGACTGAAACGTAAGTGGGTTCAACTCTTATTCAGTCAGTTGAATACCTCACAACATACTGTCTCCCATAGTATTCCTATAAGTTATCTGAATAATAAACTCCCAGAGATCTTTGAACACATTTAAGATGTGATCCTCTGAGCAGTGGATCATATTTGCATTCGTAACACTCGGACACATTTAATCTTCATGTGAGCAGGTGCTGGAAATGCTTATCTCAGTACTCACAAAGTTAAATGAACAAAAGAGTTAGCATCCAGATAGATCCAGACACAATTATTAATGTTGTAGTGATCCATTCTGTGAATAAAATATTTTGCTTCCAACATGATCTGCAATCTTAATTTGGAACTGATCCCAATACTTTTCAACACAGTAATTTTTGTATCCAGATCAACCTGGATTTATCACAAACCAGAAAAATTACTAACTTAAACTGGCCATAGTTCGCTGTGGCTCACTCGGTTCTGCGGTCCCGTGGGAATTTATATATTAAAAGTAAAAAAAACCTCCTAATAATATACAAATGCAACATTGTGTAAAAATTTTCTGAGTGATTGGACAGAAACATCAGAAGATGAATTTTTATATATTATATGGATTGGTGTTGTTATTGTTTGTTTTCATCACCCAGATAAATTATTTATTGTTAAATCAAATCATTTATTGTAAATAGGCAAAATATTGCACTTTTATACGTCAAAAAAATAATATCTTATACATAAGTATAGAAATACAAAAAAATAAGTCAAATTTTATGATCTACGAAACTAATGATTCACATTCTCCCCACTCCAATAAGTAATACATACAATAAAAGCAGCACAATCAGCATGTCATGCAGTGCCGAAGGAGGCTAACAGATGGCGCTAGTGACTTCATTTGCAGAAATAACTTGTTGTTTCCCGATGTACATATTGTGTGCTTATCGTATGAATAATAATACAAAGAACCGAATGACACATTTTCCTTGTTATTAATGTTTTCGTTTTTCCCCCCACAGTAATGAACAAACATAATTTCGAGATTCCAGATAGGTAGGTACTCACTTGTGTCCAAATTAAAGTGTTGTGTTCTGCTTACATCATGAGTTAAAAGAGGCCACATTGGGTTCTCAGCAGACATAGACAAGGCCACTGGAAACTACTATTAGTTAATAAAAAAACCAGTCTTGCCACGCAACTGTTGATGCTAATTTTGGATGATGTACAAAGTTTTTTATATAAGTAATATACTGGCAATACAATGTTGCAATGAGTTTACAGAAAGACTTTGTTGATACTAATGTTGAGTTAATCTTTGAACAGAGTTGTTATATATTATATAGAAATGATACTGGGACAAATTTAATATTGCTGTGCCTTTTATGTAAAGTCCCCACTTGATAAGATATCATAATAAAATATAAGCAGTAATAATCTAAAGTTCTTGGAAAGACGCGTAAAGTCATAATAATATTGATAACTCCAATGACACGAGATTAGTTCACTATCTGAGTACTTTTTGTATATAAAAATAATACATACTGTATAAATCTTAAGGGGCTTAATACCTAGCCCAAATACAGCTGGTTTGGGATTATTTTGAAACATTTACATTATTTACATACTCTTACTTAGTGAGCTGTTGTTTTTTATTGGTTAAATTTCATGAAAAGATACATTATAGCAGGCCACAATACCATTAGCTGCCTGTCGAGAAAGTATTTATTTTAATCAAATTAGAATTAAAAAGAGTCTTACCTAAATAGTTTCAATGTTACAATACAAAATAAGCAGCTCAGTGGATGACGTAGCTCATGCCCTCGTTCTCAAACATATGGTCGAAAAAGGTTAGGTATTATAAATAGAATACAAATTACCTGATATCTCCATTCCATGATCTATCGATCTTTCCAATGTCAATAAGTTATTCATCACTAAACAATTGTCTCTTTAGTCCAACACACCGCCTGTTTATTTACCACTTAAACATGAAACCGCTAAACTTTCAACGACACATCTACGTTTGCGGAAAGTTCGGCCTCAACGTAACTATGGAATGGCCAAACAAAACAAGACTTGAACAGGCGGAACGGCGCTACGAACGAATAAGATACGGATTATCTATCAAACCAGAACACCATTACATCGTTCGTAGCGTACTTCATCGAACTGCACTGCACATATTATTTAGCTAAAGATGCTACACGATTCGTGCGTTGACTGACTGAACCAGTATACTACGCCAATTTACTCTGTAGACTGAACTAAACTCCCCGAAGTGACAGGCTCAAATGACGGGAGGCCGCCCCTCCCCATAGTGTTGCCAGCCTAACCAAACCAAAAAGCACTAAATTAACCATAAAAAAAACAGTTAATACCATTCGGAACAGTAATTAGTATAAGATAAAGAATAAAAAAGATTGGAAATACAAAATGCATACCATGGCACTTACTTTTGTTTCATTTTTAAATAAATATTACAAAGTAGTGAATAATAGAAATATAATTTTATTCTACTTATCAGATAATTCACCAAAAAGGGAAACGTCATAAAAAATATAATCGTAATTATGTTTTAATGAACCCGCCTTTTTACTGCTATAAGCCATTTTATTTTATCTGGCACAGAGACGTAAAGTACACTATCGCGGCTAGGTCCTCAAGGGCTTCTCGAAAACAAGAATCGATACAAAAATACTATTATTTGAAAACTGTGAAGTGCCTAAATAGTCATAATCATAATAAACAATGTCCATATGTATATGTATTTTGTTAATGCCCAAGTAATTACCCTTTTTCAAATAATTTGACATATATAGAGTAAAATAATGTAGCCTGTAGATTCAAGTACCCACATGACAAGCAAGAAAAAAACATTTTTTATTTTTGGTGTAAATGGTGCTTGTAGTGCTAAAAACCTTAGGAATATGAACTGAAACAGAAAACAGAGAAGCCGTAAAAAAACAGTAAATCTAATAAGTGAACAGTGTGGCTAGCAACACTGATCACATAGGACGGTTGGAAAACTTGGAAATGAACCGAAGGCTACTTTTTGGTTTACGAATTTGAGATGTTTTTATAAAAACGACGGTGAACGACTTGCTCGTGTCGTCACTCAATCAAATAAAAAAATAAATAATAAAAAAGAGTAAAAATTCAAAAAGTGTCCTGGAAATTCTAAAAATCGGGAAAAACAATGTAGGTCTGTACTTTTTTCATTATGATTAGAGTTCTACTCCATACTGCACTGTTCCAAACCTAAACAAAAAATTAACGCGGTTGACATTTGAAATTTAAACCTCAACTTTGATAGTTGGTCTTTCAGTTTTTACGATATGCGAATGATACCAATTTCAATGTTCCTAGGTCTCTTACGTATTGTGTTAAATAAAAATTAGTCCAGTCGTATTAGGAGTTTCACCTCGGAATGTGAGGTAAGCTGGTAACTCGTAGGTATGTTTATGTAGGTATGTTTTATACAACTTTTAGAACGCCAAAATGAAGGCATTATTGTAATACACCATCATACTAGCGTTCTAAAAGTTGTGTCAAGAGTTTCATAAAATTTAAATATCGTCGATGTGTCCTAAGTTATCAAAGTCAAGGGTCACGAAAATCGGTTTTCATGACTATCTAGGTTTCTATGGCTCCAATGATGTTAACATCTAGTATGAAAGTTGTGGAACATAAAATTGGCGACTAACTTTGTTCCAAACATTTTTCAGCCGCTCAACCGTTTTTGAGAGAGAGAGAGAGAGAGCGCTGCTGTAAAAAAATCGCAAGGTTTTGGGTATTACTGCAGCTGTTATGGGCAGGTGAACGCTTACCATCGGGTGAAAGATTTGCTCGTCTCGTTAGTAAAATAAATCAAAGATATTTAACTTTGTTTTATTTTTTATATATTTTTGTAGCCATGTGTCAAGTAAGTAGGATAATCATTTTAAAGTTTTATTACCTACCTATTTATTCAAGCCAAACTGTCGAACTCCAGTCAGTTGGTATTCTAGTCAAAGCTGAGACTCAGAGTCACGATTCAGTAAATTAAGTGGTGGGTGCTTTGCTGAAACTTATTAGTGTTTTAGAGATAATACGAAATGGCACGTTTTTTGGGTTTCTATAGTTTCACAATGGATTGTTCTCCTCATAAAGCATAAGCTTCAAAATAAGTTAAAAATGCCTCCGTAAGTACTACACGTCGAATTTAATAACTTGAGGAGCGAAGGGTGGGTTTAGAGTAGATATCGCCTCCGTTAATTTATAACTAGTAACTACCCTTTACTTAGTTCGAATAATCTTGTCTTACTTACCTGACCTATAAAAGTACTATACAATTATTTTTTAAAACTAAAGGTTACACAACGTACCTACGTAGTTCTCATAGCTATTACTATAGGGTGCACATACCATCTGAGGTTTCCATCCTAGAAGCGCTTGGCACTTCCATATCCTCGTCATTTTCCGGGTTTGTATTCATCACTTCACTTATTTGTTTACTTTTTTTATTATAATTTCCTTACACTTTCCAGATAAGTCATTTTCACTTTTCACAAAATAATTTAGTTACAAGTAGGTAGGTAGATTTGTTAAAAAATATTTAAGAAAGGAAATTATATTTCAATGTTGTTGTTTTACGATTTGACGTTGAAACAAATTGACATATAATTTTTTTTCTTATTTTTGTTGAGGCAGGGAGTTTTAAGTCATGTCTGAAGTAAGGACTCACAAGCACTAAATATAGTGCCGTATAAGCCTGCTTATCTAGGTAGAATGTGATGATAAACAATGTTATGCAAACGCAATACAATATCTTTAATAAAATATAGGTACGTAGGAGTATGACGAGATAAACTACTAGATATAGGTATTTATAATAAGTATTAATAGTTAACTTGCAGTCAATTACGTCATGATTCAATAAAGTGGTGATGCTACTGCGGTTTAAGAATGAATACAAAATAGGTTTGTTGTTTTTCACAGATGAAAAAATAATTAAACAGAAAAATACCTTTACAACAATAAAATTGAGCAGATGCTAATCAAATAACATCTTTTCGTGATGAAGGTAGTATAAAAAATGTTTGGCGTCGGCAGGTGCGCGAGCAGCTTGCGCGGGTGTTGGAGTCAGCTGCTGATCCACGTGCTCAGCAGCTGACGGCCGCAACCCTCCGTACCTCGATTTCACCCCGTGTACCTAATTGAATTGAACCAAAATTGTGCCCCAATTTAACTTTTTTGCTTGGGAGAGGAGCCATCTGCTAGCGGGCGGACGGCACGTCTTTTGTTCTGTTCTAAAGTTTTATCCGCACGCATTTGTAACTGTTTCTATCGAATTCTTTGATCAAACTTAAATCATATAATTCATAAAATATGTTTTATTACACCGAAAACTAAATATAAGAGCTAGTAGGCTGGGCTAAGCTTTAGCACCTATATGGCGCCAGCATTAACCATAATATGACTTGGCACTAGACACCTGAGTCGTCTACGTTCATTCAATAATAAGCCCTATGACAAACTAGATTGTACAATAATTTCTATATTTTTACCACAGGAGAAATTTGGTTGAGCCCAAAATCAGCCTGAGACCGAATCCGCTGTCTCGGGCAGACCAAAAATGTACGTGTCTTTGCCAAACGGTGAACACAAAATAGACACAATAAGAAGAGAGTATGCGCCAATTTAGCGTCTCGCCGCTAATAGAACTCTGTCTGGTGCTCATAATAGCATGAAACAGGACGAAGTGAAGCCGTAGACGCACGTTAGTAAACGCATACTTTAATGAATGAACTTGGCTAGAACCGGGCCTATAGCAGCGTTCGTTTCGTGGCTTCACAATGCTCAAAGAGTAAGAATGCGTTGGAATTCAAATAGCGTTCTACGACCTACGTTCACATTGTGTTCCATGAACTTTTCTTATCTACCGTCACTTTAAGTTTTAAGCTAAAGTTCGTAACTATTATGGGATCTGTGCTAAAGTTCCATAACTATTGAAAAAAAAAAATAGACAGTTTCGTATCGTTCATAATAATCACTGGAAATTGTTAGTTTTTTTTGCGTGAATATTGTCCAGTTGTTTACCCAAGCCAGATGATGCAGCCATCTCGCCACGTTATATTTACCTATATCTTATCTTATATCTTATATCTTTAAATGAGCAATTCTTGTATATATATATATATATATATATAATTATAATTGGAATCTCGGAATCGGCTCCAACAATTTTCATGAAATTTAGTATATAGGCGGTTTCGGGGGCGATAAATCGATCTAGCTAGGAATAATTTTTAGAAAATGTCATAAAAAAAAAAATACCGAGCAAAGCTCGGTCATCCAGGTACTTGTGTTTATGCCAACCACGGGATTTGGCAGAAAATCAAAAGTGCGAAGTGGTTATACCTATTGTTTCTCAAGCTTGTTAACTAAATATGTGTTGTTCGCAGAATATTACACATGATGTTTTCGTTAACCTACAGTTTTGGAAAATAATGGAAAAACAAAGCATCAGCCAACTACCTCATCAATAAGTATCCTATGTAAAGCTGTCGTTTCTGATATGAATTCTCTTTGGTCAGGCGGCAAAGCCAGGACGGTCCAATCATGGCTTGCGGCGTGGTATGCGGCCCGCTTTCCCATCGTATCACTTGTCTTTATATTTCTAGTAAATAATATAACTATACTCTAGACGCGGTGCCTTCATGCTTCAGTCAGCAACTACCACACTTTTGCACCGATACACGCCCACTCGTTTGTGAAGGTGAAAATACATCTTTCAAGTTGTATTTTGTTGTGCCTACCGTCATTTTTCTACAACCAATTTATTGTTGAATAAGATGCACTTGTCACGTACGTAGATTAGTTACTCCTCCAGTGAATCAATTTTATTTTGAAATTAGAAGATGTTACGAAAATGCGCCCAATATTAGATTACAATGGACGGTTCGACAATGCACTATTTTTTCCTATCAAAATCCGTTAACATTCCATTCTGTTGCTCCGAGAGCGTGGCCCGAAGCCATGTCGAGGAGATTTCGAAATTTCTGAGAAAGGCAGAGCCTTATAAATTATCTCAAAAGAGCCGACTCGGCCCGAAGCGGAGCAGAATGCTTTTTTTACACCACAGGTAGGCTCACTGGCGCTAAGAAGGCGGAGGAATTTATACTTGGCACGAAAGGTTTTGATACTCGTAAGCTGAATACAATAATAAACCCAGGGATAGTGGTAGTGCTGAAAAATATTTAAAGTAGTTACGTAGTTGAGTTTTTATTGAGAGCTGGCAATGCATAAGTACGTCTGCAAGGAAGAGATCAACATAAGTAATAGTATTTTTCTGAAAACTAGTGAGAAGTTTTCAATGATAGGTATAGTTGATTATACTTCCCTAGCTAAGAAAGGTAAATCAAAACAATCTCCATGAAAAATGTGTTGAAAATCTCAGGAGAATGCACAAATTTATATCTTGGAGACGGGAGGCGAGATAACGAAATGGAAAAAAACTCGTTAAGTTGGCCAAGATCAACAAAGGGTTAGTAACCTAAGTAGATAAGTATTCATGAAGTAACTACTAAGTAAGAAAGGAAGGTTAGTAAGGTACCTAGTCGCAGGTTGAGACAGAATGCTAAGCGAACTAAGAGTACGGATCCTTTTAGTATCGTTCTAAAGGATATACCTTTTTGTTACATTATTTTACACATTTTACATTATTATTTGAACAAATGGTTACGTATGATATTTTTGTCTACTTAAAAGTAATTCAGCCACATAGTGTGGGAAATAACTGAGGTACCTAACTAACTATATAATATGGGTAGATATAGATACTTTAGTTAGATAATACTATGTTACATCCTAGTTTCTACAGATTGATCCTCCCATTTTAGAAACATTTCTAGCATCAAGTTTGTTCTGAGAATCCCGGAGCGCTGCTTTATCACCAAATAAAAAATGTGCGTGGTACGTTCGTGAGCACGATTCTTGGAAGAGTGTTGTAAGGGTCCCGAAGAAATTCCGGAGACCAGCCTCTTGAAGGTCGGGTTCAGAAATAATTGCAGTGCCGTAGCTCCACAGCTCAACTCAGTTCAAGTCTAGCTCAGATAATGTTCCGAGTCACGATCCCCATTTGGGGGAGAACAAACTCGACGTATATCGCCCGCGTTTACCATGAGAACATGGTAACGTGTTCTGGTTATATTGCATCGTTTGTGTTGTCAGCGCTCTGTCTTTTTATGGACATCCTATCTAACAGAACAGCCAATGCTCCACTTGCTTTACCGGTGTTAGCAATTTACTTTGGAGGGTTCTGATTTCCAGAATGTTCTGGAATTCGGAAATGTTCATAACCAAGAATCTTAATTCCGGATCCAGAATTAATTGTTGGGTATACGACGTTGGAGAAGTTGCCTTACTTATTTCACTATCACTAGTAGGAACTTTTAAAAATAAGTATTAATTAGGTACCTTCACTTTACGTTTTTGCCGAAGTTGCAGGAGACTACAACAGTTATATTTAAATGCCATTAACGTTTGATTTCAGAATGTTAATAGTTAAAGCGTCTACTAACTGTTTAACTATTTAATGTTATATCCCCGGTAACAACGGCTCTTTGAAGGCAGTGGTCTAAGGAAAATGTTATTTTGAACGGATGGGATTCGGTTGGTTTTCCATTGGATCGTTCGTTGATGGTTTGCTGTGGAATTTGGGACAACGGAGCTGACTCAACGATCTGAGTCCCTTCCTTGTCTAAAGAGTGATCTCAGCTTAACAGGATGGATCACGAGGCTAATTCGTAGACGAAGAAAGTGGAACAAATAAGCTATTTTTAAAAGTCTTTGGAATACTTTGGATCGAATCAATTTCTGATATGGTAGTTGGTACGTAACACTTGTTTTGCAAAGTCCGAAATTCAGTATATCGTTATTTTTTAATTACTTTCAATCTATTTATGGTCATGGTACGTTTCTCACCACAAGAAGGCCCGCATCTCGTCCAAGGCCCCAAGTTCCCAAGTACCCACTGATCCGGTTTTCTTTGTTATGTCAGACATCACCTTTTGTTGTCCAATGTTAATGACTCCAATAGTAAAATTTTTTTAAACAATAAAATTGATATTTTCTTTGTAAGAAGTATCATTGTTTGTCGCATTAAGTTATTGCTATCTAAATTATAATACCCATTATTTGGGTGATCGGTTATTAAGAGTACCAGGAACATAAAACAGGAGGTACATATACTATATGTAAGTTTACATTAACTGTTTTTACGTATCATGGCCTTATTGCTCAACTGCCATGACTATGATTTTCCACGACGGCGGCCATGAGACCGAGTTGACTCAATGTAGCCATAGAGTAGATATCTAAACAACACGTGTTATCGCGTGGGCTGGAGCGTGATCTTAGTCTATTAAATCATGACTGCTTACAATTTTTGCTATACAACACAATTAAGATTAGCTACCACGAAATTCTTCTCACTCTGAATAATTGCAAAAAATGGTCTCCGGCAAGGCATTATCTTGGCGCCCGATTTTTTTTAAGTTTATACAAAACTAAACTTCCAGAAATTAGAAAGTTCTACTATCTATCTACCGCTGTTAACGTATACAGATTTTATGCTACAGCAATTACATAATTTATATAAATAGATTTTGTTCAAAAATTTACTAAATGTCAGTCAGTGTTTTACTTTTCTTTACTGCCCTGAAATGAAAATAGGTAGACCCTTACATTTGTTATTTTTTAAAATAATTACATCAGTGCTTATATGATTTTACAAAGCATTCTGCGATAGAAGTAGATTAGGGGATGTGGGAGTTAGTCAACGACCAGTTCATGTATCTTGGTTGAGTTGCAATTTTGCATGCCTGTCAAATTCAGACGATAATAGGTAGATACAACATTATGGTGACAGCGAGAGCTGATGATTGAGACGTTAGGTAAAGAATCGAACTCGGTGATTAACGTAGAATGATGCTATTCGGGCTCATATTGGACTTTAAGAAAGCTTGCCAAAAAACAACCAATACCCAACTCGTATAAAATACTACTGCGCAGTTTTTGAGAAGTCACACAACGTCAGTGCGAGGTCAAACGAACGCCTCCATCGCCAAATATGTACGGATGACGTCATTAATGATTATATGGTTAAAGACCTTCCTCTTTGCGCCGCTCGTGATATTGTTTTAGCAAGATCTTCCACCTACGTCATAGAGTACCTCTGTATTAAATACCCTATCCTACGTTCTCATGAGGCAATAATCGAATCCGATCTTGATCTGAAACAAAAACAATGAACATTAGAATGGCAAGGCACATTATTTAGTTGGAAGTAAGTAGGTACTTACAAACGCCGGACAAAAACGGTCACGTCTTGTTTAACAAACGGTCGACGACATCTCCTTATGTGAAACAAAGACTCCTTAAGTTACGCTTCACTAGAAGCCCTCAATTAGTATATTTGACGACATTATCATTTACTTTGCAAATAGGGTCTACGTGGGCATCCTTAATAACCCCTTCGTTGCAAAACCATCAGGCCTGAGTTGACCAATATGTCTTTCAGAAATCTAATGGGCTCGCTTAAAGACGAGTTGTGGAACTGTGGTTTTGGTCAGTCCGCACGTTTCTGTGTATCTCACTTTAGTATGCGATGTCTCTGAGCGATAGAAAGGGATAGAGCTACGGAATAATTGAAGCCTGTATGAGCAAGTGGAGTTCCAAGTTGCAACTCTGAGGCCTTTGATTAAGCCTTGGTTCCTGTAAGCCATTATTGCTGACTCGATACATTTTACTCAGAGTTTGCAAGAGATATTTCACAATTTACTATTATTGTCCTTTTATTAAATCTTTCATTAAATCGTCGTCTTTTCATTTAAGTAATAGCTTCGACAATTTTCGTACTAGGAAAAGTAATAACTAAGCTTAGCGAGTAAGTATTAAATATAACTATTAATTTATAAACTTTTGCTTGCTTCGTCTGATATAATCCTGCGCGGTTGAGTTTCTCCGACCACGCTTTATTTGTTTTCCGTGACCTGAAATAAAAGAAAACAGTCCATAATTATCGTATACGTATCTGGCACGGAAATTTGATTAGATCCTTAAATTCTAGGTTGGCGTGTGTCTACGATTCACTAAAACCGTTAGTCATGTCTAGGGTACCTTTTATGTAACCAGATGGCCGATCGTTTTCTGAAGTCATCACTTCAAGTCTTATGTTATTAATTTATTATCTTACTAGCTGTACCCTGCCACGCTTCGCTGTGGCACATTCGCACATTCGCTGATATGTCACTGATGAAAAAATAGATAAAAACAATCCTTGATGCGGATTATATATCATGCTAAAATTTCAGCTCGATCGGTGCAGAACTTTTTGAGTTTTTGAAGAGTACACAAACCAACATAACATTTATATATATATAGATGTTACAGTCGTCATTGCTTTATTTCATCCACCTGTAGTGCTACGAAGGTATCGACAGATATTTTGTTGAAGATCCTCCAGGACTTAAAATCGCTCTGGACTGGTGAACTCGTGTGGGTATGAAATTGTCCCCTCCAAGTTTGTTAAGGGTTTTGTCTGTGGAATCACGTGAAGTCCAAATGTAGAACGTAGTAGATCCTCCAAGCCAAGTGGCTAAGTGTCATGCAAGCAGGGATAGTTCTTTCTGTACATACTAAGCGATGCGTTGCGATTATATTCTGGCTTAACTCATATTACTGGTACAATAGCTAGGTATCTTGTTTCGCGCTCACGTGGCGTCACATAGCCGGTCCTGTGCAGGATTGCACAATGCACATTGTCTGCTCATCGCATTCTGAAAAGAATGGCCTCACACTGTGTACAATAGATAAAGTATGATACAAATCCATTGTGCTCGGAAATATGCAAACACAGATGTGCGCACACTGAAACCCTGTCTTTAATCAAACGTTTCATCAATAATCTTAATGAAATACTGTATACGTAGCCGAATAAGATGGAGAAATCACTTTTTGCCTTCAAAATCTCCCTCTAAAAATACTCAAGATCAACCATCAATCGATCATCAAGTTAAAAAACCCAAGTATCCCTTTCAAGGAATACAGAGGCGATGATTAGGAAACCAGCTAGAATGGCGCAGTGCCCGAGAGGTCTTGGCCCCCGATAATAAGAGTCGCCACTTCTTTTTAATTATGAAAACCAATTAGGGTTAAATTCATGTTTACCTTTTAATTAGATCCTCGGAGGAGCCAGAATGTCAAACTTTGAAGGACGTGACAAGTTTCCAGCGGATGTATAAAAATGGGTGTTGGTCTTCTCTTCGCAGTTCCCATCGAAGTAAATAGTGATATATATTGGAGGCACAAGAGAAATAAGAGAAAGAAGGAAGAACATTGTGATGTAGCCGAGGGTTCCGCGGTGGCGGACACTGAAGAACTTGCCTAATGCGGGAGACATTTTAATAAAAGCAGAGTTGTCATTTCGTGGCCATATAGATTTCAATAAGTGGCAGTTAACCGATTTTTTTTTTTGTAATATTTGTTGTGGGTAGGCTATATTATCATATTTTAATAATTTTGTTTTGAAATTCTATACAAGATTGTGACATAATGAAACTACTGTGTACCTACCTAATGACTATTGACTAATGGTGAGGCATGATGATTGATCTCAATGTTGGTTAATTATTACTAGTGGTAGTTAATTACAAATTAAGTAAGTATATTTCCATGAAGATATTTTAAGAATTTGTTTTATCATAATAAGTGTGAATAATGATTCATGATGGCTTTTGCCGCACAACTTACCTGTTTACTACTTAGATTCAATTTTAAGCTCGTTTAAATTATACGTTGATATCTGTTTTGTAAGTTTATCCTTATAAATAAATATTATTTATTCTTATTACTTCTTAGAAATAATTAAAGTTCGAATAGTTAATAATACTATTCTTTGTACATTTTTGGAGTGTATATTTTCAGACGGCTTGTCCAGAGCTCCAGAGGATATTATAATGTTAGCTACATATATAAATTATATTGGAATATGATTATTATTCTAGTTCACTATTTTCATTAGTTATTTAGAGATTGCTATTATCATAATTATCTTACACTGAAAATGAAATTACCCGAAAAGTGCGTGTTTTCGTTTTAATTAATCAGAGAAAGGTAGTACGAAAAAAGCAACTATAAAAAGTAGAATCGTTTAGTCAGTTTTAGAAAGGAAAGCGCATCCGGCGCTTTTTTTGTATTTTCCTAAGAACTAGCTAGAACTGGCAAACGGCGACGGTTGCTTTCGCAAGTCCTCGTCTGTGATTAGATAGGTATATACATATACATGTGATTCAAGTAAGTATCTCGCGGATAGAAAGCTGCCGCGCGACCTCACTTTCACTCCACTAGCGGCTAAGAATGAATGAGCCAGCCGTCATGCAACACCACACCTTGAGGTGCCTCATTATTGACTTAGGTACTGAATGAATTTCGAAAGGAGTCCTCGAGAAATCTGCAATGGATTGGTTTCATCACGGCGGAAACCACAAAGAGACATGGTCACAACTGTCAAAAACTAATTCAAACATAAAATCCATAACATGTACATTCTGAGAATGCCATTCATCGAGCTCGTTTAGTCAATTTACTCCTTGTCAATTGATTTCTAATAACAGTTTACAATTGAGATGGACGACGACGCATGCGGGGCCCGCTGCATTGTATAATCAACAATCGACTGGAACAATTCCGATAACTCGCCACGTTTACAAAACAAAATACCGCAAGTGACTCCACGGGGGCACTTTACACAGGACCAGTGATTTGGCAGTTTTACTTGGTTTTACCACGTACTATCTATTCTGTGGTTTTACTCCTAAACCAACAGATTAAGGCGCTTAGTCCTTTCAAAAGGTACCTACTTTCTAAAGCTAACTCCTCCCTCATGGTGTTTTCTATATTGTTTAATTTTGTAATGTAGCTTTTTTACGGATTTTATTAATTTAATTAATGATGCATCTTCTACCATACGGCTTCAGTGATTTTACTTATATCTATGTCAATTGATAGATAAACTTGATATCTATAAAACTTTCTAACGATTTCTATGAATGAATGATGAATGTACTATTTTCTGTTTTTTTCGCGTTATTTCCACGGAGTACTTGACGTAACAACCACGTCAAAGTGCGCGCTGACTTGGGCGTTATTTCAATAGTGTTTCGTGCGATATGTGATGACGTAATCGCTTTAAAATATACAAATCTACCAAAATACAGGCTGTAAATCACAAAGGCAAATAATCCGTATAACCATAACCAATACGATCGTCACGAAGCGTGAAGGCAAGAAAACGTTCACGACATATTATTTTGCTTTTTGTCCCATGTTTACATACGTAAATATACGTACATATACGTAATGGTTATACACCAGCATTATGTTTTATGCATTCTGGGTTTACTCTGCATGTGTTTTGTTTTAATATTTACTTTTTGGCCTAGTATCTGACCACTATCAGATTGGAACTTGATTTCAAGAACTGATGCCAGCACACACCAATAAGCCCATATTACTAACACAGTTGTGCGAGCAACAATTTCAAATAGGAATTTCAACTTCACCATAGAATTTGTCCAATTGGCTTGTGTTTCAGGAAACGCAGATGCTATCCTACCCCAGATCGCAACATGGTAAATATTTAAGAGCTTTGCTAAAATAAAATTGTAACTTCTTACATGGAAAATAACATTTTGTGTGAGACAGGATGCACGGCCACGGCACACTGGAGCGAAACGGTTGCGGGCCACAGCAGTCGCAGCACGGAACGATCTCGGAGAATCCAAAGCAAAACATCAACCCTATGCAAGACAAGCCACGGTCTACTTTGCTCTGAGAGGTAAATTATACTTGCTACGTTTATATTACCCTCAGCTATAAAATTTCATAGGCGCATATGTCCCGTAAGTTCAAGCAATGGCTACGAGCGAGTTGAAATCGTGTAATTGCCGCAGAAGGTTTAAATTTGAAGAGGAATATGCTGGTTCTGGGCTATTCTAGAATGTGATGGTTCAGTTCCATGAACCGCTTCCGCCGCTCCTTCCGTCTCGGGTTGCTGGCTGCAAACATTCCAGGGCCGGACGGACACCCGAGCTGGTTCAGGAATGCTGACCAGACAGGGATGCGCTGATGCCAGATAGCTTAATGCTCCCTCGAGAGGCGACCTCACTAGCATTCCTGGCCAAGGTTGTTCGCTGGTATGGTGACTTGTGTTTAATTCAAAGGCTAAGATTCAGTAAGAGACGCAGCTAAGCGACGAGTAACGATCCATGTGTGTCAAAATTCAGTGCTCATATATTTCGCAGACGTTCACATAAAATGATAGGTATACTTAGTACAGCTGGGTTATAGCCAGTAATGGTATCGTCCAGAGTACCTTACTCACCACAATCAATTAAACTTTAGTTCATTCATAGCTCATATCAATGTCACCGTTGTTATTGAGAGACAGTTTATCAGGTCGCGTCCTGATAACCGGTCATATACTATCCTATCAGCATTTTGTGTTTCTTTGAATACGGGGTTCAGATAGATAAAGCTTTTAAGTGTGCCGTATAAAAAAATGGGCGGTTCTATAGACGTTTGGCCTACACATGTAAGAACTCGACTTATCAATTTTTTGTTCTATTTGAGTAAACCATGCAGCGTGAGAACCGATAGCAGGCTCAGGTTTTGGACTCATTCACGAAATATTGTTTGTAAGTTGGTCCCACGCACATTTGCGGTCCATATGGGCACACCATTCTCCCTCTGGGTTCAGTCGTATAAAGAAACTATCAGGTTACACTTATCAATGAATTACGAAGACATGTGACGTTGGTTAAAATCTCTAGGAATCACTGCTCGTTATTTTATACGTTGCTATTTCATGGTTGGTTCACCGAAATTAGATATCCTATCTTGATTAATATTAACGCGAAAATATGTGTGTATCATAGAAACCTACATAATTGCCCATCCTCATACAGAAATTATGTAGATATGGAACTAGGTACCTATACTCGTACTTAGTGGACTCAATTCTGGATTCTCCAAACAAAATAAATTAAATTAGACAGCCCTGAAATTATTGCTGCCCCTTTCATTTCCTCAGGGTTAGAAAGGGACAACAATAATGTAATTGCTATCGAATATGTTTAGTTTGATGCTCAGAATCGACACCACACATATGTAGGTACCGATTTGGAGTAAAAAATGTATTTCCACCCGATAACAGTGTGACATTCATTCAGCCACACATGGATAACGTTTGGTTGGTAGGTCCTATACTACATAAAATCCTCAATGACATGCATTCATGAGATATGAGAACATTTTTTCGGGAGCGTAACGGTTTTTGTATTATTTTTTTGTCGCCTTTGACCGTGTGAAGGGACCTCAATGGATGCAGCATGTGCGTGGACCGCCCGTTTATCGAAGAGCTGCGATATATAATACTTTTACCTCACGTGCTAAAGGGTGACTAGGGATTGAAAGGGGCGAAGAAGTTCTTTCTTCATTGGTGGTGCGTTCAGCGTCTTCAATGGGCTGATTCTTTGAGAATTGCTTCTTTCACAAGACATTGTTCGATATTTTCTCACAAGATAGTGAGAATAGTTGTGCAACTTGCGCAAGCGGTGGGAAACATTTTCACGATATCTTTTATCATACCTAGGCAGAAGAGTTCCCTGAGATCGAATAAACAACAAGACTTAAGATTAAATTACTACTTAGAGTGGGTAGGCATTTATGATAAAATAGTAAAATCCCGAATCCAATTAAAATACCTACCTTTAAACTAACTTGATAACAATACATGTTAGGTATTGTGTTTGTTATAAAACTGACTTTGATGATCAGTTTATCTTAATTTGAATGAGGTTCAATACAATAAAAAAATCATTAAAATCATGTAGGGAATTAAAATATACGTTGTCATTATCCACAATCCACTCCTAATGATAGTGGAATGTTGTTTTGTCCGTCCTTCAACCGATTACGGGGCATCGACTTGCCCTAAATTACCATAACGCGCCCGAGCTCATTAAAACTGAATTAGTTAATTGCACTGTAAGCCGGTTAGTGTGTAATTAAGTAGATATTGAAAACTACATAAATACATTTAGACTGTCATACGTCAACTTCGTATGCTAAATGCTTGCAGTATTCGAGCACTTGCGGGGGGTGAGGTAGCCGTCAGCAGAAATGACAGTGCGCCCTTCTATTTTACACCCTTCATTACTGAAAAAATCCTAGAAGTGGAGTTTCTAGACCTATGCCCGTGGTCTCTTCTCGTTTAGTTTTGACCCCCTAGGCCCCTAGTTAATTTTCGCAAATCACAGCGTGACCTTACCTCGTGGTATGCGAGAACTGCGCGGGCGCAGGCGGGCATTGCGTTCTCACGAGAACTCTCGGTGATTGCACCGCATTACGGGCCGCACTGGGTCGGTACTACCGCTGTACAATCAACCACTAATCGTGGATGAGGTTGTATCAACATTATTACTTCTCTAACACGAAGACAAACTAAGATAGATAGTAAAGTTTTTTGGTGAATAGGGTGGATTTGAATATGGTTAACATGCCGGAACTTGCTGTCAAGCTCGCTCGCGTACGGCAACCGAAACATTTCCATAGGGGCATCATTAGTGGATACTAACTTCAACAGGATAACTTCGTGGAACTGATGGAAATAGATGAGTTTGGATTTCTTGATTACAGTTAATTTCTCTAAAAGCTTTTCAAAACGAGTAAAAGGAAATAAAGAATTTAAGAACACTGCAGTAGTTTTGTTCATGTCCTAATGCCCCCACCTTGATCCGTGGAAGTCAGTATTTAAGTAAAGTACTTCATGGCATAGCATTTCTATGATAATGTAATTTCGATTGCCATACATCTGTGATCCATTAGAAACCACACTTCTGCTCTGAAAGGCTTCTGTGATTTAAGTTTCTCTTGATATATTGAAGTTGGTAATTATTTTTGTCAACGTGGGAATAGAAAGAGCCTAAATACATGTAATATCATTATTCCTTGGATGCCAACTCCACAATGCAAGGTTTATCTTCGTAAACTGTGCGACTTTCCCATTGCAGCTCGGTTGCGCGACTCGTTTCCAATCTACAAAGGAATGTGCGGACTTTTTGGTCTGAGTGTACCAGGGCTGTTCGGATCCCGGGAAGAACGAGTTTTTATCCAGGCGATACATAGAGCGCTATCTCAATTGGAAACAGGGACCTTGGATTACCTTAACAGTAATTTAACGTGTTATTTTATGTGGCTGTTGCCCTCTCATATACTTAGCTTGCAACAACGTGGTTTTAATTTGTTAGGACCATTCGAAGTCTTTGTTAGTCCTTGATTTTCCTATCGCTGATCAATATTCCATGTTATAATTAGTGGTAGTCAATAAACTGTCCTATCGACCGGCTTGTTCCCATAAGTCCATAGCCCATTGTTCTCGAAAAATAAACTTTCAAAAAGTTCTCTTGATCTGGCTACTTCTACAATTTGCTTCACCTTTTTTGTGCATTTTCTGGAAGATATCCGAACTAGTTACCCTGCGTTCAGGGATCATGGCTCAAAATTTTCCGTGATCAAGGGTTACCAGTATCACCTTTAAAACAAATTATTTCTTTTTCTACAAAGTAACCAGCTTGCTATCTAAGTTGTCCTTACATTCCAACGTTATAGACTTGACTTGATTGCCAATCCTGTAGCCAGCATTCTTGAATACGAAAGTGCGGATTATGCGATTATTGTACAGGTCATAAATGTTCATGTATATCTATAAACTATTAATTTAGAATCTTCAATTACAATTATTGTCTTCTAATGAAGTATGAGTCTAAGATTAGTGTAATTTTTTAACCCGCTTTTGGTTTTCAGCAAAATTGGTTTAGCTGATCAATGGACTGAGAGACTTCGATTTTTCGACAATTCTAAAAGATGGTGGTTAAAGTTGAAAGAGACTGATGTTTTATCTATTGTGTCTAATGCCCTACCTATTTTTTTTTATCTCAAAGGAAGTCTTTGTCATTTCATGAAAATAGATAATTTATGACTTTCCTGATTTCAAAGAACAGCTATTGCGACTTAATATGAAACACAAAAGGGCTTCAAGGGTTCTTTGACTTGGTTATTATCTGACTGCAATGTCTTATCTATCTGTCATTAACTTCTTGTTTTTCTTTGATGTATCTACCTATCATTATTGTGAAGAAACACTTTCAGCAAAGGTTAGTAAGTACCAAGGTATTTTCCACGATGTAGCCAAGGAATTCTTAAAATCACTTCAGCTTGAAGCGTACTTGTCTTCTTCATTTACTTATTGCAATTTTTTTAAACTATAGTGTTACTTTTCCCTACTGTTACAGGGGAAAGTACTTGTCTAGAGTACTTCCCATGGGATCACTAGATCGGGTAGATTTTTAGAATTTTCAGTAAGCTGTTTACATTACGATCCCAAGTATTCTTTTTTTGTACCACTAAACAATTTCTGCGTAATGATTTATCAAGTTATAAGATTGCTTTGTTTAGGCAATAACAAAAGAAGAAACGATTCTTCAATTCCTTAGAGTTCTTTTAGTATTCTGAATTTGTAGAAACCTGTGTCCATATCCAGCTATTCGTGGTTATATTCCGCTTGTCCAGTCATTCCGTCATTGTTAAAGATCTGGATTTCTTCCATTCCAACTACATCTACAAGTTCTTTCTACGTGCTCCGATCTGCAGCTTTGTGGAGTGCCACGTTGCCTGGCATTTCTAGGTGTTGTGGTCAGCCCAATTTTTCGGACGTCTGCCTCTCGATCTATTGCGTTTAATTATTAGTCGTGCTTATTAGTGGTCTCCATGAACATTAAAGCTATGATAAATTGACTGTTTATCTCAAGAATGTAGTAAATAAACGCAATAACTTGGGTGCACAGTCTATATTCTATTCCAAGCCGATTACAATAGTGAGTCAGAGCTGTTGCTCTTCGCCCACATTTTAAGACCTACCCACGTTATACCAACATAACTCGTATATGAACCGTTTAGGTGTTGTGTTGCCATTTAAAGCAGTGTGCCCACTTAATGTCAACCATATTTAGGGCTATAGACTTCAAGAACGTAATTAAACGCTTTACCTGTACCAATTAAGTTTAGTTATTCGCATTTTAAGCAAGTTATGACCATCAAGGATGAGATGGTATGATCTAGAATGTATGGCTTCAATAATAAAATGTGTTCCGACAGGAATCCGAAAGCCAGTCCCATCTTAGGTTTAGAGCTATTACCGTCTTACTAGGTATGTCGCCACTAACCATCAGATGAGTTCTAGTTAAATTCCATATAAAAACACACATGATTTGGGAAAATAAGTTTTCGTTGTAGGTATACATTATGTTCAGCTGGGAAAAGATTAAAAATCATAATTAAAATTAAAAAAAACATAATAATTATAAAGGGTAGTTTGTGCTCGTCATAGTCACGGCCTGACATGGCGTCAACTAATTATTTTTATAATTGCTCCATGTTACTAATACAAACCGGTGTTCTACAAACTCTTGATTATCAGTACTTATCAGTACGTTTACTCCGTTGGCAACAGTGCTGCAGGGCTAACAGTATCGAAAAGTCGATGGCCCAGTTTGCGCACATTTTGTACCAGCTTTATCGATAGTTATGCCAAATACGAATAGGCAGGCGGTTGATTATGTGAAGCAATAATTTCAAAATAATATCTACCGTTCACTTTGAAACGAAAGCAACTTTAAAAGTTGCCGCCTGCTTTTCTAAATCTGGGTAGTCTTTACTCTTTATAAATGGTTATATTCTGACTCATGCACCGATGAATACGTGGTTGCATTAAATTTGGATTTAAGGGATGTTTATTTTCAGATTAGGAATCAGTCGTGATTGGTCATCGGTGTATTCTGTTTCCTGTACAACAAACTATACCTACTGTAATCGTAGAGTCGAAGTAACGGTGCGGCCCCTCTACAGCAATAAGTGAATCTATGAGTGCCAAAAAAGCGGATGGTCGTTAACCTCGAAATGGTGTCTAGGAGTGATTCACTGTGGGAAAAGTAACATAGGATCAGTTAGGTAAGCTCAAATTGTTTCGTTCCTAGAATACGATCAAAAATGTACAAACTTCCTGTTTGACTGAAACTGCCCGGGCACTTTTGGAAAGAATACACGACACTTGGACACGTGACTGTGCTTGTGAACTACCGATTCTACCAATGTTAACACAAAGAAACACAAGTTTGAAAAAACAATGAAAAATCCACAATATAATTTTCGGTTTCCCGCCAAAACTTGACTTCCGTTGTTCAATTGAGTTGAAATGATGCATGCTGTCAAGCTTTGATGCCAATCCGACACTGTGGTGAAGCGAGCTGCAGGCCTAAAAAGGCCACATTGTATGAATCATAATATGATCCTAATATGATTCACCATAAAAATCGTAAAATGGCCACTTATTGGACAATTCATAATATGATTCATTTACAATTCATATTGAGCAATTCACCTACTTGACAGTTTTGTATGGAAGTTCGTAAAATGGTACACTAAATATGAATTGCTTAAGTGTCAAATAGCAGAGTTATAAGAAGTTACTCGGGAGCAACATCTTACAATTCATATTGAAATTATTTATGAAAAATAAGTTAATAATGAAAGATTTAGGTCTCTATGCTAACTTTATTGCGCACGCGCATGCTATGGAGAGCGTATTATATCGGCGGAGAAGTTTAGCTTTAAGGAATATGGAGCTAGCATTTGAAATGCCAGATTACGAGTTTGTTGGGTTATTCAGACTGAATAAAAGTGTGTGTCGCGACCTCATACAGGAGCTGGAGCCTTATTTACCCACCAAAGAGGTGGAATAAGTACCATTTCCAAGGTAAGTGATATAATCGTGATTTTGTAAAATGTCAATTCAATTTCCCAATGAATATAAAACGTCCTCATAACTGAGTTTCATTTATTGTTATATTTCATTATCTAGTTCTCTCAATACCAAAATTTTTGTTTTAGGTTTTAAGTGCATTCATACCAGGTGCATAGGAGCCAGTGCACACAACAAGATGCACCTAGTGTCCAACTGTGCGAGGGCTGTGACAGTAGCTCTAACTAAATAATAACCATTTTAGAAGCAAATAGATTATTCATTTTCCACAAACTCGGGAGAAACGAAATATCATTAAACATGGGTAAGTTAGAATAAAATTCCTTTATATACCTACTAATGGAAAGCTATTATTTTGCAAAATACACACATTTACCGACGCCTATGTATCATTGATGACAATTGCAAGGAAACCTACCTATCTAGTATTTAAAATTTACGAGTTTATATTTTTCAGGATTTTACCAAGTTTAGTATGCCTGGCGTTTTAGACTGTGTCGACGGGACCCACATAGCTAAAGCCTGCAGAATACGAGGAGAGGTTTTTTAACCGGAAACGGTATCACTCTCTAAATACTCAAAGAGTAAGTACCTACCTGCAAACATGTAAACCCTATTCGCCTCTGAAATGTTTTTAATGTTCATTACTAGATGCCAACCTAATAAAGTACATTAATAGTATCTTTATTTTATAATGGGAATTAAACTATGGAAATAGTTCAAGATAAATAATAGAATAAAATAGAAAATTCTTTATTGTAAACCAAAAATACACACAATACAAGATACAGTGGGACCTCAAACCACCGTTGACCACAATTATATAAAATATGAATTACAGAAATATGAACAATAATAGCATGGTTTTCATTCTAGATATGTGACTCCGACTTAAACGTTTTGAGTATTAATGCCACCCATGGGGGGGGGCAACCATGATTAATTTGTCGGAGTCACCATCCGTTGAAGTCCCACATGGAGCAACTTCACCAGGCTGAAAATAAATGTGTGGTTCTTAGGTTGGTATCTACACAATAATAAAATTATATAAAACATTTGTAATTATTTAGGTAGATAATTAAGTTTGTGAAATTTTATGTTTCAGATGACACACACTGCAACTGAAGCTGCCTCAAGACGTAATGACGCTGGAGAAGCAGTGAGAAACGCTCTTGTAGAGAGGCTTAGGTCAGCACGGTGATTTAGTTTTAAGTGTTTTTTTTTGTTTTCTTATAAATATTGATTTGATTGTTTAAGTCTTAAATATAATTAAGTTTTTATGAAATATATACCTTGCTTTTATTGAGGTACACTATGTTGAGATAGAAATCTCTCAGCTGCATCCGCAAGCCACCCAAGATTCTGTCCAATCAGATGAAGAGCGCTAGCACTGGCAGCATCGGCTGCAGCTCTCTGCATTTCCACCTGTGACAGAATCCTCTGAGCTTCATCTTATGGAGCCAATGGGCGACCTAAAACAATTAGTTTATTATTATTTTAATGTTTACGTTTTTGTTGAACCCGATCACTCAGCATTGAGCAAGTTAGCCACCTCTTGCCAGTGGTGGGAAGATTCTGCTCTTCCACGAGCACTATTATTTGTAACCCCGAGCCCTCAAGGTACTCCAGCCGAATACTCCACTGACACTCTAGCTGCACGCCTTTCCATTCCTACGAAATTGATGTATTTATATCTTTGCACTACGGCTGATTCACGAAGGTAAAATATTCGATAAAGCTACTTACTTTGAATACTTACTTAAAGGTCCAACTCGTACGAAATACACACAGAAAATACTGAATGTTAACAACTTGGTCCATAGAAACCCCTCCATCAAAACTATCGGTAAACATTTTTTCCAGAGTAAATTACAAAAACTATAGTAAAAAATCCACTTATAGGTATAATTTTCCACTTATAGGATTAATTTTCGATAAGATAAGTGTTTCCAAATTCCAAAGCAAGTGGGACTGGGAATGTTTTGTTTATATTGACAGATTTTTTTTCTAAGATTTTACCTTGACACTTGACACCCAACTTGTTGCCAGTCGAAAACAATTCATTTGTATTTCTTTGATGTTTTTTTACTTCGGGGATATAATTTTAATAGTTTTGATGTTTATTAGTTGTATTTAATAGAATTAGGTGTCATAAACGCAAAACCTCAACAAATAGCTTCTTCAATTAAAAATAAACATGAAAAATATTAACCCGTAAACATGGTTTGATGTTACGGTTAAATTTTTTTTCGTATGGTAACATTTACGCCTAATATGATTCTGCTTAGGAGATGAATTGAGTATGATTCACCAAAATATGTGACTATTTTACAAACAAATAGCAGTATTGCTACGAATTCATATTATGAATTGGATTTAGATGAATTGCTCAAAGTGGCCTTTTTAGGCCCCCTGATCTTACTTTGGAGTCGCAATGCAGCCAACGGAGCTCCTTGGTGAACAGAAGATCGTCGTGTTTGGGCTCATTTTGGTCAGCTTCTGATTGCGCATGTTATAAAAAAGCGATTCTACAAAAGTATCCATAAAAAATACATGTATTCCTTTGACATGTGTTTTTCAGAACAATTGTTTTAGTCAGCATTATATATTGTAATTCAGGGTTTCTATTAACTGGACTTAGTGCAAATTATTATTAAGTATCATATTATTCAGCAAAATTTATTTTAGTTTTATTCTTCTCTTAATCTTAATTGTCTTTACAGATTTTAAACCGCCAAAATTCTAATCGGGCCTGTAAAAATCAATCTGTTCTTCTTTTGTGGGCTATTATACATGGAACTACCCACACATTTATGCAAAATAGAACTAAATTGAGCTCTCGCATCATTTCAGCCTGAATTTTCCACATGAGGAATGTCCTCCATCCCACATCTGATCGAGTCAACAGATCCAATTTGAGAATGCATCACGCAGGAGTGTACCAGTTATTTTTAGTCGCTGACGCGATTGTGAGCCATCATTATGAGATCACCAGCTTGAACAAAGTAGCAAGAACGTTTGATAAAAAGGTCGAGGGGAGCCTTCTAAAGCTTTGTACACACCGCCTCAACGAACGCCAACGAAACCGCGCAAGTTCGGTGGAAAATGGTTCAGTTCCTTTGATGTTTCCGCCACGCGACGGATTATAGGAGAACGCAAACGAACGATCGTGAGCCATCGCCAAACCGTCCAAATAGAACCACCGAAGGCCAGCGATATCCTCTCGTTGGCGTTCGTTCCGTTCAAGACAAGGATTTCCGAGGTCGACGTCTTCAAAATATGCTGAATGGTTTCGTGAAACTCGTGGAAACAAACTAGAAAATATCGCAGCGAAATAGAAAATGTTTGCTATCAATGGCTCTAAGACAAAAAATGTAGCTACCTATTTATGTAGAACTTATTTTAAGTTAGGTTAGTAAATCTATATTATCAAAAGGCAGAGAAAGATAAAGCGAGTGAGGGAAAGAGAACAAAGCTATGCCTTAGCATAAAGCAATGGTTACACAATTATTATCGCTCCGCGGCTGAGATTTTCCTATGAAAATTGCAGTATGTTTATGCAAAGTGGGAAAATTAGTAAACACGATAAGAGAGATATAGGCAGGTGATGACTAATAGCATCTAATAGTGATGAAATAGGATGCAACGCTAATATCACTTATCGCCCTAGTACTTCCTACAAAAAATACTAGATGTAGCACCTATTCGAGAATAGACGAAGCTGAGAATAGACCGTGAGAATAAATGTTTTGCAAAAAAAATGTGCGTGGGAACCAAATAGTGCTTTCCTAACGTTCAAATGAATTGTCAGAGTGATTAGTTCATTGTAACTCCTTGTCACAGTATTGCTTGTAACCATGATGTGCATAAATAAAGTATATTTCATTAAAATATATATATGTACTATCACCATTGATAAGTTGTTATCTTCAAAGTTCATAAGTGAATACCTACCTTATTACTGAAAACCTAATGCGGGTTAGCTTGTGGTCTCTCTAAGCACAAAAAAAAGAATGGTCAAAATCGGTTCCCCCAGTCGAAAGTTCTGAGGTAACAAACATTAAAAAAAAATACAGACGAATTGACAACCTCCTCCTTTTTTAAAGTCGTTTAAAAAGTGGAAACCCTTAGGAACCGCTGTAGGCCGTTGTTAATTTTTTCATTCCAATGTTTCATCCCCAACAAAATTATATTAAATTGTTTTATCTGTACAGATACACGAAATGCCTCCTTACGTTGTATAGGGGGCGACATGAGACACTTTTTTCCCAGAAAATGCGTTAGGTACGACTTATTACGTAAGGAATGACGTAACCTAGCCTAGAACGCGTGAATTTTATTCTGCGTCGTGGCCTTCGTTATACTTTTTATGGACCAAGTTCCAATAAAAATTATACAACAACAACATGACTATTGGTTTTAATAATAGACTAACTACTCTTATTACTAGAATAGAATAGAATAGAATAGACTAGAAAACTTTTAATTGTACACCAAAAAAATAAACACAGTACACTACTAGACACTACTACACTACTGCTACTACTCTGTGGTATTACTATTACGAACGGAGCAGTGCGGTGGTAGCCTAGTGGGAGAACGGCCGCCTTCCCAGGAGAATTACCCGAGTTCAAATCCCACTGCGGGCACGTACCAATGTGTCTCTCAAACATATGTACATAATTACCACTCGCTTTTCGGTGATGGAAAAACATCGTGGGGAAATCTACACCTACCCGAGAATTAATTCGGAGGTAGGTACTAGGTATGTATCCACCAATCTGGACCGGGCCCCCGTGGTGGATAATGGCGTAATCCTCCTTACGCAAGTGAGGGGAGATCCGTGCTCAGCAGTGGGACGATATGAGTTGATGATGATAATGATGATGATTACTATTATCGCTTCTACTTACTATACCTGTTAGATTAGATATAGGTACCTATCTATCTACAATTAAATGATGCTACTAGGAAACTTGAAATCGGCTATGAAGAAATAGGTATATTATTCAAGTTTTATTTTTCGATGCATCACTTTTGGCACGACTGGTTTTGAAACTTGAATTTTTGCGTGTCTCGATACTGTCAACGGCCGATCTTATTTGGCCTCTTGGGGTCTGAACATCTGGCCGGCTCAACCAAACCAAACTTGTTCGCCACACGTGCAATTAGAAGGGGCCTCACGCAGTTTATTTCATTTGAACTTTTCGCTATCCATTATTCTCCCCCTAAATATAGGGCCCGTACCAAATTATGTATTAATATATTCAATCCAGTTTCCATTCATATGTAATTCAACGTTTTTGTTACAAACTTTTTTGAAAAAGAACTGGGTTGGACGAGTGTTGAATTGAGAAATTTGAATAATAAAATCATGCGAACTCCAGTTAAATAGAGTTTTAAAAAACGTCGGAGTATTCTTTTGAAAGGGTTAATAATAATGATGACCTCTAAAGTTTGTATAGACGCTCAACATCCCATTCCCATGGCATTCATAGCCATGAATAAAATTTGGCTCAAATACATCCATCCACCTATCTATATAAATTGGTACTGTTGACTTCAAACGTACAAAGGAAACCAATGCGTATTAATCTTGCATGCATGAATATCTAGATCGCCCGCGCCGTTTAGGTAAAATTTGAAAGTCAATTTATACCCAGTTTGCGTTGTTCAGTTGAGTTAAAAATAACGGATCAATATCAATAGTATCAATTAAATGATTTTAGTACAAATATACTAAGATATATACATTTATATAAGTTTGTACTTACTTTATAATGTACAATCTTACAAAATCGTGGTATTAAAGTGCGGGCGATATGCGCGTGAGCACGTTTAGTTGGTTCGTTCCGAGGTTCTCACTCATTATTCCCCATTGTTATGATGCGTGACCGAATGAAGAGCTGATAAAATATTAATTAGTTGTCAGTCCAAGTGCCTTAACTACTTTATCAATCCTTGAGCTAATAAAATGAGTGTCTTAGCAATCATATCATGTCCATTGTGTGAAACCTACCTGTGTTAGAATTACCTCAGTATTCTCGTGTTGTGATTGCGAGATTTATACTGAACTAGCAATAATAATACTGGCGATTTTAATCAAATTGACTAACTAAGTTTAATTTAATTTGAATCGTTTACAGGGTGGAGCGTGAAGGAGAGTATTTTGATCCAGGCTGAGTGCAAAGTGATAAAACAGATATAAGTTTCTTTGTTTTTTTTTGTAATATCATCATTGACTGCAACTTCAACTATAAATAAGTAAGTGACTGTTCAGAAAGATAAGAGTAAAAGCCATTTCACATCACGCACGTTGAAACCTAATCAATCATGTAGACCAGTCATTTTATATCAGTTCCCAGATTCGTTCCAGCCATCATACACGGGAAATGTCATTTTGTGTGAAGCATGTCCGAAATGATAGTGACTAGGGACGGCAGTGGTGTACCGATACAGCGGTGGTCTCATTCCAAGCGATAACGGTACCACAACCGCGCTTGCGAATCGCTGACTATATCGTAGTAAGCTAGGTTCCGCCGACGAGTCCCAAATGTTTCCAATAATTCCCGTAGAAAAGACTTAAACGCGCTACTTCAGGTACATCATCGTCATCGTCATCGTCAACCTATATCGGCCCACTGCTGGGCATGGGTCTCCTCGCACTTTTGTGTAGAGGATTACGTCTGGTCCGGATTATAATAACATATGACATATCAACCTTTGAAATAATTTTCGGATAGAAGGTTTCCTCACGATGTTTCCCTTCACCAAAAAGCGAGTGATAATTGCGTTCATAAGTTTTACAAGAAACATATTGGTACTTGCTCCCACTGGGATTTGAACTCACGACCCTCTCCTTGTAAGGCGGACTTTCTCCCACTAGGCTATCACCGCACTTCAGGTACAACGGTAACTAAACAAATTCTTTGGTTTTAATTAATATTTAATTGCTTATTTATTGTGAACCATTTAACTGTCCCTTTGAAAAAAAAAATATAGATACAAGTGTATAGATAGAATCAAAGATCTTAATATTTATGTCGATTTATTTTTGAATCTATCCTAATCCTAATTATTTGTTTTTTGTAACGCTTTCACGTCTAAATCACTAAACCGATTTTTAAAATTCTTTCACCATTGGAAAGCTACATTATCAGAAAGTAATATAGTTTATATTTTATACCCGTATCCCATGGAAGGGGGACTACGCGGGTAAAACTGCGGGGCGCAGCTAGTCTTTTACAAATATTGATATTTATTACCTAGAAGTTTGTTTCTTGCGTTTGTGCAGATGCAACGTTTATCCGGCCAGGTGTTTCTAATCTAATAATCAGTCAACCAGTCCAGTTAGCAAATAGGCACTCCATATCCTCCTGATTCCCATGAAGGTCCGACATTCCTGTCATCCTCAGCTAATTGTGATCTAAGCTCCAGCTGAAGATACCGGTTCAAAAAAGCCGTCGTGTCCATATGTCAAGTGTGCGAAACTCACGGCCGCGTTATTCCCAGGCCACTTGAGGATTACCATGATTCCAACGCACGCTTTTTATGGGGATGAAACAATCACTTAAGCTCACATACATACTACACACAAAACACATCTATACTTGCCTAATAATCACTGACGTAATTATCACTCGCTTCTCGGTGAACGAAAACACCGTGAGAAAACAGATGCTCGAGAATTATTGGGGAGGAATGTGACCCACCAAATGATACTTGCCTAATAGAACAAACAGAGGACAAAATAGTCTACACATTGAAGATATTAAATTAAAAGGCAATGGTAATCTTAAAATAAAGTAATGGACAATTCAAGAAGATTCTTATTTCTGGAAATTGTGGTACATAAGTAATGAATAGTCTACTTCTTGAGATTAGGACCACTGAACTGGTAACAGAGTCAAATAGAGACGTTTATTTCACGACTGGATTCTCCCCTGTCTGGAAAAAGTTGACGAGCATTTGCTAGTGTGATAGTATATTGGTAAAACTTTTTCCATGTTTGTGGATAGTAGCAGTTAACATTGTGCCCGTAGAGCGCTATATCCGGGAAATAGATGTTGTGTGGCAGCCCCGTAGGTTCTACTCGGTCCAAGTCATCCAAGTGACTTGTGCGGCGCAGACGCCCAGTAAGGCGAGCGAGGCCGATCGCGAAGGAATGTGGCCGCACTTTGGCCGGCGGGACTGCCCATGGGGAGAGAGTCCGCGGGTAAATCTACCGGGGTGAATAACCTGACAGATTCGGACACTGCATGGGGTTTCTGCACCTAAATAGTTATGGTACCCTGAAAAACTTTTGGCAAAAGGTCAGTGTGTTTTGGCAAATACTCCAGCTTTTTGAATTGTAGATAAAAAATTGCCCTGCTCATCTTGTTAGATACAAGGGAGCGGGAAAACTCATGCAATGCACAGTTCGGGATATAATTTTTATAGATTTTTATTTAATACTGAGACGATTTTTGGTGAAAATAAAAAGACTTCCTTGAAGAGTATACCTATACAATTATATAAATCTATGGATAAGTATATTAATATTATGATATAGGTATTATATTTGTAATTTTTTAGACATGGGATATCTTCACCATAGATTGTAATCTTTGATGTTTTTTTTCTATTGAGCGAATACAAATTTTGTTGTTTTGGGTTTCCGTTGCCTTAAATTATGATTATGACAATGTCAAATTTTAATGTAATACCCATATCTCTGAGTTTATTATTATAAATTTATCATAGATACAGATGTTTCAAAATTTATAAAAATTGGTATGGGGGAAGCACCGTTAAAGAGATAAATCTACAGCATGCAAGTGGCCTAAGTCTATGGACAGACTTCCTTCGAGTGTCAACGAATAATAAACGACATAAACGTGCATTATTTCTTGGAAATGGAATTGGAGTCGCTGATTCGCGCCAACAGAAAAGTACGTACTTAATAATTTTCCATCTGGATTATCTATTTCCTTAACATAATTCCGGATGGAAGTCTTCCTCATTTCGTTTATTTTAAACAAAGTAAGATGGATGTAATCGTCTCTTTCTTAGCTCTTCTAACTTAAGCCAATGTGAATCATGACTCGGCGACGGCGACAGCGCATCCTTGACAAGTACATGTATGCTTAAGTGACTCTCCAAAGCAATGCTTAAAACGCTTACGAAACGCCCATAAATTTGTAAATCAGCTATAGAATGGCGAATGAATTATCCATATTCCTATTCTGACGTCTAATTCTTTGTGAACATGGAAATAAACGTATATAATTAACGTTTCTCAACTTTTCTGAGTCTAAAATCATCTATAGATGGCAATTTCAGCATTCTACGTCATCTGTAGACAGCAATTCCACCATTCATTTTGTCGTGTAATAAGATCCTCAGTAGAATTTACGGTCTTGTTTTGTAATAGAATCTAGTTGGAATTTTCTAGTTAATTGAAGTACTCGCAATGGTCTCGTGCTTGTAGCTTTCCTATCCAGAACGCGTAAATTATCAGTAACAAGTGAGTGGGACCAGGAAGTTCTTTGGTGTACCAGGCTATGTATGGGTCAATGCACAAAGGTGCCGCCTCGCGACCATCTACCTATGAGTCGAGCGGATCAGCGTGCCACGCCGAACCGAGCGAGTAACGGTGCCGCTTTCAAATATTTTAGCACGACTGTGAGATGTTAACTGTAGATATAGTGTAGTGTAGATGAACACAAGTTCTATAACGCTCTTGACAAATTTAAGGTAGATGTAGGAATTATTCCATTTAATTTAATTATGAAACACCAATAATAGCCTTAACATTAGCTTCATCAATAGTTTTATTAAGTCTTCAGCGATTTTTGTATTTTAATGTTAACTTCGCAGTAATCATCGTCATTGGTCACTGTTAACCCTTTATTATGCTTGAGCGCATTAGTGGGGGAGCTGCTGCGATCGTTCCGAGTGGTCAACATCTTGAGCAGTTGCATGGCATACACTAACTACTCTCGACTTCTTGAGATGTTTACTGCTCCGACGCCCATCTCTCGTCTGCGTTCGCGTTTTGTTGTTTGCCGATTGCTCCAACGATAACTTATCATCCAGTCAACTGTCCGTGTACAGCCAGCCTTATAGCTACACTTTTACCAATTCACTGTTGCCTGGTCGCTGACGCACAGAATATTTTTAATGCATAACACATAACCCGCACCAACACGTGAGAAAATGCAGAATACAGGTTCACGAAACCAGAATACTGATACGAAATACGACGTCCATCCCGGTAATTTTATGTGGACATTACGCGCGATTGCATCTGCGCGGTTATTTGGGCTAATTCAAAGGAACCGAGAGCATTATGTGGGCTACAGAAAGCCAGATTGACAAGCTGATACGACATGTGTGCTTGGAAACCAATAAAACCACGCATTTATCAAGGCTTGCGGTTTCCACTTGCATGAAATGGCTTTTCTAAACGCTGTTACGTTGATGTTTGGTCGTTGTGTTAAATAGTAACGGGTTTAGATTGAACGGTGCGTGTGAAAATGCGGCCAATCGATTCGGGCAAATTTAGCTCGAGTAAACATGCGGATTGTAGTAGGTACTAGTAGGTAGCAACGTCGACGGTGCCAAGTATGCGTTGAAATAGAGAAGATCGAATGATTCATAGCACAAGCCGGTTTCGAAAACACCCACCCATCTGTGGGTTGCCAGTATAACACTCGTGGCAGTCGTGGCGCTCAGCTGAAAGCTGTGATAAGAAATGTCGGCTGTATTGAAGTGGTACCATCTGAGAGCTATTCTCAGAGCAGTGAGACTTTGTCAATTATTTTAACCGAGCGTTAAAAAATGTACATTTTGATTTCCTTTGACATGTATGTTAAGATTTTGGGTAATTAATTAAAAAACATTTAATAATAACATAACTTATAGAAAAGCGGTGGTAGCCTAGTGGGAGAACGTCCGCCTTCCAGTCAGAAGGTCGTGAGTTCAAATCCCAGTGCAGGCACGTACCAATGTGTTTCTGTAAAACATATTTACGTAATTATCACTCGCTTTTCGGTGAAGGAAAACCCAAGTATTATTTCGGAGGTAGGTATGTTATCCATCAATCCGGGCCGGGGCCCCGTGGTGGATTATGGCCTAACCCTCCTCACGAACGTGAGGGGAGACCCGTGCTCAGCAGTGGGACGTTATGGGTTGATGATGATGATGATGATGATGAACTTATAGATTAATAATTATATAAATATTCGTGCCTACTTCAATAGGTAAAATTGAATTACTCATAAATGCTGTTATTTTTTTCAGACGTTCGCACAAACTGAATTCCTGTGGGCATAATATCTAGAGAGACAGTAATACAGAAAGTTTTTTATTGAATAATACTAGCTCGTTGGTACAATGAGGGCAATTTGTTCCCCGTCCAGCGAACGATTCCGAGAGGTCTATCTGTGACACATGGCCAGATCATGTATCATGTCATGTCTGTCCGTGACTTATTGCTCTCTCTGATGAACACTATGTTACCTTGATACACACTGAAGAGCACTCGCTAAATAAACCTGTCATAGTCTCTCGTTACGTTGCATATCCTAAAACTTTACCTACTCAGATAAGGCGAACGCCTCAATTAAAATTTTTAATCAGTTTACAAAATCAACTTTAACGCGTGTCATTGTTGTGATCAGTAACTTGTTATCGCTTTATTTGTGCGGCTTTCAAGTCAAAACGGCTGAATCGATTTTGTTGCTGTTCAGCATTTGGAACATCCACCAATCCGGACCGGACCCCCGTGAAGGATTATGGCCTATCCTCATGAAAGTAAGGGGAGACCCGTGCTCAGCAGTGGGTCGATATGGGTTGATGATAATGATTAAGAATAGAACGTAAAATTATACGCAGGAAGATGAATAAAAAACAGACGCAGCCCTAAAAATGATGATGAATCACTGCTAGGGCTGCGTCTGCATTGTATTATAAGTACCAGATGGAAGAACTTGATGGATAAAGGTATAGAACTAGATAGATAAGTATATTAGATTTGCACACTTTATCTGTACAAACATTTCCTTATTGCTGTCGCCGAAACACTTGAAAATTGCAAGCCTCTTCACTCGTCAGCGTTTGTAGAAACAGTTATGATTAGTTATTGTTCAAAGTATAATTCACAATCAAACAATGGCCACATTTTACGATAACAAAGCTGTTAAACAAAAGGGCCGTTATCAAAGTGCTCACTTTCTATATTGCAGAGTAATGTAGAAAGTACGTACTGTGTCGATTTATTCGTTCATTGACCGCTGAGCATTTGCATCGATAACCTGGCTTGGCCTGTATTGCTTTATTTCTGAACTCTCTGGTGGTACACTCCCGTGCGTCATCCCAGTGGTCTCCGCAAATAAATAAAACATATGGTATCCTCCTTAACTGATCGGATCTCGCATCTGTTTTTTCAGAATTTACAAGCGCTGAGGCGCTAAATAAATGGGTAACTACAGTTTTCCACACGATTCCGCTAACAAGTTTATTGGGAACTAGCTGTTAGCCGCGACTTCATTCGCGATAGCATTTCTTTTTGACACGCTTTTATTGGCTTGTTTTATTGTTAGTAGAAAACGGTTTCCCGCCAAAGGCTCCGAATATTATGTCATCACATTACTCATTATGTTGCCCACACGCTGGCTTCATACGAAGTTTTGTAACAATCGGCCCCAGTTTCTACACTAATTCAGAAGCAACCAGTGGCGGATCCAGGCCTCTGGTTCGGCTGCATCTCGAGTTAGTGTCGTGCGGATGGAAAACTCATCCCGTAAACACCTATTAAAGAGATTTAAAATCTATCTATATATATATAAAAATGTTATGTTGGTTTGTGTACGCTTCAAAAACTCAAAAAGTTCTGCACCGATCGAGCTGAAATTTAGCATGATATATAATCCGCACCGGGTTATATTTTGCGGTCGTATGTATGTATGTACTATCTACTACTTGCATGTTCATTTAGCACGTCCTACAGTCTAATCGGCTTGATGAATTTTGATAAATGAGGTATGATTAAATTTGGCATAATCACGAAAGTGACAGGCTATATTGACAGTCAGGTTTTGGATTTTTTATCTAAATACTGCTACCAAACAGCGGAAACAGCACAGCAAACGGTTTAGAAGTTTTTCGTGAAGGTGAAAGCAAACAGACAGACACCATTTTATTATACGTTATTTTATTAGTATAGACTTGTCCAGAAGCTTATTTAGGTAAAGTTAATTTTATTAATATATTTCAAATAATATTGACCTAATGACTTTCTGTTTTGCTTGATTATACGTACAGATATAGATTTCGCAAAATGGAAATGTTGCAAGCGCATAATGTACGTGTTCGTGCAAGTGATTGTTGCATTGCTCTGCCACGTTTTGCTTTGAAGCCATTTCTCGTCAGAATTCCTAATGTTTTCATCGTTTTACCAGCAGAGACAATAGCCGTGCGCGCCGCTCGTGACTCTTGCGTCTGCTATGACATGCGCGAAGTCAAAAGGAGGAGCATATGGACCAGCTCAAGTGATTCTGGCACTGTAAACATTACACCGCAAGTAATTTGCAAAACAAAGAGAACGTTCTCAAATAAAAATATTTACGCGCACTGCTGGCTGACTCAGGCCCTCTTTGTTTGGACGGTGGAAGAACCCTTTTACTGTTAAAATAAATTGCTGTCAAATAGCAGGAAACAGAATTATTAACTTTCAACATCGCACCAGAAAGAAGGTTTACGAAGGAAACAAATAAGAATCTTATTTTGACTTTAAGCTTACGAATTGGAGCTTATTAGAAATTTAATTACCTCATTTCCTTAATAACGGTTAACTACAATATAAAAATAAAAACACAAAATAATGCATTAATTTATAAAATAATCAAAATCGCCTTACAGGTTTGGTCTCTAGAACGCCATATAAGTACAAAAATACCTTCCTGCCTTCTACTTACCTGATAAATATACCTTCCTCTGCGTCGCGCACTCAGGTAAGTATTTAAATTAAATAGGTAGGTACATTTAAAAAATAAATTCGTTATTATTCTTTTTCTTCCCACCAGTGCACCGCACTAATAGTGGGGAGAAAGGGACATAGAACCAGTCTATGGTCCACAGAATAAATAATAGTACTAAAACTACAAAATTTAATATGTAAATTTTAGTATGAGAATTTAGTAGGTACCTATTTTATTTAAGTTACCAAAATATGTTTTTCATGTTGTATTCTTTTAACTTGTACATCACGGTTTATTATTGTTATGTCGGCACATGAATGGGACACTGCAACACGCCCGGAGGACGTGATGCATTAGCTTTAATTAAATAAGGACGTTTGCGGCGGATGAGGACGGACTCAGGCCATGTCCATGCATGATTTGACGCAAGTCAAGCGACTATAGTTTTTAGAATGGATGTTACAACTTTATCTACACTAATATTATAAAGTGAAAAGATTTGTATTTTTGTATGTTTGTAATTAATAAACTCAAAAAGTACTTCAAGAACGAACGAAGAAGAAGAAGTAGTCAAGAACTATTTCACCATTAGAATGCTACATTATCTTTGGGTAACATGGGCTATATTTAATACTAGCAGCGCCCCGTGGTTTCACCCCTGATAAATATTAACGCCCAGGAACCGTACATTTTTACGGAATAAAAAATATTCTATCTTCTATTCCAGGACCTAAAGTATCTATCTACTATATACTAAATTTCATCAAAATTCGTTCAGCCGTTTCGGCATTAAGAGAGACAAACAAACAAACTATCGCATTTTTTATATTACGATACAAGTTATATTAAGATACAAGTGGGTGTTGGTGGAACTATACTAAATGACTCATAATTCGTATAAAACAAGGAAAACGTTGTAAGGAAAACAATGTTTTTCTTACCTAACTTTTCCTTGGCCTTATAAGGTGATACGTTTTGCATATGGCGGAAAATTTAAATATCAAACTATTTTTTCGTTTTTGTACGAACACCCGGATAACTTTTGCCAATGATAATGAAATTCCACCCTAAGGAAACCGCCATGAAGAATTAAGCGAAAAGCATGTACCATTCTGCACTACGCCAGCCAGCGTGGTCGATTGTGGTTTTTTTGGACCACAGATAGTATTGGAGAGAAAGTAGCCAGTCCTCGGTCCTATAACAGAAATGGGATCAAAATGGGTTAAAGATGTGAACCTAACTACACCAAAGTCTAAATTATTCCCTATTTAGATATTTATGCATCAAGCTGGACCCCACGGTTACATCCGCGTGATTCCATATAATTAAAAAAAATATGGAAAAGCTACAAAAGCAAGTTTAGTTAAGTTTAAATATAAGCAAGTATAATATTCTGTGGTAAATTCAAATTGAAATACTTACTTTGCAGAAGTAGCTGACGTCCACTTCTCTTGCACATTGCTGCGGTAATGACTACTTGTCGGGGCACAAGCAGAACCTTAATCCGCGACCAATATTATGTACTAATATGCGCTAATACTAGAGAATACTAATACACCGGTAGATAACGTAAACACGCTCTGCAGAGGTGGGCACTCGTAGGCACTGCAAATCGGTTTAGTTCGAGATGAGTCGACGATAGTATTCTAGTTCGGTGCCCCGTACATTCATTGAAACTATTGTACTCTATGGCAATTCCCTTCCATTCTAGGTTCACGTTCTTCTCAATGAATACGACTTGTGACTCATGGTCAATAAACATGGTCTTAATTGAAGCGGCTGGCTGCTCAGCATAGCTCACGAGTGCATTCTCAGCAATTATGTGTCTGTATATTTACATACAATGTTTTATGACTGTGGACTGGTGACGACAAATGATATGCGTTGATTGTTGTATTCGAAAGGTCATGCGATTGGACATTGGACAGGATATATGGATGTCATAAAAAATTGTGATGGCTGCAAGATCGCCAGGAAATAAGATGAAGATAAGAGATAATAAGAGGCGTTCACGAGAAGGCCATAATAATGATAATTATAATTATAATGTAGCCGATGTAACGAACGATGCAAGTTACGCAGTACCTACAATTTATGTTTCAACTTTGGAATTCGTACTTAGTCGTAGAGGCAACAATTACTCAAGAGTAATTAAAGTGTGCCGTTGCCAATACGTGTTATTTTGTTGCTTGTGGCATGATAATACTAAGCTTAGATACAGTCATATTGGTAACGGCCTAAGACTGGACTAAGGGAATTTTTGGGTCTCGACCATTGACTATAAAGTTTTGGCTTTATAATCTTTGGTCGTGCCTATGAATTCGATTGTAACAACTAAGAAGTCTATAATGCGTCTGCAGTGTTTGGACATCCATTCCTTCGGACTAATCAGTGACAGTGGTGTACATCATTTTGTAACATTGAAAAAAAATACGAGAGACTCTTAAAAATGTTTCTAGTAACCTCCGCAAACTAACAATTTAATCTCATCTCTTATTTTTCCAACAGATAATTCTGAGAAGGCACCTATCAGAATCTCCATGGAGATAATGTGACTGTGATACCATCAAGATAAGGCTGATAGATGACAAAAATGACAAATGATAAATGCAAAATGATTGGCACGCCGCGCCGGTGGCGCACCTTAAAGATAGCATTGTCAGAGATGTTGGGTCAGTTCAGTACATCTCTTCAGCGACTGTTAATAAAAGTAAACAAGTTTCAATATGATGAAATACCTTTTTTTATTACTTAGTAACGAGATGATCAAGTCGTTCACCTGGTAGTAAGTTCCATGCTGCCCATACAGCTGCAGTGGCACCCAGAACTATCCATTACAAAATCTTGTTCGGCACTGCACTGTGCTCGTCACCCTGAGACAACGGTTCTAAACTCTCATATGTCCAGTAATTTCGCAGGAAAAATCCTAGTACCCTTCGAACTGGAACAGTAAAGTTTACACACCACTGCTTGGCGGATGAATATCTGGCAAAGGCTTGGTAGGTCTTCCCCAGGCAAACTCTTGTAGAAGAAGCCGACCACTACCAAATCTGCAACATTTTCGTAGACATATTTCCATGTTACTTTTTTCCAGCGACTTTGTAAGCTTGGACTTCACGATATCGTAATTATGACAAAACTTAAAATAGTGCTGGCGGTACAGGTTTTAGGAACTCCAGTCGTCAATACAAGTCTTGGTACATACCGATACCGGTAATTAACACAATAATTATGAAGAGTAAATAACACAGTAAAACAGACTATGTTAATAATTAGCGTGGTCTACTATTGAATAGGTGATATCTTGGTGATTTATAATTTTTTCGACTATATATTTCATTTTTCATGGGCTCATCCATCCAAAGGTTGCCTGGAAGAAATCGCTTTTAGCGATAAGACCGCCCATTGTTTACCTATTGTAATCTTTCTGTACTGTGTTTATTTTTTTGGTTTACAATAAAGAGGTTTCTATTCTATTCTAATATTTGACCACTGCTCAACGAAGGCCTCTCGTACTATAAATTCCACATAGCCCGCAGAATGCAGAGATCTTGGCCTCTTTTGAATACCGTTCTGCTCGGTTTTATTTTTGCATTGTCTTAGTTTTACCTTAGAAATTGTTGTCGAGTATATAAATATTAGTATTCTAGGATTTGGAGAGGTCGATGTAATGTCTATACTGCTTTCAAGACATTTAGTGATGATGAAAAACGAAAATTGTGCAAGCAGTGTTTATCTCTGACGAATGATTGTGTTTCATCAATTCACGTGAATACCGCATGTACCATGTTGACATATCAAATTTTAATGTCAACGTGGCTATGTGTGGCCGTCGAGTATTGGCGCCTGCAACAATGTGTGATCGATAAGTGTTGATAACGTCATGTTACAACGAGACTAGGCATAGATAACAATATATATACATGGTGTGCCGAAAAAAGTGCGACATTTTAAAATGGTACTTCGAGTAAGCAAGAAAGCCGTGCCAAAAGTCTACTTCAACACCCTCATCCATATTCCATATTAAATAGAACCAAGATAGACACATAACAATGACCTTGAATAAAGAAAAGGGCATATCTTTTTCATTTCATTTGACTATGCTATGATGTTCTAAAATGACTAATTACTTAAACACAAAATGGGACCGTAGGCTACCTAGGTATAACATACATTGCTGACTGCTGCCTGTCATACGCTTTATAGCCCACCTTAATTTCTTCATTGACTGCGGCATTGCTTATGGCATCTGTAAATAGTTGACAGTCCTCCAAAAACGATTTGCATCAACCTTTATAATTACAAAAGCGAAGGAATGAAACGCCTTACCTGCGTCTTTGTTTCCCGATAACTAACTATAATCTGGAAGTCTCCAACTTGAAGACCTCAAGTCAAGAGTGAATAGGTATCTTCAAGGCAAGCATGCTCCACCGTCGACCGTGTCGACACTTACCATCTGGTGATACTGCGGTCAAATGCTTGCATAAAATGCAAAAAAGAACACTTGCTTAGTCCCACCCACCACTATTGCCTATATGAACTATGTCTAAAACATTAAACACTAAAGACCTCATTTTAAAAATTAAGGTTATTTTATGTAGGTACTTATCTACCTAGATAAAATGTCCTTAATTCCTAATATACTCAAATCTACACTTATTCAATATCAATTGCGTATTGTACCTAATAGATTTGCATGACGAGCACCGACTAGGGAAAAGGTTCGACATAAGTTCTGTTTACAACAAATTGAGCATGTTGAGAGAGTAGGCAACGCGCCGTTTTATAACCACGTTGGGCGCCAAGTTTACATTTTTTAAGAACATCATGCGAGTTTTTGTTTTTGCGCAGATATAAAAAAGTCAAACTGAAAAAAGTATTTTAATAGCTGTTTTTATGTCATTAAAGCCTTATTTATGGCTTAATTCAACCAATAATAATAAAAATAATCAATACATTTACACCGTTGTTGTATTGTAATAGACTGAGTAGGTAGTTATCTAGGTAGGTCCTAAGGTATGTCGATATTACAAAAGAAAGAAAAATCAAACGAAATGAGATAGGTTACTCACACGATTTTTGAAAAGCGCTTTTATCTGTAAGGCCTAAGATACAAAATAGCATAAAACGTATATATTTATCAGCTGATTGACGTATTTTCAGATAATGTTAGTGATTAGATTAGATATATTTAGAGATTAAGTGGCGTTAAGGCTCTATTGTTACGCCGATAAACAACCTAAAGTTATGATACCTACTTACACAAGCTGTGGCTGAAAAGGTACCTTCTAGTACCTACTACCTACTTATAGAATTTTCGAGGCAAACATTGTTTCAAGTAATCCTTGTTTACGAGCTAGGTACTTCTATACGGCCTATGATTTTTCATACAAAGTTTTCCACGGTTCACTAAAAAGGTTGGACACCAAATAATGATGGCAGTTTCTGTGTATTGACATCACATTGACATCTTTTTACTAATACAGTATTTATTTTGCCTTTCTTATACGTATTTAGCTTAATTCTGACGGTCAGCACTGATGTTGGTCGTCCGTAGCTATCGCTATGAAACCCTGAAACCCGTGCGGATTCGGTCGGTGCATTGCTATGCACACAACATGATGGACTGCTTTCATAATTCAATCAAATCGATATAATTTTTTTTCGTTTAACCGACGACCGACTTCAGCGGGGCTATGCAGCACGGTGCCGATCAGCTCGAGTTCGTTTCATTTTGACGTTTGATTGCCACGGAACTCGTCATTTCAATACGAATGACGAGTGCCGTGGCAATTAAACGTCAAAATGAAACGAACTCGAGCTGATCCGCACCGTGCTGCATAGCCCCGCAGTGCTGACCGTCAGGATAAGATTAAATAGGTGGGGACCCAAGTGCGTGCACTGTACAACTCTATAGCTACATTGTACCTATAGACGGGTAATTACCCTACCTTTGCTTCGTCAGCCGGGAATAAACCCACAATACTATCTACATAATAATGATAAGATACTTAAATCGATTATTTGATACTATGCTACTTATCTTAATGATAAGATATCTATTAAGTAAGAATAATAAAATTGAGATGACTGTCTGTAATTTGTAAATACATAATTTTATATGCCATTTAAGTAAAACTGCTTGTGCTGCATGAATGTCCGTTTTTAGAATGTTTGCAGTAGGTATCTCTGTCTGTCTTGAATAGGCTCTCAAAAAGCGGGTAACGGTTTTCAATGAAAATTCTAGAGATTAAAGCTATAATTTTAACTTCAATTTTCGTGTATATTTGAAGTGTTTCAGAAGGTATGAATATAAAATATTAGTAAGCGCGAAGTCGCGGGTACATCTTGTATTACATATCATTTACCTAGCCAGAGCCACTACCAATATACGTACTAACCTATTTAGGTAACGTAGGTAGGTACCTATATAACGTATATTACGTCAATAACATCCAAATTGTTTACGGAAATTATAGACTACTTTCCAAGCATCACAAGGATGACTTACCGATATCTTAAATTATATAATTTATATAACAATAACATTATATAAGTAATACATCTGTGATAAGTTGTGTGAGTCATATTTGTTGTGCTCAATAATTGTAACATTAGTTACTATAATTTAGATCATGAATCACTTTTTTGGGGTGCGTGCACACGACCCAAAACGCCTCTCGAAAAGATTCCCGAGTCCTTTCGAGTTGTATTTTAACGTTCCAGAATGGTCTCTTTCGAAACCCATATTTTATTTAGATCAAGAATAAAATATGTCACAAATACATCTCTGCTTTAGTCTGTGTGAAAGGACAGAAGAACTAACAGTGGAGTTAATAAGAGTTACCAAAGAATATAAATGTACCATCTATCCTAAAGTTAAATTTTTTTTTTTTTTTTTGTTGAACCGTGTAATTGATCCGAAAACTTGTGGATATGTCCTTTAGAAAGCGTCGCCCAGACTGACCCGTGGGGTAATGTCAAGCTAAATCATTCTCGGCACGTCCAGGTGGATAGAAGCAATGTGTTGCGCTGATTGGTTTCATTTAGTTCGCCGTGGATTTTGAATTAGGACCGAATTTCTTATTGGTGATCCGATTTAACCTCTGATCGAATACACCTCGGTCTTCTATGTATTTAAAAATATTCTTGAGTGGCTGTTGGCGTCTTCACCACTGTGAAGCCACCGCTGAAGCTTTGCCCTGTTTGCCGTTTATGTCTACCAATTATAGCTATTTATATCTACCCAAATAGTTATCTTTGGAAATCTCTCCGTCGGTAAACACGTCGCTAATAACATAGTCCAAGAAAGCTACACTTTATGATCGGGATTAAACGATGGCCTAAATTTAGGGCGCCATGTGCGTAGCTTTTTGAGTCTCCACTCCTTCAAAGCAGGTGGTTTGTTTAGTAGGTACTTTATCGATAGGTGTTTTAGGAAAGACTATATTTTTTTAAAGTAACGTGCCTAGTCCCATTTTTATACCTTTTAAGGAGAAACTTGAGGAAAATTACAAATTTCTTTCAGTTTCTCTATCTTCATATATTTTTGTCTATACTACAGCGACTATGAAAATACTACCCGGAGAATAATTGTCGAAAAATCAATTTATGAACTAAGTGTATTATTATCAAATTTAATCTTTTCTTGAACAATATATTATATCGATGACTATTTATGATAAACTATACCTTAATCAGGCTATTTCGGCGTAATAATGAGTATTATTAGAATGCACAATGAACAGGAAATTATATTTTCTTGTTACCGGGAAGGGAAGCCGGACGAAAATAACATTTATTTTTGTCACTTATATAATTCTTTGTACTTTATCCTTGTCATAAACACAATCTATCGATTACAGCAGTATTGGTAGAGAATATGTTTTTAACAATAATGATTTTGAGTCATTTTGACTGAGCCGAGAAAATCAAAGTTAGACTCGGACTCCTTTGAGCATTTTTCGCAATCTCCCATCTTCATTCATACATTATGCAGATTGGATTTGGTTTTGCATTTTTGCAAATTTAAATTTTGCTTACATACAAAAATAATTAGAATTACTTATAATTAAAGTTTATTTACATTTTTTTATCACTTACCTACCCTGTCGTATTTTCTTACCAACTTAAAAAATTACAAACATAAAATAGGCAGGTTAGCCTATAGCTATCCAGTATACTTATCTAGAAAAAGAAATATTCAACACAGACTTTATTGAGACCGAAAATAAAAGACCCTTAAAATTAGTTACACTAATTAATTATAATCTGGACTGGATTGTCTAGGTTCAATCTTAATTCGTTTCTGTAACAATAAACTATCAATTTCATACATAAGTTCACATCTTTCGAGATCGGAGAATCTTCTCAATTTTGTAGCGAGAAGCTTTCCGTAAATGGCACATTCATCTTCATCTGTACCGCTTCTGAACTGGTTGCTTAAAACGTTGCTTATCGTGTTCAATGCATGTGTTATAAATGTATCGCATATGTGAGGCATGTGTTCGGCTCCGTAGTCCGCCTGTGAGACGCTAAGACGACGTTTCTTCACAGGGTTAGAAGACTGTTCGTACGGCGAGTGCTCACCGTTCGACAGTTCCTCAACGCCGATCTCGATGACGGGATTCCATTTTTCTTGAAACTTTGTGAATGATGATGATGATGCCTACGGGTGCAAGAGTCACATTAGATTATGAACATACTCATATAAAAAATTAAATTAAAAACAAACGTCACTGTTAGAAAAGGGCTGATGATCTTCAAACGGCTGAACAGATTTTTTTCAATCGTAGCTAAGACCACTCTCAATCAATTCGCCTATGAAATATAAAAAACTAAATCAAAATTGGTTCATCCGTTTTGGAGCTGCAACGACACAGACAGACTACCATCCAATTTACATCCCCATATGTTTGCGTTGGGAATTAGAAAGGTTTTGGTAATTTTTTGTTTTTTTTTATTGACTCACCCCGTCTTCCGCACTATTTGTTGTAATAGTTCTGCAATCGAAGACATCAGCCAAAAATGCTGCCAAAGGTTCGTAGAAAATCCATATGGGTTTGAAGGGATCTTTAGTATTCAGGGATGCAAGCTTTTTCTTGTGATTTAAACGAAAGGCAGCCATGAGGGTTTCTTTCTTCTTCTTTAACACCTCTATGGGAACGCCCAGTTCATCTGCAATTCGCTCCCATGCTTCGCTAACCTATAATATACAGAATATAGTTTAAAAATAATGCTGAGTGTAAAAATCTGGAAAGCCTTAATTATTTACGGGGTGTTGTAGAGCTAATTTTAGACAAAAATATGTTAGATATAGTTGAGGTAATGAAGAAAATACAAACACAGGACTTATGAAAAGAACAGTTTTCCGCGCTTTTAATATAATTATTACATTTGAAATCAACTTTATGACTACCGCCAAAGGCGTCTGTGGCGACAGCTGCCGTAGACATCTAGACGTGCTAGGTTTGTTGTTTCAATTATTTAGTCCTTATCCTAAGGTTTTTCTGAAGAATTTTAGTTAGTTTTGGACTTAACTTTCAAAAGTCTAAGCTTGGAGCTTTGACTGTTCAACTTCTATGAAGTTCGTTTACATTTAGCGGCTTGGGCTGAATTTTACCCCGTGGGCTAGAAAGGGGGCACCGTGACTACCTAATGTACATAGACTTGACTTCTTGATGATGGCTTATATGTGATAAGGCAGTTGTGCTGACACTGCTTCTACCATAGCTGCATCGCCCGGCTGAAACCAATCCCCCCCCCCCCCCCCCCCCCGGACGGCGCGGCGGCGCGCGGGGCGATCCCTTCGCCTTCGTCGGCAGTTTTTTGTGCGAAAGTCAATGGATTGGAAGGGCGAGCGAGTGCTAGTATTTATCCTTTATCTTTATCCCGTTTATACAATCTACTCTCTCGCTCAGTCCTTTTGTGAAATACTAGTGTTATTTGTTTGACTGTGAGCCAACTTGCAGACAGACAGAGGACCGATTTTTTTAGTCTCACCGGGTGACGAAATAGCTGATTCTCCAATCACCGATTTTTAGATTCGACTATTTTGGTAAAATGTATGTCACCTGCTGAGATTTAAAAATCGGCTCCCTGGAATCTAAACCAACGACTTATTACCACATAATACCATAGATTAATATTTATCAGATATTCTGGGAAAAGAAAACAGCAGTTCGGGTACCTACCTAAAAGTGGCAATAGCTGAATGTAAAGGAAGGATTTTATAAGATGTTTCCCACACTAAAATTACGAAAAGAATGTTGTTTGTTTACCTACGTATTTCATAAGAGTCAACGACCGGGAGACAAAAAAAAATACACGTGGAAACTACAGACTCTCTAACACAAAAACTTATTTAGGTAATAATAGGCTGAAAATGAAGTTTTAATTAAGTAACTAAGCCGGTACTAGAAAATAAGTAAGTAACAGTATGATCTCAGAGGCATAAGTCAGGGTTTTGTTATGCAAAGCGTTTTATTTGCCCTTTACCAAGGTACCTATTGGTTTTTATTGACCTTATAGGTAGGTACCTATTGATTTTTATGGTAATAAAAGTATAAAAAAAAATACCGGATTCAAAGAGAAACGCATTTAAAATCAACACGAACATACCTACTCACAAAGCTATACATATTTATGACAGGACTTACTTTAATTTTATCTTTGTTGAGTTTGCATCTTGGGTTCCAAATTGCTGGTTCGCTCTGGTATAACTCTATGAATTTATAAGTAACTTCATTGCTCCACGCCATTTTAGTATTGTGGGAAAGAAGTTATATAACGTTTACACACCACCGTGGGCAACCACGAACTGTGTGACAGGGGTTCACGTGGCCGCGTGCAGGCCATGACAGGCCATTGTGCCTAGTATTGATCGCCGCCGCCGCCATTAGCGACGATTTCCGGCCAATCACAGCTGTTTTGGCGGCTACGCCCTCCACGCTCTGCTTGGCTGTGATCGGCCATGATTGGCGATGTTTGTTATTGAAATTATGGCGGCAATTTTTAAATAGCTTGTTGAAGGGAATCCTTTCGGTTTTTAATACATTTTATTTATAAATCCGATATACAAAACTTACGAGTGCTAACACAATTATTGGAACCTTGGGTGATGCCTTAATTAGCGAAAACCGCCATAAATGTCACAAATGATAATTGTGACCAGTAACTATCTGATTTTCACTACACTAACTATTTGGAAATTACTAAATTTTTTTTAACTATTTTTTTTCGCTCTGAGCGATAAGACCGCCCATTGTGACACTAATTGTATAATTTGTTTTGTTCTAGTTTTAAGTTTTCTTTGTTCTGTGGTGTTTCAATAAAGAGTTTATCTATCTACCTATTTAATTTCTGACGCAAAACCATAAATAAACAAAAGCCGAGGAAGTAGTGGTAACAAAATTATGGATTAATGGGAACAACCCCACATTATGTGAGTTCGGAAAACATACCTAGTTAGTTAGGTTAAGGAAAACTGGCGTGGTACCTACTTCGGTAGGTAGGTACAGTTTGATTTCCATGACATACTTTAAAAGAAACTAGTTTTAGATAAAATGGCGTTTGCTTATACAGGTACGGTCGGCCTCAAAAGTTACTAACCATCCACGTACTTTAAAAAAATTATAATATTTCACGAATTGAAATATATTTTGCGTGTGTAAAATTTAATTGATAATTAGGGTATGTCGAGCTACTACTGAGGCCGACTGTACATCTACAACTTACAACCTTTTAGATAAAGTAGGGCACATGTGCACTAATTATCTGGTCTACTACTCTAGATTCTAGGCTAATTAAGTATGTAGATAATTTTAGGTCTTAGTTTTGCTGGAATCTGTAACTACCATTCAAAATACAGATCCTACTTAGGATTTCCTGAATCTATGAAATTAGAAGGAGGTAGGTCCCAAATGTAACATTAAAACATTTTTTTTTCATATCTACAAGTCAAGTCGTGAAGGAGTTCTTTAGAAGTTACTTGATCCTGTCTCTGCGAGTCTGAAGTGGATCCACCACCTTAATACCTATAAAGCCAAGAATGGAATTCAGGCTATTACACCCTTTTATAAGGTGAGGCTATCTATTCTGTGCTTCTAGTCAATATAAAGAATTATCGACTTTTATGTGAAGTTATCGGCGATCAGCGTTTAAGCGCAGCTATTACTTGCGACCATCAACCTGTTTTGAATTGATTTGGAGTTCCTGGAAACATTTGTATGAACGTTTTTTTCGAACACAATGGGTTGTGGGCCTATGGGAATGTCCCGTGCTAGCTAAGCTACAAGCGACCACCATTATATGGGAAGATTTTCTGTAATTAAAGGCCTACTATCTTCACCAATTTCTTATGTAATAAATAATGTTTAATTTTAATAAGTTATTTTAGTAGAGCTATTTTATGTATTCTTCCTACCTAACATTTGAATTTGAACGACATCGCAAAAGAAAACATTTGCTTATAGTCGCGTCTTCGTGTCGCGACAGACAAAAAAAGTCGTGCGTTATACATTAACGCACGATCTGTTTTACTAATACAAAGCTGGCCAACAATGCCCTCGACTCATCTGTCAAGAAGTCAAGAGTTGAACTCTCAAGGGCTGGTTATTCATCGGCTGGCAGCGGTCGAGCTTTCATCTCGGCTGAGTGATGACCTGATGGACATGAACGATTATAGACCGATGCTTTTGTTAGTGGAGGAAGACAGTTTTTCTTTCGACAATAGTGCGGCCTTTCAAAGGCATGGGAACGAGTTCGAAACATTATTCGAAGAATTGTCTAATAATATAAGATTCAAAATTACCTACTTGGAGTGGAAAGCACGTAACATGTTAAAAGCTTACCTACTTCTAATTTTAAGAAAATATTATACTAACTCAACCAGGAACCATAACCAGATCAATGAAACAGCCAATACTATAGGCAGGGGATTTTTGAGAAGGACTGAGCAACATTTTGTAGAAGTTCTTAAGATATTTTTCAATTGTTTGGGCTATTGCCAATTAACTTCTCAACAGCTATGGACGTGTAATTATGCGGGCCCGATCCGGTCCGGTTCCATACAAATACCCCGCGATGATATGAAAATAACCAGACGACAGGGTCAACAAAATTTTATAATTTTTATGTAACAAGCACGGATCGGAACCGAAACCGAACAGGCATGCCTGTTCTAACTTTATCATTAGAGGAGCAACGACCAGGCGGTACGGGGCCCGGAAGCCCTTCTGACGATGCTTTGACCCTTTGTTTATTAAATGGAGCTGGGCCGGATATTGTGCCGCTGACGGAAACGCGTCGTCGGCTTGCATCAATGCAATGGCTTCCAGTCAGGGCTGCCACCTTTTACAAAAAAATATTGGTAAAAAAAAGGTTCCCGAAACTGCATAATATGGTATCTAATACCTAGGTACCAAGTTTACCAACTATTTTAAGGTTTCTTGTGTTATGCCTCATGTGTCTATGTAGAGGGAGTTAATGACAAGTTTTTTGTCGATAAATATATTATTATTTTTCAAGAGAACACAAAAAGACACAAATCCATTTTAGCACTGAAAACTAGCTTTAAAACCATACAATATGTTAAATTGTGTCAAGATCACAAAATAAAGATGCTTCGAGAAAAGGATGGTACGGCCGTACCGCTTTTTTTTGCTCGACTTGGCGGGAGCATTGCTGTCCCCCAGATCAACGAAAGTAAGAATTTCAATCGTGAACTTATTGTTATATAAGTTAATTATTGAGAACAACGGGCTACGGATCTATGGGAACAACCCCAATAAATAAAGGCAAAGTCCACACAGGATATGCAGCGATTACGCCGGCATTTGTCGCTGACAATCATTCTTGTCGCATACCTGAATGTCTGTCACGCACGCCGAGTCTATGGTTATTAAACTAATATTAGCTTGTAGGAATGTGGATAAGTACGGAGTTTAGCCGCCGGAAATGCGTCACCAACAGCCGCTAACTTGCATCAATGACTTCATTGTCGAGTCCTTTGCAAATAAAGTACAAGGTAATTCTTATCCAGCGAAAGATTATTTTATCAAGAGAAAAATACGGTTTTTCTAAGTAATATTCCAACATGAAGTTTTCAGTCACTAAAATCTGGACTTATCCTTCTTCTAGATTCTAGTGAGTAGTCCTCAACTGTGGTTCAACTTGCGTCGACCGGAATTCGCTTTACAGCTCACAGTTCAATAGCTAATTTTGGCTTTTCTTTATTTCTAACATGTAAGTTATTCTAGAGTTGAATGAGCGCACACAACACTCTGAACGAATGGCCGATAGTTCAGTTGGGCAGTAATGATTATGTTTGCGATTAGGATGCGAGTGTATTTAGCCGATACCTTCATACTAACAATTCATCGGCCGATCGCTTAGTCTGTCATATGAGCGGGGGTTCCCCCGATTGATAATACTTTTTTTATTGGATAGACTCACTTTTCACCTTAATCCTCTAAGAATTAAAACGCTTTTGTGAAGTGACCAGATAACTGTCGCTGTGCTATCAAACCTAAAAGACGGTAACGTATGGCATGACAGATAATCATAAGCTTTAGCCGCTTCGGCTCGTGCTTTGGCCTGAACAAATACACCAAAACTACTTACTATCCCAAACTGTGACTTGATTGCCACGACACCTGTCAAATCCATATCAACCTCACCGCGCCGAACTCAATAGCACTCTATACTATGCAAAATCAGACAGCAGGATTTCCGTTCAAAGTCAGACACTATAATTATTCTATGGTAGAGATAAACTCAACCTTTAAAGGCCACTCAGGGCTGTTGCTAGTAAAGTATAAAATATACATTTTATGAATGAACGAGTAAGCAAATCGTATTTCTGCTGCGTCAACTAGGTATATTTTATGACTGTTGCTTCAACATCGGAATGCAGGTTACGCTGACTTTCAAACGGAAATGCTTATTAAAGGTATTTTATTATAAAAACATCTAATTACACTAACGTATACCAAACAGTTAATCATTAACATTCGTATCGTGTTACCCGCGATTTCTTTCGCGTCACGGCGGCGTTTTTAACCTCAATCAATAAACAACGTGAAGTTGCTCTAAAGTTTCCCTCCAAAGGCTATATACACCGCCTACAAACAGTGTTGATCAATATCTCAGCTTCTACCTGTTGGATTCAGTCGCAGTTGCAGTTGTATCTTAATTAATAACATGTTTCTCATCGATCACCAAGTAATAACCACACAGCAATTGGTTCAATAGATAGTTTAACGTTATGAGAAACCATACAGGATCACTATTTGAAACTTTTAGACCAATTATGTAAAATGTAGGTTGGCAAGCATATTTCTTGAAGACTCTTGCTCTTGACTGCTTTGTTATAAGTAAAGCTAACTGTAACTGTTATATTCACATCTTATTTCATTAAGAACTTAACATGTTTACACAACAAGCTAGCTACTGGAAAGACCAGTACTAACTATCCAGTATTTAACTGTTGGCACAAGCTATATGAACTTCCAGTTCAGTGACTTCACGCCTCACGCCTCGTTGTGATAACTTGAAATGCGTGTTTCTATTGACTGATATAATTAGAAGTAACATGGAGTATACATATAAGTACGTGAAAACTGGAAACAAACTTTGACAAACAAACATTAGCTCATTTAGATTTGCAGGTAAACAAGTGTAAAGTAAACTACCATCACTGTTTTCAACATTTTCTGTGAGATAGGGATTATGTATTCAAGTATCAATTTAATTGATGTAGGTAATGTTTTTTTAAAGCGGTGTTAGCCTAGTGGGAGAACGTCCGCCTTCCAATCAGAAGGTCGTGAGTTCAAATCCCAATGCGGGCACGTACCAATATGTTTCTGTAAAACATATGTACGTAATTATCACTCGCTTTTCGGTGAAGGAAAACATCGTGAGGAAACCCACATACCTACCCGAGAATTATTTCGGAGGTACGTATGTTATCCACCAATCCGGACTGGGCCCCCGTGATGGATTATGGCCTAACCCTCCTCACGAAAGTGAGAAGAGACCCGTGCTCAGCAGAGGGACGTTATGGGTTGATGATGATGATGATGAATGTTTTTTTAGGTGACACATCAATCCACACATCATTGCATTGCTTTCAAAAAAGTGCCAACCCTAAGCGGTTCCAGGGACTATCAACACTACAATCAGTATGAGCAAATTATGTCTTTGCTTCCCGTCGTAGAATAATAAATCCCGAGTTCCGTCCACACATTTAATTTTACCCCATGACCGACAGACATGACATTTCCATAGACGTTTGCCTACCTACACCATTTCGGGTCGCACAACTTCCAATTATTAGTCCTCTGTTTACGAAGCTCAGATAACCTATAACTAGCTGCACTCTCCGATTTTACCGGCGTAATCGGTGAACTAATTTATAAAATCGGATCAGTAGTCCAGATATAATCTTTACAATCTCGGAATTTCTGTTTTCTCACAATAAATACCTTTTAGCGGGATAAAACATAGCTGTCAGGGATAATTAGCTTTCTGATTTGTGGAAGAGTTTCGCGAATCCGATTAGTAGTTCTCGAGATTACCTACTACAAAGTCACAAACTAAATATAATCTTTAGATTTTTATAATATGTATTAGTAAGTTTATAATAATATGTCTATATAGACGAATTCATTCCCGCTCCGATACATTCGAAGATCGTTATGAAAGTCGTTTTTTGAATGCGTCAGATCCGGATTTAATTCGTCGGAATTGGATTCGAAAAGTTTCCGTCGCTTATGAATGGGAGCTGAATAAAGAAACCTTACAGCCCAGCCCTGACATTATTCCAACTGTGTCCTTACTTTCATTCTGCTATACGTACATCGCTGGGCAGTGATGCCAGATCGGGGGATTTTCCCTAAATATCGAGGATTTTTGGTGCCTTAGGGAGATTTTTGGGGTAAGAACGTGTTGGGGAATTTTCCGGGGAAAACAGTAAACGGAACTGTGTGTGGAAAAATATAAAGAAATTTAAAGAAAGGACGCATATTTAATTGGCTGCTACCTACTCCTTCCAACTTCAAATCAAATCTAAATTTGACGGCCTCCGTGGCGTAGTGGGTGATGATTCGACTGCTAAGCGTGAGGTTACAGTACAGTACTAAATAACATATTTGAACATAAAAACGAAAATAAAGATTTACGGTTGGCGCGAAATACAGTCTCGTTTATATTAGTGACCCGGTTTAGCTCTAAAAACGAAATTTAAATTTCTCACCAGAAACGAACCACCTTAAGCAAAAACTTTTGTTTAAGAATTAAAATTTTGGGGGTTTTTTTTCCGTAGTTTGATCTTTAGGAAAAAACTGAAACAGCCACCTGTCAACACTGTCGCTCGGTCATGCATGTCTCGCGACCTACATATCGACCTCTGGGTATATAACATGCGCAAACAAGCCACTCCACCGACAATGATAACAGATAATAGTAACCGTAACACCAGTGTGGGTAAGTAAACTTCCATGTACAAGCAAAATTAAATACCTACCAAGGTACTTAGCTTGTTCCCTTACGACTAAATATCCCACAGAAACCGTTAATTTTTAGGCTATAAAAAGTATCCTATGTTCTAATCCAGGACTTAAAATATCTGCTTAGTTCATCGCTTCATAATTCCTAAGTGTTATGCGCTGTTTGTAACATAAGAAAAGTAGTTCTTGTTGAAAAACTGAAATAAGCGGAAGAAACCGCGGGGAGCCGCTAGTTTCCCATTAACATGTTAACTGCTGAAAACAACGGTGTGTGCAGATCCGTAACCGTGGCTAGATAAGAAAATCGGATCAGCAGTCAAAGTGTTAAAATAAAGATGAACTTACAACCAAACCATAAATACTTGATTTTAACTAAAGTCGAGCGGGCGGAACTAAAGTTCCGTTCATTGATATGGATGGATATTATTATTATACTGATATCATTTTGTCGTTATAATTATGTAAACAGTTTGTACTCCGATGAGTTTACGCGCAATAGTTGGAACATAGTAGATAACATTTGTAAAACTTACCAGGTAAATACCTATACTATTAACTATCTATTCTGTGCTATTATAGTAAGTAAGTGAATACCTAATCGTGTAGATTAGATATAATTGGTATTCGAATAATTACTAAGAAAAAGTTCACGTGGCAATATTATACACGTTTATGTTGTTAGGGTTTGTAAATTTGTTACAATTAATCGATATCAATTAACTAAATAGTTACTTAATACCTCTTTATGCTGACAACTTTTTGGTTGAGATCTTTTTGGTTGAGTAGTCGGACCTTAGTCGGACGAAAAGAAAAGGGGAAAAAAGAAGGAATGTATGTCAGTGCGGCATTCGAAAATAGGAATCGAGCGAACGACTTTGTTATTTGAAAATATATGATGGTAAGGAGAAAAAGAAATAAAAACAGTGAACATGTTAAGTAATGTTTTATCTTTTAATAAACTTACTCCGGCGAGGCCTAGAATAGTGATACGTAGTCTTACAATGTAAACAAGGAAATTAAAAATAAGGTTGTTTATTGATGGCGTTTGATAAGTTATATTCGTTTTATCAATAATATTCTCAATTATAAAGAAGATAGTAGGTTAAATACTCGTAGATAGGTACAGGGTGTTATGTAAACAAGATAGAGTAGCATTTCAGCTGCATTTCCCGTTTTAGTTTTATTCGTAGTCGTAGTCCTCGCAGATTGGATAATTAGGTTATGTATGCAATAAATAAATAAATGAATATGTATGCCTGTAGAATCACCGAGAAAAACCACTTGGGTTTTCATAAACGTCAAATAAGGTGACGCATTTACCCTGTGGGTTTACCCATTAGATTTTTATGACTTAGATGTGCTACACCATCAGGAATTCCTAACTGGGGGGCAGAGAAATGTCAAGGGGCGCCGAATACGTTCACATTTATAAAAGAAAAATGACATTAGCGTATAAACTAAACATCTCAATATCACATTCATTGATTCTGTCGCTTGTCGATAGCGATCTGATGATAGCTCTGGCGACAACTGAACCTAGTATCAACCATTTGGTACAAAGTATGCAAGTTCAAGTAGATATTTTAAGTAAGTAATATCATAAATTATTATTGTATGTAAATAAAATAATACTTAGATAAAAATAAATATTAATTACTCACCTTGAATTGTACAGTGTATTTTTACTTTTAAATATTCATAATATTATAGTTCCGATCAGGTACCTATTTAGGAAAAAAATTGGAACCGTTGCCAGGAAAATTGGAAAATTTGGGAAAAACAGGAAACGTTTTTTCTGTGATTTTTGTACATTTTGACATTTGTTTTTTCTTTGTTTTTTTCGCTATCTTCAGATGTTTATTTTCATGTGACATTTGGCTGTTTTGAATCTGGGAAATACAGTTGCGGAAAAACTGGAATTACACGGGTGAAACCGCGGGGCGCAGGTAGTAATAAATAAAAATCGTTATAATAATGTGCATTTTTTGTTTTAGTCTCTTACGTTATGCTTCAAAAATATGTGCGATGTGATTGGAGAAAATTCTAAGTTGGTCTTTGTGTTTTATTTATTAAAAGCTATTTTATGTAAGCTTTATTAATGGTGGCCCTAGAAGACAGACACATGCACTTTGGTAAAGGTAAATATAAGACATTCCATGACTCTACGCGCAGGGCACACCTGTGGCACGGATTAGCCCAGCCACCCACAGGCATGCTCAAACATGCATACGTAAAGTATACACAAAGACTAGATTACTGGATAATGTTTCAGATGTAGGTGTTTCTGTTTAACTACCTTATTTGTTTTACAAATTACTGCGACACTGTTGTTCTCATCCTTGGCGTGTTCTTAGAACAGTGGCACTTAAGTCAAGTTAATCTGGGAGGTAGAGAAAATATAAGATTGGTGCTTAAAAACATCATCGCCTATTCGGCTATCATTGCGGTCGGGCAGGTTAATACCTGCCCGAACGCAATGGTAAACGCATTGGTGGAAAGCATGGGAAACTTTTTTAACCGATTTCATTGTAGGTCTTAATCATAATCCTCGCACTAATAATGGCATAATTGAAAGAGGAATCTGGTAGTTAATGGCAGCTATTGATTTATTTATTCGTTGTAAAAGGATTTAAATCGACTAGCATTTTTTCTTTATTTGCCCGAGTAACGAAATGAACAAGTCGTTCACCTGATGGTAAGCGCCACGCCGGCCCAGTTAAAGTGCCACCCAGAACATTGCATTGTATAATCTTGCGCGGCACTGCACTGTACTCGTCACCCTTTTTTTTTTCCCGGGGAAATGCATTAGGCATACCACCCCAGCCCCGGGGGAGGGGGGGTGGTTATGTGGGACTCCCCCGCCAGAACGCGGTCTGACGGGGTTTACCCACTAAAACCCCGGGGTGTTCTCCTCTCCGCATTGTAGAGGTGGCCACGGGTACGAACGGCGCTTCCGCGACCACCTCTGCGGGTGCCCTCTCGGGCTCGGCACGTGAGGCTTGGGCCTCTTTCTCCGCTGGGTGCGTCCCTGAGCACACGGGCCGCACCTCAGCTCGGGACCTCTGACTTGGGCGTTGGACCCCCCGATCCGCGGCCCTAAAGTCCCCGTTGTGGTCCTTCACTGTGTCCCCTGCTGATCAGGGGGACACGTGAAGGACCTCTTCCCGCCAGGTTATTTGCTACGGCCACCAATTCCCCTAGGAGAATTGCTGACCGAACCCCAGGGTGCACCGTCCCAGCTGCTGCCCTTCCCTGCGGATGCAACGCATCAAGAGGGACGAACAACAGCCGGGCACTCGTGGAGGTTACCTGGCCCGCACCCCAGTGCTCGTCACCCTTTTTTTTTTTTTTTTTTGCCCGGGGGAATGACCTTATTCATACCTCGACCTTGGGGGAGGCCGGCTGGTTATGTGGGGCTCCCCCGCCAGTGCGCATCCTAGGGATGCACCTGACTGGGTGTACCCACTAAAAAACCCCGGGGTGTTCTCCTCTCCGCATGTTGGGGTGGACACGGTATCGCTAATTGCGTTTCCGCGACCACCCCTGCGGACGTCCGGGCGACTGCCTCGGACTCGCCTCTAGGGGCACTCGGCCTCGCCTAGGTAGGATGCGCTCTGGAGAACACTTCAGAGCGCATCTCGCCTCGGGACTATGTGCTGGGGCGTTGGATCCCCCGATCCGCGGCCCCTAGTAGTGCTCGTCACCCTGAGACATCGGTTCTAAAGGTCTCAAATGCCCAGTAATTTCGCTGGTAACAATGCCGTTCAAACCGGAACACAGCTTATTTTAGCATTCTTTATTTGGAATCACTCAATCCGTTTTAGACAAGAAACCTAAATTCGCTACCACGTTATAATGTTGGTTATACTGAAATAAGCATCAAAGTTAGTTTGGTATATCTATCTATCTATAACACAAATCCCAATGGATCTAGGCTGCGAGGTAGATATATATAGAAAGTGGTCAAAGTGGTTCGCACGAGATGTAAAGCCGCGCTTAGACCCATAGAATTTTATGTACCGTAGGTACTACATATACTTCAATGCTTAGACCGAGTGATAATTGCTTGCCCACGAGCGGAGGCCCGAGACATCTCAATTAGCCCCCGACTGGTCTGCCATTGACTTCATCCGCCATTCACTCCTCCAGGAGCCATTCATTCTTGTCACACAGTACAGAATACACAATAGTAGACTTCTTAGCAGAGTACGGCAATTATATTTTGACCTCACCGCGTACCACTGTTGTCATACAACTCATACAAGCTCTAGAATATTCTGTGACATTTGATATAGAAATCCAGTTAGCTCCAAGAAACAGCGACGGCCACAATACAATTGTCGGATCGTAAAGCTTTGAAAAACTTTTGTCGGAAGGATATATGTGGCCAGGTGGTCCAAACTCTAACCCCTTTAACGTGAGTTAGCTTGCGTCTGTTAATTGAAAGGGAACTGTTGAGGCTCTTTTAGATGTTTGTCCTTGAAATGTACCCATCTGTAACATTTAAGCTTTCGTTGTTTAGTTTCGCTCTTTGGAATAATTATATACATACACTTATTTATGTACCGAGGTAGTACATGAGTCCCCTTTGAAAACTCAAGGTTTTTTCGAACTATTATATCTTCTTAACTACAAAGGTCAAGAGCAAACTTATCTCCGTTGTATTTCCGTGTTACGAGTCTCAAGGTACTCTTGTTGGAGAGCGAAGGGCTGAACAAAGGACAGGAGTATTAAAAAAATATAAATCGGACAAATTGTCTCAAGCCGCAAAGATATTTTATCCTTTTAAAGGGTTTCTATTATCGTAAGATGACGTAGTCGCTGGCGCCAATAAATACAACTATCTTGGGTAGAACCTTAGATTAGACGATACTAAACAATTTTCATTCCTAAGATGTTAGTCATCGCATCGCACGCAAGAATAAGGCACGTAATGAATATACCATTGAGCAAGTCTAGTACTTACCACAAAGTTATTGCAGGCCTGAGGCAACAGGAAATGTTATGGCTTATGGAAGTTATAGATAGAAAGATAGATAGGCATCTATTTATAGAGAAGTCAGTGAGCAAAATCAAATGCAGCATGCACCTGAGATTTTGTGCCGGTCCGTTCTATTTATGGCCGCTTGACTACCGAATAGGTGCCAAAGTCGTAGGTAGAGACTAAACTATATTTAAAGAGGACTAGAGAGTTAAATGTTGTCCCGATAAGTGATTAAATTATTACAAAATTAAATCTTTTCTCATCGACTTTTTCCACTTGGTCAGTGTCGTCAGTGACGAGTGGGTTGACAATGTCATGAGCTGCGCCAAATGTTTATGGCACGGCTATATTGTTTCTGCAAGACCGAACTCAAGTGCTAATACCACATCTCGTTTGTTCGCAGTGAAAGTCACATTGTGACATTTGATTACAACATCAGTGGCTTGCAGCTAGACATTGCGGAAGCCAGGCGCCGCTGACTATTACCTCACCTCGCTGCAGCCAATACCACGCTACATTGACTGACCAGTAGAGTCCAGAAGACATATATAATGTCTAGAGTCAAAAGGATTGTTAGACTTTGACCCCGGTTGGTCATCTGCCACTACTCTCGCCCTCCAAAGTTCCCAAAAAAACATTTCTACTGGAGTAGTTACACGTTTAGTAATACAAGGTTTTAGTTATTTGGCAAATACATGTCTAGTTAAACAGAGGTCAATAAAAAAAGAAGGAAAATAAAAAATTAAGGGCTAAAAAACACAGAACAGCTTCTGCAAATGGTTTACAGCAATTTCTCTTGCTAAGGACTATGGACACAATTACCTCACGTTTTATATAAGGAAATCTTCGAAAGCAGACCAGTGGTAATGTAAATGAAGTTGAAGCGATCGTGACCAACATCGTTGGAAGACCATAAAGGGATCGTGTACAGTACACGCGTAATGTATACCTGAGTCAATGTGAATCAGCGCCGGCGCGTGAGGGTTTGCGCGTGCGTCTGAAACATTGTTCTTGTGCTACAATAGCCTGCCTGATGTCATACAACGACGTGATATGGATGAAGAAAGCTATTAGCTAGCGGGTCAGCACTGTTCTATTCGTTTTAATTCGTATTTGGGCTTCCTATCATAGTTTTTATTAGGATAAAAGAACCTTATTTCCTCCTATTGATGAAATGATTTGAGTAAAATTATTTTGATGTCAAAATTATTTATCAACAATACATTTACCTTAAAGCAAGTTACTCACTTTAGATCCATGTGACGACCACTGTCCAAAGGCGAAAATTAAAAAAAAAATACAAAAAAAATGTTTACAAGGTGCTTTCAGATTACTAAAGTACCTTCAATCCTTACTAACTGTAACTGTTAAGGTACCTTCTTCAATATAGTATCCTTCAGCATCAACAGTTTTTTGAACTAGATATGGGAATGCATAATAAAATTAATGTTGCAATAACAAGCAATCTGAAATGAGCTCATTCTGTATCAAGTGACCTGGTGTCATCCGATATCAAGGGAATGCAAATATCCCTGAGAATAACAATAAAGGTTTGTATGACACATCAGATGTAGCTAGAAGTTGATACAACGGTCGTTGTATGTTGAATTTTATAGACAGAAGAGAAAAAAAACTGCAGAAAAAAAAAACAGTCAAAAATAAGGGAAGAATTTTTTTTTTTTTTCACGAAAGTGACTTGAGACCCGTGCTCAGTAGTGAGCTGTGGGTTTTTGTGATGATGAAGACGGTGATACCAGACAGGAGCTAAAAAATGTTATAAATGCGAAAGTAAATCAATCTGTCTGTAATACCCCGATTGATCTTGATGAAACTTGGTAGGATATAGTTTGAATCCCGGGGAAGGACATAAGCTACTTTTTATCGCAATAAACTGTATTCTGAGCGGACACAGTCGCGGGCGAAAGTGAGTAGACTATAAGTATATCATCGGATTATTTACCTGTACACCTATACACCTACAGCTGTGTAATCTAAATACATATTTTTATATTTAAAGGGTAGATAACTAGGTAATTTCTGCATGTACATATTATCACATTCTTCATTATCACTCTTGTTGGAATGTATGCACAGATTACACAGGGTGTTTGGTAGAACGTGTGCCATGGGCTAACGGAGGGTAGATTAGACCCGGGCACCATAATTGGTGGCCTTTATAAACCTCAACAACCTCACGATAATTTAGAAGTTTTTTTTTTTATTTAGTGACGTAATCTTTTATTTAAATTATGTAGATGCTTTTTATTGTTTTTATTTGTATCTGTCATGTTTGTCTAAACTACTGCGAGCGATCGTCGAACTACATACACGGACCGCTCAAGCAGTCAACAATTCTACTGAAATCGCAAGGCGAGACGAGGCGATTCAAGCATCAGAGCCGACAACTGGAGGATTCGGGAGCAGTATGATTTGAATGAAACACCTCGAGCAGTTGCCACCGACTTCTCATGCAGTACATGCAAAGAAGACTACACTTCGCTTAATAGTCGCTGCTTGAAGTGGCCAACGAATAGCTTGTATGAAATTAGGCTTTTTCGCGTAGTTACCGCTATGGGCGCTGCACTGAATTTCAAACAAATGTTTTACTAATAAGTACTTGCTAGAGAGTGTGGTAAGCAAAATTCGTAATACAGGCCACATGTCACCCCGCCAATATGTTAACCACTGTTGTTACGTCGGCATGAAGATTATAGAAACACTTACGCTACCAACACGCGATCGTGGGCTAGAACAGATGGGGAAGCCATAAGCTTTTAATAGCATACCTACAGGTTGTCAAATTTAATGTATTAGTTTTTTTAATTGTCAAACATTTTATAAGCCGGGCCATCAAAATCCCGAGCGAGAAGGACGGCAATGGGGAATTTTCAGAATAATCCACCAAACTGCCTCTGCAGAGAAGCTCGATTCAGATGTTAGAGCATAATGTTTGTATGTAGTTACCTGTTTGTAATGTTTTAGTTGGTATACAGGTAAAAACACGCTGTTCAATCGAATTAACGGACATGATAAAAATAATGTCTAAAACACCTTAAAATAACACCTAAAATAGCATATTATCATCAGATAACATAAATTAAGTTATTGTATTATAATAAAACTTCGCATTGTGTTGAGTGGATTGCCATGATTATGCTGGGTACGTGAGTGTTGTAGGTACATTGTGCTTATCAATCAATTATTTGATTGTTTATAATTATAAATTCTAGGTATTTACTTATAACAAAGAATTTGTATGTATATTTCTGAATAATATTTTGCAGGCATAATCCGACTCGAAGGACCATGTGGACCCAACCATCGACAGGTTAGTTAGGGTCGTGGACTGTAATATTAAAACGACTTCGCTTAAGTGATTCAGTTCTAATTCTGAGATCCAGGAAGTAGAATAGAAAACCAGTATAATAATAATAATACATAATTATACAAAAACGATTGCGCATGCGCTACGATCCACGAACGCGGTAAGAGGGAGAACTCCAGAGAAAAAAGAAAATATTTTGAAGTTGATAGTACAGTCGTAGCGACGTTTGACACATGACACTGATAGGTAAAACTAGTGTTGAGATAAATCCCAATATTTTTATTATTGTAATTGAATCTGTTTCCGTTTCATATTCAATTTCATAAGATTGTCAATAATAATTTTCCGGAGTCAGACAATTGATCGAGTACGTATACCGTAATTTGTACGATACGTCCATTTATAAACTACTAACTGCACCCGCGGTTTCTCTGGCGTAAACTTTAATTAGTATTATCCCACAGGAACCGTATTTTTTTAGGCCAAAATAGTATCATTTGTGTGGTTTTGCATGACCTAATTACAAACTAAGTACAGTATCTATTTAAAAATCTTAAATAAATGGTTAGGTTCGTAGCTGATATCGATTTCAATATCGATTTCCAAATGTTCGATCTTATTTCGCTACCAACATTTTTCTTCAATAAATAATTTATATTTATTTTCCAGACAATCTTCTTCAATGGGATTCGTCAATTGGTTCAAGTCATCCTAAGTTAAATACGAGCTTGCTTTTAAATTAACCAACATAAAAGGGCGACTTCAACGATGTCACGCTAATTTCTACAAACCAGTCGGCGTAATAAACTGTGGTGTTAAGCTACAGTTAAGCTGCGTACATATGGAGTTTGTGTCCTACTCTAGTAGTATGCTCACTGCTGAGCATCGTGATGACCCGACCATCTTTGCCTTCACTATCTTATGCGACCTCTGACGGATGGTATTATTCAGCTTGGTGTCCAATGGTTTAGAGACCTGATTGGACCATATTTTTCGGCTTTGACCTTTTGTTCTCTTGCCTTCCACTTGTCCCTAGAAGCTTCTTGAGGTTATCAGCGGATCTTCGCGCAATATGGCCAAAGTATTAAAGCACCCGCTGGAGACATATAGTGGAGATTTTCAGCTTGTGTAGATGACACATAAAAAGTTAATTACGGAAACGTCATATTTAGTTAAATTAGGGTTATTTTTTATTATTTTGGAAGCTGCCAACGTTAGTTTGAACCACGAGAAAACAGATAAACGTTTTCATATACAAATACTTACATAGACTGCTAAACTAATATAACTCTGCTTTGACTTTGCCGAAGTCTAGTAAATTGAAGTTATTTTGAGTAAAAGCTATCTTCAAATATTTAAGGTATCTTTGGTTCTAAGTGGTGTTTATTTTAACCATCCTGTATATTGAACGAAATGTCACTTACTAAAAAGTTTTACTGTAATCTTTTAGCCGAATACTTCCGGTAAGATACGGAAAATATCGGTCATGGAATTTATTTCTCCGCACCCCAGCCTTGCTCATAACTTCAACGGCCTTACATGAAAATTTAAATACTTGGAAGTCTTTATCTGGCATTGTGATTTATTTATTATCAATGATATCTTATGAATTATGTACGAGGCCTTATACTATTCCTAATTCAAATATTGTAACGGCTGCGCCGGCGCCGGCAATTTGTCACACACCCACTCATACTGTAATTGTGAAGCGGCCGTCGCATCGCGTCGTGGGTGGAATTTAGTCACAGTGACAGAATACTTCAGAATCGTAGGTGCTTCATTCGAGACAGTCAGCCTTTATATTCTTTGGACAATTACGAATGTCGAATTGTTACGCGCAGTGTTGCCAATTTACTTATATATGAATACTACTAATATTAAAAATGCGAATGTTTTTGAGGATGGATGGATGTTTGTTACTCTTTCACGCAAAAACTATAGAACGGTTTTGGATGAAGTTTGTCACAAAGATAGTTTATTACCTGGATTACCACATCTGATACTTTTTAACCCGTAAAAATGAATGGTTTCCATAGGATAATACTTAACATGTCTGAGACCGCGTGGCGCAAGAAGTAAATTATAAAATATTAAATAAAGAATTGTTCCTTTTTAAATACCCTCAATTTTGCATTAATCCGTATGAACTTCTTTTAATGTATCTATTATTTCTGTGTGTTTTCTACATTACATCACTTTCTTAGTAAACAATTAACAAGAAGAGCAAATTACAGCTTTTATATTTCTTACTGAGCTTATGGAATTTGTATGTTACAGCATTTACGCTTTCTGAAAAAATATTGCATATTTAGTTTTTCATACATTTGGGTATTAAGGTTACGACGTTTATTGGTCTCTTTTTTTGTCCAAACGCTGTAACACACATTTCAACGTCCCCTAGGAACTTTAGGATATAACTAAGGTAGCAGTATTGTAGCTTTGTATGAAACTCACCAAATATCCAAAATTTACGTTTATAGGTCGAGTAGATATTGAGTTATGATTTTTTTTGAACAAAAAAAGAAGTTTTTTGGCTCTGGTGAACAATTTTGCGTTTTAAGGTTACAGCGTTTACCCTTCTTGCGTCGACATGTATTTAAAAAAAACCCTTTGGTACGTGCCCGCACTGGAATTTGTAATCGCAAACCTCAGCTTGGAAGCTCCACGTTCTTCCCGCTAGCTAAACTACTCATATCATCGTTTTTTTCATTCAGTTTCAGTCATTAAAATTTAGCCTTAGTGCAGTTTGCCAAAACGAACTGTAGGGTAAAGTTGTTTTACTGCATACCTACATTATATTGCGGAGGCGGGGTATATGCGTGCAAGCGCATACGCGCACCAGCCCAGCAGCCTTGGCAAGGACGTCGCTGCGTCGCGTCTATGCACCGGTCATCAATATAATTAATTCCTTCCTCGACCCCACTACTGACTCACCATCGCTAATGCCTCGCTACTCAAATGATTACAATTTATATCTACAGCCAGTACCGACAGGTATTGTCACTAGCGACCTCTATGCTCAAACATTCACAATGGTAACCGCGAACCGTTTTAGGAAGTCTTTGGAATGCGCCAAGTTATGAGTTCGTTGCATCGCGTTTGAAGCACCGTCAGCTGTTAGGTATGTCAAGAAACCGGTAACGTAAGGTAACATGTTGGGTTTTTATACTAACTGGAGTAAGTTCACTTGACAACTGAATATGCCCACAGATTAAAAACCGTGCTATTTTTTTAAGCTCGTAGTTTTTTTTGTAGTTACTTTCGTGGGCGAGCCGCGACGGGCCAGCCGCCACGTTATCAGTCACGCAATATTGTGACTAGTGTTCATCATAGAGCGGTGGACTGATGGCCGAGTGGCAATTAGTGCGTTTTGGATGGTAGGTCAAAGTGTATTCACATACTACGTACATACTACGTACGTCACATACACATACGAACGTAACGATTTCAATTTATTCAAATTCGAGGAAAAATAACTAACAGTCGGCAATAGCCCTATTTTTATCGGAACCCTCAAAAGGACGATTATGTGTATATGAAACATATTTTTGTTTGTTACCTACTGAATCAGAATGTAAATAGGTGTAGAATGAAAAATTTGCCAAGTTTTTAAGGACTACACTTTTTCTTGTATCCTCTAAAAGTCTAAATCGTCCAATGGAATCGCCCATACAAAAAAAAACATAAGACAGCATGACATTTTTTTTTGTTTTATGTATTTTTGAGCAATTAACGAAAAGTCAGCAGTTTTACAAATAAAGAACCTGCAAAGTGCGAGTATAACTAGAGGTCCCAAAGTTCCGAAAGAACAAATTTTAAAACAGAGCTTTTCGGGTGATATCTAGATATTACGCAGCCGTAAAAAGTGTGTTATTCTATACTATTTCAGGAATTTAATATTAAACATAGTCAGCACATTTTTAAGTATTTATCATAAATGACGGGACTTTTCCATTACGTATAAGTAAGTATTAATGGTTTTGAGATAACCTTAATTTATTCTTATCTTACTTGTACAAGAGTTTTTAAGAAGGGATCTCCATTATGAATAGGAGGCTTTAGTATCCAGTTTGAAACCTGTCCACTTACAAAGAATGTGACTCATGCTTCTTCGGAACTTGCTGGTCGACCTCGAACCACCTTGGAATTTTAAAACTACAACTGGGGTCGCATTTATCCTCATTTTTTTTTAAATTATGATTCACGTCCAGTTTGACTTTTTTTAATTCATATTAGGTCACATTAATGGTAGGTAAAGCTCATTCCAAATTGGTCGAAAATCACTGAATATTAATTTATTGGTTTGCTAGAATGGAATGACTCTCCATTGAGGAATTGACTACCTCTAGATACCTACGGGAAAATTACAAATTTGCAAAAAAAACCTAGCATGACTAAGACTATTACAAAAAGGCAACATTTACATTAAAAAAAAAGATTGGGAATAATGAGCAATAGATAGTAACAATGTTGATAGCTTATCACGGTCATGATACCCAGGCGTGTATCGGTTTATTTTGGCTGGTTTTTTACCCTAACAACAAATGTTTAATGATATTAATGTGATATTGTAAATGTGAAAAAAAGGTTATCATTTCATTACTTTTTTTAATGCCTGTATGGTTCGATAAAAGATCCGTGTAGCTCAATTACTATTTTATTATAATATGGTTTGTTTTGTTAAGGGTCCATAACCCTTCTTATGAAGTCAGTAATCATATGATAGATAGATAGACTGTCTCTCAAAAGATCTGATAAGGTTTAATGTTAAGAATTCATAAAATATACTTTGGTGATCCTATAATAAATATCTCATCCAAATGTCCGAAGAATCCAAATGCGTCTTGCCGGCGAAAGGCGGCGTCTGCGCTATTTCAGTGCGCACGCGCCGCCGCCGCCCCGCCCGCGCCCGCCCTATATAGTTACAGAATCCCAAGATGTAACAATAGCGCCGAGCACAGAACAGCCACTTGGAAAATATGCCTGTATTTACAGAATCTCTAGAAATTACCAATTTATTAAGGTGTCAGTTTGTTGTAATCGGATTCGGAATTAGGATTGTTCAAAAATGAACATAATTACGAAAAAATACAAAATATAAATTATATAATACAATAATATATGAGTAGAGGGCAATATTTGAAATACTGACCATTTTTAGTACCTTTTGGTGAAGTAACTTGAAAAGGTAAATTATATAGAAATAGACTATAGGATTGATATGAATAATTTACAGCTTTAAGTTTCTACTGTCTTGTTAACTATTACTGTTGCATATTACATAATATGAGTACGTTATCAAACATTTGTGGCAATTAACAATTCTTACATCCGATACCTATACTAAGTTATCAACGCGGTTTGGTAACCGGAAAAGGCAAAGGATACCACTACATTGCAAGCAGACTTTGCTGTTCATTATCAAAATAATTATATAAAGTTATTTTGCATCGCAACAACGATAATGGCAATTTTATTTTTAACAGATCAAAAAAGCACAAGGTTTCAATTCGGTTGTATTTTTTTTTTCTATTTGTTACTCAGAATTCCGTAAGATATCAACCGATTTGGATTTTTATTTTATTAGAAAAAATAGTCTTTCAGATTGGTCCCATAGAAATTGCATCGAAATCGGTTTAGTAGCCTAATTTTTAGTAAAATAACTATAAAAAATGTCATCGGGCTTTTATTTCGGATTCCACTTACCTTTTATGACTTGGCTTATGTATGGGGCACGTGGTAAACGCCACCGTAGTTTTATCTAGTTCCTATCTCACAAGACTTGAGTCATCCCTCGGTGTGCTCTGAAGTCTTGTCGATGTATTACCCTGAAAGAAATACCATAAGGTTAATTATGTGAATTTCACATTCGTACTATTTTTTTTTACTATTTCAATTATGTTCTTTTTTATTCATATTCTGTAACAGTAGTCTAAAGGAAAACAAACGAACATCGTATCTATAATGGCTTACCAAGTTTATTCTATGAGGGAGCTGTGAATTAGGCACGCATGTTTCTGTTCAAGAGATCCTCGTTTAGTCTACATTCTTGAAGCCAGACGTATCGCAGCCAGACGGAATGGGTGGCGCCGGCATGCATAGCATAACTCAGAGCACTTCACCTCTGCGCCAAAAAAACTCTTTGATCAGAGTTTACAAAACGAAAGCGCTGTGATCTTGTTGGTAAATTGAATTGATCCAGTAACTTGAACTTGTGTACTAATACTCTTTGAGTAGGAAAGTATATAATGTCATACCATCATCAGCCAGAAGACGTACATCGTGAACCTCTCCCTAGAATGCCACTAGGCGGTGGCTGTTCGTAATAAGCGTTTCCTCGCGACTTACACCAGGTCGGTTAACCGCGTAGAGGACCGTTCTAGGGTCCTACGCTACGTCTTCTGGGCGCCTTTCGAAAATCTTACTTTACCGGCTCCACTAGCTGCGTACCCGTTTTATTTTATGAACTGTCAATATTCAGTTTAGCACGTTGACTACTGAAAACACAGACGTTGTGTTTTTTATAACTTTAGGCGGGTGCGGAAAACACACCTGTTGTGTTAGCGCAGCTTACGTGCCGGCTGTGTGGTGAAACACAGACGTGTGTGTTTAACGCGGCGCTACTACAGTGCGGCTCACACAGATGGCACGTCATTGCCGGAAAACACACACGGTCCGTACCGGAGCCTAAACGTAAAAACCGGTTCAGCAGTCGACTTGTTAGAAAACTCGATGCACAATTTCGCTCATTTGAAATTGAAATTTGAATTTTGTTCATTTGTTGAACGTGAGATAACACGGTCTTGTAGCAAATGAGATATTAGTTCGAGCGAAATTCTAACATATAACATACTCGTAGTTTAAATTGAAACGTTTATTATAACTTTAAACGGTTTTTTGTGGTACATTACAATACATTATATAACAGGACGTGTACATAGGGAAAGGAGATGTAAAAAAAATAATGTTACCTGTCAAACCAGTGTATTCACTATATTTTTTAATACAATACAGATTATTACAGTAAAATTAAAATAGCATAGTTACTATTTTAATAACCATACATTGTTTAGGTTCAAAACCTATCTACGTGCTACGACATTGTAAAGGTAACGATTATGTTTGATGGCTCTCCTACACTTTCAATAAGATCATGTTAGGCGGTGACAAAACTAGTTCTTAGTCTAAAACGTTTCAGCCTAAAGCCTAGGTCAAAGAACATACCAACGACCGCTTTATTAAAAAATAAACATCAAGGAAAAAATCAAGCGATTAAATGAAGTTTTAATTAATTACACACCTTTCCTTCCCGAAATAGCTTTTGACAAAAACTCTAAAGTAGATTTAATTATTTTTTTTTACATTTTTAAGGCATAGGACAAAGAGTTTTATTTCTACAATGAATAATGGTTATAGCAAGATGCATAGCTCATGTTTAACCTACTCTAACCATTAGACATTGTTTAAACAAAGTTTTACAATCAGTTATGCTTATTTGCACAGACATGATGAAATCAGTCGAAGAATGATTACGTGCAAGGCACCATTGTGTTCGTTTCAGATCCTAAACACTTATTTCCACGAATATTTCAAAGACAATAATACACTTGCATTATGCCAATTTTAATACTAACATTTTCTTTTATTGGTTATAATAAGGCATACCATTTTTTCGTCCAGTGATAAGTGGCGATGTGGTTGAATGTGGTCAACAACCTAGATCTAAAAGCTGACGCCGAAACACCCCGAAAGGGGCTCAGCATGAAGGTGGAAGCTAGTGCCACGTCATCTTATTGTCACCAATGTTTTTAACGATGTCTTCGGGAAGCTCGTGCTTATTTTGCGCGCTCGGTTCTGAACCCACGACCTACGACGTAATATCCAATCACACATAACTAAGCAATCAAAGTTATACAATTGTTAATTTATAAGATGGCTGATTATTGTCATTTTCTAACTTTACGAACAATAATAGGATAGCTAGACCTTTTGAGCTATATCTCCTTAGTTTAGTTCGTGCAAACCGAATTGGTGTTATTGAACAAGAAATATATTTATAAAAAAAAATGGCTGTTTCGCTAATCGCAAAACTTGAGAACAGCTACACCAAATGGTATTTTTTTTTAAATATAAGTTGAAGTCTGAGAAAAGTTTTATAAAGAGAAAAGTTGAATTTATAATGTTACGAAGAGATCTTCTGTTGTCCGATTAACGCCTCATAATTCTCAAATGACATGGGCTGTTCTAACCTGGGGCCGCCGACCAGAAACCGCGGGGCGCGGCTAGTTTTTCATAATTATTAATAACATTTATTTATTAGTTACTTAATACATCGTTATGTCAACATTTACTTACTCATACACATACGCAAACCACTGGACGGGACATGACAACCCTTCTAATACCTACTTAGGTAAGTTGTTAGTTAAAATACATCGAGTGTCTGTTCTACTTCAAATAGTAAACAGAGACTCATAGTTTTAATGCAATACCTAATTCCTATGTAGAAAACCATCGTTAAAAACATAACCTCTGGCGCAATCGGATAAAAACATAGCTAACGACAACCCTAAGTAGAAAATCTGTCGCCAAACCCCTGTGGGAGTCTTTTAGGAGCGGCCCTTTAAGCTATTCTCTTTCTAGACTCAGCATGATTATCATGTTCGACCACTTCGTCACTTAACAACAGGTATAAAGTGGTCAAATGTTAGACTATGAAGCCTAAAAATAATATTTTAGTTACCATTTTATTTTAAAAATTTGCTTGGAAAAAATTAGGTAAAAGTAACTACTATGCGAGGATTCAAACTCCTCCTTTACCTACCGGGTGACTTGGAGAACGATTAGATGCCAACAATTTTTTTCTTGATGCCTTTAGTTTTAAACTAGGTAATATACTTCGTTCCCCTAGAAATAAACATTTTCCGCCCGTTACAGTAGCTGGCAAAAAAGTTGAACGATGAAGAACTAGGCACAACCGTAAGGCCGGTTTGGGAAACGTAAACCGTAGTGGGCGAACGTCCGCCCTCCGAGGAGAGGGACGTGACTTAAAATCCCAGTGCTGGAACGTGTAATTATCACCCGTTTTTCAGTGAAGAAATACATCGTGAGGAAACCCACATATACCTACCCGAGAATAATTTCAGAGATAGGTATGTTATCCATCAATCCGGGCCGGGCCCCCGTGGCGGATCAATGCCTAATCCTCCTCACAAAAGTGTTGGGAGACCTGTGCTCAGCAGCGGGTCGATATGGGTTGATGATGATGATAATGAATTGATCTAACTGGTGGAGGCTCATGCGTTATGAATGTTATCAATTTATCATAAGTCCCGCGCTGACCTTAGTACTATGCCAAAGCAAACTCTCCGCTCTCGCTTTGCGTCAAGGATCAACTTTCTTGCCGACTACAGTTGTAAGTTACGAACACCACTAAACCTCCCCACCCAATATGCCACAGCCTAACATTAATAATGTGATACAAACTACAATAATAACCCTATAAAGCCATCTATTAATTTAACATGTGAAAACCCCTACTGTTTCTAAAGACACGAACATAGCAAACTAGTAACAATATCCAACTTCTACTATTATTGAAATCACTAGCGATGACTCTACATTCTACAGTTCTACACGATTCTACATAAAATTCGTTACAATTTATTTCTTTCGCTTTGTTTACATTTTACTAATAACAATTTTACTCCTATCATGAACTTAACTACCTACAATACATTATTTATTTTTAATGTGCAAATTAATAGTCGAGTTAAATATCACAAAAAAAAAGGAAGCAGTGGAGAGGATAAATCGAAGGGTTTCGGACACCTTGAAAGAATTTTGTTCAGATATTTTTAATTTCCCACCAAAACTTATTAAGATGTCATAGAAATCGGGATCAGTCCAAAGTCAAAGATTTTATGTGAGTTACAACAAGTATCGATACTTACAGTTAATTATCTGAATAAGTCGAGTGAGTTTTTCTATACCAATAATAATATATCTAAGTATTAATGTTTTATAGATTATAAATAGACATATAATTTATTAAATAGACTATAAATATACAAATAGTAGAACAATGACAATATAATATCTCCCATTTCCACAGATAAGAACTGAAATAGCACAAATTTTTATAAAACCGTGGTTTTATGCATAAATACTTTTTCAAAATTAGAGCTTTACATTATGATTCAGTTAAAAATTATAAATATGCTTCCTAGTGAATAAACATAATTTTTGGTGCATATATGCCTAACCTAACTAAACGATTTAAGTGTACATAAAAATAATTGTAATAATTTTCGTTGAACTATGTTCTTCCCCCTTAGTCATTATTTTATCAGAAGCCTTTGCCTCCGTCCAAAGTTTATGCTTGCACAAGTTTGTAAAATATAAAACGTGCACAACTATCGCTCATTCGTTACTTTGATTAGGTGCATTAAAAACGTGTCCAATTTCTTTGACGGTTTCACCATTACATCGTAGTTATTGTTGCCATGAGAATGTTTGATTTCACCGAATCGATAGCTAATCTATATAATAATGCACCCATTTCCTAATTTCGTGCAAAAATTGGACTATGATAAGAATTACGTGCACAAAGGTAAATTACCAAATATAAATACCTACCTATCATGTTCTTTCACGGAATCGCTGCGTGCCTTTGTTCCAACTCATTAATGGGTATTATATATAATTTTCAATCCAATCCATCGTTATATTTTTACGTTTTTTTTTTAATTTTCGTAAATATGTTATTCTTTTTTACTTACATTGTCATCGACGTTTAATTAATATGTTTATACAAGGTTTTTACTGAAACTGCAAACATGGGGTTCTAACCTTAACTATTTATTGCATTTACAAGGCTACTCTAGTTTTTACCTTTGACATGGAGACATACACTTGTAAATGGAAAAGAAACCAATGCGAGCAATGATCTATAGATAGATGATTGAGTAATATAATTTAATAACATACAAGTTACCATACATTTTATGTAGGCCTAGGTGACTATGAATATGTACATTATCTACAAAATACTCTCATATAACTCTAACATATTAATAATATTGCAAATTATAACGAATAATAATATTATGTACTTAGCACTTTTGAGAAACAGAAGCCCCTGTCCATTATAATTATTGTTATTTCTCTCTATGCATGGTTGTCTCGACGAGATCGCTCTGAGCGATAAGAGCACCCATTGTTACTATAATAATTAGGTTTGTTTTGTTCTAGCTTTAAGTTTTCTTTGTTCTGTGATGTTTCAATATACAGTTTATCTATGTAGCTATGATACAAAACATATTTTTTTCATAAGAGAACAAAATACATGATTGATTTTCCTTTTACTTGGTGTTGGTTAGGCTGTTAGCATTATTTATTTAGTCTGTCCCAATCTAGTTTCTCAAAAATTACTAATAATTATATCTTCACAACAATTATAATAAATTACCTCTTACCTCAGCTAGACAACTATTATTATTAGACATTGAACGACACAGCCCAATATGATATCTCTTTCTTTGTATGTAGCTTTCTGGCTAAGTAACATTCGGAAAAGGTCTTATTTTCAGATGTTTGACTAAGTGAGCTGCCCTAATCTTTGAAGAAGCGTTATCTTACTTAAAATCAGTATAAATGACAAGTTTTACTGACAGGGTAGGTCTCGCCGGTTATTTTGTTGAAATATTTGCTATCCTGTTACAAGGATCCATGCTGTGCCAACTATTTAGAATACCTGTCAAAGCCGTCTGAACATCAGTAGAATTTTTCAACAAAATCACCTGTGTGCTATCCGTTATATTTAATAATATTGAGAATGCATCTGAATCACATACATAGATCCTGATCCCTAACTAGGATTCCTTGTATCTAGAAAATCAGAAACTACGACGAGCACATTCCCACAAAAAAACAGACTCACATGCTGTTTACAAAAATATTTAAGCCGTGCGGGCATCAAACTCTGTTTTCACTCGGCTCATCACATGACCCCACTCACGCAACACAGGGCATCAAATCCAACTCACGTTACTCGTATAGCAGTAAACCTACTGACGCGTTACTATCGGTCGATAACATCGCAGGCGTTTTTGCGACATCCGTTTTTAGTACATTTCTAATAGACTGCTGCGATAATATCGCCGCAATAAAAGTTGAACGGGAAGCATCAAAGGAATAACGCTGCGATATTGCCGACCGATAAAATGGCCCTTATGTGGTAGTGCTCTATAAGAAAACTGTAGCCATGCATCACTCTAGCAAACATCCGAGGTGTCGGCCAGCCATGCCGCCCGCTCGCGGAGCCTTAGGTGAGGTAAGCGCGAACGAGCGCTCGCACGGGCTGGCGGCACAGCGGGCATGCGGGGAGCGCGGCGCCGCAGTCGGCGCACGACATAAGGTGCCCGCCAGCCAGGCCGCCCGCTCGCGGAGGCTTAGGCGAGGTAGGCGCGCACGAGCGCCCGCACAGGTTGGCGGCACAGCGGGCAGGCGGGGAGCACGGCGCCGCAGCCGGCGCACGACACGAGGTGCCCGCACGGTAAGAACACCACGCTCACCTGAAAACACGATCGTTATTGTTTTTAGGTTTTAGCTACCCTGTTTTATGCCTTTTAGGATTTGTACATTTCAGTGTTACTAATTTTAAGTATGTTAAAATAATCAAAATGTCGAGTCTCAGTCAATAGTACAGTTTAGTCACAGTAATGTGGTGGATGCTTTACTGAAACTTCCTCTGGGTTTCAGAGAAAACACTAAGACATACTATTTGGATTTGTACTATTTGCGAATACTCCTACACGTTATGGAATAATATTTCACAAGACTCGTTGAAACACAAATTTGAGAGAAAAAAGGAAAATCCACAATGTCACATTTTCGTTTTCCAGGCAAAACGCGCCAAATTACCTACTTCACTTAGGCAATTGTAAAACTATAACTCCGTTCCGGCTTCGCACGGGTAGCACTAAGTATCTACTTGTCTATTTTACTAGTTTACTTGTTTGTCTAATGAGGTAGTACCAACCTCTAGTGACAGAGTTTGTTAGGCTGCCCAAAGATATATGACTGCTTGATAACCATGGAAACCGACGGCTTGACGTACCCTCTAAAGCACAGAGCGATAGAAATCAACACATAACTAAGGGGAAAGTCACTGATGTGGAACTGAGGAAAAAAAAGAACACTCTATGGGGGCTCCAAGAAAGCAAACTCTCTTACAAGTTAAGTGTAAATAGCAGCCGTACATACCTCACTATCCATACACACTTTGCACATTCTAGCTTCTTTCAGTTGCCTATTTTCTTCTTCAAGAGACATACTTCTGGTCTCCGCTGTCGAACTTCTATCACTTTCACTGCTTCTCTTCTCCCTTTCTATAGTTGGTTGAGGTTGTTGGCTCACTGCCTGGTTCGGTTGGTTTAGATTGGTAGCTCGGCTCTGATCGGTCAATTTTCTTGCTTTGTTTAAGTTGATTGGAGGTCTAAGATAGATTGGAGTTGCTCGATTGGGCGAGGGAGATCGGGTACTGTCAGAACCTGATGTTGAACTGTCTCGCTCTGGGGCTACCAGTCTGTAACACACATAAAATGAGTTCTTAAAAAGTGTATTTGAAATACATTGCTTTTTTATGCAAAACCTCAGTTTATATTATTATGTGAAACGGAATGTAATTTTAAAACAACAATCATAGGTGATGTACTAGGTCATAAATACTTGACTTATGAATCTTTGATAGTATTAAAATCATTATTTTTTTTGAACCCCGTGTAACTAGGTTGCAAAGCGCACAGATTAATCTAAGTAGACGTTTACCTAGATCTTGGCGCCATCTCCCTCAGCGATTCGTCGAGTCTCTCCCTTGTGAACCGGTTGCCTTGCGATGACACGATCCAAGCTTCTTCGTTGAGTTGATCGTCTAGCACGGCGTCTATCAACGCCTCGGCCGTCGTAAATGGAGCACCTGTCAACAAGTTAATTTGAAAATATCACCCTAAGGCCATAGTTAATATTATACATACACCGTTGCTTAAGTTTCAAACTGTAGAATAAATATAATACTACATATAGAATGGCCACTTTCCAACATGCCCCGCCCCATACCTCTATCAGCAATCGGCGGGACAATCAATATAACACGCCGAATGTAATAGTATGAACCTTCATGTTACCGGTTTATCTTCTGTTTTCGCCGCGTAGTATGTTTGTATACTTACACTTACATTATTTGCCGCGTGTACAAATATCATTTAATTCCATAAAACGTAATTTAGTTTCCGAGGTGTGGGCAAGAACCAGCTAAGACGTAGACTGTAGGGCCTTCGTGGTGGATTATGGCATAGCCCTTCTCTCGAATGTGAGGTGAGACACGTGCTAGGGCAGATATAGGTTGTGAGGATAAATACGTCTAATTCACGTAATACTGACCTGTAATTCGTAACCGGCGCATAATAGCTCGTCGGACTCGCGCCGCGTCCAATCCTGTACTGAGAGCACCTAGCGCAATCGTGCTTTCCATACATTCGTCTATCTGAAATATATGTAAATTAGAATTAAAAGTATAGTCAGTCCAACATTTGATCTGTTAACGGACCAATGGCAGGTGATTTTATTAGAATGTCTGAAGTATTGTGAGATGAATGCATGCTAGCTATTTCTATTTATAATTTACTAGCTGTACCCTGCCACGCTTCGCTGTGGCACATTCGCACATTCGCTGATATGTCACTGATGAAAAAAATAGATAAAAACAATCCTTAATGCGGATTATATATCATGCTAAAATTTCAGCTCGATTGGTGCAGAACTTTTTGAGTTTTTGAAGCGTACACAAACCAACATAACCATTTTTATATATATAGATTGTTTTCTGATTCTTTTCGATTATTTGATTTTGATTTTTCTTTTGATATGACAGTTTAATATTTAATTTTGGTTTGACATAGTAATAATACCAAATTATCTATATCTGTGTCTCTTTGTTTTAATTACTTGGGGTACAGGTAGGCATTATCTAGGTTTGCACTGCAGCTGCGTGAACACAAAGACACGCAAAAAGTTTTGAGAAATTACCACGAACAACGCTATACGAAGTGCTGGCTGGTCGAAGGATATTTTATTTTTAAATTATTCTATAGCTCTTCGAAAAACAGGGGTTTTTCATAATTTTAAACAATGTTAAGTGTTTTAGAGAACTAAATCACATAAAAACCGATCCCGGGAATTTCCGGGAAAAAGTATTTTTTCCCTACTCTAGGAACTTTGTTGCCCGGGAACGAAATCCTACTTAAGAGTCAATCTATGGATTGATGAAAACCGGAACCACATCAGTTCAGTAGTTTTTAACATCTTTTGCTAGACAGACGAAATTGTCATTTTTATTATATTCATGTGGTGAAGCAGACAAGTTAGATTTGGCAACTTTAACCCCCGCCGCCTGCGTTGATCCGTGGCGTATTATTTAAGGCCCCCCTTACCTGAGCTTCAGTCGTAGGGTAGTTATTGGTTTTAGGATCTCTTCGACTCGCACTGACCCCACTGTTGGAAGCTGGTACCTAAAAAAGATATTGACATGAATTCCACCTGAGGATTTCAAATTCTACTTTCACCATTGAACACTTGGCTAGCCCCTCAAGGTAATATTAGAAATAATGCTCACATTAGTCTGCGCAGGGGCCGTAGGGACAGTGGGCCTAGGGCGGCACTGTTCGACATATTCCGGGCCTTTGACTAGAAACACGTATCCGCAGGTCGGGAACCAACGCGCATGTTCCGACCACGGCGCGTCGCCTGCTTCCCACCTCCCTAGACCGCCGTCGCAGTAGAAGCAACGAACCTGCGACGTAAAGAAAGAAAGGTTTGGCCGTATGTATGCAACTATGTATGTATGTAATATCAATTAATCGCTGTACGTGAAGTACAACAACATTAGGAAACTACAACCCAACATCGTAAACCAATTGATAGTTACGCAACTTATGTCTTTAGAACAAAATGATAGGTACCCATACTGTGATTCGAGGAAGGAGCATAGGCATGGAAGACGAATATTCTCCCCACAAGGATAATCCACAAATGATAATCAAATGTATTGTATGTTCCTAGGTAGGTGCATTATCATTATTCAATCAGTACAGTAATCCTACCTGGTCATCGGTCCCCGTATGGAAGAATCCAGCATCAGCCATGGCCTTAGGCGTCTGCGTCCTGCCCGCAGGCCAGCGGTCGAAGGAAGCCAGCCTCGTGGAAAGCGACGCATAGTTGGCGTGCCTGGGACCACTGCCGACCACGCCCAATGCTCGCCAAGTACTGCCAGCGTTCAGGAGTTCAGAGTTGTGGACCGCACCCGTCCTGGATATGAAAAGAAACGTTAAAGGCCTGGGAAGATGAGGGACTTTTGTCTGCGCAATCTCCGAAGCTTTCGGAACGCGAATCCCTTGGACGTCTCTTGGATTTACGTCCTCTTGGACAAATTTTCACAATACAAATTTTGCGCATAATTGTTCTGTTAAGGCCGGTTTTGCTTAATTTCCATGTAAATGACAAGCGCGACCGACGTACGCAACGACGGTCGGTCGAGCACTAAAACCAGCCTTATGTATTAACTTTTATAGCAGTTAACACAAAAAAAACAGTAAACGTGTTGTTTAAAGTTAACAATAATTAAATTACTCTCCATAGTTTTCTCACAGCAGTTATTTTAGGTTATATTAAATTTTCCATACTCGGGACACTTCAATCTGTCTACAACTGCTACATTCAAACCATACCCTGTTATATTTTAGCGCTATTTTGGACGGCTTTTGAACTGTTTTTTACCACTTACAGGTGGAGTCATTTTCAACTAATTCCCCATATAAGGTACTCCTTACCTCAACCCTAGATACCAGTACTGTACCTCGTCTGCGCTAGCCTTAATAATTAATATTTTTAACTGAAACTGGCTTGCGTGAGTATGTATGAATAGGTTTACTGATAAGCGTATAAGATTTATACATCTGCATTGATCCATATTTACCTTTTTCTTGCGATATTAAGTAAACGCTCCCACATCACCAGACAAAACTAACAACTGGTGTTTTTTTTTACAATGAACTACAAATTAGTCGAGTTGAAGTCTGTTAACGAAGCCAAGGTAATATACGATATTGCGTCTTCCGCGTTTACCCAGAAATTAGGAAGTGTATTGAACTGTACTATAAACACAAGGTGTGATATTTCTGCAGGTTTGGATTCTGTTGAATTTAATTTGTTTTATTTCATGGTCAGCGTTAGATTAGGATTGTTTTTCCTTATAGTGCGTGGTATAAATTTAAGTGACTAATCAAATTGTTTTAATTAATTTAGTTGCGAGTTAAGTGGGTGACATAGTTTTGAAACTTTAGAAAGGCTGAATACTTTGTCTGCAATTGAAATGACAAACTAAAGCAAGTCACAATCAAGAAATTCTTTCGAAGGCAATGCAGTTATAGGTATCAGATTCTTTAGCACATTCAACAACAAATGCTGGTTTGTTTTGAATAGGCTGACCTCTCATTATTACACTGAGTTGTGTAAGTTAGTGTGCAAAATTATACATTAATAGCTTACGATAAAGCCTGAGTTTCATTTGTCACGGGCGACTGTATCGGAGGAGTGTCCGATGGCGTTGACGATGGTGGGGATAAGTGGGTAGAATTAGAGAAGTTGGTAGCGCGTTGAGCTGCTTCTAGAGTGGCTGCTTGGTCGCAATTCGGAAAATACCTGTAATAACAAAACAATCAGCTAAAAATAAGCCAATGAGGATATTTCTGTAAAATAAGAGACCTCTGATTCCAATACTAATAAAATCTTGTACTATAGGCTAAGTTAGTATTCTGTGCTTGCTCTTAATATGTATGATATTTCAAAATTACTGTAGATAGATAGATAAATAGATTTCCGTCTAGTTACTTACATTCTGTGTATCTCAAGAGGATTCCCTAGGTCACTGAAGTTTCTGTATGGAGTTAGTTCACCGCCACACCAAGCACAGCGGATACGCCCTTCCCCAGTGTGGTAGAAGCCAGCATTTACTAAGGCTTCACGACGCACTATCGAGTCCTGTAATGTTTTATAAGAGTACTTTCATTGGTATTACTCTTGAAGCTAAAATGCACTAGATATTAATACATTCAGTGCTGAAAACACAGCTGTCGTGTTTTTCATAACTTGCCGCAAGTGTGGGAAAACACAACTGTTGTGTTTGTTGTATGGGAAAACACTATGGAGTGTGCAGAGCCGCACCCATGGCTAGACAAGAAAATCATCTCAGCAGTGAAAGTGTTACTTAATATTGAGGTGATAACATGTAAGGTGAGGTAAAATTAATAGCCATACTCTCTGCCGGATAACCATCATAATGGAAAACAAACGTTTTCATTTAGCCAGTATCAAGTCTAAATAATTTTCAATATTTTTATATTTTCCATATCATCGTCAACCCACAACATCTCACTGCTGAGCACTGGTCTCCACTCACTTTTTATTTTCCATATATTTAGTCAAAATGTCAAGTCTTAGTCTTGACCGACTAAGACAATGCAGTAATTTGGTAGGTGCTCTACTAAAACTTCTTAGGAGTTTCGGAGAGGACATGAACTGGCATGTTTTTTGGGTTTGTATCATTTGCCCACACTTTGTACATGTTAACGAATGCTTAAGGGACAATATTCAACATTTTACATAATTAACACATGAGGAAACACTAGTTAGAGAAAATATAAATAAGACCTTGAATAAGTTCTCGCTGTTTCTTTAACAAAATAAAATTTAACTCGTCTACTTGTAATGTTTTTCAAAGTTCTGCTAGCGTCTGACATTGGTCTTGATCGAGTAATTCCTCCAACTTTTTGTCGTCAAATTTGTTCGTCGCACCAGAACGTTCATTATCCTCAAGTTCATAAACATTATTTTTGAAAAGTCGAAACCATTCTCCGCGTGGCATAGCCGACAAAGCATTATCACCAAGACCAAGTGTTGTTTCACAACAAGAATTCTATGTACAGATATATACAGCTGCAGATTTCTTTTGAATAAAGTAGTACAATAAAATTCCCCACAAATACACTTTATATGGCACTAAAGTAGACATTTTCAGAACTAAGAGAAATTGACTTTGTTTACACTAAAGTGAACTACCATAATTATACTCTAAGCTAAGGTTAGATACACTACTGCCTTGCATGTGTGTTACCATTCGAAATTCCACAAATGGGGTACTGCTACTGCCATCTTTGTAGGAACAGCGAGAACTTATTCAAGGTCCTAATACAAAAACAACAATGTTACATTTTCGGTTTCCTGCCAAAACTTAGCCCTGTGCAAGAATCTAACATGGAACCTGACACTCTGCAGTCAGCTCATCACCTACTATGTCACGGTGGCCAATATAAGAATAAAAGAAAAACTTAAAAGAAATTAAACTTGAGAGTTAGTTGCATCATTACAAAATGTGATATGTTTCATGCCTACCTCACACTACCTACCTATTAATGTAATATTAATAATGTTTTGCTAAACAAAAAGATCCAGGGTGAAATAAATGTCATACTTTAATGGAAATAATTAACTACTGCACTTGGTGATATCAAATAACATCAACTTATAGATTACTCATAACTACTATTATTAATTAGCTGTAAGCCACATGAACATTGCAAAATAAAATAAAATATATAACAATTAAATTCTATAATAAAAAAATTTAGACCATTGCATGTCACAAATGTATAATTTTTTTAAATATAATTTGTTTGAACTGAACACATGATAGTCAAGGAGTTAATTGAATTCTCTGACAATGACAGTATCTGTGAGACAAAGATAAAATGTAAATACATACATAATAAACAATTGTCAGCTTACTTATTAATGTTTCCAGCCACTGCTTTTTCTAGGTTATTCCCCAGAAGAGATACAAATATAGATAATTTTATATAAGTAGACATAGAAAACTAATTGTTACAGATGATCATTGCAGCCAGAAAGATAATAATTTCAATACATGTTGCATAGAGAAGAAATATATAAAAATGTTGAAGAAAACAGATTATTTAGAGTAAAATCACTTACATCCCAGTTAATAAAGGACAATAGTCTCATCGCATCACTTCTGTGCATCTCATCTTCTTCTGAGATTCCATAATCTCTCGGAACACTTTCTTCATCAATCCGGGGTTGCTCTACACGCCAGTGAGGTGATTCATCAATAGTATTGCACTCAAAGACATCCGATATAGGAATGTTGCCTGAATTTGTGGGGTCAAGCACAAATGGGCAGTTAGGTTTCATCTGCCTGTGTTTCCACATCACTTGATCACCATGATCCCAATGGTTTATTTTGCCCCGACAACTAAAACATTGCACTTCTAACCCGACGCCTGTATGGTAAAAGCCTGCTTTCGCAATTCTTGAAGGATCCACTGGTGCCGCTATCGGCCAGTTACAAAAAGTCTGGAGCCGATTGGTTTCCGCATTCATGATTAAAAATTACACAAAATAATATCGAACCCTGACGCAAGCAACCTTCCTTACACTAACGATAATATAATAATTGCTGCTAATATTGTGTGATTAAGTAGACTAAACATATAACAGTGGATGGAGAGTGTTGATTTGTAAGTGAAACGAAAATTAATTATCAAAGAAACACAAAAACACGCACTCACATTGCATCGTACTGCAACATTTTTATTATTTGTTTGATGATGATGAATTGACTGATCGAGTCTTTTAATATTCTGATTGATTTGTTTGACTGATTTTTATTCAAGGCTTGAATTTCAAGCAAGTGGTTGATTCAGTGTTGTTAGCAGCAGTGAAAATTTTCACTTATGGCGGGAAATTTAAATTTCTGTCATAATTTTTTTATCTAGACCGTAAAACTAATTTAAATGTTAATGGAATTTTGACAATAGTAGATCGTTTTTTAAAATATTTTGGAGAGATATTAAACACCAATGTATAAAAACTAAACAAGTCTTATAATTTATTTTTCCCGTCTTAAACTTTTCATTTTCACATCACTCACTTCACGTGTTGCTAGATTGGTGAGTTTTCCCTCAAATTTGGGGGATTATGGACGAAAAGTGAACGACATTGGATGAGGAAATATATAAAGGAATATGAAAAAGAACTCATTTTGTAAAGGTTTGCTCCATAAATGTTTTGAATTTTTTTGTAATTTGGGGATAATTCTGACTTAATTTTGGGGAAACTTGAGACGCTATCTGTGTAGCACTGACCACAGAATAAACAAAACATCGTGTATCATTCTAGAAATATGTTCTGCGGTCCTGTCTACTTCTAGCCTGTGTCTATCCTGCGTAGTCTGTATAATAATTATCTGTCCTGTTACCCACACAGAACGAACTGAAGAACGAACATGATAACTAACTTTGGTCACTCATTTATCAATCATCTGTGTGCCACCCTTAAGCTTGCCTGCTGCTCTTGCTAAGATTCGTTTCGTTCTCGTTATAATTATTAAAGCATAGAAATAGAAGTAATAGTGTTCTGTGGGCTATCCACGAGTTGAACAATATTTGGGAAATTGACAGTTTTTTAATTATTCAAATTTTCCTTGTGTTGATTCCTTACGTTGCTTCGTTTTATCCTCAGAGCGTACTAGACGAGTTGCTCTTCGGTTTCATCAAGGGCGAAGGCAATAGGCGTTCGGCGATCGATCGACCGACATTGATTTAGCACGTAGTTTTGAAGGTACAAAAATAAAATGTTTTCGCCAGTTTTAATGGGAGTTGCTTTGGTGTCTCTCTTTGCGGCTTACATAATTTACATCAGGGACAAGAGACCTAGATACAAAAATCTGTTAGGAAGACATGTGGTTATTACTGGTGGATCAAGCGGTATCGGAAAGGAGTCCGCTTTTGAAGCCGCTAGACTCGGCGCTCACGTCACTATCATCGGTCGAGACGAAAAGAAACTAGAAAAAGCAGCCAAAGAAGTACTATCCAAGTGCCCGGATCAAGATAATCAGATAGTACAATTCGCAGTCTGTGATGTCACCCTAGGTTACGCTGCTATTGAAGATTGCTTCACCCAACTTGAAGATAAAGTTGGTCCGATCTTCATGTTGGTGAATTGTGCTGGAGCATGCATCTGTGGCTTGTTCGAAAATATGGCGATTGAAGACATAAAGTCAATGGTTTCCCTGAATTATTTTGGAACAGCATTTCCTACTCGTTGGGTGTTGTCTAGGATGAGAGCAAGAAACGAAGGCATCATTGTTTTTGTGGCTTCTGAGGCTGCTATGATTGGTGAGTATGTAACTAAATTCTAAATAAAAAATAATCCAGTAAGAAAAAAAATAGAATGTAATTAATCACTCTGGATTAATCTGGATCTAAAAGTACCTTTATTGTAGAATTCCTTCATCTGAAATATGTATAAATGTGAAGAGCTTGTTAATTCTTTTAGGTATCTATGGCTACAGTGCTTATAGTGCTGGTAAATGGGCAGTTCGTGGTTTGGCGGAGGCTCTCAACATGGAGCTAGTCGGCACTCAGGTCAGGACTATGATCTCGTACCCCCCTGATACTGACACACCTGGGTTGAAAAGGGAAAATGAAACCAAACCTCCGGAGACTAAGTTCATTTCTTCTAGTGGTGGCATGCATTCGGCGGAGAGCGTTGGAAAAGCCTTGATTCATGATGCCATGGTAAGTTACCAAATTCGAACAAAAAATATAATTTTTGTTATAATATTTAATAACATTTCAATAAAATTTCCAAGTGAGTACATACAAAAATAATAAAAACAGTATCTCAATATTTGTGTCAGAGATTTCATAAAAGAAAGATATAGATCCCCACGTTAACATCAATGGTTCCTATGGGATATAAGTCAACACACATGAAACCGCAACTCGCTACACTACTAGTATTGTAATATGTCACTTGTGATATGACGTAACAGAGTTGAATATGTCCTGTTTAATCAGCCCTCCATAAAACTAGATCTAAAATAGAAGTTTCACTTTCCAGGTCGGAAAAGCATATTCGGTTTACAGCACAAGCGGAATGCTTTTGAATACTATGTACGGAATAGCGCTAGATAGTGTGAGTCAAATGGTATCACAGATATTCCTTAACGGTGCACTTCGAGCTCTCATGATTGGGATCATTACAAGTTTCAACAATGTCATCCGGGTTCAACAGAAGAAAAAACTTGCAGAGCGGAGGAATCAATAGACCTGTGTGAGGTGTTGCATTTTATTCTCTTTCATAAAATTCCATGTGTATTCCAGTGATTTTTTCAAGCATTTATTTTGTGATGATTATTTTAAGTTTATCATGTTGACTGCTGAAAACACAGATGTTTGTGTTTTTTATAACGTTACGCGAATGCGGGAAAATACACCAGTTTTGTTAGCGCAGTTTACCTGCCGGCTGTGTGGCGAAACAGACGTGCGCATGCTTAATGCGGCGCTAGTACATGGTTCGTAACGGTGCCCAAATGTAAAAACCGATTTAGCAGTCAATGCGTTAAGTTGTTTCTGTAGCCAGTATCAATATCTATTAAAATAATAACTTTTTTGTCAACATTATCGATATGTAGAGTTTCTGTCAGTAGGGTAGTCTGGTAGCTTAGTTACAGTCTAGTTAATTTCACAATTCAATAAAATGTTGGATGGTCTACTGAAACTTCTTGACAGTTTTGGAGAGAACATGAAATTACTCATTTCTTGCGCATTTATCATCTACCCTCATACCAGTTAGCAAATATTAAATGGATTATGAAGGAACACAAAGTTTGAAAAATAAATACAAAGTCAATAATGTCAGTCATTCGGTTCCCTTCAAATCTCCCTCATTATTAAATAAACTAGCTCAAAAAAGGCCAAATGGGGTAGTAAGGACATCCTGTGTTATCATCTCAATATTAAAAAATGATATTATTTTTATATCAATTTTATTTAATTTATATTTATATTTACATAACTGTATTATCTAATCTATAATTACAATACTAATACATACACATAAAAAAATGTGGTTAAAATTAATTTAAGTCTGGACTATTAAGATATAATTTATGATTTTTTTTCCTTTTGTATTATGGCCACTGGGCTGAACAATAAAAATGAATTTATTATACAAACTTTGGCTATCCAAATTATAGAGTAGTCTTGTCACATAGAGTAAACTTGACACTTGATGTAATAATAACTTTAGAAAAGTAAGTAAGTGTTTCATAATATTTTATCGGTGTTAGGATAAAGTCAATTTGATGAGGTACTGTTGCCTCCGGTTTCAGAGTTTTGGCTATCAAGTTTAAAAATAAAATTGGCCAGTCATTTATATTGTGCTTCATAGAGAACAGGGATTCTGCTCGTATTGTATTCTAAAGCCTCTACCGACGTATCCTTCGTCAGATCTAAACCACAGCACTATTGGCCCAGCACTTGTATCTGAAATAAATAAATAAAACTTTATCAACATTATTGTATCATGCATAGGGTTCTATAATAGTATTATTTTTAAGTACTTAGATGTAGGTATGTGTGTTATTTGTATTTTCAGGATTTCATAGTTCATATAACTATTTAGTGCAAATAGTGCAATATTAATCATCTAGGTTTAATACGATTTATGTAACCTAAAAACCTAAACTTAAAATTTTTAGTCTCTTTACATGTTCTATCACTTTCTTAAGTGTCGTGTTCCATGGAATGTGTAGTCAATTAGTCACAATAGACGAGCTTAATAAAGTATGGCAATGCTGTTTTATTTAACACTAATTTTACCTATGAGATAGACAGTAGGTGAATACTTACGACATTACATTACCATACTGAAAACAGTATTGTAATATCATCCACAGAAATTACTGGGCATAATTATGAGAATAGAGCCGATGTCTTAGGGTGATGAGCGCAGTGCAGTGCCGTGCAGGATTATACAATATAGGGTTCTGGATGGTGCTGTGACTGTTGTGGGCAGGCGTAGCGCTTACCATCAGGTGAACGACTTGCTCGTCTCATCACTCAGTTAAATAAAAAAGAAACTTAGCCATTTAAGTAGGTTAGGCATTCCTGTTTAGGTACATAATTATACAGAAAGAAAAATATTTAACTCTAATATTAGATCATACAATGCGAAAGCGCAATGAATCAGAAATAGGTGATGGGATCCGACTACCACCGATTCCACCGCTCTTACTTGTCTCGTCATCGCACTTCTATCAAATAACATAATATCTGTTATAGGTAGGTTGATAGGTTACCTGTGATAGGTGCATTTAGAGAGAAGTCCTGAAGTACAGAGCCGTCGTTCAGTCTTTCTCCACAGAGTCTCGTCGCAGAAATCAGCAGCCAGTCGCTGGGGCAGTTGAATATCTCCACACCCGCTTGGCCTGGTGGTATCACTGGCAGACCATCTGGAAAGATTGTCATCGCCTGTGTTTTCTCACTGTGTGTTCAAGTTAAAGTGGCCACAGAGTAGTCTGGAATTTGGTCTTTTCATACAAACATACCTACCTACTTACTCTCCATTTCATTTGAAAAATGTAGGTCATATAACCTTATCGAACCAAAACACACAGATATACAGGAGATTGTTCGGTGCCAAATCCATGATCATTCGAATTTATTTTATTTTACTAGGTGCTGAATCTGAATTTACCTTTCCTCCGACTACCTGTACCTACCTAGAAAAATTATTACAATTTTTTTTAGGAGGTAGGTAGTCTGGATATTATCCTCACGGAAGTGAGGAGAGACCCGTGCTCAGCAGTGGGCTGATATGGGTTGATGATGGTGAGAATCTCTAGCATGTTGACGCTTTGGGAATACTTAGGACTTTAGCACCTTTTCCGATCTGTTGACGGAAATTATGAAGCTGTCTATAAGGTACCTACTTTACCCAGCTAACTAACAGTTTTCTGTATTTTTTTCAGGACGAGACGCAGTCTTATAGCTTGGTTAGAACGACCAAGTAGGTAGTAACCTTTAACTAAGTAGGTACGCATGTATAGTAAACGACTTATTGTATTGATCCGTTGCATGTAGCGGGGGGCACAGGCACACTAAAGCACTAACTTAACCTAGCCTACCTCTGCTCAGATTGTCTTGGTAGGTACTTTGTATGTCATTATGTGGAACTCTTTATAGGTAGCACTGGCGCATGACGTCTCTAAATACCTACCTAATAAATTGATGTCAGAGTGTTAGGGTTAGGTCCCAGGAGATAAGGAGTTGGCTCGTATGTTTAGTTTTTGTCATAGATTTGTAGAAAATCATCAACCCATAACGTCCCACTGCTGAGCACGGGTCTACCCTCACTTTCGAGAGGGGGGTTAGGCCAAAATCCACCACGGGGGTCCGGTCCGGATTGGTGGATAGCATGCCTACCTCCGAAATAATCCTCGGGTAGGTATGTGGGTTTCCTCACGATGTTTTCCTTCACCGAAAAGCGAGTGATAATGACGTACATAAATTTGTTTAACAGAAACACATTGATACGTGCCTGCACTGGGATTTGAACTCACGACCTTCTGATTGGAAGGCGGACGGTCTCCCACTAGGCTACCACCGCCATGAGTAAATGAGTAGGTAGTTATAATTTATAATAATATGCATTTCTGACCCCTGAATATCCGTAACTGAGAACCTGCTAATCTGCTTTTATTAAACTATCATCCCCTTTAATCCCTTGTAGGTATGTGTAATTTACAGACACAATAAACTTTTATTTATAGTGTGGCAGTATCCTCGACTAAACTTTGCACTCAGTTTCTAAACAGCCTGTATAATCAACTCAAAGTTTTGCAGTAAAGAAATGATAAATAATATATTGCCCAGTCCCGGCTTCAGTGGCCCTCGATTATACCCCGTCCCCCTGCACCCTGCAGTATTGATCGGGTTTCCAAGCTTGCGTTCTATTGAACCTAGGGATGTCGTTGGTGCTTCTATAGACCTATGCCCTAAAGGTTAAAGGACCGTTGGTTATGTATAGTTGCCATGGGTTGCAAGATTCACAACTGTGAATCGTGGCTAGGATAATTGCAACTATATTTCAATTAATTATACCTATTCTTATTAACGTTCAATTAAATTTGTTTACTTAAACGTTGAAAATGGATTATACCTACAGAGATATGCCGTTGGGATAGGCAGAGACTACATCTTTTCACATGCTACGATCCCATCGGAAAGCAGTAGGTAGACCAACTCCCTGACACCCTCTACTGGTTTCTGGTTGAAGAACTAGAAAAAATAAGAATTATTGGTCCCAATCCTGATAGCCACGGAGGGGCAGGTCATTATACCTATTACAGTGTAATTTTCACGTATTTTTTCCTTGAATACTATACTTATCTGTTTTATAAGTTATTCTATGAAGATAAAGAGAGTACTATATTCCTTGAGATAAAGTTTCCTTTTTTTGGTAGGTCTGTACCTACATTGAATGCAATTTGGTTACCAGCATAATTTAATCGAAATAATTATATATTTTTTACTGACATCTAAGGTACCCTAGAGTCTAGAGATGTTTTTCTCTAGGATTAACGAACGAAGATAGATCTATAATTATTTATAGATCCATCGTTCCTGAGGTCCTTGATTTAATTATCTATATTTGAAACTTAAAATGGTTGAATATTTTTAACTTAGTAGGTTTGGTTGAGATTTGAACTACTTTACTTTACACTACCTCCCTTGTCCAATAGAAATATTCTGGTAACTTAGAAAACATCAGAATATCGAACTTTCAGTGTTCCCTAGATAAAACTGATGTTCGATATTTTATAAATGTTCTGTGAAAATTATTTCCCAGAGGCGGAGCTCCAGAGGCAGTTGAACTTACCCATCCCCGCACCCCCCTTGTGTGCAGTATTGATCGGTTCAGCTAGCCTGGGAACCTACGTCATACCTACCTTTTGCATATTGCAATGAATCAACAAAATCGCCGGTTTTGAGATAGCTTTCTACCTAGGTTTTTGATTGCAGTTAACCATCTATGTTTAGGAAGCTATAATACCCACTACACCAGTCCACGTACGTTACAATTACGTATTTTGTATAACCAATTGTGTTTATTATTGATCAATTGGACAGCGTTTGACTAGTGGCGAAAATGATCCACAAAAAAAGAGTGTAGTGAAAAAATATAATCAGCCAATTCATGGTATATCTACCTACCTACCACCTCTCTGCTCTCTACTGAAATCTGTCTAAATGTGTCTGAGTAGGTAGGTACTATGTCTGAATGTGGGTGTTTGTGGGACATTGGCCCTCGTAGTTCCAGATTCCCTAGATACAGGGAATCCTAGTTAGGGTAACGATCTATGTATACTATATGATCGTGATGCGTTATTATTAAATAGGTAGATAGATAGTACAAACGGCGATCTTATCGCTTTATTGGAACTTCTTCCAGACAACATGAGAGACGATGATGTAAAATATTCGTGTGTAAATAAAACCTTGCATAAGGTCCTTACCGGTGTCATAGTTGATAATCTGCAAATATCCTGCATTCGTATAAGTGACGCTGCAGGTGTCAGCCACCCTTTCAGTGCACATGGCGTAGTTTAGATTGTTCTGAAACGAAAAAGTCATACATTTTTAATATTTTTTCTTTGCACGATTTATGCAACCAGTGTCAATAGTAAAAAAATCGAGTCTCTGTTAGCCATTCGTGGTAGTTTACCGCAAAACTTCTAGATCGCAGAACGTTAGATAATAAGGTACTTCTAAGGGTTCTAACGAAGCGCTACATTCGTCAATATTTCCGGACAAATCCATGACGGCAAGCAATTTTGTTTATCATGTTTGGGAAGTCATATATCATACCTACCTAATTATTTTCTAGGCAAGCATGATTATTATGACTTACCAAGTAGCTGGAAGTTCTTGGTATTGAGATTTCAGATTTATCACGATAGTTGAAGGACTCCATAAAGCCTTTGGGTTCTGTAAAGTATTGGAGGCAGCCAGGGGGTGCTGTCAACTCGTCTGACGATGTCAGTTGCGTCACCTATAAAGTTAAAGTTATGTATAGGTAAGTTCTGTCTCTATGAAATACCTACGTTGTGACTTTATTATTATTCAAAAAAATATAATAAAAAGAACATCTCTCTAGCTAGGTACGGAGATGCTTAAAGCTCTGCCAAAAATACAAAAATATACCTATCTTACCTTAATAGAGAATAGTCTATTCTCAGGATTCTCAGTCTGTATTGAAAGATGTACGGGACCTTCAGATGCACCTACTTCTATGTACACTGTAAAATAAATTAAAAAAAGAATAATATTGGCAGAATTCTGTAAATACCCATAAATAAACTTACCTAAGTACCTACCCATTTACTTTTCTTGCCCATTGCGCAAGGTGCGTCCCATATAATATATAATATGGTTATATAATATGGCTATATAATATGATTTATATTTACCCTATATGGTTTATTGAATAGAAATTTAATAAATTTCACAATGCAAAATACATTACGTCACACCCTTTGAAAATGCCTGTTTCTTTTCCCTCAGCGAAGCACCAATACAAAATGATGGCACAATGTGTAAATAGCACAAAAGGCTCAATATGAAAAAAAAAACCAAATTAGTTTCGAACAATAACGGAGAGGATCACAGAACTGTTCTGTTCTGTTTGGATTTTGGATTGATGAATGTCTGTACGTTCATCGGACGTAGAGACGGTATCCACGTAACGTAACCAAGCACCCGATGCGCTGTCTGGGTTCTGCTTTGGCCTAAATTTTTTGGATCGTAGGAACCCTAAGAAAAGGAAATATTTGTATGAAAGCATTTTTTACAATTTCATCGTTGACGGTTGGCTGCATTGATATAATATATATATTTTTTACTTACCATGTTGTCCAGTATTGATACCGCAAAGGATTGGTATAACATTGTTGACATTTTGTCCGGACACGATGAATTGGTCTTCCTGACACACTCCAGCAGTGGGTGGTAGAAGCTGAAAGGTTAACATTTTTAATAATCGTAGCATCCGCTATCCTGATGTGCACCGAACAGTCGCTACTAAAAATTACTAAACCATGATATTATTTAACTAATCAAATACAATATTATATTATACTGGTAGTACAGCTGGTGGGTATATTCCTTACTTCAAAAGAGGCGAAATCCAGTCTTATCTGCGTAATATCTTCCGAAGTTTTCCTCAATGCCACAGCACATGACAGCCGGTCACTGCTCGGTAAGGGATAATCCGGGTTAATGAACCATACGGTAGCTGCTGAGGATTCACTGTCGCAAGGTACAAGTGCTGAAACATATTGGCACTTATCTTGTAGATACTTTAACTAGTTTAAAAACCTTACTTCCTAGTAATCCTACATAAATTATAAAATATGTAAAAGTTTGTGAGGATGGATGGATGGTTCGATGTTTGTTACTCTTACACGCCAAAGTACTGAACGGATTTAGATGAAATTTGCCACACAAATAGTTTATTAGTTTTAGTTTATTTTTACATCTAAAAAATACTTTTTATCCCGTAAAATAAATAATTATTTCGGGATAATACTTAACGCGAGTGAAATCGCGGATGCCAGGATAATCACAGAGTCAAATGGAAATCATCCTTATTTTGGTACATGTGATTAAATCTATATTCAATTGAGTTGAATCTAGTCCCTAATCCAGTCCAGTGTTGTTCCAAAAAGAAAGGGTGATAGAACATTATACTTACTGACACAGCAGGTTCCGTATCCATCCGCGCATGATCCCATACTCACTCCACCAGAAGACTGACACTCATAATCATGAAGGCACGTCCCCTCTAAGCCACTACTGGACATGCAAGCCACATTATCAAACTCTACCACTTGGAACACTTCTAAAAACCTTGTCTTAGTTTCATTTGACCTTAATTTCCTAGAGCATGCTTCAGGGCATCTCTTTCTGATCTTCTTTGATTGAGTTCTCGTATATCCGTCGGCCTGACTGTATTGCTGAAGAGATTCCTTGTTATTGTGTTGGGAGGTTTTGTTTTGCTTTTGTTTCATGAAATGCCATCTGCTTGTATCTTCAACAGAATATCTGCTATCGGCTGGTCCTACGTCAATGGGTAGAAAGTTTTGCTCCGTGTTCTTAATACGCTCGATCCTAAACTCTTTTTGTTTTGCCGGTCTCAATGGTTTGTCAATTTCTATGACAGTCGCTGAGTACCACCGCTCACCATTATTTATTGTGATCGAACTAAAAATTAACAAAAAACGTATTGAAATCATTTGATTTTGTTTCAGAGAATATTCGCACAGTGCTGTAGGGTGTACAACTTGAATTGCACTGTGTGTGACAATGCACTGGCTTGGCTTGTGATAGCAGCGTGACGATTCGAACAACCTAATTATTTAATTGGCTACATTTATTCCTAGGAACTTTCGTAATTTTCTCTGCGTAATGAGGCCTGTTTCTGTGTTATCAGGTCAAAAGACGGAACAAGGCGGATGTCTGTTAATTAGATAGCGATAAACACGTAAAGTAATATAAAATATGCTAAGGTTACTAGCGGCTTTTTTAAACTGTGCTGATTACTCAATCACTATTTTTTTGCGTGGCGTGGCGGCTATACCTCCTACAAGCCTGGTAGTATTGATTATCTCCTATGCTCTCTTTACCTTTGTTACGGGGAGATATTATGGCCTACGAACTTACTTGGGAAATCCGTCGATGGCCTCTCGGGTGTGTAATCAGCGCTGTCTTCGGGTTAGATGGGGGATGATGGTGCACAGAGATATATCCATAGGACGCCGATGGGGCGGTTTCTTCTGATCCCGTATCACCTTCCTCCGGGATAGAGGTGTGATCAGGCAATCCACACTACACTTAATCCTGGAGCTCGTCTCCGAGGATGGGAATGGCGTCCACGAAATGGAGCTACCGGTGAAAGCTCAAAACACCGCGACGCGACAAGTGCTCGCACGCGCATTTGAAGGACGACTGACTTCCGGTTGGCCAACCCAAAGTCGTGGGCCATAATAATCTCGTACCAACACAAAATATTAAGCGGAATAGTCTTTGTGTAGTTACGTTCGAAAACACTCAAAATAAAAAGAAAAGAAATCTGTTTCAGTACGAAACATGCCGCTCACCTTAAAAGACTGTAAGTTCTTTTAACACGAAAACTCAATGAACAGAAAGTCATTCAATCTATAAACTTAAACTTGATCTAAGGTTGTTGTAAACAACTAGTATAGGTAATTAAAACTTAGGAACTAATTTTACGAATTCGTAAACAATAATCATTCTAAAGGCAGTTTACAATATTTACGATCGCTCGTTTGAATAGACTCTTGCCCGTTTGCAAAGTCACAACTCGCACCTTATTATCGGAGCCCGGATGGAGTGTATGAACACGAGCAAGTTTCCAGTGGAGTGGTGGAAGATTATCGTCGCATACCACAACAATGTCGCCTACACAGATAGGAGCACCGCGGTCCTTATACCATTTGCCCTGTTTCAAGGTTTGATAATTCAAAGCACATTGAACAGAGTCATTTTTTAAAAACTCGTACAAATCTCTCAAATAGTTATGACAACCCTGGAAGTTTCCGCAATCAGAGTAAATGTCGCTGCACAAACCTCTGCGCGATGTAAATCGGCGCAGGGCTGCTAAGAACGCCTCAGTAGATAGCTCCGATACGAGCTCCAAGTGTATAGCCTTCACACTCATGCACACGAACACGGCGACATAACATTTGATGATTTTAGCATTACGAACCTTATTAGCTCGCACGTAAAACGGGCCTGCGTAATCAACAGCTGTTTTCATGAATGGGCGCTCGGGTCGCAGCCGGACCGCTGGGAGCGGCGCCATCGCAGGCTGTAGACGTACCGGACGCACACGGAAGCAGCGCACACAACGAAAGATTTGTTTACGTATTATATCTCGGCTAGATAAAATCCAATATTTTTGTAAAAGTAAATATTGAACGGCTTGAGTGCCCGCATGAAGATGCGTAATATGGGCATCGTCAATTATTAAAATCGTAAGAGGATGTTTTTTGGGTAAAATTAATTGATGTTTTGACTCGTACGACAAAAGGGATTTATGTAGACGTCCGGAGACTCGCAAAAAACTCGAATCATCGATAAACGGATTAAGACGTCTCAATTGGTTTGAGGGCGGTTTACCCTGTGAAATGTTTTTAAAATCTTCGTGAAACACTTGGTGTTGCACTAAATAAATCAAACGATTAAGCGTGAGCTTATACTCGTGGACTGTGATGTAACTAAGATAGGAACTCTTTTCCTTGTTGACGCGCGATTTAAGAATATAGTAAAAGCGAAAAATATAAGAAGTAATTCTCAATAGTTTACTCAAGGTTGAAAACTGGTTTATGACCTCAACATCGTCGATCAGCGTAGCTGATGCAGACGCGACCGGTGGATTACGGTTCTCCTCACCCGTGCTAGGGATACTTTTAAATACTGGCCACGCAGTAGGATCCTCACGGAGCCATGCTGGGCCGTGAAACCACATGTCGTTCTGTAAGAATGTGGAGGGTAAAAGTCCCCTTGAGTCCCTTATTTTGGTTTGATGGTCATGTTCCATGGGAGCAAAGGGCACCTCTTCCCGCCGCTCACCATGAACCTCTGGCGCCTGAACCGCGGCGAGTATCGCCGGCGAGTTACTGTGCCATTTACATAGTTCAAACCCAAGTGATTTACAAATACCTAACAATTCCTGTTGTAGTACCAGAGCGTGTGATTCATCGCTCGCGCCCGTGACCACATCGTCGACGAACACTTGGTCGGTTAAAACCTTTGCCGCTAGGGGAAAATTAGATGCTTCGTCACAAGCCAATTGCTTAATGGTACGAAGAGCTAAGTAAGGGGAAGAACTTACACCAAATGTTACCGTCCGCAGACGATAATCACGGAGGGGTTCATCGGGCGACGTACGCCACAGAATGCGTTGCAAGTCCCTATCAGATTCTTGTACTAGTATATTTCTATACATTTGTTTAATATCGGCCGTAAGCGCGACGCAATGTACACGAAACTTGAGGAGTACGTCCACTATATCGTGGTGAAGCTTAGGACCTGTCAAGAGAATTTGATTCAGGGCAACTCCGTTAGAACTAGCACAACTAGCATCAAACACGACTCTGCAGCGGCTTGTTTCTGAAGAAGCCTTGATCACTGCATGATGGGCAATATAGAAGGAGTTACCAAGCACTGGCGGGTCGACGACCAACTCCATATGATCTGAATCTAAATAGTCCTGCAAGCACGCGTGATACTCGATTTTAAGACTCGGGTTCCGTTGTAAACGTTGCTCTAATTTATGGAACCGAGCGAGAGCAATATCTCGTGATTCACCTAGGGGCGTAGCATCAGGTTTACGTGGTAAATATGGATTCACATAGACGTTCCTCCGGGGTGAGTGCCTTCACCTCAGGCACTGACTCCAGTTCCCAGAATCGTTTCAAGTCGCCGTCATCGGATAATGAGCTAAAACAAGCTTGAACTGAGGATGGAGTCAAAGAGTTGAACGCTATTTTTCCCAACAACAAATAACCGAAAACGCTGTTCATAGCGATCGGCGAACCGGGCGAACCCGTTATTACGTTTCCTAAAATTATGTGAGATAGCACATCTGCACCTAACAACATCTCCACCGGCTGTGGAGTGTGAAACAAAGGATCGGCTAAATTTAAATTTTGAATGTGTGCCCACCCCATACGAGGCAGTGGTACACTAGGCATTTTAGGAATAAGTTTCGGCAATACTAAAACTTCAATCGGTATAGAAGGTTGAAGTTCATTTCTCGGGGTTATGCAACACGAAATCTTTCCCTTTGGTCTTACCGGTTTGGTGTCACCTATCCCGTAAACAGGTACATTCGCATAACAACGCTTTATACCTAGCCGCTGTGCGCACGATTCCGTCATGAACGAAGCCTGGCTTCCCGTATCGATAAGACACCGGACAGTCGAACGCTTTTCATTACCTACACATACATCGATGAGTGCGGTCGAAAGCAGCACAGTATTTGTTGTGCCAAAAGGAGCATTGAACGACGCGCAATTAATTTGTGTCGCTTGACTCGCGGACATAGCGTGCTGAGTACAGGTGCTCGGAATGTTCTCTTCCCGTTCCTCCGTGAGCGGTAAAGAAACACTTCTCTCACTCGCACGGCTAGTATCACCTTCAGAAGTAAAGTGAATCAATGTATGATGACGTTTTTCACACGAACGACAAACAAAACTCGACTTGCATTGAGAAACGTTATGACCTTTGCCTAAACAATTGAAGCAAACATCTTTATTTTTGATAAATGCATACCTATTGCTTGGTGACAAATTCAAAAACTTATTACATTTTCTTAATGGATGCTGAGCATCGCAACATACACAATTCTGATTCTTGCGCGTATTGACAGAAGGTTGAGAATCGCTCGCACCCTGAGTCGAAGTGTGGCTGGCCACGCCGGCAGCCAACGCTCGACGGAACGTTGGAGCGACGTACTCTTTCCTCTGACTACCTACATTTTGAATCTTTCTACTGCCAGATTCAACTATTTCGCTGGCGGTTAATTCTCGTTCTAAAAACTCGATTAACAAGTCGACGTTGGGTACATCGGATGGTTTATGCAATGATAACTCGAATCGCATACGAATGGAAGTAGGTATTTTACGTAGTAAAATATTCAACAACAAAAAACTCCACTGATTTGTAGGAAAATGCATTACTTGTGTAGGATTAGGGCCTAACTGGATAGTAGTTTAGCGGTTATGTAACGTCATTACTAGGTTTTAGTGCAGCTAAGCTATTTGTAAGCTTCGGATAGGTAATTAGGGTAGGCATGGTAGAAAAAGAAAAGATAAAAATGTACTCACTCGTATTTGTTATAATCAGAACTTATACCCTTGCGGTTTACACTCTTACACATCGGCACCTCGACTGCCAGCAATAGACCGGCCGCCTGCTTTCTCCTTTTTCCCCCACTATATTATATCCGCCCGTGGCGCCCTCTAGTCGGTCGATTGCTAGTAGTCAAATCAGTAATTTAAAAATCTTATGATAAAAGTCGAATAAACACTGTGAACTAACAAAAATACTGATTAATGCTAAATGATTGATGACAGTCGGCCATCTGAAAAAAAATCGTATGACCTCATACGTAAGCCACTCAGCTTAACAAATTTTAGACTTCATAGTACTATAAAACTCAATATTATACAATGACAACTTCCTGAATACCTGGCAACAGGCCCCTTCACTGTCCTGAATACCCGGCAACAGGCCCCATTATCGTCCTGAATACCCGGCAACAGGCCCCTTATCGTCCTGAATACCTGGCAACAGGCCCCTTCACCGTCCTGAATACCCGGCAACAGGCCCCATTAATGTCCTGAATACCAGACAACAGGCCCCTTATCGTCCTGAATACCTGGCAACAGGCCCCTTATCGTCCTGAATACCTGGCAACAGGCCCCTTCACTGTCCTGAATACCCGGCAACAGGCCCTATTTATGTCCTGAATACCAGGCAACAGGCCCCTTATCGTCCTGAATACCTGGCAACAGGCCCCATCATATTTAAGGCCGATATGCCTACTATTTTAAACAATCAAATTATCTTACATAATATTATTATTACATTCGGCACAATAAAATAATAATTGATTAGTTTCTCAACCGTTGGGAGTAATCTTTAAATATTTATCGTGTAAATTTTTCCAATTAAATATACAGCAGTATAAATCTACTTCTTAAATATACACAAACATCTCATCGAATGGACGATAGTAAATTTAAATTATTATACATTAGGATGACTCTAGACTCATATTTGCAGTAGTAGCCAAATACCTTACGACAAATATAATTTTGTTTTTACGTTAAGCAGATCAATTAAATATATAATAATTATGTCAAATCATACACTCAAAATTTACAATATCCTTTCAGTTTAGAAATTGATTTCTACATATTCACCTGTTTAGAAATATCAGGTTGTCAATACCTCCTCGTCGGATTCACTGGAAACTACTGTGTCAATTGTATGTGGTCTGTTGAAATTAAGCCAGGGTCTAATCTTGTCTATAGCCACGATAGTAACAAAGCGCGTACCTTTCTTCCGAGATAGAGGAGTATCTTCCACTTGGAAACGATCGTGATCGAGAATAGCTGTGATCCTATATGGGCCCTGAAATTTAGGTATAAGCTTTTTGCTCTGGCCTGTCGCAGGTACGTGTCGTTCAACCCTCACCAGATCTCCGACTTGGTATTCTGGAGGCTTACAGCGATGTTTATCAAAAGTGTCCTTTTGTTTCTTTTGACACTCTTTGATATGGGCGTTAATTTCTTGCCGCATATCTGCCCTGCCTGTGTCTAAGTCACTCCCAGTATCAATTCTGGCATCCTCTGCTATTTCCGATATGATTTTACTTTCGGAAGAACCTGTAGGCCTAACACCGAAAAGTGCTTCAGCTGGGGTATGTTTAATTCCCTTATTAAACGTGATGTTTATGCCCCATTGGACATCGGGTAGGTGATCGTCCCATTTGTTATCAGGCGTACCAATTGATTTAGCCGTCAAAGCATCGACTATCACTTTATTATAGCGTTCCACCTGCCCGTTGGCCCGTGGGGTAGCAACAGCATTCAACACGTGTTTTATGCCCTTATCGCGTATGAACTTCTTAAACAAGGTACTTGTAAAAGACGTTCCACGATCGGAAATAAGTCTCCGTGGTACTCCAAAAATACCAAAGTACTCTTTGAGAACCCTGATAGACGTATGTGATTTGGTGTTTTTTACAGGTTTCAGATATACATATCGTGTATAACCGTCTATTAGCACTAATATGTGCATGTTTCCCCTGCTACTACGTACAAAGGGACCAACATGGTCCATATGAACCGTGTCAAATGGAATATCTATTTTTTCAATTGGGTGTAGGTAGCCTGGTCTTTTACCTCCGGCAGACTTGGAGTAAGAACATTCAAGACAAGAGGCGACATACTTTTTGATAAAAGTCCTCATTTTTGGGAACCAATAGGAAGCTTTAACCCTTTCCAAAGTTTTATCAAGGGAGAAATGACCAATATCGTCGTGGTTTAACTTTACTATTTGCCACCGTACCCCTTTGGGCACCACCCACCTCTCACCTTCTGTCGTGATGCGAAATAGTTTGTCACCTCTTAACCTGAAATTTGTCTTTATATCTACCACATCTTCAAGCTTAGGGTCCTTTAGTATTTGAATCATCTTCTGAACTTCCGAATCTGCGCTTTGAACTGTAACTAACCAATTTTCTGTCGTCACGTTTCTTACCTCGTGAGAAGTATTCAACAACGGTGTTGGAATGGGGTTGCGGCTAAGTGCGTCAACATGGGCCATAGAGGCACCAGCCCTGTACTCGATGTTAAAAGTATATTCCTGCATCTGTTCCCACCATCTAGCCACTCGCGGTATCATATCTCTCTTCTGAAACGTTGCACGCAATGAATTACAGTCTGTTACAATTTTAAAAGGTACGCCAATAAGGTATACGCGGAACTTGCGAAGAGCTGATACGACCGCGAGTGTCTCTAAATCATAGGAAGAGTAATTTTGTTCTTCAGGAGTGGTTTGCCTGCTAAAATACGCTACTGGCTTAAGCGCACCCTCTTCATTACGTTGTAATAGAATCGCAGCTACACCTATCTTACAAGCATCTGTGTGCAATTCAGTATCAGCCTGGGGATTATACAATGCCAAAGTCGGTTTCTGCGTCAACTTTTCTTGTAAAGTTCTGAAAGCGGTTTCTTGCTCAGTACCCCAAATCCATGATATGTCCTTCCTAAGAAGATATGTCAGTGGCTTGGCAATGATAGAAAATCCTGGTACGAAGCGCCGAAAGAAACTAGCCAGGCCTAAGAACTGCCGCACGTTGTGCTGATTTTGGGGCACGGGGAATTTGGCAACAGCTTCGACTTTACGAGATCCCGGCTGGATTCCATTACTTGATACCTCAAACCCTAAATAGTCAACGTTGTCTCCGAAGAACAAGCATTTGGAAAGTTTAAGTGTTAACCCGGCACTGGAAAACAACTTTAAAACATTCTCCAATCGGCTCATTCCTTCAAAAAAATTCTTTGTAGGGATTATCACGTCATCTAAATAGGCTAGAGCTTCTCTATGACGTGCTGATCCTAGCACTTGGTTCATTAGTCGTTGAAAGGTTGCTGGGGCATTTGCAAGTCCAAACGGCATTCGAGTAAACTCAAAATGCCCATCCGGTGTTACAAATGCAGTCTTATGCTGATCGCTTTCACGTATAGGGATCTGGTAATATCCTGACGCGAGATCTAGTGTGGTATAAAATCTGTGTCCGGCTAACACATCCAACTGGTCGTCAATTAGTGGCATGGGATAATTTTCTCTAACAGTCTTTTTATTTAATGCCCTGTAATCTATACAAAGACGGTAATCCCCTGTTTTCTTTCGTACAAGTACAACTGGGCTAGCATACGGTGACGTGGACGGTTGAACTATTCCATTTTCTAACAGTTCGGAAACCATGTCTCTTACTATTTCTTTCTCCTTGATGGACAACCTGTACGGTCTATAAACCACTGGTGCGTCATCTTGTAAAACTATGGACATTTCACCTACTGTTGTTGTACCTAACTCTGATAAGTCTGACGCAAAACATTCTCTATAGTTATTTAGAAGATCTACAAGCTTTAACTTTTCTCCAGAGGAAATATTGCTGCCCGTTTTGACCTTGTCGTCATTTATTGGCTTATATTGCTTTTTGCCGGCAGTAGTTACACGCATAATATTCATTTCTGAAAGACCCTTACTTTCTTCAGCTACACGCCCACGAGCAATTAACAGGTCTTTGCTTAATGTAACTGATTTACCCGAAGGGACATTGACTACTATCTTACCAGTGCCATCATCATTAAGAGAGAATAAACCTGGAAGTACCGAAAAAGCAATATCGGCTACTAGCCTCAGACCGCCTTCTACATATATCTCGCCTGTCATCACCGGGTCTGTATATACTTCAAGGACTGAGGTTTCAGCAACCGTAGCATTACATTTACAGAACAAACTCACTTTATAGTTGATCCTTATATCATCACTATCAAACATTTCAAGTTTATCACTGGTCTTATGAACGACTATATGAGGTAATTCTGTAAATGTCTGGCCGATCATAATTGGTACATGCATTGATGCATCTGGAACTATGAATAGGTCTATGTCTGCTTCGACTTCGTCAATTTTTACATTTACCCGTTGTTTACCCAGTACTTGGACTACCGAATTACCGAAACCCCTAAGAGTCGGAAGGTCATCAGTATTAAATTGGTTACAAATTTTCTCAAAGTCAGTTTGCCTAATCATACTGCAATCGCTACCAAAATCTAAAAATGCCTCAAAAGCAACGCCGTTGACTTCTGCTACCTTAAAATACTTTTGCCCCGGTACATGTCCATTAGAGACTCTCATAACGGTTTTGTTACTGGGCACAGTCAATTTCGTAAAACACTGTTCCGAGTCATGTCCAACTTTCTGGCATTTACTACATCTCTTCACTGGGTGCCGACAATGAGGGGCAATATGTCCTTCTTGCTTGCAATTATAGCAGCGTGGCCCCTTGTGCACCGATTTCAGTGGTGCTTCTTGTGCTCTATTATTAAATTGATTCCTAACAAATTTGCGTTCATTTTGAACTCTGCTGCACCTAGCGTTCCTAAGATAAGCGAGCAATTTGTCGGGATCTTCGTATTGCACGGCTTCCGCACCTAACCTAACTGATCGATCATCTATACCGTGTAGTACGCATTCGACAGCTTTACTACCCGTTATACCACATCTGTTTATCAATGCAATTTTGTCGTAATAGTATGTTTCCAGTGAATCGCCAAATCTAGCGCGTTTTGCTAACATATCACTAAGCATTTGTCCGTAATTTTCAGCAGATGGGAATGCTGCTAGCAATTTAGCTTGCCATTCTGCCCACGAGAAAAGAACTGACGAAAGACCTTCATACCAACGTTGTGCAACTCCACGTAATTTAGGCAATGCAAAATGTATTATTTGCTTCTCGGACCATCCATAAATAGATGAGCACTCATTTACTTTATGTAGCCACATCGTCATTGTCTGTTCCTTTCTCGCAGGGTCAAATTCTGGTACAGTATTATGCATGTCACCTAGCTTACTTAAATTATCGGAATGTCCTATAGATTTGAGAGCATCGAGAAGTTGAAGTAACCCATCTTTATCGGCATGTGATTTACTATAAACATGCGGGGTATTACTCAAACAATCACGACTAGATGAATAATGAGTGGGACTGTTACGTCTGCGGTGGCTCACCCGGCTCTGCGCACGCTCCCGGCTGCGCGGTCGGCGTACTGCCCGGCTGCACACCCGCTCTGGTTCACGGCTGCGCTCGCGCCGGTTGGATCCACCGCGGTCTCTCACCCGGCTGCGTGATCGGCGGCTTTGTGTTGAACTTGCCGTCCGGCTTCGCTCCCGGCGGCTTACTCGACTTACGTCCCGACGGCGTGGCCGGCTGTACGCCCGGCTCCGTCGTCGCCAGCGTGGCTGACTCGTCTCACGGCTACGTTGCCGACTCCGCGTTCGACTGCGCCGCTGGTTACACGGCTGGCTAGGCTCCTGGCTTCGTATCCTGGTTGGATCCGGGCTGCATGGTCGGCTTGGTTGCCGAATATGAAGTCCGCTCTTGTCCCGGCTGCAGGGCCGCGTTGGTTCTCGGTTAAGTTGTCGGGTCCCTTCACGGCTACGGGGTTGCTTCTGGGTCGGCCGTTGACTCAGCACTGGGCTTCGCATACGGCTTGGCCCACGGCGGTTCATCGGACTTCGGGATCGATGCACCGTCTCCCTCAGGTAAGGCAGAGATGGTGACTGTCTCAGTACCTCGTGTTCGTCCACTGGAATTACAACGTATAAGGATCGCACAGAGAACTGTTCAAAAAGCTACCAAACATAAGCATCTATACGCCCACTTTATTAATATTCAGGCAAAAGGGATTGGAAATACAAAAGAAAATATTTGGGAACACGAATTTTTGTTTTATTTGACGTATTATCTATATCTTTAAACGTAAATGTATAATTTGCATTTTATACTCGTGGCATCCGCTATTAAACATTCTAATAAAGCTATTTTTAAGAAAGAAACAAACTAAAGTTCAAAAGTACGGGTAGAGAAAAAAAGGACAAGGAAAAAAAAAATGTAACGGTCTTGTTTACTACGTTAAAAATTACCATTTTGGGTTATCCCATTTCTGAAATTGTAGGATTAGGGCCTAACTGGATAGTAGTTTAGCGGTTATGTAACGTCATTACTAGGTTTTAGTGCAGCTAAGCTATTTGTAAGCTTCGGATAGGTAATTAGGGTAGGCATGGTAGAAAAAGAAAAGATAAAAATGTACTCACTCGTATTTGTTATAATCAGAACTTATACCCTTGCGGTTTACACTCTTACACATCGGCACCTCGACTGCCAGCAATAGACCGGCCGCCTGCTTTCTCCTTTTTCCCCCACTATATTATATCCGCCCGTGGCGCCCTCTAGTCGGTCGATTGCTAGTAGTCAAATCAGTAATTTAAAAATCTTATGATAAAAGTCGAATAAACACTGTGAACTAACAAAAATACTGATTAATGCTAAATGATTGATGACACTTGTAACGCTTTTATATTCTCATGGTAAATATTCAACAAATTACGCACACTTTGATTTGATTTCTCGGCACAGGATTGAATATCCAGAATACGATCAATATGTTGAGAAGCTATGACTCGTTTGTTCTCATATCTTGAAATTAAAATATCTAACGCGACGGTATAATTTTCGTCCGTGATAGGTATCGATTTTATTAAGTTATAGGGCTCGTTTTTCAAGGTAAGAAGGAGATACCTAAACTTTTCGTTATCTGTGTAGGCGTCATTATTATCAACCATGGAGCGAAACAGGTCATAAAATGGTGGCCAATCGGTCAATTCTCCCCCGAATGACGGCAACGGAAGATTCGGTAACCTACTACTACAACCCCCGTGAGTCGGTTGTATTGTATTGTTATAGGAAACTCGACTCATGCGCCTACACTCCTCATCGTTTTTCTTCAGAACTTCGACATGGCTGACAATTGCGTAATAAATATCATTGAATTGAGTTCGAATACGTAACTGTTCCTCTCGGTCAAATGTCGACAATTTCATTTGTGACTTCTCAATTTTAGTTTGCAATTTAAGGAATTTTCTCTGAATAGAAAGAATATCTTTTGCTCGCGCTTTAAATTGCTGTTCATTGAGTTCGTAAAACTCTAAAGTACGTTTGACTTCGTCAAGTATAACTTCTCTTTCGAAAATATCTTGTTCCGCCATTTTTAATGGACACGTAATGTCGCACACAAAAAATCAAAAATCGGCAAAATCAAGATGAAAAATGGGAAATATTGTCGGGACGCGTAACGCCGCTACGACAAACACTAAAATATACTCGGATGGTTTCCAAAAATGGGAAAATATGCACTAATAACGGGATTTGGACAACGTGACTACAGCAAAGAAAATCCGCAGATCCGGCTCGAACGGATCAAAAATGTTACGGGGAGATATTATGGCCTACGAACTTACTTGGGAAATCCGTCGATGGCCTCTCGGGTGTGTAATCAGCGCTGTCTTCGGGTTAGATGGGGGATGATGGTGCACAGAGATATATCCATAGGACGCCGATGGGGCGGTTTCTTCTGATCCCGTATCACCTTCCTCCGGGATAGAGGTGTGATCAGGCAATCCACACTACACTTAATCCTGGAGCTCGTCTCCGAGGATGGGAATGGCGTCCACGAAATGGAGCTACCGGTGAAAGCTCAAAACACCGCGACGCGACAAGTGCTCGCACGCGCATTTGAAGGACGACTGACTTCCGGTTGGCCAACCCAAAGTCGTGGGCCATAATAATCTCGTACCAACACAAAATATTAAGCGGAATAGTCTTTGTGTAGTTACGTTCGAAAACACTCAAAATAAAAAGAAAAGAAATCTGTTTCAGTACGAAACAACCTTAAATACCAGTGTCGAATCTATGAGCAGATAGAGAGAGTGAGAGACTACGGAGATAACTAATATTGAGGAATCAGGAACTAAGAGAACCATGTTCCCACGAATATTTGTTCTGTGCGAGAATCAAACACTCAACCCCACGGCTTCGCAGTCGGCTCATCAGCCTCATCACCCAGCTACGATAGCTATCAAAATATATGCCTATCTCTACATAACAGAGCCGTTGGTTTTATACATTGAAATCGTACCTAGCTATCCAGTAGGTATATATGTTAAACCTACCTACTAAGTAGCAAACACCGTGTGCACAAATAATCAGATTGGCCTATCAGTCATGGCTAGTCTAGGTTGACAGGTTTAGGTCACATGCCTAGAGCCTGTAATGAATAAAGACAGGCTCAGCCGCGCCCTTTCTAACAATCTGCGCGTGCTAGATGTATGGAATTGTCGCCATTATTAACTCACATGACATCAGAACGTAGTGGAATTAGGACCCCAATTAAGTTAGTTTCAATTGGTTTGCTGTTTTGTAACCACTCGTATCTAACAATAAATAAAAAAAAAAGAGTGTGTGTACTTATGTACACGCGTTAGAAGTTATACTTCTAATTATATTATATATATTATATTATTATTATATTCTATTATATTATTTTCTTCTTTAAATACAAAAGGATTGAAGGGGTTATGCCACTTTTCGCTAGGTTGACGTTTGACAAACACTCTTGGTCGTTTAATTCCAGCTCGAAGAATATTGTTATAATCTTCATCACAAGTAATATTGTTATTTTTATAAAAGGAATCTATATCAGAGTAATCATTATTTTCAAGGTTAATTCTTACATTTTTATAACGTTGAGCATGTTCTTTAAAATTTGGTTCATCTTTTTGCATCGGTGATAATATTGTAGTGGATCTACTAGGCATGAAAGGTGCTTCAAATCTGCATTGTTGAGGTTTATTTGCAACTATTTTTTTGTAGCATGTAAACGTATGCTTGTGTGTTTGTAATTTAATATTGTTTGATGCTTCTTGAGAATTTTTTATTTTTTCTTCTTTACAATTTCTTTTGTTTTATATTGTAAATCTTATTATAATAATGTTGTGGTGAGGAATAAACGCTTACCAAGCATTATATAACTTAATTTTTTTACTTTTTTTTCACAATTTCACAGTGAACACAATACCGGTTTGTCTCATGAAATTAACTGAGCAGAGAAATTTCTGTTGAAATTTTTCCTAAATTTTCTTTGCTATAAACCTCACGGAGCCCGATATCTTTCCAACGAATGCAAAACCGTGGAAATCGGTTCGTGCGTTCTAGAGTTATAGCGTCAGGAAGGAAAACCCGACTCGTAAAAATTCACTCTCATCATTTTTCTCCATCGCGCCAAAAGAAGTATAACTTCAATAAATAACGACTCACGATCACACAGATCCTGACCTAACTAGGACTCCTTGTACTTATATAGGGAAGCAGGAACTACGAGGACTTAGGTCCCTCTTACACCCAGACTTGGAGCAAATACCAGTGGTTCTCATAAATCTATACCCTGTGCAGGACCACACGCTTCCTCACGTATCCTCACGCTTCACAGTCGGCTCATGGTTATGAGCCGACTGTGAAGCCACTACGCCACTGCTGCTCTGTGATAAATGATGATACCGAATACCTCCACTCCCGCCCATATTTCCTCATACAATGATTTCCGAGGAACCTTGAAAAGTTCCACTGATCATACCAACCATAGGGAACTTTTGGAGAGACGCTCGAGGGGCCCTCAATAAAGGTCGAGTGGAGGAAATATGTACTCAACGGCTAACGATACCGGTGTAAGTCTGAGTAAAGTCCGCTTTATTTATTTTACTCTTAGAGTTAACATTTCTGAGCTATGAAATTAATAATGTATCAGAACACTGTACGTAGACATAATATTAACTATCTCACCTATAAACTTGATGAACTTGCTCCACTTTTGGCTGAATATTGTTCTAGCAGCATGTGTGACCGCGCAATTTATTGGAATGATTGCGTAGGCGAGGTTACACACAATATCACATACACTACACATCAGAATCTAGGCATAGGTTAGGTCTTAGGTGAGTAGGCATACCGTCAGGAGAAATTTTCCAATTGTTTCTGAAAATACAGGCTTTTTAAAGCCTAGTTTAGGTAGATACATTGGACAGCACATTTTCCACAGCCTATAATTACCTATTATAAGAAAATGTTTATATTTACCCGACTGCGCCAGAAGGAGGGTTATGTTTTTTGAGTATGTTTGTAAGTATGTTTCTTAGGCACCTTCTGTAGCCCCAACAGCTTGATGCATTTTAGCTTAAGAGGTGTCGTTAAATTAGTATTAATTAATTTTAAGAGTGACCTTTTTAAAAATAATAAAATGGCCTTTGGCCAGCGGTGGGATCAGACAGGTTAAAAAAATGCCGGATTTACTATCAAATTATGTGATTGCAAAAATGTTTTTCTTCAAAACCTATCGAGTGGGGTATCTAAATAAAGGGTTTTAATTATTATTGCGAACATTTTAAAATAATAAATAGTCGCGAGGCGCTGCTAATTACAGCTAGTTCGGGGGTTTAAGTACTACACGCTAATTATTTATTAAGTTTATATAAATATAGTATGATAGTTAAGTTAACACGAAATTACTTTTGCAAAATCGGCTGCGCCCGCGCACATTTTTTGCGTAGCGAATGGAGTTTACAATTAAATGGTCTCAAAAGCAATGTAAGATACAATCGCTTTATTACACACATGTACCTACTAAGTGCCCTATAATGTGTACTAGTTCTAATGTCGGTACTAGTAGGTATCCGCGGAGCTTAGTATAAAAGCTCGACCGCGCCCGATGTTGCTACACATCTCAACGAGCTTTTGACAGTATAACAACAATCAGAGGACAAAAATCACACAATCATGATAGTGAAAGTAAGTACCTAGTTACTTAACCCTTATACCTACATTTTGTTTTATTTTTATTATTATGAAATTTCTGATCCTCTCCATCCTAAGGGCCTAAACTTAGGGCCTAAGCACTCGGCGTATTTTATGCGCGCAGACGACGCGCGTTTCACGAACGCGCGTCGAATGCACGTTTGCGGCGGGCGCCGTAGATTGCCCAGAAAGCTTACAAGGCTGCGTCTGAATCGCGTTTGAATTGCGTATACGCGCGTTATCTTTAGCGCATAAAAACGCCGCGTGCTTAGGCTCTAAGGCTGCCTGGAAGAAATCGCTCTAAGCGATAAGACCGCGAATTGTAATCGGAATCATCTAATTTGTTTTTCTATGTTTTCGTGTGCAATAAAATATTTGTATTGTACTCGTATTGTTATATAAGTCTGATGGTAAGCGCCCCTAATGACCCCTATAACTGCAGTGCCACCAGAATATTGTTGTAAAAGCTTTCGCGAGTCATCTATAGTCTATCTGAGATATTGAATCTGGGATTTCCACTTTATGGGATGAGAAGTACCTCTATGGAATCAATCAGAATAGTTATTATGGCATCAAGAGAAACTATTGAAAGATCCGTCACTCTGTGGAATCAGGATGCCCAAGGTCTACCTAGGGAGTAGGTAACTATGCCTATGGAATCCAGAGTAGGTAACTCCGGGCCTAACTATGGAGTATCAATGCGATTGCAAGGCCTTTTTGTGAACTCTACTATTCTCTTCTAGGTATTTCTATTAGTTTGCGTGGCGGCGGCCCATGGTGGGGGGCTCCTGGCCCCTTACGCTTACGGCGGCGGCTACTACGGGGGGAACCCCTACAGTTCGTACCCTGCGCAGCCGGCCTTGGCTTCACACTCCACCAACACCTACAGATCGCCGTTCAATCTAGGACAGGTAACAGATTGAATTTAAAGACCAAACTGACAGTTTTATCTTAGCGGTCCGAAGCACCGATAGTTTCTCTACCAATGCTTCGGATATAGGTATCACATTAGTATAACCAGCCTTTCCACTAGCTAACCATTATTGGGGTCTTCAGGAAGTTTCTTTTTCTATGCGAAATTCAGTCCTTACCAAACTCAAATTAATATGCAGTTACTTACTAATTAATTATTTATTAAGGTAGTTTATCATATTTAATTTATATATTCTTGTGTGTTGGCTTTTAAAAGTACTTTGAGTATTTATAATAAATGGGTTGAGCTTTTGACTTTTGGTCAGTTCGATCACGATTTCAAGGGATGCTCAGTTCATTATGAGCAGGCTTATTTACTTTTTTATGCGTTATGCGTAGGTACACAATAATGGCCTATAATATCATCACTTGTTATTTTCCAGGTCTCCACCTACTCCAAATCGATCGACACTCCATTCTCGAGCGTTCGTAAGGCGGACATCCGCGTGAGCAACCCTGGAGTTGCCGTGGGGTATGGAGGCTATGGAGGCTATGGCGCCTACGGGGGACTGGCCGCGCCTCTCGTCTCACATGTTGGTGTAGCCTCTCCATACGCTGCCCCTATTGCTAAGGTAACTAACAGAAGTTTTTGAATAATGGATTTGAGTTAGCGACACCAAAAACCTGACCGCAAGCGAAATAAATGAAAAATAATTAAGAAATGTATTGAGAGAAGAAAGTAGTGCATCTCTCGTATAAAAAAGTTTGAACACACACCGACGTTACCGACGCGACGTTACTGGGGCGCCACGTCAATAATGAAGAACTAAAATTACGAAGTCCGCAACAATAACTTTCATAAGGCGTATCTATGGAATTATGGAGATGTTCAGATACTTTTTTAGTAATAGCACGTATTTACCTACTGTTCGTTTCTTATCCAGGTGGCAACTGCTGGTGGTCTTTTGGGAGTGGCGTATTCAGCCGCCCCCGCTGTATCTCACATGACCTACTCCAACGGACTCGGTCTAGCATACGCCTGGTAAATCCACCGTCTTAAGGCAATAAAAGATAAATTGTTAATTTGTAGAAGCATCAAAGATTCCTCCTAATTTATTACCTGATAGTTGTAACATAATTTATTTACTTTTTAATTTAATAAATGTGTAGCTTTGAAGATATATTTTTAATTATTTGTTGTATGTAAGTACCACACAGCTTAACGGTGATTTATCCTTAAAGTAAACCTTTCCTTTTTACAGTAGGACCTAATTACCCGGATACCTAGATATTACCCAGATACCTAGACATGCCAAATGGCAAGCTTCTTGTTAAAATATTGATTATGTTAATCCTGCAGTACCGCCTTTGAAAAACCTAAAAGCTGTCGCTGCCGCGCTTTTTTTGAATCAAAACGTATAACATCTGTGGTGAACGTATATTCCAACGTTCATTATCTGTGGTGTTAGCTACACAATAATCGACTAAAAACTTAAATTACACGTAACGTCTCTAGTATATTTTATTTGTTTTGTCAAAGTCATACACGACCATGACTCTTGTCATATTTGACATTTTCTTTCAATTTGATTCCTTCATTTTCGGTTTTAGTTTGTTGGTGGTTGGTTTTTCCAACCAGCTACTTGTACAATACAAATAACAATTCAAATTACCTGTGTTTAAATTAAGATTGTAGTTAATTGTGCCAATAATAATACCCTCGGCCTAGATAGCGGCTGGTATTTATTCACGTCTCGCTACGTGTAGATAGATATACGAGAAGTGATAAGAGAGTGGTGTAACTGGTGCTTGGCACAGTGAAAGGTTTCCCATTCGTAGAATAGATATAGGTGAGGATGTCTGATAGCGGCGAGAGCGACGTAGCGTGGACCTTCTATAAGGACAGGCCGGAATGGAACGATGTTACTCCTGTGAAAGAAGATGACGGTCCCTACCCTGTGGTAGTAATAGCGCATTCTGAGAAATGTGAGTCAACTTATTGTTTCATTTATTTTTATTGTTGTAGCTTTAAAGTTAGCACAGCAAGTAGCTTTTGTAGTTTTCAGTTTTACACACAAAGTCCTCTAATAATAATAAATGTGGTAATACTCTTCATTTCCACTGTTACCTACTCTGTAAATTAGATTCTTTTAAATGCCTGCATACTTTATTCCGTTATTAATAATGAAGTCACTTAGAATCACCTTCTAACTATGCAATATTAAAGATTTAGGTTCCCATGATCTGTGATTCTCCAGTTCAAGATATTGTCAGAAACTGAGAGTTTATGATTTCAGTTGAGGATGTATATGACTACTTCAGAGCTGTTCTACAAAGCAATGAGATGTCTGAGCGAGTATTGAAGTTGACAAAAGATGCCGTAGAACTCAATCCCGCTAACTATACAGTGTGGCAGTACAGGTTTGTATTCCATTTCTCAAAAAGCTATATGAGCTGACAGACATAAAGCCTGTGTAAATTAATGATTTGAGAGAAAAGAAATGCTGGAGTTGGTGTGACCGACGCTAGGTGGTTATATTTTATTCGTCTCATATTATGGTTGCCTAATACTTTGACTGCCGAGCTGATTTTCTTGTCTAGACACACTGTTGTGTTTTCCCATATAGTTAACACAACTGTTGTGTTTTCCCATTCTCACTGTAAGTTATAAAAAACACAACAGTTGTGTTTTCAGCAGTGATTGTGTTAAGTATCAAGTGTTTGGTGTACTGTTAAAACAAATAGGGATATGCAATTTAGGATATACAAGCAAATGGTTGTTTAAGAGGCTTATGTTTACGTATGGTGGCTACCTAACTTAACCTACCGCTGTTATCTTTTCCACACAACCTCTATAATTATCTACTATTGTGTGTTGACCATACTGTGGTTTTATACTAGACATTGAGTTTATTTTTTATAGTATAAATGTTTCCATGTCAAACATACACATGGGGTTGCAACTAGACCATTAAATATAAAATCATCGTTTATAAAACTAGCTATAGATAAATAGATAAACTCTTTAATGAAAAACCACAAGACAAAAAAGACTTTAAAACTAGAACATAACAAATTAATTAGTATCACGATGGGCGGTCTTATTGCTGAGAGCAAGCGTATATTTTACTTTGTTTTCAACAAAAGGTAAAATGATAAACTAAAGTTTATTACAGTAAAAAGTATCCCATATCCTTCCCTAGAGTATAAATTGTCTTCATACCAAATTTTATAAAGATCTGTTCAGCATTTAGCCAGACGAAAGCTGTAACTTTTTCTTTTTTATAATATGTAGTTTGGCAATGTACCTTGACACTGCTATGGACCTAGATAGCTTTACTCATCACAAGACTAAAGCAATATGGAAGTAGTTTATGGGAAATTTGATATTAATAAAATACTGTTATACTTTTCAGGCGAGATCTGCTGAAGGCACTGAATTCCGACCTGAGATCTGAGCTGGATTACGTTGAAGCAGTAATAAAGCATTCTCCTAAAAATTATCAGGTATCCTTTAAATTTTCTATACATCTCCTTCTTTGTTCTTACATCTCCATGTTTGTTTTTTAAATTCTTTTCTTATAATTTATGTGACCATGGCCAGCCAGATCTTGCCGTCTTGGAGTTGTGAAATATGCTCTTAAAAAGTTTTTTTACAAGTAGGTACATGCTTAGAACAATAATAACCAACTTAAATAGGTTTTATATCAATGTTTGTTTATTGAAAGTATTTGTGCAACAAAATGCTTCAATTTAGAAGTCATGTGGAGTTTAAACCAAATCGACAGATATAATGTATTACAGAACTATAGAATAAAAAGTCTTTACATATAAATATGATCAAAAGGACTTTAACTTATAGGCTGTGTAGTCACGGATCCAACCAGACATCAATAAAATATCTATTGTCTCTGTAAATTCCGCTTTGATTTAAAAACTGAAATAACTTCTAAATCCAATGAGTAGAGTTGTTTATAAAAAATTGGTCTTAGTTACCGCACCACTGTTTGGTGGTAAACTTTATTCTATTATCAGCATAAAAATAAATACCGCCACAAACTAACTTGGAGGTAGTAACCAGTCGTTGCATATATATATCTTTGCTACTTAACACTTTGACTGCCAATTTCCTGATATTTTTTTTCCCGATTTTCAGATTTTTTACCGATTTTCTTGTCTAGCCACGGTTACGGATCACACCATTCTGGTTTCCCATAGGTACGGCTAACACAACAGTTGTGTTTTCCCATACTCATGGCAAGTTATAAAAAACACAACAGTTGTGTTTTCAGCAGTGAATGTCTAATTACAATACAAACAATAGTCCAACAACAAGAGTACAAGCAGAGTCAGCAAACAATTTCTTATCATAGTTGGTAGCTTGCGGCTCAACTATTTGCTCAGTTGTTTTATTGCTATGAATAATTTCGTTTAAACTTTAATTTGACCTTGTATTTTATGATCATTGACATCATTACAAATTCAAATGGTTATATTATATTTACGTAGTAAAAACTAAAAATTATTGCTTTACCTAGTTTGAGCAAAGTCATAGTCATAAATCTTCATTCACATGAGCCCCAAGAGGGCATTCAGGAAAGTTCACTGACTCTACCACTGGATTCGGAATAATATGTACATCCAATCAAGAAGAACCGGCAAGAAATTCTTGTAATATTATTTTTTTAATTATTTTTTCATAATGTGAATATGTTGATTATTAAAACGTAAGTTCTATGTGAAGCATTGGATGAAGCGTATTTTAATATTAATTGTAGTCTTGGAACAAACCCTAGCCCCTAGCTAGAACTAGCTGCTCTGATGCCTGTGATTTCAAACCCAAAGACGTTCGGGTGTGAAGCACGGAGATTAACAGCTTGGTCACCGTTGTTCAAGCCAACATGTATAAGTTGGTTGCTGGGACACTTCTTTTTTGTTTGTAGCACCAGTTTTTAATCAAAGATCAATTCCAAATTCCAGGTATGGCACCACCGCCGAGTGCTTGTTGAATGGCTTCAAGATCCTACATTGGAATTGGAACTTACCGGAGACGCCTTGCTTCAAGACCCTAAGAACTACCACGCATGGCAACACAGACAGTGGGCTATCAAAACCTTTAGGTAAGTGGTTATTTAAATCTGCAAGAACTGAAATCACGATGTTGAGACAGTGGAGCCAAATGATTTTTTCAATGATATCCTTTATTTTTCTACGTAAGACTCTTTTTGTTCAAAAATATACAATATTGTATAGGCTATGTCGATTGATATATGTGTTTCTATATTACAAATATACAAATAAGGCATCAGCATCACATACATAGATATTAAACTCTAACTAGGGTTCCCTGTATCCGGGATCAGGAACTGCGAGGATCATAGTCCTACAAACACCCAGACAGGACCTAGATTGGAGCAAATACCTGTGGTTCATATCTTTGCCTTGTGCAGGATTCAAACTCAAAACTGCACACTTCGCAGTAGACTCATCATCTACTCACGCGACGGAAGCTGTTGTGGCTAATGATTTAATTTTGTCTTCATCCCCAGCCTTTACGACAAGGAGATGGACTTCGTGGACCAACTTCTGATAGACGATGTTCGCAACAACTCTGCTTGGAATCAAAGGTATTTCGTCTTAAACAACCACCTCGGCTGGTCTGATCTCAATGTCCAGAAGGAAATATGTTACACTTTAGAAAAGATTAAATTTGTGAAGAATAACGAAAGTGCCTGGAATTACTTAAGAGGGTTGATGTTACATGATAAAAGAGGGCTGAGCGGGAATGCGGTGGTTACCTCATTCTGTGAAGAACTCTACAAGTCCAAATGTCGTTCACCTTATCTTCTAGCTTTTATCATAGACATTTGTGAAGAAGCAGTTAAGAAAGGAAATTCGAACTGTCTACATAACCCTACAAAAGCTGTGGAACTTTGCCAAGCTTTAGCTACCAAATACGACAAAATAAGGAGTAAATACTGGAACTATTTGAGTGAAAAATTCAGTAAGTACCAAACGGAACTGAACAACAAAGACCCAGAAAATATTATGGATACATAAATTTAATCTAAGCATAGGACTGTCGCGACAACATAATTAAAATGATTAAAAATGTGTTCACTCGCCGATTTCTTGTTTTTAAGCTTTCAAAATATCAAAGTATTGAACAAAAGTTGCAGAAGTGATGAAACCATAAATTTTATAAATTTTGTTATTCTTGATCATGATTAACTGCCTCCGAAAACGCTTTATAAGAATATTAAATTTACAATCAAATTCTGTATTGTGTAAATTTGCCTATTTGTAAATAAAACAATAAAATTGAGTATTTGGCTTTATATTCGTGTTGTTCTATGGTATGTGGGATGAAGATGGATCAGGTGGATTGCGCTTGGAGGCTCGATCCTGTAATGCACGCGCCATCACCTCGCAGCAGCAATCTCTGTTATGGCTCAAAAGGTCCAACAGACTGGACTTCGGTGGAGTTGCGGGTTTAGGCACCTTAAAATCGAAATCAAATCATCATCAGCCTATATTCGTCCACTGCTCGACGTAAGCCTCTCTTAGTTAATACCACGGAACCCTGTCTTCGGCTATCCTCACATGATTTTCAACTATTTAAACATAGTAAGTAATCGGAGTTGTAAAAGGAATGATGACCTATTCCTCGTCACGAAGAAATTTGTGCTCAGCAGTGGGTGGATATGGGTTTGGGCTCAGGGTTTCGATTGTGATGATTGATTACAGATAGATTTATCAATATCTGGCCGGGAATAGGGCGGTTTGTTAGTACTCGCTAATAGTGGAATAAGTAGGATCTAAGTGTGCGTTGTGGGTGGGAAGAAATATAAAACTTACGTCATTGATAAAAAAAATTGATACTTCACTTTTTGTAACAGCCCAAGGAAGAATAATATGATGCGTCCATAACTACCCTTTTTGGTTTCCTGGGCAGTTCACTCGATAATTTTTTTTTATCAGGTTTAGGCATATCGGATATTATGTTAATTTTTTTAGTGGTGAATTTTATTTTAGGTACCTACATGGTGGTAATCAAGTGGTGATGAGTTATTTGGTGTTGTATTATAATAATTTGCACAGTAGTACTGTAATGACAAAAACAACTTCTTTGGTAGACACATACGTGTCAAAAACAAAGAGTATTATGATACATTGTGTTATATTCTCTTTGGTATGATATACCCAAGAATATACCTAAAAATAATAGAGTTACGTACCCATTTGTTTGTAAAATATACTCTTGATGGTTAGCAACAATGAGATCTACTATTTGGTCTGTGAACAACAAGACCAAATTTATAGTAAAATGAGAAAAACACAAACAAAGAATAAAATAATATGAAACCAACAATGGAACTAACTAACAGAAGTCGGTGTATTGGCATCTGAAAGGCGACGTTGAGTTGCGAATCACAATGTGGGCAGGGAAACCTATTTATGACTCCGAATGGGAACCACTCGAGCTACGAATCCTAAAGCAAAAATTGGCCAACCTTTCGAATAGTATTTGCAAGTGCCATAGGGAAAGGCCGAGATACGTATCTCCGATAGCACCCTGTATTCGGGAGGATGAAACGAAAAACATAGAAGTACAGGTTCAAGAACAAATATGTGAGCGGTTTACGCAAGTTAATCTAAACAATAACGATAATACGTCTTTGATTAGCACCTGCCCGACCTGCTTCGTCACTATGAATTTATTGCGAGGAGGATGCTTACGAATACTGAAAGATGAAGAATCCGGGACGACAGATCATCTGTTAACTAGTGATAAATCGACGGAGAAATGCGCCTACACAATCGAAAGAACAACGTCTTGCACGAGCAAACCAAAGACACCTAAGTACTCCAACCTAACACTTTGCGATTTCATAAGTAGTAGCACAAGTCCTGGCAGTAGTGAAGACTCGCTGCGTGTACAACTTGACGAATCGAAGAGCAAGCAACATCAACTGAAATTCAGGGATGTTTCTGTTAATTCTCCGCTGCCACAAACAATCCCCAATAGTGAGCCGCCTTGTCTTTGTTTGGAACTTTTTGTGAATTCCATTAGACCACCTATAGTGGATATCTTTTGAATATCGTTTGCGAATTGGGTAAAATTGTATTTTAGGAAAGGTCTCAATATTTCGCAGTGCCCAGCTTTGACCGGTTACAATGACTCCTCAGATGTTTCTTACGTGAAACTAATAACTGCGGGCCCACTGGCTAACAGATTAACCGGTGTGGCGATATAAATTGTATTAAAAGGTAGGTAGAGAAAAAAAACTTGGAGTATTTTATATTAGAGGAGTAGTATATTAATGAATAAAAGAAAAGGGACAGCAACATTAGTGTTTATTTGTAATGATTAGATTTAAATAACATAACAGAACACATAAACATATTATTGTACAACAGAGATTTTTAATCCCATTAATAATTCGCTTTCAAACGAGATTTTTATATATTCTATTGTCATCGAGAAAACATTATTTAGCCGCATAATGTTTTATGAATCTTGCGGATGGGTCTGACACCTGCACCCACTTAGGCATCCAGTAATAAGGTGTAAAGTTTTGCTGTCCAGGATATGATTTTTCAAAAATGTTGCGGTAATATTTCGCTTCTGTCGTCGTGGGCTGCACGCCAGAATATTGCGTGTTGTCCTCGGGCAATCTTTCTGCGATTATCTCCGCAATGGTAGTGAACAAGGATTTCTTCACTGAAGCCACCCCGTCACTAAAAGCTTCTTTGTGCCGCCATAGAATAGAGTCCGGCAGCAAACCGCTGTTGGCGAAACTACTTCGTAATAAGTGCTTTTCTACTCCGTCCTGTGGTTGGCGCATTTTTTTATCCATGGCAAGGAAATGATGTGTGAATTGAATGTCCAGGAAAGGTACACGAAGTTCCAAGCTGAAAGCGCTCGTTGTACGATCAGCTCGCAGTCCATCGTACAAGTAAATATCGGAAAGAAGCCGTATACTTTCTTCGTGACCGGCAGTCTCAGATGGTGCATCTCTAAAATAAATGTATCCTTGGGCTAACTCGTCAGCGCCTTCTCCGCTAAAAATCACTGTTGTGTCAGTGTTTTCCTTAATATATTTAGCTAGCAGATACATCGGCAAACTAGCGCGTATGGTCGTTATGTCAAAGGATTCTAAATGATATATTACATTGTCCAAAGCTTCTTTGACATCAATTTCATCAAATTGGACTGAGTGGTGCTCGGTATCGAGGTACTTAGCGACAGTCTGAGCTGCCGCTAAGTCTGGGGAGTCGCCCATTCCAATGGCAAACGTCTGTATTTTGTAAGGCAAATTTTGCTCCTTGGCAAGCTTAACTACTAGCGCAGCAATCAGAGAAGAATCTAATCCTCCACTGAGAAGACAACCAATGCGTCGATCCGACATAAGTCTCTTATGACATGCAGCTTCGAGCAAATGGGCAATTTTTTCGGTAGCGTTCATTTCGCTCAAAACTTTTTCAGCTACAAAAGGAATAAATCTTGGAGCAAGACCGGGAGAGTAGTACTGCTCTGTAAAATCAACTTTAACTTTCCCGTCGGCTAATAGACTCCACACTTGTAAATGTCCGGGTGGAAATTGTCCTAATGTCGACTTTTTACCCGCCGCTTGTTTCAGTCCGATCAAACCTTTAGCTTCGGAACATACACCCATTACACCATTCTCTTCATCTTTAAGAATGTAAAGTGGACGTACGCCGTAGGGGTCCCGAGCGATGCATACTTTTTTCTTCTCTTCGTCGACTAAGCAAAATGCGAACACACCATCGAGATTTTTTACGGCATCAACGATTCCCATCTCATGGTAAGCATGAATGATCGCTTCTACGTCACATTTGGTTTCATATTTGTAGTCGCGTTCGGCTTGAAGGCGTTTGCAGTTGTAAATCTCTCCGTTGCAGATGAGGTTTGTACGAGGGTAGCAGTGGAGACGCATGGGCTGCATTCCATGGAGGCCGTCGACAATGGCGAGTCGCTGGAAGCCGAACAGAGTCAGTGGTTCTCGAGCGTCGTTCTCTATCCGCCAGGCGTCCGGGCCCCGGTGTCGTATACTCGAAAAACATTTTATGCATATTGCAGACAAGCCACCATCTACGCCAAATGTTGCCCAAATTCCGCACATGGTGATCTGAAACAGATTGAAAAATGCATGAAATAATATACTAGATTTCTCTCTGTCGAGAGCTAATAGGATTCTGCCCTTAAAGACCCAAACGGAACCTTATTAGTAATTGACATGATTGTTGTTTCTACTGATGACGTCATGTCTTCACTCATGTAATCTCTAGAGGAAACCTGATCCCCAATTGGAAGAGACTGCATTACAAAAAAGTATGTGAATAAAGCCAGGAAGTCGTTTATCATATTGAACATACCTATACATATAACGTACTAATACCACGTATGTATAGTGTGACCTCACTAACTTTGAAAAATGTATAATATCTTTGTTTATGAAATATTAATTTGCGCAACTGCTTATGCGGTAGCCGGCCGCCGTAAGTAGCTCTACGAGGTACATATACTTACCATGCCGCGCGGCTCTGAAGCATGGTTGGCTCCCTACAAAACGGTTGTGTCCTGCGAACTGCTTTTTTTTTTGCGATGATTCATCTTAAATCTTATCTCATCATCATCATCAACCCATATCGTCCAACTGCTGAGCACGGGTCTCCCCTCACTTTTGTGAGGTGGATTAGGCCATAATCTACCACAGCGGCCACCTATTAAGTACATAAAAATTAATCCCTATTTCCCTTGGTCATGGCATCACGCGTGATTTTGCTAATTCTTATTTTTTTTGTCTTTGTTATTATCAGCAGAAGGTTCTGAAAGACACAATTAAGAAAGTTGCCCGCAAAATTAGAAAAAACTGAAAAAGTTTTTTTTCTGTGTGTTTTTTGTATGAACTCACGATTTGACATTTGATTTTTTGTAATCTGTAATTATTCTTTAGTAATAGGTACAGTGGTTTTTATTTTTAACCCGAGATATGCAGAGTTAGTGCGGGAAAACTGAAATTACGCGGATGAAACGCGGGGCGCAGCTAGCAAATAAATAAAATGAAATTGTAGAGTCGCATTGCATCATCTTCAAGTATGAAATAAAAACATTTATGATAATTCGGTGAGTAGGTAGGTACTTAATAAAATAAAAAGTAGCGTTTGGAGGTATATTTTAATTAGGTAGGTACCTAAGGTATATACAACATTCCAACATTTTTTTTTATATTACTCCTTATTGAAATTTTGTGCCAGCTGGAAGTTTAAAAGTACTTAATTACTCGCAAAATAGTACTTTTTTCTATTGCTCACTTAATATACATCACTTGAAAAATATAATTAATTGAAAAATAATTTGTTAATTGTCTATTTTAATTTTTATATGCTCCCAGAGTGTTTAAAAATTTATTCAAAACATAATTATTATGGTTGGCATGCCAAAAAATACCTATTTAGGTACATGTTCCACTAGTACAATAGTAACATTAGATATAAACATTAAGTGATAAGATAACACAAGGCAATTATTTAAATAAATATCCTTGTCTTACCATGAAAAATAGCAAAAGGCAATTCAAATAAATATAATAAAATAAGTAAAATAAAAATCGTTCTAACCTGAAACAACAACACGGCACCGTGCTCAATCAATTCTTTCCAGTGCTGCTAGATGGAAAATTGAATAGGCCGCTAAAACTGTAGAGAAAAGGCTATATAGATAAGTACATTAGAATCTCACAAGTTTAAATAGCGCTAGATTTAGGGCTGAATGTATGACTTGGAAATGGAAAAAAATATATCAAAATAAAAATAACTGGCTTGTCCCCGCGGTTTCATCTGCGTAGTTCCCGTTATGTCCCACGGGAACACATTATCTGATTAAAAATACCCTATGTGTTCCAAATTTCATTGGAATCAATTTCAATGGAAAGAGGAACAAATATCCATACATTCTTACAAACTTTCACATTTTTATTATTAGTAGGATAAGTACTTACTTAGTACTTAATAAAATATATCAAAATATAGATTAGAAGTAGGACATTTGCTGTTGGCAACAGCGGTTAAATACCTGTTCATATCAGGGGGATAGCATTGATTGTGTTCAAATTGCAATGAATTTCCTATAATAACTGAATTCTTAGATGCCCCGCATCTGAAAATTCAATCGTACATGTCAAAAAGGGCTGTATCTGGCGCCAAAGAGCTAAAGTGGCATCACTGACTTGTTACCGGCCTTCAGTTGGCTGTCATCTGTCTTCGTAGGAGCATGTTTGCGAGCTAACCGTCAAAAATAAGTTTTGACATGTGCCGTCAAATGGAATCTGTTTACCACAGATCATAAATAAGATGAATCGACTAACGCTGCGTGGGCGTGGGTAGTCGATTTTTATAAAGGAAAGACAACTTTAATACAACTAAATGGTCAGCAAGTTCCGAGAACGAAGATTACAATTATTACGAGGTGAAGTTCAACTTGTATGAGTTGTAGGCAGAACCGGATTAAGCAAGCGGGGGCCCGTAGCAAATTCTTTCAATGAGCCCTTAATCTGCTATGGGTTTTCAAGTATAAAGAGATAAAAAAGCAATTGTTTTAGTAGGAAAAGTTTTAACGTTTTACGTTTTTGTGACATCAAGTAAATAGTTTCACTCAAAAAATTACGCTCAGGCAGAGATGGGTGGGTTTAAATATGCGAGGTCCCCTTTCGTGCGGGGCCCGTAGCAATTGCTACTCTTGCTACGTTGATAATCCGGCACTGGATGTAGGCACCATTTTCAACCTAAACTGGATCCAGTTTAGGTTGAAAATGGCAGCAACATAAAAAATAAGACGTCACAGTACGATAATGTAACGCGATTCAGTTTAGGTCTTCAATTGAATCGCTATAAGATGTCATGGTACGCCTCCAGCTCGCTGTCACTAAAATATTGTTTCAACAACCTAATGAAATAACGGAAACTGGATCATTTATTTGCAAGGTTTTAAATATACGAACTAACTTAAGCAAAGCACTACAAAGCGATAAGAAAACGCAGTCGAATTGAGAACGTGCTACTCTTTAATACCAGAATCCGTATCCACAAAATGTCCCGAGGTCCCTAAAGTCTCACTTATGCACTAAATACTTACGGACCTAAACAGAGTTGTAATGTACCTACACTCGCTTCAAGTAAGGCAATTAGTGGAACAGGAAGGGTTAATTAGAGAAAGGGTGATGTTAACGTAACTCGCGGCGGTGGCTATTAGAACAAACACGAGGTCTAATGGTCCAGTAAAGGGCTTACTCGGGATCTGGCTGGCATGAGATTAAACAGACTACCGAAATCAATGAACTAAGTGCTGAGACACCTTTCACTGTATTATAGTGAGATAACATTAGGTAGACTGTAAACTAACTAATTGAAAAGTAGTTTTATTGTACCTAGACTATTCTTCGTTATATTTTTCTGAGTTTTCATTATATAAAAATTAGATAAGGTAATTTACTATCTGGGCCGTTATCCACTATGACCACCTAGTTCGTAGTACCGCACTAGTTTTGAACTGTCAAAATGACATGCGGGAAACTAGCGCGTTACAGACGCGTTTCTAAAAGGTTCAAAATAAGTTGGTATATCAGCGCAATTCGATAATTTGCGAAAAAAACTTATTATATCCTCAGTGTACCTACTTGTGCCAACACTGCCGTAGACAGGCAGGGGAGCAACTGTTAAGAGGATAACACGTCAATATTGCAATTGAGCGAATTTAGTATTTAGCACCTACCAATTTGAAAATAATTCAGTTTTAAAAAATTAAGTAATGTTTGACCTGCCAACATTTTTGGTGCACACAGGATCGATGCCAATTTTAAATTACTAGTCCATAGACCAATAAACATAAAACATAATATAAAACGAAAATATGCATAATATATAAATGAATTTCATCTATTTTGAATTTTACTAGGTATTCTGTAAAGTAGGACATAACTCAACCCTTACATTTATGTACTTATTATATTTTTTTAGGATTTCCTGGGTGCTAATATAAGGAAGTTTTTTTTTCGCCTATAATTGGTTGTGGGCTTATGGGAATGACGCATTATATTATATTCCCATTTTAAGTAGTTAGGTAGGTTAGTTAAGCATACCATACAAAAAATCGTAAAGTTCGCCCAAAGCTGTTTTCGGTTTGCTTACACATGGATTGCGTTCTAAGTATTTCATCGCAGAATCCATTTCACTTCGGTCTTTTTAACAACTTACTGGGAGATCAAAGACAGACAAAAATATTTTAAGAGGATTTAATAGTCGGGTAGCATTGACGCAAAAAGTTTGCTTTTGAAAAAAAAAAACTGAGAGTTGAATGATGTTTCAGAAGTAGCTCATGAAACTTGGAAGAAGTTTTACGCAATATGGATAGTAAGATTGATCAGGGAACATCTGAATTACCTACTTATAATCTTTGTTATAGTTATAATATACCTAATTACCTATAGCGCTTCCTAGAGTAATGAAAAGTTAAATAGGGACGTCACCAATTTAGGAAATACTAAGTAAGTTAGTAGGTAGGTACTGAGTAAACAATTGGGTTGATGTAAGATAGAGTAGGTACCTACTCAAAATAGGTAAAGACAGGAAAAGCTTCGTCCTTCGAAAATGAACGATAGCATGGTAGGTCCTATTACATTACAGGTTAGGGATCCGCTACGTGGTAGTTGCTGTAGATACTATAAGGGACGATTTATCCTCGTCCTGTCTACTAAGACAAGAAAAATAAAAAAAAGCAAAAAATATAGGATTACAGACAATGTCACGTAGGAGTACATGCTTTTAGGCTACTGCCTATTCTTTGCTCGGAAAACCCCTAGGTAGACGCCTATTATAGCAGCATATTGACGCGCCAATATTTCTAGTATTTTCTACCCTCATCATGTTTTTAAATTTACCGGTTATATTAAACTCATAGGTAATCTTACAGGTAATTGTTCTTTTGTGAGTAATATAACCTATGAAAATAATTTTAATAGAAGTTTCTTAAAGAAAAAAGAATGGCAAAATCAGCTGAGAATAATCTCGAAGACAATATGCGTTTACTAACATACAAATTCAATAAAAATTAGGCAGGTGCCTACGTACTAACAAAAAATATGATCGAATTGAGAACCCTCATAAAAAAGAAGTAACTTAAAAACTTTTTTTTAATTCTGTAGGCTCTATGATTAGGAATGCATTGTCCAATAAAGGTCCTCACAGAAATTAAACTAATAAAAGTTTGACATTAATTTTGGCGGGAATAAAAAATATATTAGATTGCAGAATTTTGCTATTCTATATCGATACATAACAATATTCATTCTCTAAATAACAAATCTAACCGAAAAATAAAAATGTTTGCGCCCGAAGAACAACAAGTTGAAATATGTCTACTAAAATCAAATTTAGAAGAAATTGAGAATGATTTGGTTGTCCAGGTAAGATCAATGGATATCGGCTTACGGAAAACAGAGCGAAAATTAATTATATTCCCAAGGAGTTTCGGCTACGTGAATATTTTATTTGTGTTTTTAGCGTTCGGCTTTACCAGCTTTAGATGTTGAGAATGAACAAAAATATCGAGATACGATGGCAGCGCTGCAAGTCGTACGCTCCTTGAATACACAGGTAGAGAGGCTGAAATTAGAAAATGGTAAGAAAAAAATTATCTGTGGCTATTATTCATACTTAGTGCCGCGCAGGATTATGCAATGCAAAGCTCTGGGTGGCGTAGCACTTACCACCATGTGAACGACTTGCTCGTCTCATTTCTCAGTCAAATAATAATAAAAAACATATATGCGATCAGTTTTGTTCCATGCCGCTCGAGGAATTCAGTTGCTCATAAAACAAAGGAATCTGATATTAGGGTGCGGTCTGCCTACGTGTGATAACAGGTTGTGCTCCCTAACGACCCGTGAAGTCTGCTTGCTTCATTTGGCTGAAATCTGGTTAACTTCGCTTTGTAACTTAATGTTATTTGGAGTAAGTATTGTTGTATTAGTATACACGGATTAACATATTAGTACACAAGGCTTCTTACCCAATAGGATATTAAGCACTTCGCTACAAAATATAGGTATAGTTAGTTTTTATTTAGTACTATTTTATTTATAGGACCAATTAAAAACATGTTTTTTTTTTTTAAGTTTTTGAAGAATTTAGTCTAGTGGACTGTAAAATCAAACATTTTTTTAAATTCTGTCTGTCTGTCTCTCATGTTTTTCTAGATCAGGATGAATTGCAATATTTATGTACTTAGGTATGAATATATGGATTATCCTGATAATCCGAATGTACAAGTAATGTAGCGACTATTGAAGTTAAAACCTATTATAAGCCTTGGCCAAATAATATCGATATTTTCTAATACAAATAATCAATAGGTATATATCGTAGACATTTTTAAACACAGTATACCGATGACCGATATTTATTTTAGAGACTCGATTACATATAAATTTTGATATAATAAATTTTTACCCAACTCTGGTTTCGTATATTATTATCATGTAACAAGATTCTTTTTGAATGCTCTTCTTTCTAATTAGCTTATAAAATCCGGCCATAATCGTCATCAAATCGAATAACCAACTAGCTTTACCCCGTGGTTTCGCCCGCATAATCATATTTGGCAAAAAATACGATATATTGAGATATCAAGAATTGCATGGGCAAGTGATACTAGTGATCGCTCTAAGCGATAAGACCGTAAATTGTTTAATTCGTTTTTGTTCTGGTTTTTAAGTTTCAAAAGGGCCATCCCTACTCTGTTAAACTCTCTACTTAATTTATAGAGCTTGGCTTATAACAGGACCATATTTTTGCTCTGACTGCTAGCGAGATAAATGCCAAAGCTTTTAATCATCCGGGAAATCCGCAGCTGTGTCAGGGGGTTTAGCCATTAAACTGTGACTTCACTAAGAAAGTAAATTATCGTATAGCATAGATAGATAACCTCTTTATTAAAACATTACAGAACGAAAAATCGTAAAAACCAGAACAAAAACAAACTAAACAATTGACGGTATTATCGCTTAGAGCGATCTCTTTCAAACAACAATGCGTGGAGAACAATAATGAGAAGATTGTGCCTATTGTCTTAGCTTCAATCTAGTGAGAGAAGACTCCTCGAAATCTTTAACCGAAGTACGAAAATATATTCGGATGAATTCATAAAATTCTACAAATTAAACACTTGTCTTGCTTGTCTATAAATATACACATTACCTAGGTAATGGAGATAGAAACGAGAAAAAACATCTATCCTTTGGTTCCCAGTACTGTAGCAGTAGGTACATAGAAAATATAGAACACTGCGAGCCTGTCACGGATTTTTATAGAGTTTGCCGACATATAAGCAATCTGCGCCTACAGGTAAAAATCAAGTGACGTGCTGAAGGGCTATTCAATTTCTTGTTTACTACGCAGTCGGGCGTCAAAAGATGTAAGCAACGCACCAGGTTGAGTGACGCAGTTTATTTCTTTGTACTCATTCATGTACTATTATTATGTATTTATTGTTTTACTAAAACTTTTAGAATGTGTTTTATATAAAATAACAACACGTCACTATACTCAAATAGATCCTAACTCTTGAGCAAGATGTGAAACACGCTCAAAACATAATAGCTTTTAACTTCAATCTCGCACTTATCGACTATAGGTGTTAAAGTCACGCACTAATCGGCTTAAGGACGATGCGGTCGAAGGTGATGAACACAAAGTCTAGAATACTAAATACTAGCTCGTGACTGACGAGACTGCTGCTGAAAGTCGTGAAAACATTTTTTTAAACTATCTACTACAAATGACTGCAATCCCGTTATACTTTCCCAAGTTCCCAACACGACGATATAGGTATTGTATACCGCTTTCCTCGAAACTGACATACGTGACTCCATTCCATCAAGGAGCACATCACATTTCAGCATTTATTGCTTTACTAACTCGTTTATTGCTCGCGACTCCGTCCGCGTAGGCCCGAAATTGCGAGCCCTATTTACAATTTATTTTTACTACATAGTTCAGATTTATAAAATCTCCTTTGAAATAAGCTGCGTAGTTTTTGCGTGATACAGGAACGAACTGGCTCACATAAAATATTGTAATGTAAAAGATTTTCATCGATAAAGTCGAAAGCCTCCCTGGATTCCTCGATTGGATACTCCACTGTAGAGTTAATAATTCTTCCCATATGATTAACACGTTCGGTGCTCCTTGGGCAGCCAAACTGCACAGCACCAACACAATGTTTCAAACAACCCTTCAACAGAGCGCTCTGAATCTGGAATCTATTTACAAAGTTATCCCAAAACTGTTGAATAATGAAAACAAAAGAATAGAGCGAATTCAAATTGTAATGTGCAGTCGACCACAGATTTAATACAAAAAAATAGTCTTCGAACATATCTACCATATTGTATATTTAATTCTCTATATTACTACATAATAGAGAAGTTATCCTAAGCAAACGCCTTGATCCATTTTGTCAAGTTTCAAAGAGAAAAGCAGCTGCAGCGTTCATTCAGTAATTAGTCGTCAAATGAGACGGTATAAACACGCAGCGCTAGAATACTTTTGGTGTAGTAGTCTCATTCACATAAAGATCGTTGGTATTAACAGACTGACACAAAGCTCTTTTTATAGTAGGTATACCTTCTCAGATTTGCTGAGCCCCGCGCCCCCAATACGAGATTTGACACGAGGCCGGAATTTTGAGTAGACAGACATGTGTGCATGGATTACCGTATTGCCTCCATTAAACTAGTCACAATTGCTTATTATTGATGCAAAGTACTTACCAAATTGCATCTGTGCCCACTGTCAATAAATGTAGATGTAAGCCATGCATTTGCAATTGACGTCCTAATTCAGTATACATGACGCTGCGAGATTAGATTGCCGAACTGGAATGTATTTGCTGGAATATATCGTAGTATGATCATACCTACATTGTTTTACGACTATTACTTTGTATATTTTGGTTGCAGAGTAAATATATATTACCTACTGATAATTATCTATATTTATTTACAGCATTTATTAACTAATAACTAACTACTAGGTAGGTACATACAACAGTTGGAAAATATGCAAACTAATTTAAAACAATTGTACATTCAATTCTAAGTATTTTTAGCACTTAGGGTATTTCTAGACCTACAATAATATTGAATACGAAGAACTACCAAAACTATCTTCAATATTAACATTAAACGATCAAAAACAATTGTACAATATTGTTGAAGGAGTAAGCACACAAATAAAATGTACAAAGAGGACTTAATGCTAACTAGCATTCTATTACAACGCGTATGGTTCTCTACGTTACCACCGATTAATGACAATGTGCTCCGTCCGTTGTTGTTCTGTTGTCTTACTCTCCTTTTGTAAGTTCTTTAATCCCCCCTTCTAGCTAGGTAGCATTGACGGGTAGTTTAGTATCTTTTTCTTGTGATTAAGATTCAACTAAGTATTTAACTTTTACTTTGACGGGCAGGTGCCTTTATTATCTGTTGATAAATCACCTACCCGAAAATATAAAAGTCAAATATCTAGTTAGTTTTATGCTGTAGCAGTTATTCGTCATTTGAACTAATTACTAACTAGGTACTATCATTTATTCTGGGTTATACATAGAATACTTTTGGGTAATCCACGAACATTACAGGTTTATATTTTTATCGTTTATTGTTTACTTAATCTTGTTCTTTCAAAATTAGTATTATATAAAACTGATAGATACTAAAAGTATCTTTAAACAATTAAGTAATGAGATTGTTTTTAGCGCAACTAACAGCAAAACGTATGCAACTCAAGCGACAGTGCGACGAAATCTCGGAGAATCTGGAAACAGCTAATGAAAATCGCAACAAACTCACAGATTCGCTGAAACAAGAGGAACAAGAAATTGATCTCTACATGTACGTTGAGAAGTTTGGTTTTATATCAATAAATTAAATTCTCTTGTCGGGAATTATTCAAGCTTTCTAAGATAAATAAAAAAGTGATGCTATTAGGAAAATGAAAAAATCATAACAATTTGAGCAATTTATTATTTGATACTGTGATATTTGCCGATTCATAACTTAGTTGCTACAAAGAGTGATCCGTCGATTACTCTTTGTCCCACTCAGTTACCAGTTTTGTAAGGGCCATATCACACGGGCGGTTCTCCCGCCGCGGGAATCCGCACTAGATACAATTTAATATAAAAGGCAGCGGGGTGGTGCCATGGCGTGAGAACCGCGTGTGTAGGGCCCTTATAACTTTCATAATATTAAATTGTATCTAATGCGGTTCAGGACCGGATTCCCGCGGTGGGAGAACCGCCCGTTTAGTTATGACCCTGAATATATTTCAAGTTAGTTTCATAATTATCATTTGTCAAAGTTCGCAGTACACATCACACCTTGGTTAACCTACATTATAAGTTTTTGATAATGTTATTTATTTTTAAAATAATAATGTCCTGTTATTTTTTTCTTAAAGATGTATACTGATATACTTTAATTTTTTCCATTGCAGTAGAAATTACGAAGATTCTTTGGCAGAGAAAGCAGATCGATTTAGGAACACACGTGGATATTACGTATGTTTTATATTATTACTCTACTAGATATTCTTGTGTTATTTCTAAACCATAGTTAATACTTATATTTTCTCTAAAAAATCATAAGTAGAAACCTAAATGTGATTCATACACAATCACAATTATAGCTAACATAAGGTACAGTGTGGTAACAGAAATTATGTTTAAATATAATGTTATACCAAATTGTATATAACTAAGTAATTAAATAGGAGATACTCGGCAATGCCATATTAGAAGATATTAAACATTTTTGGCAATATTGGTAGATATTGAGTTACACCTCTTAACTCCCATAATCAAGATAAAGTATTCTCAACCTATTTAAACAACACCCAGTTTAAATGAGTTTGATTCATTTAGAACGAAGAGGAAATAAACACGGAAATAAACAACGTAAACAACTTAATTGCTGAGCGCAGGGAGGGAATGAGCAAGAAACAAAGATGGGTTGATGAATTGAAAGCGCAAATGGACGCCGTACAACCGCAGGTTCCGGAAACTCTCCTCGAGATAATGTGAGATGATAAATATTAGTTTTTTTTTTCATACTTCATTTTTGCACTGGTGACTCAGCAACGAATAAAAATAGTGGCTAGCTTCTTGTCTGAAAGCTTTTACTAACAATAATGTTTTGAAGGAAACAAAAAAATGGATATGGATTTAAAAAAATAAAACAACAATTTTTTTGACAATAAAATATTCTGATTCTGATTCTGATTCTGAAAATCTTCTCAACGAATTTTTATGAAATATTTACGGGACCGTACCATAAAGGTTTCCCTTCTATATTATAATGATAGAAAAAGTCAACCAAATAGTTACAAACGGAAATTTCGAAAATTTGAGGTGAGTGTAAGCCACGAAAGCTACAAAAGCTCTGAACATAAAGGTTAATGATTTTTTGTAATAAAACTACACTAAAAGGAAGCTACGGAAAGCTCTGAAAATAAAAGTTAAAGAATTCTTGCAATCAATAGGTTTCACTAAAAGCAAGTTACGCAAGTTCTGAACATTATAACGTTCGAACATCTATCATTTTCATGTAAATGCAGTTTGGATTTATTCACGTTTATTTAAATTCAGACAACTGTGAACAAAACAAGTCGGAGAGTTCTGGCACTGTGTCAATTTGTTGCTGTAATCAATAAAAAATACAGTTACTTCGGACTGCATTCACTATTCACTTTCATCGTATAATACTCACTTATTTTTATTTAACACGCTCATTGCTGAACCGTTTTACTTTTTTTGGCTCTTTTGCAAATCTTCACACAGCGTGTGTGTTTAATGGCGATGTGTCGTAACTAAACTAATTCAGCAGTGCAGCCGCTCAAAAGTGGTGTGATAAATTGACAATAGAGCAGTGCGGGTTCGCACGCCAGGCGTGTTTTCGTTTGCCGTAAAATTATAAAAACACAGACGTGTGTGTTTTCAGCAGTGAACACAACAAACATACAATAATTTAAGCAGATACCTACTCGTGCAATATAATATTCTTACGATTTGAGGCTGCATTGAGCATTGTTACGATATTAATTGGGGTAAAATAGTTATTTTTTTGGCATATTAAGTATTGATAAAAAGCTTTACAAATTATGGGTTAGTTGAAACCGACTTACAGTTTTCATTTGGTATATCAGATTGCTTCATTTCGATTGATTTCATAAGAAGTAGGTACAACTACATTGGGGTGCGGGCCAGGTAACCTCCACGAGTGCCCGGCTGTTGTTCGTCCCTCTTGATGCGTTGCATCCGGAGGGAAGGGCAGCAGCTGGGACGGTGCACCCTGGGGTTCGGTCAGCAATTCTCCTAGGGGAATTGGTGGCCGTAGCAAATAACCTGGCGAGAAGAGGTCCTTCGCGTGTCCCTCTGATCAGCAGAGGGCACAGCAAGGGACCAATAACGGGGACTTTTGGGCCGCGGATCGGGGGTCCAACGCCCAAGTTAGAACTCCCGAGCTGAGGTGCGGCCCGTGTGTTCCGGGACGCACCCAGTGGAGAAAGAGGCCCAAGCCTCACGTGGCGAGCCCGGGAGGGCGCCCGCAGAGGTGGTCGCGGAAGCGCCTTGCGAACCCGTGACCACCTCCATAATGCGGAGAGGAGAACACCCCGGGGTTTTAGTGGGTAAACCCCGCCAGACCAGCTGGCGGGGGAGTCCCACATAACCACCCCGCTCCCCCCCGGGGCCGGGTGGTATGCCTAATGCATTTCCCCGGGAAAAAAAAAAAAAAAAAAAAAAAAGGTACAACTACATTATTTAATAAATTTTCAGAGGAAAGCAAGTGCTGGAAGAAAAAGTGAAGTCTTTGACAGCAAAGTATGAAAGCCTTGTTGAAAAACGAAAAACCATGGAGAAATAACTGGCAGCTAATATTATCTCAACTGCTGATATTTTGTTTCTGAATTTATGCAGTATTTGAATAATCTCCATGATTTAATTAAAGGAACTGTAAGTACAGCTTTCCTTCATTATAATTTATAACCACAATTTAAAAGTTTTGAACTTGTATTTCGTGCCGTGGCTTTGGTCAACAAAAAGAAATTCCAAAAAAATTCTTTATGCCAGAATTTGTTAGCGGAGTTTCGAAGAAAGAATGTGGCAATTTGTTAACCAAGTTTATTTGTAGACTTAACAAGTATTAATCAAAGTTTGAACTTTTTGTTTTATTCAGTAGTCTACTGGTTTATTTCCCCAATTGATAAAATTCTCCTCGGAGCTTAGAACTCATGCATCCCGTTATTCCAAAATGACATGTGAAGAGTCATATTTTTAAAGTTTATTTTACTACGAGAAGATTTGTTTTAATAAGTAGTAGCTAGCTAGTACAATTTAGCGCAACTATTAACAAAAATGGTTTTTGACACCAACTTTAGCATTACTACTTCTGCTATTAAGTTTTCTGCGGTATTAGAATTATCAGAAATGCTATACCTATTTAACAACGTAACTGTTTGCTTAGAGTTCCTGATATTTAGTCAGCGGTTGCAGGAAATAATCGGAAACTCATAAACAGAAACCATAGCTAAATATCCCATTTCCAATGGTAATTTTAATCAGTTTCAACTTTTACCCTGATACGACTAGCGTTAGAAAAGGCGTTCCTATCTACCTACTTACTCCCTAAAGTGCCTACCAATGGCAATGATTTCCCTCATAAGCATGATAACGCATAGATGGATAAAGTGATGCGTAAAATATCGGCAAAGAGGCAATCGTTCCGCGAGGTCTGACATCATAAATAGATCCGAGATAACGTGATATTGAAGTAAGCCCTTAAGCATATTGATGTAGATAGGCATAATGAGGGTGGAAAAGTGATAAAATCGTTTCAGACTGCGTTGGCAGGTACAGATATATCCAATTTCACAAAGAACGCTCAGGCCAGGACATAGAATACCAATTTATATTCTATACCAGGATGAAAGTACCTTAATAGTGACGTGTACGAACGAAGAGATAATCGTGTCTATGTGGGTATTTAGACTCATGGCTCTATTATATTGCGTCCATCGCTTTTAATAGCTTAACCAAATTCGTGATCTGAATACGTCGATTTTCGTGGAAACCATATACTAGTCCGCTTTTGTGTAATGAGTAGTGTACTATAAATTCGCGTTAAGTGAAATGTAACTAAGTAGGTAAATATCTAGATATATTTACTTACTTAGATTTTACTTAACGCGAATTAATGGTGTATACACAAAATAATGAATAGGTAAACAAACACAAGAAGAACTAATATTCACACAGAAAATTAATGTTTCGTGTGCAAAAGTGATTTTGTCTTATTAAAATTTATGATAAGATGATACCCTTGGTAGACACAAATGGATTTCAATTGAAAATGAACCTACAAGTACGTATCTTTAATGATTGTTCCAGTTAGCACTTTTTGTTATACGCTAGTGCTTGACTAATATTTTCATCTGGCTGTAGTTGAAGGTGGTAAACACGATAAGCCTATTATGTTATTAAATATTGGAAGTGGACTTTACGAGAGTGGTCGTTTTAGAAAGTGCTCGTTTCGGGAAGTGGTTTTTTACAGACGAAACGCTCTTAAGTTCTGGTGCTGGAACATCCTGAAAGAGTGTTTACTAGAGGCAGTACTTGACTACCCCAGTGATAGCACTAGAGGAAATATTTCTTTAGCTTGAAGGTAGTAGGTATCCAGTCGAACATAGTGCTCTACCAGCTCTACCATCCAGGTTTTGACGATATTTTCCTTGATCGGAAGCTTATTATTTTTGGTATGTTTATCTGGTTTCGAACCCGTCCTTTCGGCGGCGGCGTGGCGATCAAACAGAACCTTATCTTCGCTACAAATACAAAATAAGTTTTAAAAATTTTAGGTAAAGTAGTAAACACTTTGTGGTTAACAAAACCAAAATTTCCTCAATGCATTGGTGAAGATAGCTTTAGCCATTATTGTAGTAGCGTGTGGCGTTATGTTTGCAAACTTTTTAGCTACATATATAGAGACCCCAAGTTCAGTACGAGTTTGCCCGGTGCTCCATCAACTAAGCCTTGGACGCAGAAGTTTAAGGATATATTCGTACGTATCTACTCTATATAAAATATGTCTGTTATTATGCGCCTAGCTTGTGGTTCACGAATTATTATTTTAGATGACCCCATTGGACGTCTCGCAAATGCTTTATTAATATTTACAGTAAATATATGAATAATAATTTGACTGGAGATACTCGTTACTTGACCTGCTACATCTCACAATTTTTAAACAGCATAAATTCCTGCATAGAGCTACTGTGGTGAATGCCGCAGAAAGGGGGTTCCAATATGAACAGGTAGCAGCAAACACAATCCAACATACTCGGGTATCGCAATATCTAGTCAACCACCAAAGCACCAGTGAACTAAATCTATGATAGATTTAGTTATATTTAGACTAATCTTTCCTACTAATATTATAAATTTGAAAGTTTGTGTGGATGGATGGATGTTTATGGATGTTTTTGTATGACAGATAGTTTATCACCTGGATTAACCCATAGAATACTTTTAATTCCGTACAAATTAACGGTACTAACGGGATAATATTCATTGCGCCTGAAACCGCGGGGAGCAGCTAGTAATACTGTTGTATACATACCATTATATTTTAATTAAAATACTTACTACGATAGTTTTTGAACTTCCCCTTTTTACATTATCGTCTCATCCTATTGGTGCATAGACTTGTGTCTTAATTTTATGCTTTAGATATGATACACTTCATTCGTAAAAAAGACATGTCACAAAACGTGATAGGTAAGAACTTTAGTGGTATTTTCTTACAATAGAGATTCCAACAATACTAGTTCCTGAGCACAGAAATATTGTCGCTGCTACGTGACATATATCACAGTATGAAAAGCGTAGAGTTCCCGGTGCAATACGAGTCAACCGCTACCGACTGGAGCGCGGCCAACAAACGAAGTGCAGCGAGTAACTATACCCCATTTCTTATATACAAAATACCTAAGGAATATTATGTACTTTTTGAAACGTGATGAATCACAAACTATGTAAATATAACCAATTTGATACCTTCAAATTGGTTATACATAGTCAATTGGGTCCTTTGTTACAAAACTAAGTAAATAATGTATTAACTAGATAAAACAAAATAAGCAAAATAATTTTCTCTGTACATTCTGACTATTGTTCGTTCAGGGATCAAATAATTGGCCCTATGTACATAGAATATTGATCGCTATTGTCCAGGCGTTATTTGGGAATTTTCCCGAAATTTTTACTTCTTTGACTGCTAATGTATAGGCAAACGAGTCTGAAACCAGTCATTATTATAAAATTAAGGGTTACGAGTTAGGTACTGTTCTCACGAAACTCACTGACATAGACGGAAGGACCTTTGGGATTCCATGGACTACTTTTGGAAACAAGGTACGAAATAGTAAACAGTCTAAATCGGGGAGACACGTTTGGCAGATAACTATCAATCTCGGATGTCGCAACAACACTGGGATGTCACTGCTTCGAAGTTAATAAATGTTAGGCTTATTTTGCGGACAATCAGTTGTGTTGTTTTCTTGTGTGTCGATGTGTTTAGTTTTTTTTCGATAGTTTTTTGTCTTTCTTATCTTAGTTATCACTAATTTTTTTATGTTACCCAAAATAAATTATTATAAATACCGAACCGTAAAAATACATTTGGCATTAAGTAACAATTTTCAACATTTCTATCTAAGGCTCTATTAAGTCTATGAGATTAGAAAAAGTTTATTTTTTATACGAAATCAGAGCTCATAGCAAGTTCCAGGTTAAATGAAAAGAAAAAATAGGTATGGAATAATAATATTTTGGAATATTACACTGGCAATTAGCCCATCATACATTCTATGGAGATTTACCTTATTAAGGCAAAGGGTCAGGTGCGACAGTTCAATGTAAATGCAAACATTACTCAGGTGCTCTTGTCACTTATTTATTTATTTTTATTTGACTGAGTGACGCGACGAGCAACTCGTTCACCTGATGGTAAGCGCTACGCCTGCCCATAACAGTCACAGCACCACCCAGAACACTGTATTGCATAATCATGCGCGGCACTACACTGCGCTCGTCACCCTGAGACATCGGCTCTAAATTCTCAATATGCTCAGTAATTTCGCTGGAAACAATGCCCTTCAAACCGGAACACACCTAATGTTTGCACACTACTGCATGGCGGATGAATATCTGGTAAAGTTGTGGTACTTCCCCAGGCGGTCTCTTGCAGAAGAGGCCTCCCACTATTTAAAACTACTACTACTTTAGTTATTATAAACAACTTCACTGCTTTCCAATCCTCATTTTCAGTTGTCTTAACATCGTAGGCAACGTATAATTAATACTTAAATAAACCCTCCATGTTAATTTAATTCACATGTCAAGCGGGCTGTGAATGAGGTGTTTTCCGACATAATTAGCAAACAGGAAAACGTATTTCCTTCGCAAGAAGAGATACCCGTGACTTTGTAAAGTCTCGAAACAAAGGGCTGTCTGTTCTTGCAATGTAAATATTTGAAGGACAGGGAATATCAAACAAGAAGGTAAGTTAGTAGGTTCGTCCCATCTTTCCTGTTCTTTTCCCCTTTGTGGTTTTATCTGGATCATAAAAAGCTATTTCGTGACATTGTTGCTTTATCTGCTGCTAATAATTCAATACTTAATACTTATCTTATAATTCGAGTAAAAAAGGTAAATTAGCACTATTCTGAACTTTACTGAATATTTTTCATAACAGTAAATATATTGTTTTCTATTAGGTAGGTACTTACGTTATAATATGTCTACATTACTACATGTTAATATTTTAGACTATTTAGACTACTCTGCACGATTTAGTGGATAAGAAGTACCCAAAATCCAATCCTTTCTATACATTCTTGTCTTGATAGATGTATTCTGCGAACAATGTCGTTAGGGATCATTAAATTTGTATTTGAATACGAAGAGTGGATCTTTGGCACACAATCAATTCATCCAGTTAAAGTATAATACGGCCCGATATACAAACAGTTTTGTGATTACACAAAGTTGTATTTACAAAGGAGGTAGATATAAATTAAGACGTTCACTGCTGAAAACACTACTGTTGTGTTTTATAACTTGCCGCGAGTACGGGAAAACACAACTGTTTTGTTAGCGGTACGGGAAAACACAACGGTGTGTGCAGATCCGTAACCGTGGCTAAACAAGAAAATCGGCTCAGAAGCCAAAGTGTTAATCATGTCATGATGAGTAAAGAATGTAAAAATATAGATAGATAGATAGATAAACTCTTTATTGAAACACCACAGAACAAAAAAAACTTAAAAACTAGAACAAAACAATTAGTGTCACAATGGGCGGTCTTGTCGCTCAGAGCGAATAAAGGTATGTGTCACATAATATACTTAGTAAAAGAAGAGATTCTAGTAAAGTAGAGTAGGTAGAAGATTAAGCATCTATTATTAGCATCTAAACTGGGATAAGAGCTAAATATTTTTATCGTAATTGTTGAGTGGGTTGACGTTAAATATGTTGTCATTTATAAATTCTGATACAAATAAACTACTGAAATGCATACAGCTATTTAGTATTTTGCTAGTTCAGCTAGATACAAAACAAAATATAGGTAAATAGGCAGGTACCTAAATACATGCTTACATAAAAATCTTTAAAAAAATAAAATAGGTAGGTACTCCTAGTGCTTTCTCTTTTTAGGTTTTTGAAAAGCTTTTGCGATGTCATGGACGGTACTGGCCACATTGACTGCTCGAAGGCCTTTGCCCTGAAAAAAGGAAAAAGCTATTATTACCAACAATACTTTTGATGTTGTTTTCATTATGCCTTTCCATACAATATCAAAAGAACTTTTCAGTTAGATAGCTACCTACAATACCGATATTTTGCTCGAGCTGGGATCTTTCAGGATAAAGCATTACAGATTTTAATTTCAAGGCTTGAGTTGACTCTAAGAGAAACGTACAAAGAAATCTTTTTAATTCCAACAATTTTTAAGTTTATTAAAAGAAGTCATTAGGCCAATCTTTTAAACCGGGTGTCGTTGGTATTTGAAGTGCATTTGGGTTTTAGTAAATACGATTTTTCTTACGATCTTATACCTAGTCATATGATTCGATCTGGCCGAAATCGCGTCCTATATAATCTATTTAAAAAATCGGTAGAACATATGGCCATAAATCGATCTTCTGGAAGATCGAATCAGATCAGGCATCCCTAATAATATAGATATTATATTATACTAGCTGCACCCCGCGGTTTCACCCGCGTAGTTCCTGTTCCCGCGGGAATATGGGGATAAAATATAGCCCATGTTACTCGCTGTCAATGTAGCTTTCCATTAGTGAAATATTTTTTTTAATCGGTGCAGTGGTTTAGCCGAAACCTTACATATTTCCATACATACTTTCTTCCCCTACATTTATTATACCCCCTCAAGGGTAAATATTTACAAACTTTGAATGCTAAATTTATTTATATCTAATCAAAAGCTAAAAAATAAAAATCAAGCTTCTAGTTTCAAAAATGACGAAACTTCCATACAAACTTTCATCCCCTATTTCAAACCCTTAGAATGCTTTTTTCGCAATAAAAAGTACCCTATGTCCTTTTCTAGGCTCTAAACTATCTCTGTACCAAATTTCATTTCAATCGGTTTGGTAGTTTAGGCGTGAATGAGCAACAGACAGACAGAGTTACTTTCGCATTTATAATATAAAGTAGGGATAATAGAGACGTATCTGTTACCGTTAAGCCACCAACCGAGCGTCTTGCGTAAAATAAAAGAAACAGATTCCCCAGAATTGTGCACCTGGCGACGGGTTAAAACAAGTTCTCTAGTTATTGCAAAAAAATCTTGAGAGCATTGCAACTGTTATTGAAAAATATGCTTACAATTGCTCTTCCAGCTTTCTGTATGGCTTTCACAGGTATTTTCCCTGCCTCGGCGTTTGCCGAAAGAAGGCATACCACCACGAAGACAACGAAAAATAGAGCACTGAATTTCATTTTTGTTTCACACTTTAACTTTCACGTCGAGGTCTTCGTCGGTTGGAAACACGTCGCCGTTTAATACGCGAGGTTCGTCTCCAACATAACTGTTAAGAAAAACTATTGGCATAAGTTTTTATACGCTGGATTACGGGCTAGGGAATTTACATTGTTCGTAAAACAAGGGACTTTCCATGCTTATTTTAGGAAATGATGTCTTATCTCTTTTTACAGCCACGAAGACTGGGTGAGGTACCTAGCACATTCAATGTTTATGCAAAGCCAAATGAGATCCAATCCAATTAGCACTGTTTCTTTATCAATACTTGATGTAGGTATATTTAGGAACGCATGGTGATAAGAGTGATCTCAGTAAATAAACTTGTGACGTCTAAAGACAATGTAGGTACTTTACCTAGACTGTGTGATCGTGATTGCAGTAATTAATAATAAGTAGGCAATAAGTTATCTAGTTACATATAAGGAGCTATTCTAGATAATGAATCTCTATTATTTCCTCAAGGGCCAAGTATGCACATCTACTTATGGTTTATTTTACATCCTAACAAATAGACCGTAACCAAAACATTATAGGTGGTATACATATGAGTACCTACTGTCTAGGTAAGTGGATCAAATTGGCGTTACAAGGGAGGATACACGATGCTACTGCCAATTTCCTGCCATTTCCCAGTATGGATCTGATGCCAAATTAGGCGTGTAATGATAGCTCACAGAAAATAGCGTGGTTCAATAGGAAGCGCTAAAGTTGGTACCTACTTACTAACTATTACTATATATTCTGTGATATTGCCTACTATATATATTTTTATAAAATGAAGTAGTAGATAGGTATTTACCGCCGTTGGGACGATTTGGACGGGGCTGTGTCAATGTATTGTACCTAATACATTGATGCGGCGAAATCCCTGAGCATTTTTTTCCTTCTTTCAAACGTCATTGCCCATCGTATATAAACACGAAGGGGCTTTAAGAGTCAACAGTTAAAGCTCGCAGCTCAAGCCAAATAGATATCATTAAAAAAAAATTAAGATCTTCAGTTTCCTGTTCATCGTGGTAGTCCTCGTATCTTTGTTAGATGGCTCAAATACCAGTATAGGAAATGTCGTTAAGAAAAGTTGAAAAGTGATAGTGAATATTTCCATTAAAATGTTTTTATTATAAGTATACTTACTTATGATTCATTTTTGTAGCTTATTGTCAAACACCATTATGCTAGTAGATACGGGATGTATGTTATTTTGATTGTGATTTGAGAACTGTACTCCTCCTGCGTCCGGTCCAATCAACCGGTTAGCCTGTTTTGGCTATTGACTGAATTCAAAGAGTCTGAAGTTAGACTGAATCCGTAATGATGTATCGGGCCACTATTTGGATTTTCAGTCACGAGGGAGAATCGTGGAAGGTTTATTAGTAACGTCAGCGTCCTTAATCTTAATTTCTTTTTTCAGAAGCAAGGTTTCAGTGCCGTCGGAGTTAACGGGGCCGGCCATGAAGTTTATCAAGAATCTAAAAACCAGGGCTAGTTTACGAAGTAATTCTTTTGTAAAACTTACTTAATTAATTATTTATAACTTATTCTAATAATGAAAATGAAAGTTATTTCATTAAGTGATAGAGTAGTCAATTACTCTACGACTATTTTTAAAACTTTATTTTCTAAGCAATTTTTTTTATTAGATATGTACCTGCCTATAATGATGAAAAATGATCAAGTCCTATTTAGTACATATGACCAAGATATCTGTGTCTATCTTACTAAAAGTAGTTGAAGAAAGAAATAGAGTTGGTAGCGAGGCCAGGACCAGTAAGAAGCGCTAGCGACTGAAATTGCAGGAAAAATAAATTTGATTCAAGTATACACCGGATTGCATTTTGTCCCTAGCTATAGGTTTATAGTAGTACCTTATCCGTCCGAGCCTGTAATTTATGTGGAGCCAGCAACATGACCTCTCGAATCGTATTTCACATTGGAATTGGCACTCGGTATGCGGGTAGCAAATTCAGTATACGACTCGTATGAAAGTTTATGTGGTCACCTCTACGGTGGACTATACTTGAATGTTTAGATATCTGATATCATACATAATAGACAGACATTTTTCCATTCATGAAACTAATATCACAGAATTTAGTAGTCCGTAAACTGTGATTGTGAGTCACCTGTTTAGGTGTCAGTTGAGTAGGCAGCTAGGCATAACCAGGCCGGGTTATGCCTAACTGCCTACTCAACTATAACTTTATTTATTAGCGATATTCTCGATATTTTGACATTATTGCAAGCGTGTTGAGTTCACGTGTAGATAAAACAAGTTGGCATGCAATATTATATCTCTTACAAAGAATGTTGAGTAAAGTAATTGGTGTATTTTTTTGTGTCATCTGCAAGTCTATGTGAGTTTATTTTAATGCGTATCTAACCTGCGCTGCCACTGGGCGCTGAAACGGCTGTACGGATTTTAAAGAAATATGGTATGTTGCGTCCTTCATACATCCATCCATACTGATATAACTTACACAGTGGGCTACTCTATGTAAGTGTTAATACATTTTAATAGTGTGAATCACTTGTGAATTACCTATTTGCCTGATAAAAAATAAACCGCGATTCTATTATCATACCCTAATCACACCTACCTCGAAAAGTCGGTGACATCCAATAGCATGCCTTAATGGTTGACTCGCTGAAATAAAATGTAACCTTGGCTCAGAAATTCCCAAGAATATGATTAATGGAGGTGCCCATCGAAGGTAAATCGTTTCAGGAATGCGAGTCACGCTTCTAGATCGCGCCCAATAACATCCCTTTGAACATTCACCCTCTTAGCTATAAATTAACGTTGAAATAATTGATAATTAGCGATTAGGGACAAAATTGGGATCATGTTTCAGCATATTGTTAAATTATATTAATGAATTTTCGAAAACACAGTCTAACCAATTAATCATCTAAAAATATACGACACAATACATAATTAATTAGCTAAGTATTTTACCTACCTAAAATAATACGAAAGTGCGAGAAGAGGAATCGATAGAGTCCTGCGTTATGTTATTAAATAAAACCTCATCATTTTTTGGTGTTTTGTTTTTTCAAATAATTTTATTCAACAAAACGAATAAATTTGAATTGAACCGTTTTTATTAAAAATTGTTTCAATTGTTCACAAGGGAACAAAGCTAACAGAAAATCACGCCACATTCGCATGAATAAATCTGAGAAAACCTAATTACAAAAGGCAATATTTTACTTTGGTGGGTAACAACTTACAATACAATTTAATTTCGTGTTAGGCCGGAACCTAATTAGTCCGGACCGGAGTTTGCCGTAGTTTTTCGGAATATTTACATATTCTGTACCTATCTATTTACTATGTACCTAAAACTATTAGCCTGAGGTCAAACTGATCTACTTAGCCAGCCGTAGGTAACCTAAAAACTTTATCTCTGTTCCGAGTACTTACGAGAATGTTAATCTTAGGTATGATTAAGAGTCTCGATTTATAACCTTTGGAAATAACAGGCGTATTGTTTATAGGTAGGTACTTCGCCTAAGTCATTTTAGAGAACATATTTATTTATTATCGACTTTAAGAGGCCATATTATGAATCCTAAAATGTAAGTAGGTTAGTAGGTATATATAATATAATTTCTAAAATCCATTCTTTACCTTGTAACTTTTCATCAGAGTTTTTCCGGGATTTTCCGTTGAATTAGGATATTTTTTTTTAAAAGGGCGTAACAGTAACGTGTATATGTTACGTCACGGTATTACCTAACACTTGTTTTCCTCATATTGTTGCTGATACTAAACTCTAGGTAAATTCGTAGAAGACGCTGGTTTTTTTACGTCATCGGTCGTAAAGTATACCTACCCGCCTTCTTGTTACGTTCAGTGTGCATGACACATACCATACGGTAGTAATCGTAAAGCATATTATTGTAATATACAATAAAAAGATGCGAATGTTTTGAGTAACTGTATTCGCATCTCACCTTCGACATAAGCAGTTTGTAGTTACCAAGAATAAATCATAAGAAATTAGAATAACTAGCTTTATCTTTGTCATAATAGCCATTTTAGCGATTATGTTAGGTGGATCCCAACAGGCTCCTAAAAATAAACATGTAACAGCCATTTTAAGTAGGTACATAAACATAATAGTGAATATAATTAGAAACCTAATTGCCAAACTTAGCTTTACGCACGCAAATTCCTAACCCATTTAGTTGAACAGAAAATTAAAAGTTTGGAAATGTTTAACTACCTAGTCAAGTACGAGTAGCCAGCGCAGCATCCACTGCTCATGATGTGTATACGTCTATGCAAGCAAAGGATCACAGACAGTGATAAATTGTGAAGAAGCTAACTAGGTAGTTCAAAATTAACATATTTTTACGCATAAGTACTTTTCATTATAGTTTTATACGTGTTATTTAATTTATCTATCTTACAATTCACCCCTTTCTACGTGTTTGGCACTTGTCCTAGATCCAATCCTATTCTTTAGCTAAACTTAACTGTCTTTGTGAACGTTAAAATGTCGCCAATCTCGCCGAGTGGTGATAAAATAATGGCTTGTTTTTGTCTACAGGTGTATAATATTATACTTTATGTCTTCTTTCTTATATTTGTACCCCTCAGTACTTTCTGTCTTAGACTTTATTTCTTGAAACGTGAAGTTAAAAGTAAAATGAAATTGGATAAATGATAAAGGAATGTAATATATTTTTACCACTCCTCGTGGCCGGAATGGCATCGACGTAAAGTAAAATTGGAAGACTTGTTATTTTAAGGTTGCGTCTACGTAATCCAATAATTCTGATATTATTTTGAACTATGCCCGTAGGTTATAAACTCATTATTCCCTTTGTAATCTTATGTTTACCTGGTGCCTTTGTTTTTTTCTGTATTGTATTTCTTTTTGGTGTACAATAAATAGGTTTCTATTGCATATATATATATATATATAAATATATAAATACTAGAAATTGAACGGAGCGCGAGCCGCAAGCGGCACACGTGGGTCGTATCTATTTATTCGTCCGTTTAGTACACGTTGAATTTTAAGAACGTTATTTTTATTGTCATTGAAAGTTGGTCTATTGGGCTTGATCTTTGAAGCAGGTCAATATCACAGTAACGTATCTTTCAAGTTTATCGAACTTGAAACGTTATGTGGAAAGTAACATTTTTTACGAGGAAAGGCTGGGTATCAGTATTGTGTTTAGCACGCGTCTTGGAAACTGAAATCTGACAAGGCCTCATAAATGATGGCCCATTACGTAGGTTGTGCCAGATACGTAGAAATGACATCTGTTGTTAGTATAAATGCCAGAGATCATTTTTTGTAAGCATGTGCGGATAAATGGCATAAAAATTAGCACAGCCTCTTACTCCCTTAATGAGTTGTTATCGTACGTAAGCATAACTTTGACAATATCGGTACCTGTACTTAAATACAATTTGTGGCAAAGTATAATTAAATTAATAAAAACGAGTGTGCTCTATACCACACGACTGAAGTAAAACTTTTTTTAGCTTTTTTTTTATCTTCATGTAATTTTTCATTTGGCATCTGTCACCTTTTAACCTTACTAACCTAACCTACCTCTCAACTTCCGTTCGCCTTGCCCGGTCACATTTTTCGTAACGCATTCACCAGCTTACTCCCCAAGTCAAGCGTGCGTAAAGAAGTTTCACGTTGTACTATCTATTTTGTGGTTTACTTCAAAAATAATGGTGATGATCAAGTATCAAGTGAGTATTGTTCTATGTATTTATAAGGGCGTTCCAGGTTTTGGACGCTCTTTCAAAAACTGAAAGGAACTTGATTGACGAGAGTGGATCAAGCAAGACTATTTTATAGTCAAGCTGAATCAGTCTTGTCTGGCGGTAACTTCAAGCGTCTTAAGTTTGAATAGCCCTCCAAATCCCTGCGACAAACGCTTGCGTGTTTTAAGGGTAGACAACGACATCTAGTTTCATTTTTAAGAACTAAAACGAACTTGCTATATATTTTTTTAATTTTTTGGCTTCGCATGTTTTGTACATTCAATCTTCATAGTCAATGATTCAGTCGGTCGGTATCAAGAAAAAAAAAACGAGTGTGCTTTAAGTTAGACTCACATTTGTCTGACGTGTTGTGACAGAAAGGGTATCGGTTTCATACATTTAATATGGTAGCGTTCACATTTCTCTGATGCAGTGTGTAGCTTAACGTTCGGTCAGGTATCTCAAATTAAAATCTGCCTGTTTGTCACACCTGAACGTCGCTGTATCTATTGTCTGGGTTGTTTTGGGGCTCTTTTGTTATTTTGACAGTTTGATACATGGCACCCAGCATGATAGTGAAAGACTCACGAAATAGCATTCAATTAAAAAATATTTGTGTATGATTCACATGTAGGGGGAGGTGGGGTGCATTGATACAAGGGGCTCATTGATACACTAGACTTATCTAGTAATTGATTGAATGGATTTGAGCGGCGCCATCTCTAAAACCATTTTTTACTAAATGTCAATTATTTTTTTTCATTGATAACTTAAACAATTTTAAATTATGACATTTTAATATTTAAATATGTAGCTAAACGTATAATGCAAAATTAATGAAAAATATCAATCTGCCCCACTTCCCTTACCAGGCCTCAACCACTCCGCCAGCGCCGTACCTACAGCGATTTATACCTACAATTTTCGAGCGCCGCCGCCGGCCCCACTCTGCCATTCGCACTTGCGGTGTGGCGCGCAGCCGCAGTACTATCTATTCTGCGCGGCTCGCGTAATAAACTTCAAGAATCGTTTGACGGATGTGTGTCGAAAAGGGGAGATGAGAGAGTATAATTGCTTGCATTACCATAAAAATTCTTAAAAAGAATGAAGCATGTTTATTGTTTATAATAATTACGAGAGCAACTTGAAAATGTGATTTTTTGTTTGTTGAGATATTTTGACGATTTTGGTGTCAAACGAAAGGTCTAAATCTGAAATTATTTTATCAGTTTGAATCATGTAAACCAGTCCAAGCGTTTAGGAGATAGTAATGAATATTAGTATACTAGCTGCGCCCCGCGGTTTCACCGGCGTAGTTTCTGTTCCCGCGGGAATATGGGGATAAAATATAGCCTATGTTACTCGCTGTTAATGTAGCTTTCCATTAGTGAAATATTTTTTTAAATCGGTCCAGTTGTTTAGCCGCAATCTTACATATTTCCATACAAACTTTCATCCCATTAATTCATTAATTTTTTAATGCAAAATGTGAGAATAATTGTTTATCCCATGTAAAAAGCCAAATTTTGTGAGGTTTAGATGATAAAAAGGATTTAGTTAGCTCGCTGTCCTAGCCCAAACCTTTCGCGTCGTTCCGCGCCAGACAGCGACAGAGTTACGCGTTAGAAGAGAGCGGCAACGGTTAGGTTAAGATGAATATGGCGGGAGCTAGGATTTTTTTATGCGAGCTGAATTGCACTTTGTTGCTTAGCAGCAAGAGTCGCTATTTCTATAAATTGTTGCGCGAAGGGAAGCTTCTGTACGTAGTTAGTACTATCTATTCTGTGCCCCTACAAAAAAAATACAATACACAGAATGGGACAATTTTATTATCTGTATTCACCCGAATCTTACAGATCAAGGTATAATTTAGTACTAAAACTTCCGGCATTATAATTTCTCCTCAAAGCCAGTTGCATAAGTTAGAATTTGTACGTGAGAATATTAAATCCATCCATTTAACCGTTTAGTATTCAAGAGGTGGGCGAAGCGCTATAAACCTCTTTAGAGTATGCGCTCTTATTGAAATAAGTACCTACTTAGGCACTTTATACATTACATGAAACCATTTTGCAAAATTTTTTTTGAACCCTACATATTACGGAGATTAGTTGAGTTATTTATCACTGATATACCGGATTGCTCATTTATGTCAATAAACTGTCAAACTGATAATTGCAGTGTTTTGTATATGACATTTTTGAGCTATCCGGAGCGTGTCAAATACCATCAAAATAATGTGTACAATAATCTCGGATTATGGCGAATTCCATTATAATTTACTAAGTGTTGCTAGCTCTAGTAAAAACGAAAAAACTATTTGAGACTTAAATTTTTCAACGTGCGAACGTACGTTTTGTTCTAGTCTTTAAGTTTTCTTTGTTCTGTGGTGTTTCAATAAAGATCTTATCTACTTAACTACCTATCACCATATATTCCAGTCGGTATATAGCGCTCAATTAATAATTTTCCTGACCCATCTCATATCTCTCTATCAACAGCCCGTATTCAATATTCAGGTTTTCGTTGGAAGTGCACGAGAATTTAGCAACTATTCCAAAAGGTATAAATAATTTTACGAAAATTGGAATTTCTGCTAATTTCTATATTATTACTACGTAGCAATGTATAGGCACGAGTGCCAGGAGTGGGAACGTCATAGACTGATAAATAATGATGACCCATTAAGATTCTAAATTCAGAAGACATTCACTGTAACAAAGTTTATCAAAGGAAATTAAAAAACGTTAACGAAGAATAATGTCCATTTTACAGGCAAATACACAGATGAGTCTTTTTTTTTATTTCGTTACATGCAGTGTAACTTATTGACTAGTGTTTATTTTTGACCTAGGAGTAGACTTGGCCTAAATTAATCTTATTTTAAACAAATGAAACATTCTGTTTTTTAAATAAGTAAGTACCTACTTATTCCACCAAATCTCTATCATATAAAGCTCCATCCGACGTGATTATAACACTTGTTGGACCCCTGTATATCAACAACCACCAGACATAATTTTGTATAGGTACCTACGTGAACTTAACGAATATATTATTATTTATTATTAATCTCCCACGCTGTTATTATGAAATTATGTGAGTTCGCGCGAGGGATGTATTTTGTTATTTGTTCTCAATCCAATAAAAAGTGGATTTCTAAGGCGAAAAACAGATCAATGCTCCGCGGTGTGCGGAGCGGGCCGCGCGGCGCTGTCAGTTCATACATTTCCATCAAAGTGACAACGGGCGCCGCTGTCACTGATGCATTTTGTATGAAAAAGGCATCGAGTGTCCTTATGAAGCGCGCCGGCTTTTCACTGTGGCTTGTCGCTAAGTTACAAAAAATAGGAAGCTATCTCTATGTCCATGTAGATATTTCATTTAAAGCACAACTTTATTGTGCTTTAAATGGAATATTGGAATATCTATGTTAGATAGTTACATTATAACTCAAGATGGACAGGAGCTATCGTCTGTGCTATCATGTAAAGGCCGTTGATTAGTTTGAATCCGACTCTGGCCTCATTTCCGTCGTATTCATGTCTGCTTCTTTAGGAAATATTCCTTTTACAACAACATCAATACTTAAAAGGATTCCTCGGAGAATTGAATAGGATTTCGTAATTTGTTCTTTGTTAATATACTTCGCATAAGTAGATAGGTACACGATATTGCTCTCTACTAGAGATGGATCAGATTATTTGTTTGGTTTGGTATTAGAAGAGTTGGTAGTTGATAGAATCAGGCGTTACTTGAAATCCGTATTAAAACTATATATAGTTGAAAAGAAACACACTTTAATAGCAAGCCGAGCTAAAAGTAGAAAATTAATGATTTCTATGGTATTAAAGCTTGGTGCTTGGTGCTTGATATCAAACGTTAATCTATATCTTCTATACTAATATATAAATAATTGTTTGTTTGAACGCTATAATCTCAGGAACTACTGGTTCGAATTGAACAATTATTTTTGTGTTGAATAGTCCATTTATCGAGGAAAGCTATAGGCTATATTTTACATCCGTATTCCCACGGGAACGGGAACTACGTGGGTAAAACCGCGGGGCGCAGCTATTTATAAATAAGTATAAAGTAAAACGCTGTTTTACTATAAAATTAACTATAAGCTATCCGGAAACGCTTACGCGTTATACATATTATAAATATATTTGACATTTGGCTTTTAGCGTCACTAGATAATATACTTCTGATTTATTAGAGTCACCCATAGCAATACCAAGTTGTTGACTTGGGCCTAACTTCATAACAGAGTTAGTACCTATTACTTTTTATTTTGTGGTAATACTCGTATTTCCTTAGTCATGCTGATAGAAAGAGCGTCTTGGCGGAAATAAGTTTTAATTAAATGTTATGAATGATTAATTGATTGTGTTAGTTACTAGCAAGAGGCGAGTTAACAAATAATAAAACGTAAAAAACACAATTAAAGACTATTGTTACATAGAAAAATATCAACCAAACCTATGTACCTACCTTAAATAAATTAAACAATTTTCACGGTCGGTCCTAATTTATTTAGGTAATCTCATTTTCTCCGAATATGGTTTATGTTGGGTTTGTGTTTGTGGAAACTTTTTAGTTTGTTTTCATTTATAACTTTCGAAAAGCTCCAAGCAGCCGTAACTACTTGCCGAAACTCTAACGCAAAATTTTCACGAAAATATTAGTTATATGACTAACTAGCTGTACCCTGCCACGCTTCGCTGTGGCACATTCGCACATTCGCTGATATGTCACTGTTGAAAAAAATAGATAAAAACAATCCTTGATGCGGATTATATATCATGCTAAAATTTCAGCTCGATCGGTGCAGAACTTTTTGAGTTTTTGAAGCGTACACAAACCAACATAACATTTTTATAAGTCAGTTCAACAATCGTTGAGGTTAAAAAAAAAATACAAGCAAATTATCTTCCTAAATACCTAATATACCTGCAAAGACAAACCCCGTAACGGCTAATGACGAAAGCGTAAATACTTACGAAATTTTCAGGGGTAAAGGAAATTTGAAGGGTATGTGGCTAACTTTAGGGTTGACCTTTACAAAAACATTATCTCGGCTCTCGGCATTGTTTTGTCAAAGAGGGCAATGCATGATTTTAATGCATAGTCTATCTAGGTGTATGTTTAACCCTCGTCACAATACTAGGTTTTTAAGTTGTCTTTGTTCTGTGGTGTTTCGGTAAAGAGTTTATCTATCTATCTAGGCACTCATAATTAGTTATTTTTTATCAAATAGGTGGCAAACAAGCTTGCGGCCTACCCGGTTATAAGTGGTCACCGCTGCCTATAGACATCTGCAACGTCAAGGGCATTGCCGGTGCGTTGCCTACCCTTATTATTAAGGACTCTTCTAACTTTCTGATTAGCTAATTACTTAGAGTATCACAGGTGACAGGAAGATTCAGGCCATGACAGACATGGGAACTACGTCCCTCTCATTTGTAGGTACATGGTGAAATTTTGTTCGGTTACGAATTAATGAACTTTTGATGGAATTTAATACTTGATTACTTCAGGTCCTAGATTAGCACTGGGGATTTTATCATCATCATCCATTGCTCAATATTACTGTCCACGCGGCGTTGAGGCTGCGAGGCGTACCTAGGCGTTTACCTAGGCGTAATGCCTATTTTATTACCTCAGTATAATCTCAATCTTAAACTTAAAACGATTTAGAGCCAATCTAAGTGACTCGCAAAACTTGATAGCTACTTGAATTCTACACTCTGCTTCTTAGAAACCAACTAAATTATTACTTCCCTAAAGACGGGTATACTGATATTCAATGGCTCTAGTTGTCGAAGTTTTAATTGATCGTAACTAATTGGCGAATGGATAACTTCGCTATTGAAGATAATTATTTGAAATTAAATTAATTGTTGAAACAATAGCTGGAGAGTTATTTTAATAGCGCAAATTGTCTTTCCATCAGTGCCACAATAATTGTTGAGAATACTCTCTGGGATTACAAGTTGCCGAATTGCGATTAATTATGATAAAAGTGGTTCAGAATAGGTACACGTATGTTATATTCGACGATAAAACTCACTGAATATGCTCTTTCGATTTACTAAGTATCCTATTACATTTGAGTAGTACATATATAAGTAGGCATACCTATATTGCGTGTGTAAAGCTAGACTGGAAGTTAGGACATATCCAGTGACTGTACCTCTGTTCACACATTGATTACGCCTAACCGAAGGCAATAAAGTCATTAGGGCTAGCTCACTATTATTATAACTTCAATACTTACCGGCCCGAGGCGAATTTAGGCCTCGCTTATGGCGTAAAACTTACCCAACTATACTTACTCTTCAAATACAGGGGCCCCAAAACGTTGGTTTTGCTCAAGAAAAGTAAAACCTCTACATGTTTTTTTTTTTTTTAGTTTTCGGCTTCATACCGTAATTTTTCTATTTAGCCAGTGTCAAGTATTAATATCATAATTATAAGTATTTTTTTTAATAAAATTGTGTAATCGTCGAGGCCCGGTCAGTCAGATATTCAGTAGTATCATCAAGTCGCAGTCCGATCACAATTCAGTAAAGTGGTGGATGCTCTACTAAAACTTCCCTCGGCAGTTTTGGAGATAACTCGAAAAAACTGATTTATTTGTTTATATAATTTTCTCACACTCGTGCACGTTAACGTAAACTATTTTATCAATTTTACACGAATAGACGAATACTCAGAAAATACAAAATCCACAACGTTACATTTTAGATTACTTACCAAAAAAACCCTTTATATATTAATACTGAATCAAGAGTATTAGTACTACTACTTAGACTTAGGTATTGTGAAGTAGTTATCACCAAAATTTCGGTCTTGAATATATTTGTAATATGTACCTACTTACAATATAAATATATATAACCAACGCGACGGTCAAACGTAAACTTACTTTAGGTTCATATAACAACGCTTTATTAACAGCTATGTTTTTTTTGCGTCTTGTAAGCATGACTGTGTCGAATATTAGCCAGTTTATACCCTAAGCCAGAGATAATTATTCTAAATGTTCCCGAAGGGGCAATGAAACACTGAAACGACTATTCGCATTCTCTACTTTAGTTATGTAGACTTTGTTTGTATCTACCATTCGAATATTAACATTAAGTAATGGGACTTAATTCTATTTTTATACTTACACTCTGACACACACACACACACACTCTCTCTTATACTTACTCTTCTTACTTCTGCTACTTTTTTTATACTTTACGATGCTAATAAATGAAGGTTCCTTGACCATGTTTTGAATATGAAAAGTTAGCCATGAATAAATATTAAGCACTGTAAATTATGTTATGAGACCATTATCTCAGAGTGACAAGCGCATCGCCTATATATACTTAAAATAGATTGTTATTTGGTTACAAGCACCAGTGAGTTTCCCGAGGTAGCCCCAGGTGTTCCCGAGTATAGCCCAATAACACGTTCTGAAACTATCTCGGTCGGTCGACAAACTCCTCATGCAGAGAATCTAGAATGTAGAGAATCTAGATCGCCTATGGGTGCTTACTATGCAGGGCAGGCAAGACCGTCAACTTGTTGGCAGGCCTTGGTGAGTGAAGAAACAGCGCTGTGACCTGGGTTGGAGGAATAGAAAAAATGCTCCTAAAAGAAGAACAAAAACTGTATAAGTTAACCTTTTATTTTACTGAAATACTATACTTAATGTAACGGACATTTTGGTTCTTCACTCCCACATCTTACAAGTATTCATTAATCACACCGTTTATTCTATTTAATACTATTGTGTCATCTTACTCCATGTACATAAAACATTCAACTTAGAGATGATGACGTGACTCGAAACATCTAAGGATGTGGCTACTTGCTTAGAAATAACACTGACACTAGAACAGAATAAGTACCTATTTTGTTATATGAGCACAATGAGAAAAATACTTACATAAAATGGGTAGAACAGCTATTTATTTCACAAAACGTAAACGGTACAATTTCACGGCGGAGTAAATCATTACAGCTGGAGCTGTTGTAAAACTAATAATTATACGACTATGTTGGTATCATAATAATATAAATACTTTTTACAGTTTTACAGACAAACAACCACACTATAGGTATAGAACAAGACAACACAACTACCATGAAAAAGCGATAAGCAATTATCGTCGTGTTTTCAACTGTACCTATACGAATATGTATTTTCAATGCAATGGTTGATTGACGTCGACAGTCGATCGTTCGTGGAATTTGTGGTAACCCTCCAGCTGTGCGAGATATAATCAGGATTTCAACTATATTGAGCACAAAATGTTTCCGTGCGGGATATCAGTCTAGTAGCTGGCTCAATATTAAGGACTTCTATGTTACGAAATTCGAAAAAAAAACTTGACGTAGGATCATTCGTATCAATGATGAAATGAAATTGAATGCCGACCTTTTACTGGCGCGTTACTAGGGTCCATAACATCAACGCGCTCTTGCTATATCTATCTTTTGTATATTACAATCTTGCACACTACTTTGATAATATCGCCGTTATAGAACTGAAAAAGATGCGGGGCGCATCGGAATAACGCTATGATATTATTGACATAATATTGCGTGCAATATAACAATGCATCTGTGTGATAGTGTTTTTACAAGCGTGGAGGATAGAAGATGATTCCGTACAGCGCTGTGAGCAGAGGCGCAGCAACGATCGGCGGCGGCGCGGCGCAGTAGGCCTTCGGGTGCTGAGAACAGGCCGCGACATCCTGCGCTAGCACGAACGCCATGCGCTTGAGCAGAGTGCTAGCATTGCTAGAGCATGCCCGCCCTGCATCCGCCACGCACATCAGGAAAGCGTCGCGAGCGCTGTAGACAAAAAATGCGTTATTTAATAGGCTTTGTACATGGATGTAGTCTCACCCTAACGGTTACTTCGTCGGTCGTCCGTAGCTATCGAGCTACAGTAGCGATCTATGAAAACAGTGTCTTGCAAAACGCACGCATGGTTTTTATAGTGATAGTTACTAAACTCCGACGTCAGTACTGCGGCAGGATAAGACTATATGCATATAAAAGAAAAAGGTCCAACGCTACTCGAATGTACGTAACACACATTACACAGAACATCATCATCATCAACCCATAACGTCCCACTGCTGGACACGGGTCTCTCCTCAATTTCGTGAGGAGGGTAAGGCCATAATCCACCACGGGGGGGCCCAGTCCGGATTGGTGGATAACATATCTACCTCCGAAATAATTCTCGGGTAGGTATGTGGGTTTCCTCACGATGTTTTCCTTCACCGAAAGCGAGTGATAATTACGTACATATGTTTTACAGAAACACATTGGTACGTGCCTGCACTGGGATTTGAACTCACGACCTTCTGATTGGAAGGCGGACGTTCTCCCACTAGGCTACCACCGCACACAACATACTAACACAAAATAAAAATAGACCAAAATAAAACATAACATCTTCTATTTCAAGTGGCTCTAATTATTTCTTAGAATTTGTGTACTAAGATTATCCTGCTTATACAAAAGCGGATGACTCACTAACAACTTATTTTTTCCCTTTTATTTTTCCTATATTTCTTTAGAAATTGTTTTATTTTTAGCACGACGGAAAAATACTTAATACGTATAAAGTAATATACCGTATAGAAGAGACCGGATACGCTTATTTTTTCCACTACGATTACACAATTTATTGTTTTCTAAATTGGGCTTTTGAAAGAAACATCTCTACGAACCATTTAACGTAGAATCTATTTTGGCTGAAGTTAGCACCATAAATAAAAGTAAGACACAAATATCCAGAAAGTAAAACAAAGTGAAACCAGCAAGAAGTTACAATTTTTATTAAACAAAAACAAAATTATAGACACATTTTTTACTAACACCAAAAGCGTTGCCTCAATTCCGAAAGCGATTCTATTTTATTGGAGAGATAGGCGTCATTAACCTTTGCGGAAACTATTCCACAAGTAGAAGAATAAAAACTCGAAAATTAAACTCGGGTAGAAGTCGACTGGAAATAATATGTGGCTGACTTCGTGTATAGGTAGAGTTCTTCTGCAAGACTCCACTAGAGTATGAGGGTGGGAAGCATTTTGCAATGCTGTGCAATTTTTTGCAACAAAACGTTCTGGATTGCCCTGCAACTTGTGGATAGCCGTGTGGCGTGGAACACCAATGAACGACCTACTCAAATAGCCTCGCTTCTCTGTTGTACAAAAAAATATCAATCGTTTGAAGTGTCGCCCACTTTGTTATGTATATTTCATGAAACCAAGCATGAAACATAACTGAGTTCTGATATACGAGTAAATACTTAGTAAGAAAGTGCTTTCTATTCTCAAGAGCCCAAACTTCAGAATCCATTACGAATCTTGTGAGCGATGGTCGCTGCAGGAACATAAATATTCTGTAGAAAACATAATTGCTTTTTATGTTTTCTTTTTTACTTCGGTACGTAGATACAATATAATTTACCTATGATATAATTTATATTATTAGTTACTAGATATTTCATTTATGTACTATTCATTTTCAATCCATATTCATTTATATTTATTGTAACGAAAATGACCCAAGTAAATGAACATCTAATACTCGTATGTCCATACTTCCGTCTGACATTCACCAAATTGAATATGTCCGCCCTATCATCCATGGGTGGACACGTCACTCTTTCCCTTTTACGTCATCTATACCAGCCATTCGTCCGAATAATGGACACATGTTATGAAATATTTTATCCATAAGTAGGTTCATACATTAAACACACACAAACACTTCCACCACCACCTAAGTCTTAAATCTAAGTCTTAATATTGAATACGGTTTAATATAGACGAACATAATACCTCTTACATTTTTAATATGGCGGTCGTTTTATAAGTTTCAGTGTAAAAGAAATCCTTTCTGCTCCAAGGTTTATTACACGCCTACTTTTGTTTAGTCATGAATTTCATTAAACTAGTACACAGGTTGTCCCAAGAAATGTAGAACAAAGGGAAATTGAAGGTAAGGGTTCCCAAGGCTTGCCGAAATCATCCGTATGTTTCACGATTTTTGATATCTTCGGAGTCATTCTATTTTATTACATAGTATGGTCAAAATTTATAAGTAAATTTTACATATTTTTATGCTCTTCAATTGAGTTGAAATTCTGCAAGTTCTTATGAGAATACAATATTATGATAACAGTGAGCTGATTTGATGATAAAAACGGAAAATTTTATCACTAACTTATTAACCGTGACCAGACTAAATAACAGTAGCCAAAGACGCTAAATGATTCTAGTAGGCTTTAGTAGGATTTAGTAGGCTTTAAGACTCTACCTCCTATTTTCATTTGTTATAATTATATTCTTGGGACATCCCGTATATTATATAAAAACGGGAGCGTGGTGGTGACAAGATATTTGATTTAATATAATACGGGACAGTTGTGAACACATAATAATAATGTGACCATCATCGTCATCATCATCATCAACAACCCATATCGTCCCACTGCTGAGCACGGGTCTCTCCTCACTCTCGGCCATAATCCACCACGGGGGCCAGATCTAAATTGGTGGATCACATACCTACCTCCGAAGTAATTCTCGATAATGTGATACGTGTATAGAATTAAATAAATTATTTACTTATTAATACACGACGTTATTAACATCCTAAAATTATTTAACACGTTCACTGCTGAAAATACAACTGTCGTGTTTTTCATAACTTGCCACGAGTACGGCGAAAGACAACTGTTGTGTTTGTTGTATGGGAAAACACTACGGCGCGTGCAGAGCCGGACCCGTGGCTGGACAAGCAAAACGACTTAGCAATCAGTGTTAATAATGGTCACGATCTACACCTGCCTCATTTTTGTACGTATGGATAATCAGCTTAATGAGACAATGTTTATAAGGGACCCTGATGAAAAGGAGTTTCTTATCTGTGCGCACAAATAGGAAATTCGAAAAGTATCGACGTTTCAATCATGTTACAGCATTGGCCGTGGTTACGAGAAGACTTGAGTAGGTAGCGGGTATCAGGGCGAACAAGGAAGGGTGTCGATTTCAACTATTCGTTCCCAACTAATTCGCAAAAGTTTACTAGGTATTGGATCTATCGGTATCGGATCTTATCAGACATGTATGATTAAAGTAATGATTGGGTATAGTTACAATTATTTATAGTTCGGTTATTTTACATGTTTATTGTTTTAGTTTCACACAGTTTTGTCAATGATGATAATATGTTTGACTGACCAGCTTGAAGTAAATAATTTGAATTGTCAACATCAAGTAGGATAATTTAACTTTGAAATGTACACAGTCGATATGAAAGGGAAACCCTTTTGCTGCATATAATGCAGGCAAGCATTTTCAAAGGTCAACCATGAAAATACGTTCTTTACTTAGGTAAGTAATCGGATAAAGTGATTACTTTCTGAGTGCTGTTAAAATATCATTAATTTGGGGGGTTTTAAAAGTCCACTTACAACCAATTATTTTCAATGTGCTCTGAAATAATCTTGTTTACGAGGGTGTTTCGTTGGTAGTAACAAAACGGAAAATGAAGCGTTGTTAGAACATTTTTCCTTGTCAGTGAATTTTGGTAGGTTCTATACCGAATTTAAGTTCCAAAATGAGTACTACATTACCTACATTTCAGGTAGCATGTTACAAAACTTTTTTTTTCAACTGCCAATTGCTAGTTTCAACTAACTGCATTATGGTTAAAGTTTAGGTTACCTAATGAGCCTGTAATCGTTTTTTTATTTATTTATTTATTTAACACTCTATTGCACAGATTAACTAACTAGTACAAATGGCGGACTTAACGCTAAGAGCATTTTCTACCAGTCAACCACCCATAGTGAAGGAGAGAGGGGTGTAGGCGTGCATCAAAATATCTAAAGGAAAAAGGTTATCTGTTAAAGGTTGTCCAACTGTTTTAAGTAATAAATATAAACAAAAACAAATATGTCTATTATAAAACTGAATACACCTCGTTATAGGTCGTCATTGCTGAAGACTATACCTACTAATTGTGATAAAATAAAATCCTTATTTTTCTATTATTATATATTTATATCGTTGAAACTCATTTATTTGTGGTCGCTATGCACAAAAGAAATTCAATTTGCAAAATGTTTTATTTATAAATTATTGTCTTTTTTGAGTAGGTGCTTTATCTATTTGTTCCCAGATATTATTATACGTTCATCATACGTTCATTTATACGTTCATCATGCACGTAATACTAAGTAGTATTACGTGCATGATGAACGTATAAAAGAACGGTTCTACATCGGTTTGTATACCTACTTACCAGCATAGCTCAGCGTTCCTGTTGAAATACGTGAGCTGTTGCGCTCGGTCCCCGATCTCTTTCACTGCGTCGTTTAGTTCGTCAACGCATTGAGACCAGTCGGGCGACACTCGGTTCCAGCAATGTGGCTCTTTCAGGAACTCTGCAACATAAAAAGAATGATGTGCCATAATAATAATTTGAAAGATTCATTAATACTATTAGTATAGTATATTATAGCGGTTGTAGCTTTCCAAGCAGAGGGTCGTGAGTTCACATCTCAGTGCGGACACGTACCGATGTGTTTCTTGTATCAACATATTATGTACGTTATTATCACTCGCTTTTCGGTGAAGGGAAACATCTGAGAATTATTTCCTAATGGCCTAACCCTTCTCACGAAAGTGAGGGGCTCAGAAGTGAGACGATATGGGTTGATGATGATTATGATAATGAGTCCTCTCTCCCTAGCCAAAATACTAATGAAAGATAGTTCTTGAGTATTAAAAAAATTGTCAGCTTGAATACAAAATTTGATGTTTTCTCGTTAGTAATTAAATAATTCTATGTAGATAGATATAATAGAAAGCTGACTCTAGAGCTTCATAAAATGTGAAGCATATTTAAAACAGCAACTCATTCTTGTCTGTAAGCGTTTATTTTTAAGTTTCTACTATAATTTTTTAAGTGTTTGTTTGGTTGGCATGTTTTAAGTTTAGAATGTAAATTATTAACAAATTATATTATAAAATCGTTTTGTCACAGTAAGCTGTATATATTAAGATTGTTTTGTGATGGATTGTATTGTGGGCATAATATGGATAAGGTTTGCAAGGTTTAAATGAATATTAAAAAAAAAAACACATATACAACAATATTAACAACAAACAACAACAACAACAACAACAATATTAACAATATTTTGTTTTTTTTTTTTATAGCACAGAGAAAATCATACGAAGATTTATTAGGCTGTACTAATACGTGATCAAATGATAGAATATTATTTTATGAAGGTTATGAAGAAAACCAAGATAAATATAGCTTTGTTTATTTCCATTGAAAGACTAAAATACGAATTTTAGGCGGCCTACACAGGAACTTTCATAGAAATAAAGCTGCCCACACATGGGCTACTGTATCGTGTGACGCTTTAAATAGAAACAAACACATGAAATTCTATGAAGCAAAAAATTAAACCTAGAACAATAAATGTGTATTGTTCTTATTGAAAGCATTATTTAATTCAGAGTTCATGAACCGCGGAGGATTCAGAATGCTATGAATTTAGCGAGGATGTACGCTAGCGCTTCGGCACACAATAGTGCTCGGACGACGCCGGAAGTTCCGCATGGACTCACATGCCATGTACGAGTATATAATATTGTACTCGCAGATTAGTACACAGCGACCTACGTAGACTTTTAGCTATAGTGACCACACAGTATAACGTAATATTTTATTTATTTTTACTAGTCTGACTTTTGTCATTTGCCATTACAGGGGCCTCACCACGAACAGATAAATCCATCCAGTTTAAAGCCTTAAACTGAACTGCACTGCTAACTTATACCACCAATATCGCTGAGCGTTCATAAGTCGACCAGATATATTTATCCAAAGAGATCGGAACAATTTGTTTGCATTTATGAGAGTTTATATAGCTCCATCTCATTCTCTGCAGTCTATTTTTGAGTGACGTCATGTCACGTTTGTCATTTATGAGTGTGTGGTGAACAGCATGGAATAAGAATAAGTATGTGGTGATCCCCCGGGACGGATTCCGGATACAGCCAAGCTACATACACTTTTAACTTACGAATGAACGTAGCTTTTTCAATAAAAAGCTACGTTCATTCGTAACATGATAGTAACAACTAAAACATTATCTAAGACTCAATGGTCTTAGATAATGTTTTAGTTGTTACTATCATGTTTTCTAACGTTACCCAAAATAAGGAGTTATTATTATTATTGTAATAGTGACCTATGAAAATACTAGCCTTGATATTTAGCGACGGTTTCAATCTACATGCATTTATTGAAGCTGATATTACGTTCACGTAACAGTACATTGCATGTAGCAAACATAAGATTTTTACCAATAAACAATACACAAATCTGAACAAAAATCTGGAATTTCTTCCTCGTAACAAGGCAGGCAGGAAGCCTGGCAGTGGTTAGAGGTCTGCAAAGTTAGGAACCTACTGAAAATGTGTTTGATGTCAAAGAGTATAATTAAGTGTTATTGCCTTCTACGTAACCATAAATCAACCATCTAGCTCAAGCCAAGCACTGGTTTTTTAATTATTTTTACACAATGCTCCCCATCTAAATCATAATTATTTATATTCAAAATTGAGTTTCATAAAAGAGAGAGCACAATGCACGATTTAAACATTGTCAAGTTGCCATACAATAATAGCTAACGGATGGACGCCGGAAAGGTCGCTCGGTTACCCTGTGTGAGCTGGAGTTCGCAAATATATAATATATCAGCATTATATCTCTATGAAAAAGCTACAATGGAACTTTTATAGGTTACCATAAAATCCTCCAGCAATTACAACATTATTAAACTTTAAATTTAAATTTCTCATCACGGCACATTTTGAAAACTAAGGCGATTTATTAAAAATTCACCTTAATTTTTGATTCATAACATTTTTAATTTTATGAATAAAATTGAGAATTTTAGACGAAGTAGACTACTTCATTGCGAACACTAAGTTAGTAAGTGTCAACAAAAAGGTAAAACTTCAACAACTTAATTAAAACTTTGAGCAAGAAGATTAAATAAAAAGCTTCTAAAGTTACTTTGTTCATTATTCTTTATCGGCATAACGCTGCGGTGTTATAGACCGATCACATCCCGCCTGTGTCGTAGCGGCTTCTCTACCTCACTGCCGCGATCCCAAAACAAACCTTTACTTTCAGCAATGCCATAGTCGTCGGCTTCAGGCTCATTATAAATGTTCAAGTGATGAATGAATTAGTTACACCGACTTGCTCATGTTGGTCGATAACTGAGAGCCTCAAAGTAAATCGGAGTCAAGGGCTTGATAAGTTACAGATAAAGTATAACAATAAACAAATAAATTAAATAAATAAATAGCGCGTCACGATCACATACATAGTTCCCGACCCTTAACTAGGATTCCCTATATATAGGGATTCAGGAACTACGAGGACCATGGTCCCACAAACACCCAGACTCGCTTCGCAGTCAGCTTATCACCCACTTACTCCGCGGAAGTCGTCTTATATGAAGTTTCTTATGTACTATACGGTTTTGTATAAGTATTCTTAAGCATAAGTATAAAAAATATCGTTCATTGTTACACTTCTTATTACAATTCCTTTATCTTATTATAATTTCTCATTTGAACGGTTGTTAAACCACGGTTAGTTTGTAAAACAAAAAATAAGTATTCATGCTGCATATATTGATGGAGAATCCAGTTACCTAAATATACATGAAAATATTATGACATCTACCTACCACTTAGTAATAGTAAATACGAAGTATAGGATAATAACTATATTTCCGTTTTGTATTATTGATACATTTTGACCATTAGCTAGTTTTACTAATTCAGAAACAATCGACCCTTAAGGGTACAGTGTAGATGGACGATTGTCTAGACTTGTTACCTCTCCTTAAGACGGTATCGTTGGTGCAGAGGAACCGCATGAGAGCTCGCGCGCCTCCTATCTGTTGCTGAAGTAATTTTTGTCCATCCGTGGGCAGACATCGCTTGATCCAGGCGTCCATACATGACATGCCGGTTTGGTAAGCCCTGCACAGAAAAACAATATCATTAAAATTCCATACTCCATAAGCCGTATTTAGTACCTCACGGTCAGTACTAACGTCGGTTGTCCATAGCTATAGCCATGAAACCATGCGCATGCGGACAGTGCGTTAATAAGTGCAGACGCGATTTTTTTTCGTGACTGTGATAAGACTATCCAACCAATCTCCAATGACCAATGTCTTTTCGTCAGTTCCGTGCTTCATAGGGCTGTAGATCCTGGTTATCGTTTGATAGCAATCATGATGCCATATCATGAACTCTAGAGTCCTGACAACCTTGGACACTATTTGTCAGCCAGAACGCTTAATTACTCCTAGCGGAGAGCACTACCTCATTCGACAAACCTAAGAAACGCACACTTTATTTCTACCAAGTAGGAGTATCACACACACAGTTGCCGAGTGATTGTTACTTAGGTTTGTATACTCATTGTTGACGGACTTTATCTGTAATCCAAACTGCGTGACACTTTAGAATTAACAGTCCGATGAACCATTAGCGAGCTAACAATGTCGTACAAAGATAAATAAGGTCAGCGCGAAACTAATATCGCTGTTTGTAGAGATTTAAGCATCCCAAATAAACATCCAAATACGATCGTTATCAATGTTCTGCACCGATCTTTGTAATAAAACTTGTTAAAACTTGTTATAACAAGTTGTTATGTAAAGGTATAATAATAACATATATGTTAACATTATGTACTCGTATTAAGTTAAAGTCATATTAGGTGAGAAAGTTCTCAGTCTAACATTTAAGCAATAACTTTCAAGGAAAGATTATTTCGGGGTTACCAAAGCTTGAAGTCGTATAAAGGAGATTATCGTCCAACTTGCGAAGAGTTAATGCAAACTTTTAGCACAGGCTAAATTAATATATAGAGTTCCAATATCGGACCTTTCTACTCTTCCAAGACTAGACTCCATACTCGTTCCGGGTGCTTAGGAAAATTGATTCATCAAGCGATCTTTTATGAAATTACAGTTATCAAAAGTTAAAATGATATTTGTTAATAAACAATGATTTTACTAGTGTAATTTTATACAAGTTAATTATAATAGAATACGACCAAATCCTTTATTTTGTGATGCACAGTCTTTCGCGGCACTATTGGTATGTTAAAATTGAATAGTTTAAATAGTGACTAACAAATATGAATATTTTTAGAATGTATCAAACTAAATAGATTTTTTAATAGTCAGACCTTTAACATGATAAATCAAATTAACGAAAACTTGATTCCTAAAACTTCAGAATGTTAAACGAAGTTAGTAATCATTGATTAAATTAATTCCTTTGTATAGCTTTTGCGCCCAAACCCCTCCCTAAGTTAATCCCGAAAGCAGTACTTAGCCTAATCAAAGCGCAGTCAACGTTACGTTAAAAAACCTTCATGTTTTTTTTTGGTTTTGTATAACTATGGGCCCACACTCGTGCACATTATAGAAAACTGTTTAGTTTCACCAATATTAGGTACTAACACACGATAATACAAGTAACAGAAAAGAAATACAAAATCAACAATGTCATACGTAAGGTTTTCCGCCATATCTCTCTTGGGGATAGAGTCCTGTATCTGTTTATACCCTGTACAAATTTATCTCTACCTAAGGTATCCATTCTTTAAGAGTAGGTATTTTTTTCTCCTAAGAAACTTAATCGTTCTCCAGTAATTACGAGTACTTATGTTTTTGCGACGTCGCCATCACTGAATCAATTAATTTTATTGCCACATCTGACTCGAATTGCTGCAGGGAAAGCAATAAAACCCAGATAAGATGACAATTATATGTAATCGTTTGTACACAAAAAGCTTTTTGATGATGTGCTACAAGGGAATGACTTCGGATATAATACACTGCCAAATCCTGATTGACGATTACATAAGTTTTGTTGCAATCAATCGACTGAAATTATTTGCAACAGTCAATGTTTAAAATGACTTTTCAATGGTCGAATTCAGGCGGTTATTTCATGAAATTGATTGGAATAACAGTTAATATTTAATAAAAAAAAAACGGATTCACTATGAAACGTTATAAAAATTCATCGATAAGATCTGTCGAGTCTCTTTCACTAGGAATCATATATAAGGAGATTTATTTACGATTCGATTTTTTGCAATGCAAAACAAATATAGAGTGCTGATGTAATCAAAATTCAATTTTCTCCGATAACCCGTGACGCGTGTAATAACTAAATTAGGTAAAGACATCTATATATAAAGGTATATAAGAGAATAAACATTAATATTGATATTCTTTTATTTTGCAATAAGTAGGAAGTTAATCTAAGTCTCACGGATAGGTTTATCTACACGTTATTAATACACAACAGGAATAGCTATTGTAATAATACACAAGAATAAATAGTATATAAGCCATTTACTTTACTTTCAAATAAGTAGGAAGTTAATGTAATCTACATATTACTACACGACAGGAATAGCTATTGTAACTCTCAATAATTAATTTAAAATATAAGCTTCATTTGGAAATAAGTAGGAAGATAATGAAATGCTCACATTAGTTGTATCTATATATAACACGATATAATTTAGCGATTGTAATGTTCACACTGATACACAATATTGATAACTATTGCAATACACATAGTAAGTTTTAAACTGAAGATTAATACACATACACAATAATAATAGCTTTCTAGTTAATAGATATAATAATAGTACTTAACTTATTTAGTTGGGCGGCGTGTCCGCCCTGTTCCGAGGTACATTGAGAAGTGAATCTGCCTTTCAAATGCAAGGCTATTTATACCGGCCGCCGTGCGGCGAATAAACAAGCTCAGTAAACCACGTGTTTCCTTAAATTGAAACTAAACGTTTTTACTGCTTGATTTTTATTACAATACATGTTAAAACCTTCTAAATCAATACATATCCACAGATATGTACACTAAAGTTTGTTTAAACGTGAATAATTCCAATTATTATATTAAATGGTTTTCTAACAGTAATAAAGCTGTTTCATCGTTTATTTTCAATTACCAATTATCTTACAAATACAGAGATGAATTATCGTAAATGATTCGATACATTAATACTTAAGAATATTCATATTAGTATGAATATTGAAGAATTAACACAAGTCAATTATCATATCATTAAATGAAATATGGACGAAAATACATGGATTAAATCTAGCCGCAGAAATCATAATTATTTGATAATTATCAGTCAAACTTTTTCTAAAATACGTACAATATTAATTATAAACATTAACGTAATTTCCTGTTTATTGGAAACCAGTGAATGTTGCCAAATTCATCAAGTTAAGTCCTCAAACAAATGTTGCCATTTGAATCTTTACTAAATACATACATTATCATCAGATACTCAAAACGTATTATTTAGTCATGTACCTACGTGGTTTAATTATAAAAGATACTTATCTTGACACAAGGTAAGTTTAGCATCATCAGTATTTGAATATTGACAACAATTACCATGGTAAAATTCAAATAATCTATCACGGCCATACTGATATGTACTTCGTTCTCGAAGTACCTACTTAATCACATTTCACAAGTCCAAATCATTTTATATTTTTATCATTATCATCATCATCACCAGTATAACTTTCTTTTTTTTTTTTTTTTACCAATGAAACCATTCTCTTTTCTTTTTTTTTTTTTTTCATATCATTCACATTTTTTTTTTTTTTTCATTCTCATGATCTATGACCAGGCATATAGCACATTAGTCCTTTTACTCGCTGCCAGTAAAATCTAGACTAATCAGGTTTAAGATCGCCCAGCGACACATTTTTTTTTTTTTTTTCATTTCTCATACTTTTTTTTTTTTTTTTTTCCTCATTTTCATCGTTTCATTGTGATCTATGACCAGGCATATAGCATATTAGTCCTTTTACTCGCTGCCAGTAAAATCTAGACTAATCAGGTTTAAGATCGCCCAGCGACACAAATACTGGTATGATGTGACCGATGTGACAATCTCAGAATTTAATATTTTAAGTGTGTCAAAAAAAGTACCTGTCCTAAGTAAATTAGCAATGTTACATAATAATGATAATTCAAAATTAAACACATTCATAGTTTGATCTTAATAATTATGTGATCTACATGGATATTATTTTGAATAATCTTAAATTTGTTAGCTATATAATAATCTATCACGGTTCTCTTTTGACAATGATATTGTTTAATAAGTTATATTTGTTTACAGTGATTCTTCAAAGGAAATGTTTTGTTCTACCCATTCACCAGGCCAAACACGCAGTTTTTCTTTGGCAACAATAATATTTCTCAAATTATTTTGTCCCCTCAAAGAAAATCTGTCATGTGGTAATATTTGTATTATTTCATATGGGCCTTTGAATTTTGGACTGAGTTTATCATGACGTCTATGGTCTTGACTGATGTAAACTAGGTCTCCAATATTATATATTTTATTGGTTCGTCTGGTAGTATCAAAACGTTTCTTAAACCTATCAGCAACATCTTTGAGCCGTTGTCGTGCTAATTCACGATCAGCTTCTAAGTCAATACTTGGTTGTATTGATTCATCTACAACATCAGTTAGCCGAGCTTGTATGGAAGGTACATTTCCTTCCCTTCCTAGTAAAAGTCTCATTGGGGAAAAGCCTGTGGTTTTCTGAACAGTCGTATTAAGAGATTGTTGTACTTTCCAAAGAACGTTTGGCCATTCTGACAAATCATTAATCGTGGTAGCTAACATGTTTGTTACTGTAGCTACATACCTTTCAACTTGGCCATTACTACGAGGAGTACCAGTGGATATCATGTGGTGTTCAATTTGCATTTCCCTAAATAAGGTTTGAACTTGATTAGATGTAAAGTTTGTGCTTCTGTCCGTAATTACAAGATGAGGTGTGTCGAATAATGCAATAGTTTCACGTATGGCAAACAACAATTCCTGTCCGCTCAGACTCTTAAGGGGTTTGAGGATGCAATATTTTGTAAATCCATCTATGACTAGCAATACAAATTTAAAACCATCGGCTGATTGTCTAAAAGGCCCAGTGCAATCCATATGCAAAGTATGGAAAGGAATAGATTTCTCTATAGGATATAATATACCTTGTTTAGGTCCAGAGTGATTTTTTCGTGAGGTACATATGAGACAATGAGAGATGTATTTTTTAACAAACGCTGCAATGCCAGGAAACCAAAAATGTTGGCGGATTTTGTCAATGATTTTATCATATCCATCATGACAGTTATCATCATGAAATAGTCTAAGTAAGCTAAGTCTATAGCCTCTTGGAATATATAATTTCGGCATAGCATTAGCGTCGTTTTTATAATAGAGCAATGTATTTTATGATTAAGTATTGATTGGTATCCAATTCACCTGACCGAACTTTGTCAATTATAGTCTGAGTCTCAGTATCATCTCGTTGAGCAGATTCTAACCACGATGGCGGACGACTTGCATCGTCATTAACCACGTTAATTACAGAAGGGATATTTTTGTTTGTGTGGACAGTTTTAGGGTTGATTGGATTACGACTTAGGTAGTCAACATGACCCACATATTTACCCTTTTTGTAGAGAATTTTGAAGTTAAAATCTTGCATAAAGGTCCACCATCTAGCTACACGCGGTGAAAGATCTTTTTTGGTCATGGTAGGCTTAATGGCATTACAGTCTGTTACTATAGTGAATGGGATACCTAATAAATACACCCTAAAATGTTTAAGGGCGTTATAAATTGCCAATGTTTCTAAGTCGTAAGAGCAATATCTTGATTCGGCAGGGGAAGTACGTTTGCTATAGTATGCTACAACTTTATTCTGATTATCAACTTTTTGCATTACAATTCCACCATAACCAATTGAGCTAGCATCAGTGTGCAGTTCAGTAGGTAAGTTTGGATCAAATACAGTCAATAGTGGTTTCGTCACCAAGTGCTTAATAACATAATTCCTAGCTTCATTCTGATCTTGACCCCACTCCCATTTCTGGTTATTTTTTGTGAGTTTAGTTATACTGGCAGTACGTGAGGCAAATTCTGGTATAAATTTACGGAAATAACTAGCTAAACCCATAAATTGACGCACTTCTTTGATAGTATCAGGGACAGGAGAGTTGATGAGAGCCGAGACTTTATTATCACTTGGCCTGATACCATCTTCAGAAATGTGTCTTCCTAAATATTCTATCTCTGTCACAAAAAACTTGCATTTTTTCAAGTTTATGGTAAATCCGGCATGACTGAGAGCTTCGAGAGTTTGTTCTAGGTATTGCAGACCCTCATTTTCAGTTTTAAATGGAATTAATAAGTCATCTATATACACTAATAAAAATTTCAAGTGTTTAATGGCTCTACTTATAGCTCTCTGGAAGACTGATGGTCCGTTACAAATTCCAAATGGCATTTTCAGAAATTCGTAATGCCCATCTGGGGTTACGAAAGCTGTGTATTTTACGGAGTCCTGTGCTACTGGAATTTGATGAAACCCATTTTTTTCGTTTAGTTGATCGAGTTCGCTATTACAACTGGTTATTTGATTAACTACTCCAGTTGGTTCAAGCAAGTGAGTACGTGTCAGTCTACACCCAGCAGAGTCTACTATAACAGCAACGTCCGAATGACTAACTGCATCTCTACCGATCAAACAATCATAGCTAAAATCTTTATCCCTGGCTACATTAAATTCTATTTCTAGACAGATTTCCTCAAATTTTACAGGGACAGTTACTTTTGCAAAGATATGTAATTTACCATTGCCTATACCATCGAGCATTTTTGAACATGGAGTTAAATTGCAACCTATTCGCCGTGCAATAGAATCCTTCATGATACTGCAACTAGCACCAGTATCAATAAGAGCTTCGACTGTCATATCCTTTATCACAACTTTAGTTAAGCCTTGGTTATACAATTAGCGTCATCTCTTTTTGTTACTGTGGTACTTGTGGTAGAAAGCTGTTTAAAATAACAAACTGATTCAGTGTGTCCGAATCTTTTGCAATGGGAGCATTGGACTTTGTTTATGGGGGGACGAGCTAAGTTTGTCGAAAAACTTGTCCTAGGGGCATTATAGTTTCTGTTCTGAAAACATTGGGCTGAAAAATGACCTAGCTTGTTACAAGTGTAACAACGTTTTTCATCAATTTTTGGTCGTTTGCTAGGAGAACTAGTTGGGTTGTCAGTAAATTTACTTGTAGAATCAAATGGACGTTTCTTAGGAATCTTCACATAAGTCGTAAACAGTGATATCAATTCTGCAGTGGTCTCCACACGACTATTTTGTGATGCCATTTTTACATGCACATCATGTATACCTCCGCAAACAAGCTCAACTAACTGTTTTTCGGTGAAAACTATCCTAGTATTCTTAAACAATCTAAGTTTTTCCCTAGCATAATCACAATACGATTCTGCAGCTTCAGATGTTAATAACACTGCCTTTGTTAATTTGTCTGACAAGTTCCTCTTTTCAGGATATAAATCTTTAACAGTGATTTTAAATTGTTCCCACGTTCTACCTTCATCGGGCTCCCAAGTTTCATACCACAGTAATGCAGAGCCTTTCAAGGCTTTACCTGCTTTTGCAACGGTTGTGATGTTGCTCCATCCAAGATCCGCTGCGATTGCATCGATATTGGTGCACCAGCTGCTGGCACCGCTGTCGTTCTTATCAGGATCGAACGGCGGAAGAACCACATCGTCTCCACGAGGTGTCCCCGCAACTGCATCTCGGATCGCCTTGAGCAGACCTTCTACGACTGCCGAGTCCATTTCAGAAACCACACCCACAATATCTGAAATATTACATAATACGTTAAGATTAGTCAGGTCGAATCCCACTTCTGATAATAACTAAATTAGGTAAAGACATCTATATATAAAGGTATATAAGAGAATAAACATTAATATTGATATTCTTTTATTTTGCAATAAGTAGGAAGTTAATCTAAGTCTCACGGATAGGTTTATCTACACGTTATTAATACACAACAGGAATAGCTATTGTAATAATACACAAGAATAAATAGTATATAAGCCATTTACTTTACTTTCAAATAAGTAGGAAGTTAATGTAATCTACATATTACTACACGACAGGAATAGCTATTGTAACTCTCAATAATTAATTTAAAATATAAGCTTCATTTGGAAATAAGTAGGAAGATAATGAAATGCTCACATTAGTTGTATCTATATATAACACGATATAATTTAGCGATTGTAATGTTCACACTGATACACAATATTGATAACTATTGCAATACACATAGTAAGTTTTAAACTGAAGATTAATACACATACACAATAATAATAGCTTTCTAGTTAATAGATATAATAATAGTACTTAACTTATTTAGTTGGGCGGCGTGTCCGCCCTGTTCCGAGGTACATTGAGAAGTGAATCTGCCTTTCAAATGCAAGGCTATTTATACCGGCCGCCGTGCGGCGAATAAACAAGCTCAGTAAACCACGTGTTTCCTTAAATTGAAACTAAACGTTTTTACTGCTTGATTTTTATTACAATACATGTTAAAACCTTCTAAATCAATACATATCCACAGATATGTACACTAAAGTTTGTTTAAACGTGAATAATTCCAATTATTATATTAAATGGTTTTCTAACAGTAATAAAGCTGTTTCATCGTTTATTTTCAATTACCAATTATCTTACAAATACAGAGATGAATTATCGTAAATGATTCGATACATTAATACTTAAGAATATTCATATTAGTATGAATATTGAAGAATTAACACAAGTCAATTATCATATCATTAAATGAAATATGGACGAAAATACATGGATTAAATCTAGCCGCAGAAATCATAATTATTTGATAATTATCAGTCAAACTTTTTCTAAAATACGTACAATATTAATTATAAACATTAACGTAATTTCCTGTTTATTGGAAACCAGTGAATGTTGCCAAATTCATCAAGTTAAGTCCTCAAACAAATGTTGCCATTTGAATCTTTACTAAATACATACATTATCATCAGATACTCAAAACGTATTATTTAGTCATGTACCTACGTGGTTTAATTATAAAAGATACTTATCTTGACACAAGGTAAGTTTAGCATCATCAGTATTTGAATATTGACAACAATTACCATGGTAAAATTCAAATAATCTATCACGTGCGGGCCCATAATATAGCGATACAGCAATCGTACGCGCGATATTATAGCACTGTTTATGAGCAGAAATATTATGCTGTGATTTTTGTTTTTTTATCATTAGGAATAACATAGGGACTAAGGCACAACTTTTTTATTTGACTGAGTGAAGAGACGAGCAAGTCGCCCACCTGATGGTAAGCGCTGCGCCTGCCCATAACAGTCACAGTACCACTGCATTGCATAATCCTACGCGGCACTGCACTACGCTCGTCAGTCACTCTGAGACATCGGCTCTAAAGTCTCATATGCCCAGTAATGTCGCAGATTTAAACACATATTTTCTCCAGGAAAAAATAAGGATTGGCAGTAATAACGCAATTAACTTATAATGACTACTTTATTGACGCTAGCAAGGAAGCCAGTACGTATCAAAATTTGGTATCTTATATCTTTAAATGAGCAATTCTTGTATATATATAATTGGAATCTCGGAATCGGCTCCAACGATTTTCATGAAATTTAGTATATAGGGGGTTTCGGGGGCGATAAATCGATCTAGCTAGGAATCATTTTTAGAAAATGTCATTTTATTCGTTTTTTTATAAAAAAAAAAATACTGAGCAAAGCTCGGTCATCCAGGTACTAATATAATAATATAATTTGGTTTATGGAACCCTTTTCAAAATATATTATAATTTCGATAACTTGAAAAAGGCTCCATGAAACCCTATAGAACAATCATGTATTATCATTTTAGACGAAACCTCAACATTAATTATTACTTATAGAATGTATTTTCAAAAAGGATAAACACAAATTGACTCCAATATTTTTATGGGGAAAAATAGCCCCTATGTGATAAAAGTGAGTTGTAACTTGATACACATAGGCATTCCGTTTGATTAAACAAACAATAACAACTTTATACTGGCACAGAAAATAGATCTAATATTTACTGAAGCTCCATTTCCATTCCATGTATACTAACAAAAATCACACCTACTCTGCGCCATGGAACGGTGCAGAATTTTTCATACAAACGTGTTTCTCGCTGTCGCACACCTAGCACAAAAGAATACGAAAATTTGACACGCAACAACAGAGGAAATAGAACGAATTAGCCTGAAAGCAAACTATGTCGTAAGTACTATAGGTCTTCTGTTACCAAACTTTGTAGATATAGCTATGCATTTATTTAGGCATACAGCATATTTTTCTAAACAATAAATGCTGACATATTTAAAGCTATACATTTAAGTTTAGAAAAAGTTATACACCTTTAATTTTGTCAGGACATAATTCTTTAGATAAAATTAAAACACTGCAATTCTCAAATTGGGTTCCAGCCGGAGCAAAACAATAACGTCGGTGGACCGCGGCGAAGGTGGCTTGACGAACTGGACTCGTATAGAAAGGATTGGCTAGTAGTAGCAATAGACCGGAAGTCATGGAAGGAGGGAAGGGACGCCTTTGCCCAACTGTGGAACGATCTAGGCTGATAATAATATATATAAATTTCAATATTGTACAACTGATTATTTATGATTGATTGTTTTCGAATGAGATATTGACGTATTCTGAAAAACTGAAGACTGATAATACTTGGTAACTTCCGAGACCCACGTGACGGTGTCCTTCGAAGCACGGCAACCCACAGACATACCAACTAAGAACTAATACTACAAAATGATCCGTGGTTATTCCACTAATTAAACAGTTACCCATACAAATGCATACCTCAGGGGACATTCTCTAACATTCCTGATCATTTAAACTACGCCAACGAGCGATTGATCAATCCAAATAGTTTGTTTAATAGGAACTACTAACTTCTGATACGAAAAGCTTTTCGCTGTGTGATATAAATTATTCATAACAAACTCATAATAATAATATTCCTGCACGAAATGTATTTTTATTACAGGGCTTGCTATATTAGGTCACCCTTTCGCTTCGACTGACACTGCGGGCACAGCGCGGGCAGTATGGACGAGGGCAGTACCAGTGATAAATTATTGTATTATTTCACGGAAAACTTTTGCCATTACGTTTCAAGCGAACCCTAAACCTTTTGTTCGTTCAACCGTTATTTTCAGTACGTGCAACAAAAATACAGGGGACTAATTATAGCAAAACTTTGAACGTTTTCATATTAAGTGGATTCCTACTATATGTAGATTAATTTAGGTACAATTCTAATCCCGTGAAATTACGTACGGATTTTAATGAAGTTTTTGGTGCTTAGTATGTTAGGTTTCAACTTATAATAAATAGTAAATTTTAAAATCACAACACGTTGCTCGTATAACAGAAAGTCATTTTACTCTGTATTATTGACTAAATTAAACACAAAAAATAAATGCGACAAGTAATTATTATTGCAGGAATTTTTATTTTCTCGTAAGTAAATTTTGTGGAAAAAACTAAATCTCAAAGGTTTCACAGATATAACTGAAGAAGTAAAGGAAGAGAACTTTTAATAGCTCCCACATCCCGGCTCACCCTCCCACCCTCGGGGCCTTTTGTACGTTCAACACGACACCAATAAGATTAAAATTAAATGGGTAGACGTATTATTTTATTTCCTTTTATTTAAATTGACCGAGAAAAAAAATTGTCTCCGGTATTATTGGATGTACAGCAAAATTTTAATGCATTTACCTTTGTACCCATTTATCTTAATTCGTCTTAGCTCTAGAATACTGTTATAGACTATATCGAGACCATATATCTCACAAACAGCGCCACTATAGCAATAGGATTCTATTCGGATCCTTTAGGTACGGAATCGTAGTAAACGCACGATTCAAACTAACAGTACTATTGAAAAGGTGAACCGTGATTGGAATTCCAGGAGAGCGTGAGATTGAAGCTCAGTAGAGATATGCAATAAACGCAGCGTTTGAATCGGGAATAGATGTGACTATGGTTATACCCATTCCAGCCAACCCAAAGCCATGGAATAATATTATATACTGCAACGTCAAAGCTTTGTGGCTGATTGGGAGCAGTAAACAGATGGGCATGCTTTAACCCCAATAATGTAAGGAGTGATGCGGTCTCGCTTTACGTTGATTTATGAGTCATTGTTTTTAACATATCCACGAGAAGTCTTCGCCTACCCTAACGGGACAAGGCGTGACTGTACGTACGTAGGTATCTGTCTTCGAGTATTGAGAGGTTATGTTATAAATACTTAATTATAATTGTAATTTATCCACAATAGTTTTAAATAAACCTGCTACTATTAAATATTTACCTACAGGTAGATATTTTTAACGGACAAGTGCCTTGATTTGCTGTTAATAACTACTACAAAGTTCAATACAACAAATAATTACTACGTAAATCAATAAATGGACAAACTACGCTACCATCCGTTAATAATGATAATGATTTTTATTGCCAAATAGTATCCACAGACCAATTATTTCTGCGTAAAATAATTTTATTGCTCGTGTAGTTTTTATTGTATTGGTTCAATATTTTTCTTAGTAACAACATAAATAACGAAAAATAGGGTCATATTCCAGCACTTTCATCGTCTGTTAATTAATTGTGCTGCTATTTTTCTGAGTAATAAATACACTGCGGGACTTTTTGGCACATGAAGGCGAGATAAATAATGCCCAGTAACAATGTGGGCGTCTTTAAGATAAAGGCCGTCACCTAATTCACCCAGGGTCTATTGTAGCATGGAGAAAGGTTGCGGTGCGTAACCTGTTGGTATGTACCTAAAGCTGGCTCCACATTCGTGACCGTGACCGTAACCGTGACTCCGTGAAAGTAACTAATTGGCACAAACACAAGTGTGGGCGGGTTTTGTCGGTTGTGTTTATTACAGTCACGGAGTCACGGCCTAATGTCACGCAGCAATCTATTCAAGGGCCTCATAAGAGAATTGCAGTACAATATCACAGCCCTCGAACATATTTAGCGTAGCAAGTACCGTGACACGGTCACGGAAACACGGTTACGGTCACGGGCACAGATGTGTTCCCGTCTTAATGTTCATGTCGAAATATATGACGGTGTATTTGTTGCTATAAGTCGGTGACCTATGAAAAGGTTCGTGGTATTTTAAAACTGGAGCGCGGTGTTTCCAAAAATATTAAGATATTTATATTAGTTGGCTCATTAATACAATCAAAATAGGTACTGATGTTTGTTGCTAAGCTCTGTTTAAACAGGTTTTATTAATTTAATGGTATTTTCTGTAAAACTAAACAATGAGTTTGCTGCAATATATTGTTTTTGTGTAATATTTTAGTTATTTCTATAATGTTTTCTTAAGTTTCCCGAAATTCAAAGTTATTATTATATACAGACAAGCTATTATAAATTTACGGAACATACAAGTTTTGTGACTACATGAGCAGAGTTTCGGATGACCTTGATGTCATCTAACTCCTATTTTTGTTTGTATCACCTTCTCTGAGATAGCTCTTAAAGAAAAAGGTGGTCAGTAAAATGTCTACAACTACCTAAGTACTAGAATTACAGAACACATTCCGTTTATCATTTATTCCTTAAATAGAATTAGTACGCATTCGAAATGCAATCCAAAAGCAGAAGCCATACAAATAAATATCATAACCGATATCACTTGAAATATTTAATCGGGTTTGTAGAGAATTTGGTTTGAAAAATTGCAAAGGTTTTAATACTTACAAGCAGTGCGCGTCCAATTCAGCCTTAGTACGGGGCAAGCCCACAGGTGTGCGAGGGATCAATTCCACGCATATGTTGAGCTGACCTCCATCACAGTTTTCAACCTCTCCTAACTGAGCCCCGCCGCCAGCTGAAACAAAATTAACTCCTTTATACACAAAAAGCTGACCACAAAACACATAATACAAGTTGTGTTGAGTCCGTGTACACAGATGCGAGTTACCTCTGTGTCCACATACATACTTTACTTTTTATGCGCTCGCAATAAAACTCACGATGCCTTTTCTGAGCACGTTTTCAGGGCGTGTTTTGACGGGTAGGTACTTCTCTAATGAGGTTACTTCCTTTTGCCGCCTCAGCCCTTCCAAGATAAATTCAATTATGTATACTAATGTTTTTACTTTTTACAAAAGCGAGCTTGTTGGCTGGTATTTAATTTTTCACAACTGTCAAAGGACGATATTTGAACTTAAGACAGGTTAATCAATATTGGTGAAAAATGAAGAAGAAAATTTATGATGATTATAAAATCTGGTGGGCTTTTAATAATAATATAGGTATAATTATATATAAATAATATAGGTCCTAGTCTACAATGTCTCTAGTATATAATTTCTTTTATGATTTGAATTTTCGTTGTCGAATCAGCGTACGAAATACTAGTAAGTACAGCAATTTTTAGAAAACTTTGAAAAGGAAACCTTGCAAAGAAAATTCTAATCTTCTTAGGTAGGTTGTTCAAACTTTTTGGAGTGGTATTATTTAGGGCTATTGTTTAAGTTACAATCGTCGCGAGTTGTGCAGACGTGAGCCTTTTGACCAAATTTTTCTTTTAGTACCCTTTGGACTTTTTACTACGGTTTCAAACCAGTATATATCAGCTATACCTACTTCATTAACACAATGACTTGTTTATTTTTCAATACTTGTATAAATATCATTTATTTTACAAAGGAAAGTATAAATAAACAACAAAATGAATACCTCGACAAGCGTAGTGCAATGCCGCGCCAGATTATGCCATGCAAAGTTCTGGGTGGCACTCAAGCTATTATGGGCAGGCGTAGCACTTGCCATCAGGTGAACGACGTGCTAGTCTCCTCAATCAAATAAAAAACAAAAAACAAACCCGGTCGATGTACTCGAATTTATAGGTCAATAAATCTTTAGAGGAAAAAATGTGAGTGCAAATGCCCTAATTTAAGACAAAAAATACCTACCCCGGCCGCCCTTGATCTTTGTCTTTGTTATCGGTCGGTTACATCCAATAAAGGGCATCGTGAAAACATAACGACGTTAGCTAAGACAGACCATTACGCCAAATTGTTAGACGTTAGCTCTAATCGTGTTGTCTGCCTCATGCTAAGAATGCCTCTATTACTCGCTGTACAAGTGGTTAGTATCTACTTAAAAACTTCTTGCAGGACTTTATTACACAGACGTACCGAAATCTCATCCTAAGCCTAACTTTTAACACGTTCACTGCTGAAAGCACAACTGTCGTGTTTTTCACAATTTTCCACGAGTACGGCGAAACACAACTGTTGTGTTTGTTGTATGGGAAAACACTATGGCGCGTGCAGAGCCGCACCCGTGGCTGGACAGCAAAACGGCTCAGCAGTCAAAGTGTTAATATTATAAATGCGAATGTGAGTTTGTTTGTTATGCTCATTAAAATAATCCAAAATAGAGAATTTGATTGTTTTGAAAACTAAATTTTACATACCGTTTGAATAAATTTTGATATGTGGTTTGAAAATGATTGGCAAAAAAAAATTGATATCTCATTATAAAGTTGCAGGCGCACGATATCTTTGTAGTCGGCAATTCTCCTGAACAAACTTTATCTCGAATATTATAAGGCTTGGGAACCCTTATTTTTTCTTACCTTTTATTTTACTTTTATTTTTCTAATAATGAAACAAAAAACGGGACACCAGAGACAATTTTCTCGAAAACAATAAGCTTCAAATTTCTATTACTCTGATCTGCAAATTAATGTTAAAATTGTTTGGCAAAGTATAGAAAGAAATAAGTAAATAGTAAGTGAAAAAAGTCATAATATTTTTCATGTCTATTATAAAATCTTTATAAACGTAAATAAAAATATTCATTTCAGAACGGAATTGTATTATTTGATGATATCAATCTACCGTAAAAATACCTAACATTAAAAGATGGATGGAAAATATTTGAAATCTCGAGAATTCCAAACCAAATAAAATGTCATCTTCCACCTTAATAATGATTCGGGTTTATAATATTCGGCATTTCATATGCTCAAAGGTCACACACCCCAAATCCCTGTCTATCTTTTTGCCCCGATCTCAAAAATATATGTGAAACTATCCCGAAAGAAATATTCCTGCAACAGATTTATTGCTCTCACCAAAGCCTCAATATTTTGTTCCTTGTAGGAAACATGTTTTATAAGGTATGAGATAAATCATCACTAACAAAAGATGTTATAAGGTTATTGAAAACTATTGTTACGGACGTGGTGTTGTTACGTGTACGTCTGCGCGTTAATCACAAATTTTCTAAAAAAAAAAATTTTTTTTTGTAAAAATTTAAAAATATAACCAAGATATTTTATTTGCGAGTGTAAGAATTTGCATCGAAATTTTGTCATTATCTTTTAGTGCCGCTCGCGGTTACGGGCGGCCGCCGCGCCGTGTGGCGTAGCGCCTTCGTAGCAAATCGTAGGCGCCTACGTTAGTACACGCTACGCTGAACATTGTAGCATATTGTTGCTTTTATTTAACGGCACGATCGCGATCTACCAAATTTATCCCAGATTGTTATGGGATTTCGTAGCCATAAAATGAACCCCTCAAAATAATAAAATTGATCGCAAAAATTGTTATACGTCGTTGTCACTAGATTGGATACTATTTTTTAAGTTAATGAACCGAGTATTTTATTATTATAGTAAAGATGTTATTAATCTGTATGAAATAACGTATACATAAGTATAGGTTCTGAATTCACTTTATTACTACATTCTGAATTTACTTTCCTACGTGTTTCTTTATTTATAGAGCTGTAGCGGATCCACAGTCACGTTTCATCGGCGCTTGCAAATGAATGGAACGAATTTTCATTTGTATTCTGAATATTTTTTAGATTGTACAAAGTAGTATGAGGAAAATAATGGTCTCTGTTGACATTTAAAAAAGTATTTAACCACAGTTAATGGTTTTTCGGGGAACTTTAGGCAAAGAAACATGCAGAATGGACAATCCGCCCCTCGCAATTCGCTTCTCGGCACCTCTACCCATGATCCGATGAAAAATCAGGAGGTCAGTCTGGAGGAAAAATCAGAAGGAGAAGTATACACAAACCGAGGGTGATTTATCCTGCGACAGCCTTGAGGGAAACACACATATAACCACAGAACAGTATTCTATACTCAATCCGAGGTTGATTCAAAGAAGCCTTGAGACAAACGTACTTCCAACCGTAATACCAACTGTCGGGAGGCAGGATACTGGCCGACAAAGGTCTGTCCCTTATAAAAAAAAGAATTCATTGAGGTTCTTATTTCCGGACGCCTTTATGAATTCCGTTCCATTTCTAGTTTGGAGTCGCGATGACAGTTCGTATTTATAAGTTGAAAGGCAGTTGCTTTCTCGCTGCCATGTCATATTTCTATCCGCAATATTTATGTAAAATCTCACTACTATTATACACTAGCAGCACCCCGCAGATTTACCCGTGTTAGCTATTATCCCACAGCAACTAATTTATTAAGACGCCTTAAACTAATATAATAAATGCGAAAGTTTATGTGTTTGTGTATTTGTCCTCTCTTCACGCTTAAACGACTGAACGGATTTTATTTTAATTTAGTTTAGTATGTATATTATTGTTCTCTAATTGCGCTGATAGCTAACGCGGGTGAAACCGCAGGGCGCTGCTAAATGTTACAACTTACATGCCTTTTTTTTTGTTTCAAATCCCACTGACGTGTGGTAGGTAGGAAGTTTGCCGTTTGTCGTATAAAGAAGTGTTTATATCAGATATCAGAGTTCGTCAGGCTGTCCAAGAGCGTCCAACGAGGCTTAACGATTACTTATAAAAAAAAAAAAATTAAACGATTACTAACCGGTACCGTTTGAAGCATGGTGGGATGGGAATCCAAACGTACACTACTGAAGATTAGAATTACGAAAATAAGGTCTAGGTTTCGGAACCGGTGATATCAGGTTGCAAAACGACCATATTACCACTTGGCAACCATCGCTCTGCTAAACTGGCTAAGCTAGGACCCAGAAATTGTTATCAATAAAACATCAAAGCCGCAAGATTACGTCGATAGACTGCGATGGCGTAGTTTAGCTAGGATAGTAAACAATTATTTTAAGGGTTTACTTGTAGACCCACCCTACAAAAATTTTGACACAACAGAAGATATTTTTTTGCTACATCTCAAAAGCGTTGAACTTAACGCTTTAAAGGTGGGGTAGATAAAAAGGTCGACAAAAACAAAAACTATTGTTATCATTCGAGTATTAGCTGATAAATTATGAGACAATCTCCAGATACAATGAAAGTTTTGAGTAATATTAGGCCACAGAAGCAGGGTAACAGTTTATAAAAATCCGTGTTGCTTCATATATTTAGTAGAGGACTTTAATGATCATTATCATAAAAGATTATATTACTTCAGCCGTAACAAATTAGCTAAATAAAATTCACTTAATGGCCGCAGAAAGAATGTCGTATCAGTAAACCGCAACATAACCCGCAACATTAAATAAAAGGGTCCATTTTCCGGCGCGGCAACACATTGGGCCTGTCATAATATAGACCCATAAACTTCGATTCTTGGTTATTTATAGCTTTTCTTCATCTGATAGCTTGCCTAATGGCCGGGTATAGAATGAAACAATTCACAAGGTTGAGAACTTACGTAGATACATTGTGGTGCGAGTCTTCGGTAAGGCGCGAAGTTGCTTTAGCGTGATAGAAAAAGTTTTCAGAGTGTGAGTAGGTGTTTTAGTAGGCCTTCTCATGTGTATCTTGTGCACCTCACACTATGTGTTATCTTATTTGGTGTCCTAGCAAAGTATTAACTTGCTGTGTGTGTGTGTGTATATGTATGTGTGTGTATGTGTTGCTTGTTATGTGAGCTTTGATGACGAATGTGGTAGGGAAACTTTTTTTCTTTAAATATAAAATTTATAATTATTATTATAATAATGAAGTGGCGAAATGGCGACTCTTATTATCGGCGGCCAGAACTTATTTTGAGTTGTTGCGTTATCCTAGTTACTTAATTACCTATAATTATGAAAAATTGATTTTTTCTTTGCCAATATTTCCTATTTTCATAAAAAAATACACTGATTCAGCTGCATACTAATGTTATCCTATTATTTATTGTAGAATAAAGTTTAGAATTTGTATTAAATTAATAACAAATTAACCTTAATAATTCAATTTTCAATGGCCAAGTGATTCGTATGAAGAGGGTAGACCCCATTGAAGGGATTTCATTAGAGAAGGGTTAACATGACCCTAGGAACTTAACGTTATTAGTCTCACATTAACATAACAGGAATCTATTGGATGAGATTACGTAATCCGTTTGATGTAACAATAGCTTTACTCACCCACCAACATAATATAATATTAATCTACGGTTACTTGAACAGTTTATGAGTCAACAAACATAAATGAATTGTCCCGAAATGTATCCTGCTTCCTACTTTAATATTACAAATGTGAAAGTTTGTGAGGATGGATGAATAGCTGGATGTTTGTTACTTCACTATATATGTTTGTTAGATGACACTAGCTGCGCCCCGCGGTTTCCCGTTTCGTCCCACGGGAACATACTATCGGGATAAAAAGTAGCCTATTACTCCACCCTGGTTATAAAATATCTGTATTCCAAATTTCATTCGAATCCATTCTGTAGGTTTTGCGTAAAAGAGGAACAAACATCCAGACAGACAGACAAACATCTAAACAACAGATAGTTTATTAACTGGATTAACATATAGAATACTTTTATCCTGTAAAATGAATAGTTCTCGCTGGATAATACTTAACGCGGGTGAAACTGTAGAGCGCAGCTAATCTTAGATAAAAGTTTTCGCCCTTTTCGAGGGCAAACACCATATTCATAAATTGAGATGGCGGTAGAACTTTATTGAATAAAGTACTAAAGTAGGTAATGTTACCTGAACATGTTACCTATAACTACCAGGCATCAGACTCCGAGGGCTTGACATGAATAATTCATTAAAAACTTTTACATCCTTCAAATGCTTCGCGCCATCAGAGCTGGATATAATAGCATTCTGCGAATATTTCCAATTCTGATACTTTGTAATTTTGGCACATGGCCAGGCCGCAGTTGACAGCTTCCCATAATTTAGATTTTGCAAGTAATTTTCGAACATATTTTTATACGCTGTCGTGATTTTAAGACTGTTAACACAGAATACATAAGAGTGATTACCTACAATACCTACTGTTAGCGGGAATTATAGTAAAATGAGATATTAATAAGTAAAAATTATTAATTAATCATTTTACTTTTTCAGTAAATCTTTAGCAAAACAGAAAGCATAACAATAGTCTTACGATGTAGTGACCCTTTATTGTTACGCTGTTGTCAAACTATGGCATACAATTTCACACAAATCAGGTACGCTTTCAGCAGCTTACCCCTATGACCATGGCACAGGGTTCGGAAACAACCGCATTTCATCACTAATTACCCTTTCAAGTTTTGCAGATGTGATTAGTGGCATTATAAATCATAATGATATCCAACGTATGTCTTAATATGTATCGGTAATATTGCACAGGTTTACAAGTCATATTGCAGTGGCAGCCTAGTGGGAGAACGTCTGCCTTCCAAGGAGAAGGTCGTGAGTTGAAATCCTAGTGCAGGCACGTACCAATGTGTTTCTGTAAAGCATATGTACGTAATTATCACTTCGTTTCGTTCACTTCACTTCGTTTTTCGGTGAAGGAAAACATCGTGAGGATACCCACATAACCAACCCGAGAATTATTTCAGAGGTAGATATAGGACAATTACTAGACCACATTTTACTGCTTGGGTATGTTATCCAGCAATCTGGACCGGCCCCGCGTGGTGGACTATGGCCTAACCATCCTCACGAACGTGAGGGGAGACCCGTACTCAGTAGTGGGCCGATACGGGTTGATAACAAGTCATAATTAGGTGCATTAAATCATTCAAATGATTCACTGGTGAAATGCAAACCTGGCATTTTAACAAGCATGTTGACTTACAAGCATATTTTATATTGTCTCCGTGAAACTTTGCCACCTCCGTATCTCTGTCATTTTCAGGGGCAAAATTATGCTAATGTAATTTAACGAGACATGTCAGGACATTATTTCATATAAGCACCAGGGTTGGGCTCACATGGTGTAATTGAACGGAGCAAACGCTACTAAATAAACTGTATGATATTGTGTGCCGTTATTTTGTTACCTTCGTCTAATCAGGTTTTGTTACAAAAACGTAAATTATGTCAATACCCTTATTCAATTATTGGTGTTACAAGTAAATACAATATCGTTTAAGGTCAATAGTCCGACTACTTCTGACTACCTGACTACAAATCGTCAGTATGACTTTATTATATAATACCTATACTACGAGTACACACCAAACAGCTGAACTGTATTTTTAGGCCGTGCAACTTTAGTTTCATAAATGTACGCATAATGTAGTCCATTTGATCAGGTCTTCAAAACTAAAAACTTTGAACAATATACACGTGTATTACTGTTCGTAGTACCTACATATTAGTTCCATAAGATATTAATACTTTTTTTATTTGACTGAGTGACGAGACGAGCAAGTCGTTATCGTAAGCGTACGCAACGTACGTAACGTAAGTAAGCGCTACGCCTACTCATAACATTTACAGTGCCACCGAGAACTTTGCATTGCATAATCTTGCGCGGCACTTCACTGCGCTCGTCACCCTGAGACATCGGCTCTGAAGTCTCACGTGCTTGGTAGTTTCGCTGGCAACAATGCCTTTCAAACCGAAACACAGTAATGTTTTCACAGTACTGCTTGGCGGATGAATATCTGGCAAAGGGGTAGTGGTACTTCCCCAGGCGGTCTATTGCAGAAGAGGCCTCCCACTACAAACATAATACATGTAGGTCTGTACGTCAAACGAAAATAAACAAAACCTCCAATTGATCTTGTTTTCTTACGTAATGTTTATTTTCAAACGTTACCGAGTTCTTTTTCCATATTTTCACAAGAATTTATATGTAGGTATAAGTTATACAAAATATTGCGGAAGAATATTACAACAACGCATCTGTTGAATTTTAGGTTTATTGACGTTGTGAGAATATTTTTTTTACAAGACGCAGCTGAGTTATTCCATTCCAATTTCGTAGAGATTCAAGAATTTTTTCAAACTTGGAAAAGTATCAATTTTTTTAAGATTTTGTATCTTTTATTATTCCGGAACAGAACCTTTATAAAAAAGTTTTAGTAGTCAATACAGATAATTTATGCTTATGAGTTTATTGTATTTCGATAAATAATCAGAGCACCTGTTGACGACGTAACCCGCCCACTGCCTGCTGACAAAAATACGTGTTACTTCTATATCTTATCTATGTTATCTTGGAGATATATCTATTTTTAAATATCCATTCTCTTACTGAAAGAAAACATTGAATACCTATCAAAGCAGGACGATAATTCTCTGTCGCAGGTTTAGAGATGTTTTACTTTTTTCTTGGACTTTTTTATTGTTGGATTTAGACAAACTCAAGTATTGGATATGAGTATGGTATTGTTTTGGAATATGGTCTAGCAAGAAACTAACTAGTGTTAAAAACTGTCCCATTCCATGACATGAATTTGACTATCCTTACCTCTGTGTACCTACCTTTTTAAATTTAAGACCCGAATCGCAGAAATAACTAAATTCTTTGTACGTTGAATGAGCTTTTTATCAAATCATTTGGTCTTTTTGTACCTTTTATTTAGTATTTAATTCTTACTGCTTTGGAAAATATCTCGTAGAGCAGATATTGGTTAGTTATTTTGTAATAAATAATGCATATGGATAATGAATAATGATACCCATTCAATTATGTTTTATTAGCTAATCGTTAATAATTATCACCGAAAACTAATATTACAATAATTTAGTAATTATGTTCTTGTTTAAATAGTCACATAACACAAACACAAATCATTTTGAAAGAAAACCTGGAGTAATGCCGTGTAATGAAGTAGTCAAATAATTCCTTGTATATGAAATGATACGATCTTTAATTTGACGTTTAATTCTTGCGTGAAATTTTCACAAAGGTGTTGTAAACCGCTGCGACTAATGTGAATCAAAGGGTGCTTTATGAGATCCTTAAAACCGAAAATGATGTGATCTTTCATTATATATGTGAAACCTTTACAATGAGCAATAAAGTCACGCCTCGAAAAGCTCAAAATATTTCGTAATATTTGCCTATCATATTTTTTATGATTACTTAATTTTGTACACAACTTTAAGCAATAATTTTTTGATTTTTTTTAAATTACAATTATATTATACACAGTGTTACTTTTATAAATAAAGATATCGATGTAGGTATGTAGGTAAATATTATATATAAAAATAATTATATTATATTAAAATTTCTTAAGGATAACTTTGGCTTTCTTAGAATAAACTTCATTTAACGTTCCGCACCACCCAAAAATCATTAATATCAGATATAGTAGTGCGAAGTAGTAGCAATAACTGTGATGTCTGGTTTAAGCAACTAATTTTACAATGATGATACTAGATACGACGATGAGGACCCAAAAAAAAAATTAAATACGATTAACAACATTAAAATTAAAGTTAATAAAGTTTAGAACTTACTAGCGATGAACATAGCACTGAACACTAACAGGATTGTTTTTTCCATCTTGCCAATCTCACTTGCAAACCTTTGTAAACGTTTATCTTAAATTTTACCAACGAAACTACCGAAATATTTATTTTAAATTGAAACAAGCATTAATGTCTAACAAACAATTAATAATTGTTAACGTCGGTGTATGTAACTATTGGTAAATTTAGAAAAAGTTTGGTTCCCTTCGATGTTCTCGTTCGTGAGCTATTTACGCGTATTGTGGGTTCGAGACCTCGCGATAAACTGAAGCCGACCAGGAATCTCTGGCAGGCTCACTGTACACTGACTACATATAATGGGGTTGTAGCCACCTTTCCAAAGGCGCTCGAGATTTGTATTTGCATATTGTCAGCGCGAAGCTTAACCAATCTTTGTTTCGGTGTGATTAAGCGGCTCTTAATTGATTTTGATTGGAATCAAACGTTCCTTTGGGGTGGTATTTTAATTAAATTGTTTCTTCAGGTATAAATTTCTAAGCTGAAACGTATAATAACTGAGTCGATTCAAGACGGACTATTCATTTTTGGTAGGTAGATTTATCGTACAGCTGTTGCAAGAATTAAAAACTATCTTGGGGGTTTTAAACTAAATTTCACTGGTAATAATAAATTTCTTCGAGAGTATTTTCGAGTTCAGCCATCTTTAAATAATCCATTCCAGTTTCCAAAAAAGTTTTCATTTATAAATAACCGGTTCAGCTAGCACTGCAGTGCCGCTACAGATTCTGGGTGTACTGTAGCTCTGTTATGGGTAGGCGTGGTGGTACTTACTATCAGGTGATCGTACTTTCGTTACCTAATAACACAAAGAAAAGGTAGGTACACTTTACCGGTTCGGTTACTTAATTCTCAAAATTCATCGCAGATAACTTGTTTTGCCGTTAAAAATGAGGAAAAACGGCACGCAGGTATCACGCACCCTAGAGGCGTAAAAACTGAGAATAAAAAATATATTGTAAGAATGAATTGCGACGAAAATCATAAATGTCCCTTCTCTCGAGCCAAATTCATTACCTTTTTCTTCTAATAATATGAATTTAGTTTTAGATACATTTCAGAGGAAATTTCCCCAAAATGTTATGTTAACATAACATAATAATTTGCTGAGTTACGAGTATATCTCTAGAAATTGTTAAAATCTAACGTAAACAAATACGCAGTGAGTATAGTTGCTTATTTAGATACGATAAAATTATACGCAGAAATACCATTAACGGTCCTTTATGTAAGTAAGTAAGTAGGCCGGTATTAGTAGTACTAGTTATTAACTCCTTTCTGTGATAAAAAAAAAAAGTAAATAGTAAAATTGATGTAGGTAAATTCATAGGTGATATGGACAGACAATATTTAACTTCACATGACGATTTTGAGTAAAATCTGTCACAGGAATTAATTAGTTAAACCTGTTATACTTCTATCAAAGGGGCAAGTTTGCTAAGCCGCTTTATTTAATAATTTTGCTTTGCCACGCGGTTTGTCGCGTATTTCCCGTAAGAACTCTGTATTTTGCCGAGATAAAGCATAATGTCATTCGGGAATAGTGTAGCTTTCGTCTAGAAAAGTTTTAACAAAATCGGATTAGTTGTTCCTGAGATTACCTTTTTATCCGCGTAAATTTCTGTTTTCCTTTTAGAGCTCCGGATTTTCCGAGATAAAATACACAGTGCCTGTTTATCACACGGGAATGGGTGCAGCTTACTATCAGTATTAGAATTTTCAGAAATGATAATTGTGAAGATGCTTGAGCCAGCAATGTGAAATGTAATGGGAGGCGTCAGGCATTCTATTTACATTTCTGACTGCAATGCCTTCGCCTCCATTGCAGACTGCTAGCTCAAGTACCCAGAATAAAAAAATCGACTTTCCCTCATTTCAGTTTTGTTAACACGTGAGGTTGTTTAATTTTCTTTTAAGACATAATTTCGTCACAAGTTGCTCGAATAATATGTACATAAGACACAAAATAAAATCTATTAGATCTATTCTCTGATATTTGGTTTGAATCAGGGTGTTATTGAAACCATGGTGATAGTTGTTTCTGATTTCATAGATACAGGGAATCCTAGATAGAAGTCAGGACACATCACCTACATCATATACCTATACCATACCTATCATCGTACCGCATTTTTAACCATGTGTAGGTGAGGCGTGCAAAACTATTTTGTCATTGCTCTTTAATTGTATTTTAAAATAAAAATGCTTATCTTCATGCATGCACATGTGTTATATTTTTGCATGACATATTTTGTTTTATTGAAACACCTAATTGTCTTCGCAATATGTTTAGCGCCTTCAGCGTTCATGAACAATATGAAAAAAGTTTTTATTACCCTAACATATGCTACCACAATGTCCGTAATATAGTGGAGCAATCCACCTAGGCAGGAAGTAAAAAAAAGTTCTTTCAGTTTCCTTCAGAGCTCGAGTACAACCTCCATTATTTAGACTAAAGACCCCTCTCAAAGACTATGCAAATACTACGATGTAACTCTACGTAACAAATTCCAGAACAAAATTAAGTAAATTGTCCCTGATTTATCGAGATTCGGTCGTGTTCCGGCTTTTTTGTAAGTTATATTCTGGTAGATTACTTACATTACTTTGTCAAAAAATTACGGCGATTGAATCATCATAAAATGTGTGCTACAAACACAAACTTTCGTAATTATAATATAAGTGAGATAGACCTTTGGCAGATATTCATCCGCCAAGCAGTAGTGTGCAAACATTACTGTGTTCTGGTTTGAAGGGCATCGTTTCCAGCGAAATTACTGGGCATATGAGAGTTTAGAGCCGAAGTCTCAGCGTGACGAGGGCAGTGCAGTGCCACGCAGGATTATGCAATGCAGTGTTCTGGGTGGTGCTGTGACTGTTATGGGCAGGCGCAGCGCTTACCATCAGGTGAATGACCTGATCGTCTCGTCACGCAGTCATAAAAAAATGGCATGCGTGATAGAATCAGGCGATACTTTGGAAAAAGACATATTCTTATAATATAGCTTTAATTCTACCAAAGCCAGTCAGACAAAATGAAAGATAGGACATAATAGGTTTTAGGACATAATTATAGGCATTTAAATTGGTAAATGTATCTAAACCTTTATCATCATTCATCGGAGCTCAGTTGCGGCTCTGATTTCCTAATGTATGACACCATTGGTAGATTGACTGAATTAATCTGCTGAATACTATCCTACTGAGCTGTCCGATACAGCCCGGAATTAATATTAGTTCCTCCTACCCCCACTAGTATTATCAATATGGTTGGATATTTGTTCACGCCAAAACGGATGATCGGATTTTAATTACATGTACAAAAATAGAATAATTGCGGTTGTAACATAAGGATTATCTTAATTCTAAAAAACATGCTTTTAAAAGGTAAAATAAGTGTCAAAGTTTCGATGTATGGAAAATTTAACAACTGTATATGAAATCACTCGCTTTTCGGTGAAGGAAAACATCGTGAGGAAACCCACATATCTACCCGAGAATTATTTCGAAGGTAGGTATGTGATCCACCAATCCGGATCTGGCCCCCGTGGTGGATATGGCCTAATCCTCCTCACGAAAGTTAGGGGAGACCCGTGCCCAGCAGTGGGACGTTATGGGTTGTTGATAAAAATGAAAATGAGCTTACGTAATTGTTGTGCCAATAGCTTTTTCGTTAACTTTCTTCCTTTATTTCAATTTACGACTTATATCTATTTAACTTACGGTATTTACTTAAGTATAACATCATAAGCCTGTTAAGCCCTATAGGTTTTCCAATTTAGTTGTATTCTGTAGTACCTACCTAGTTAGTCAATAAAGGCAGTTTGCCCTTTAACCGAAGTTAATATACGAAATGTCAATATTAAAATAGGGTTGCCTTTGAAGGGATTATTATATTGACCTATATCAATCATTCATTTAAATATTAAAATCAGTGAGAAACAAATCATATTTCAGATTGTTTACTAACCCTGTCACTTGGGCTTTTGTTTAATATGGTTTTATTACTAACCAAAATTGAGAAAAGTATTGCCTACCTCTCTCTCGGCATTTTAGAAATTACCCCCTCATTCCATCACATGGTTGCAAGTAAACAAAGCTGAACACGGTACCGGCCTGGTCGGTAGTTGATAGCTTTTTCAAGGAAATGGGCCAGGATTCCCCGTAATATTACACGTAGAATAGGTTTAGCTATTATTTTTATGTAACAATTTTCACGATGACTATTGCACTGCTCGTGCTTACGCTCTTCCGATTGTGTCTGTATTGTGAGCGGGTCCTAAATATACGTGTAACATTTATAATTTCCAGGGTTTTAGAACTACATTCGGGTAAAGTCGCCATTGTCAGTAAAAACGAGCAGGCCAAGTTAAAACAAATAGCCGTACCGCCCCTTCGTGGTGCAAATCGTAAAACTATTCGACTCAGTAACTCTCTCGCTTCTAACTTTGAGATTGATCACGGTTGAGAACATCTATCGTCTTAGGTACCGCACCATTACCTGACAACTTTTGGTTAATTAGAAAGCTACGCGGGCTTCGCAATAAATAATCTGATTAAATTAAAGTAACGTGTTATACAATCAAGAAACCTCCGGTTAGCTAAAAATGTATTTTTGATAGTATAAGGGTCGCTCGTGGTGGATTATGGCCTAACCTTCCTCACGAAAGTGAGGGGAGAGCCGTGCTCAGCAGTGGGACGTTATTGGTTGGTGATGATGATGAGGATGATAATAAGGGTCGCTTTGTTGATATTATATCACTGGGTAAAATAATGCTCTGTCGTTTGATTCAGTGGAGCCAATCATCCAGTTTTTGTCGAAAAGCATTCAGTGAAGAAGCGTTGGCCAGTGCACCACGCCTGGCGTTCAGCCAAATATAAATAAACCTACTTTATAGTCCTAGTTCCTTCATGACAGATACTTCTTTCTTGATGTTAAATTACTTATATGCAGTTACAGAATGCTGCTGTTTTCATTTGGCAATAAACAATTATGATATCTCTTGTCAAAGTTATCAAACTTTCCAGTAATATGCCGTTAGGGCAAAACTCACCATAGGCAGTATGTGGTTGACTTTGAGCTACAACTGTTATGGTCAGATGTGGCGCTAACCATCAGGTAAACGACCTGCTTATATATTTACCTAGTAAAAGCTAGCTTAGAAATGTCCGTCCGTAGGTAAGTATAGTTTTAATTGATTAATGAATTTATACAATTGTGAATTCCTTAAAAATGCACTTTTATATGCCATATAATTATCTCGTAAGTACCTAACTAATACTCGTAATATTAGATGAACATTACAAATGATATTCAAAAATTATGATAATAGTGAGATTTCAAAAGACATTTTAATGTAATTTAAATACCAGGCATTAAATTTACTTTCACATTTTGATCTTCAATTCACACCAAAATAAATTGCCTCTCATAAAATCAGTAAAGCGACAGCGAAAACGTTGAATAATAAATAGAATCTCAAAGTAGGTATAATAGTTTTTCAAGATAATGTAATTGACGCAGACTTTATACTCTTATAAGTATCTTCCAAAGTGTAATATCAACGAAACCTATACATACAAGAGACGGAATGACCCCTAGACTTGTCGGATAACTTTGCGACACGGGAGATCGCCAAAGCCTACCTGTATCCGGCGATACCTGGCCCGGTTCGGCAGCAGCCCGTACTTTATATACTGTGGAAAACGGTAAACCGAACCCTGGTCTGAATATTGAATGTTCAACGAGGCTGGTGGTCAACCAAGCCAAACAAGGTTAGCTAGCGTGTTGGCCGTAAAGGTCCAGCCATGTCCCCTTTCCTAACATTCATCTTTTTAACCTGCGTTTGAGTAAAGGTGTTCGTGGTAGTTGAACGATTAAGTGTTACCTATCTGTCTACAGCATTGACCACTATGGTCAATTTGTTAACGGTCCATGTTAACTCGTATTACCTATAAATAGCTGTTTGCGTCAGTGTTTAAGGCAACTTGTAGGCCAGACAGTTATCATTGAGCCCTCCGAAACATGGAGTGATGCGTACGTGTCGTCCAAGAGATAAATGAAACAGGAATATTAACCGCCTACTTAATTTGATTTAATTAATACAAGTCTTTTATGTGTAATTTTTCATTATTGATATGGCTCGGAACTACCAGCTATAATAAAAGAAGGACAAAAGCTGAAAAGTAGAAAGCTGAAAAGAAATATGCACTGCTCCAGTGAACAGAGCGGTACTGCTCTTAAACTTGCAAAGTGCTTCCGTGCACATTTATTCTGTTAAAAAGCCCTACAAAAATGTAGAAATGAAGTATTCGTGCTTCACAAATTCTCAGTAAAAATAATATTGGATGAGAGCACAGACAATCCTTGAAAATTTGTACAATTTTTCAGTTACATTGTCAGCGGAAATTTTTGAAGAGTTGTATTCTTATATTGCTGTTTTACACACATATAATTATATAAGTAGGCAGGTAATTACTTAGTAAGCCACAGAGTAACTAATGATTAATGATGAATGTAAAGTAAGCGAGAACCTGATACGGTGTAATAATTATGGGTATCTGATTAATCAAATTGATTAGTGCAATGATTATTAATGGAAATTCAGAAATTAATGAAATCATTCCAACTTAAAATCCACAAAGCTCAGCTGGACAGTGTTTCTAACATTGAACTAAACAATAAGTCCGCAGGTGACGGCGACTTGCACGTTGGATATAAGTATTTTGATTAAATTTCTAACAATTTCGTGAATTCCTAATGTCTTCATCAAGCGTCGCGAACGTGCGGCCAGCGCCTGAAACATGTTTCTGAGGAACGAATGCTTGATATCACAACATAATTTATTAATATGTCCTCAAACACGCCTTACAAACTCGTTACAATTGGGGATTTACTTACTTTTAAATACATCTACCTAAATAACAGAGAAAATACATGAAAAAAATAGAAAAAAGAATGAAACGCTTCTACCTTTCATCAGTTATTATAATTATCATCAGAAATATACGTTAAATTTACAAGATGTTTATAAGATGACCTACACCATTATTCATAAAAAATATGTGACATTTAATAAAATTGCGCTCTACAATATTGTCCTGCGCAGTACTAAGGGACTTTCGATATCTTTTTTATGAATAAAACCCGTAAAAAAAGTAATACAGTAACTTACCTAACAGTTTTCACAAATTTAATTTTTTTCATCACTAGCTGTTTTACACTCTGCGTTCATGGTGCAGTGGTAGTTTTATACAGATCTTGGGATGGATACAATTTTTGTGTGTTTTTTAATGATACGCGCTTGTACAGATGTCCTTTACTGCTTAATTTTTAGATAAACCTGTTAAAGAGAGCTCCTACCTACTCCTTATTGCAAATAGGTAACTCTTCTTGGATTAATTCTTAGAGGACATTGAGTCAATTTTGTCAGTAGGTATTTGGTTTTCCTGGAGCTAACATCCACCCAAATCGTACTTTTTCTTTTCACTAAAAGGAAATTAATTAAATTGGATGTTTTCGAGATAAAACTTAGTGAACAAACAAAATAATTGTACAGGATAAAACATTGATAGTCTGTTTCGGAATACCTCTGAAACTGTATGTTACTTTTAAAATGAGTTGAAGATTAAAGCGCGCAAACAAATACGTAGATAGGGATTTTAAATTAAATTGCTTCTTTGTATGATTTTTGGAAGTAACACCTTTACACGATTTTTTATAGCAATTTATAAAGATATTAGAGGTAGAGTAAGAATTTCAGAAATGTTGATACAAAATCAGTAGCTTCAAAGCATTATTCGACGTCGACACCACTGGGATTGGTGGTCACCGGTTCGGAATACTGTCCTTTGTTATTTTCTTCTTCTTCAAACGTTTCGAGCTGGATGTTTAATTAATTTCTCTCTACTTTCGTTGTATGTCCTTTTATCTATTTAATAAACCAATACTATGAACACCGGACCAAACACCGAGACTTGGCAAGGATGAAGCGACCTTATCAATTATTTGCGGTGTAGATAATCTTACAGGTCCTAGTCCTAGAATACGATTAGATAGACCTCAGCTGCCGCACTAAATTGAATTGCGGTAAGACGTTCCAAGTCAGCCTTTAGTTAGAAACTGCGAACGTGTTGTTTTCATAAACAATGAGATATACAACTTGGGAACTACATAGCAAGCTTATATACGTGAGCGTAATTACATATACCTATTTAATGTTCCACCGACCTTAATGTACATCGAACATCTTATCAAAGATAGATAGAGATAAATAAACTCTGTATTGAAACACCACAGAACAATGACTCATCATCATCATCATCAACCCATAACGTCTCACTGCTGGGCACGGGTCTCTCCTCACTTTCGTGAGGAAGGTTAGGCCATAATCCACCACGGGGGCCCAGTCCGGATTGGTGGATAACATACCTACCTCCGAAATAATTCTCGGGTAGGTATGTGAGTTTCCTCACGATGTTTTCCTTCACCGAACAATGAAAACTTAAAAACTAAAACAAATCAAATTTAACAAATTGTATTGTCTACTAAGCTCTTATATTTTTTACTAATATAATTCTTATATGCGAAAGTTTGTGAGATTGTGTGTTTGTCGCCTCTTCACGCTGAAACGGCTGAACGGATTTTAATGAAATTTAGTATATAGATACTTTATATCCTAGAAAAGAACATAAAATACTTTTTTCTCGTAAAAGTTAGCGGTTCGCGTGAGATAATAATTAACGCGGGGGAAACCGCGGGGCGCAGCTAGTTCTTAATAATAAGAGAAGCAAGGTGCAGAATTTATTTTAATATGACTTAGTTTAACATCGATGTTAGTAAAATTGTAAGCCTGCTTTGAATGCTATTTGCTATTTTAACGGTCATAGCTCGCCAACGAAACTCTCAAACTAAGGACTCAATATTCCCAATTCATTCTTCGTAGACATCAATTAGGTCTGTCTAGAAAGAATGAAGCGTTAATACATTTTCTTTATAAAACTACAGAGTAACGAGATACCTATGTAGGTCGTTCACCTCATAGTGGCTGTGCATGACGGTGTCATAAGTGCAGCACTAAAATCCACTGTAAAGATCCACTGTTGGATCTTAATGGACCTTTATGTCCACTTTAATCCTTTATCAATGATTTTTAGCAAAGTGGATTTTTTAGAACTATTTGAGGGACTTAATATTTTGTGACTAAAACAAAATGTTGACCGCGAATATAATATAATAGTCCAGTATAATAGTATAAAACAAAGAACTGAAAACCCAATTCAAAAATATTCCTATTCCATGACAAAATACAAAAATGTAATTACGAGTAGGTACATGGAATCTGAAAACGAATCATTTTTAAACTCGTTTCGTATTGGCACACACGTTTCTAACTAAAAAGATTGTGGACAAAAAACAAATAATTCACTGAACAAATTCCATGAACAACTTTTGAATTTCGTTTATTGAGTGAACATTTCCGACTTATTACATTTTCGACGTCTAATTATTTCTGCGTAGAGGCTTAGCTTTAATTGGACATGTTTCGTCCATCAACATCTAATTCGTTGCGGATTAAGGAGTAGCTAACGGGCAAAGAGTTCTTAAGTAGGTTTGGCCCATCTCCGAGGATTATAGACGAATAAATGCGTAATGGGAAATAAATTATTTGGAAATGAGAGCTTCGGTAGAATTCTGGAATCGAACTTGTAATACATCATCATCATCAACTCATTACGTCCCACTGCTGGGCACGGGTCTCCCCTCACTTTCGTAAGGAGGGTAATACATAATAATATTTTTTTTTAGTAATAAAAAACGCGTAACGATCATATACATAGATCCTGACCCTTTAGCTAAGATACCCTGTATCAAGGAAATCAGGAACTACGAGGACCATGGTCCTACTAACATTCAGACTCGGAGCAAATACTTGTGGTTTACCATTATCTAGGATAATAAAAATATACCTGTATGAAAAAAGGCTAGGCTTTATTGATATTATAAAAACAAAGGCTGAAATCAAATACCCCTGTTTCAGATATTTTAGGCTAACGACGGTAGAGACAGGTTTAATTTTCAATAATTTGACATATATAGGAGTGGCCACGGGTAAAGGTTTAATGAGGAATGCTATTGAAGCGCCCTTAATGAATAATTAAAGCAGGTCTCTACTGGAAGGTAGGTTGACGCACACGGTTGAACACCGTTATCCCAAAAACAAAGATCACGTTTTCAGGAATTCATTAGGCTTAATAAGAGATAATCGGATAGGATAACCTGGATAATTCCTTTTGATTCTTAAAATGTTTTGTTTTACGTCAGAACTTTGAACACGTTCACTGCTGAACCGGTTTATTTTTTTGGCACTTTTGCGAACTTTCCCACAACGTGTGTGTTTACTGTTTACTGGCGCTGTGCCGTACCTAAACTTAATCAGCTGTGCGGGCGCACACAACTGTTGTGAATAATAATAGAAATAAGTTTCATGCAAAGGAAGGGATACGTAATAATTATAGATTTGGTATGGCGTATCACCATCACTTGTATGCCTGGAACGCGATGGATTTGTCACCCTGAATAATTATGCAGATATCCAGAATACCCATTGAGCTGAATTATTCGAACTATTCTCATTACTTCATTTACGAGATACTAAATCGTTTTATGAAATATTTCTATTCTTTGAGTTGTTATAGATAGTTTTAGTAACGGTTTCTATTTTCATTGCCATTGTTGTTACCACTCAGATTTTTATAATAATTTAACCAGTTTTTCTATCTTAATTTCAGCTGTGTTTTATGCTTATTTCCACGAACGTAATGTTACTAATTTAATGACATATAAACACTTACTCGAACCTACTACATTTACAGTTACATGCATAATGGAATAACTACAACTCAAATATATGCCAGGCTAAGTATACTACAAGCTTTACAAGACATCTTCCTCGACTAGGGCTAAATTAGTCTTCAAAGAATTACGTGACCGGGGTTTCAATACCCAAATCCGTAAACTTCCCTGACCTCACAAAAATGATAAGATCACAAAAAGAAACTTTTTCAATTTTCGTCTCATATTCTGTGTTATTAGATATTGTGTTCAAATCTTTGCAAGTATCCACTGAGGCAACGGGCCAGCGTGGTGGATATTCCACATCTGAGTCTTTCTCTTTCTGAGGCTTGACTCCCAGCAGTTCAGTGGAAGCGCAATGAAGTAATGGATGATGTTAATACGTATAATTACCTCGAATCAACTAAAATCCATTGTATTCAGTATAGTTTTACTTAGATACTACATATACAGAAAATCGATCGCAGAAGAGTCCTCTACTACGAGATACCGAAAGTAAATATTACTGCACCGCAATTTCAAAATATATAGTTCACGTCCTGTCATTTCTGTGAAACTGAGCCGCAAAGCCCATCGCTGTACAGGCTCCTTGTAATATCAAAAATGTTGCGGGTAACAACACTTTATGTTAAAAATGTCGGAGATTAAGCTCAGTTGCAAACACGTTTATTGCTTGAATTTAAAAAAAAAATTGACTGGTGATTTTAATGTGATTTAAATTCATAAGTCCAGCGAACCAAAAATAAATAATTATTTTGCTGATTACATATTTTTTTTATTTTCTTCTTTTTCTACTTTAGCTCCAAACATACCTAATATCATTGAAATAATAATGTCACCCACCTATTATACATTAGAGCAATAAATTAAACAAATTTCTGATTTTCCCTAACGTGGCTTTGTGTAACCATTTTTAAAGTTTCATGTTTTTATATCTTTAACCCACGTTTTATTTAAATTAGTCAGAATTTACACTTTTACTCTTTATTTGCACGCTGAAAATAAACTGCGTTTATCCATTACCAGAACAGCAACATTTAATGTTAATTATGCTTGCATTCGCCAATTAACCAGGTAAAGTAATGGAGGGGTTTCCACTGTTTCAGCATTGTCCACGTTTATTTTAACGTGAAATGTGATCATGACAAAAATGTCACAGGGAAGAGTTTTCTTTCACCACTTACTTACATTACGGAAAGCCACAGTCCGATCTCCCGATTACTCCTCTCCATGCATGGTTGTTTGGAAAAGATCGCTCTGAGCTATAAGACTGCCCATTGTGACACTAATTGTGTTTTTTTTTTCTATGGCGTTTCAATAAAGAATGTATCTAGCTATCTATAGTCTTGCGGATGTTAAACATGGCCCAATCACCGCATTCTAAAATAAAGCACTGAACCAATTTTCAACAAGTTGATATGGAACCATTTTTTGTATTTTAAATTATTGTTTTTTAAAAAAGAACCTCTATAACATTTGAGAATCTTGGAGTTACGATTTAACTTTAGTACTTATACAAAAACCAACGACTTGAGCACCTTTTGTTTGAATGTTGATAAAAAAATCCTTATTTTTGTCCTATCCTTTGGCTCATTTGCTAAAAGCCCATCCATTTTCCATTTTTTACCCAGCAATGGGCGAAATAAATGGTCGGAGCTCAGCCACATCGGAGTTCACTAATGGCCATTGGGCTGCATTGCGGGATTCACAACTCACTGTTATTTACTCACACTAGAGAGTTTACACACAAGATCTGCATACGCGATTCCAACTTTCCTAGTTTCATAAATAGCATATTTTGTGGCCCGCCTTAGGTGTGAAAGGCGTCGAGAGGCATAGTGAATTTACGAAAGTTTCACCCCATAAAAAGAGGTAAATAAGTTTTTGTCTTATTTTGCTTTCTGAAGCCGCAGCACGTACGTAGTGCAACAACAGGGGCCCAATTCTATAACTTAGAGTCTTTACTCTAAGCTTTCAACACGCCATTGAGACACTACCGACACACAATTGATAGGTTAGTTATTTTGTAGAATTGGGCCCCAGGTCCGCTGTCTGAAAGCTATTGAACAAATTTTCACATGAAAAAACATTTTAAAACTTTAAACACGATATGTCTTAAAGTTTTAGTAAAAAAATCTGAAAAACAAACCTTTTATTTTTTTTATTGAGAAAATCTAACCTAACCTTAATTTATGGATGAATATGCCTACAAAAATACAAGAACCTAAAACTTTTTTGTAATACAGAATCCATGAATAACCTTCAGCTGGTTTATGAACAAAAATAAACTTAAAACACACAGGTATGAAGCTCGTAAAATCAGCGGGGGAGCTTTACATCACAAAGTAGATAATAATTGAATTTTCATCGAAACTAATTTTTTTTGACAATTTCATCGTGTTTATTCTGGACAATTTTTATTATTTTTTCAATTATTTCCGTTCAGAAAGTCTTATAGATAATTTTTATTCTATAGTATATTGAGCCGATGAAAATTAGAAAACCCGGGGTGTGTTTTTTACACGCTTTTATTAGATTAACTTATGAATTATTTGAAAATTTGCACACATTATACCACACATTTGCACACATAACAGGTATACATACAGGTAGTGTTAGCGCGGCAGCTAAGCTGTATAGGCTGAGCGCGCCTCCAATGGCGGGGGAAGGATGGCTGGTAGAAGAGTAGTACAAAGGAACTTGGCGACTAACCTGGTCTCCATGCAACTGCAATCACCTCGGTTCGGGTCCGTCTCCAAGCTGCTTGTTCCTTCAGGATGTTATGACGTTCGATGTAGTGGACTGTATTTTTGGCGGTTGGTGCGTGTCGGCAAGGAGCGTTTACGCGGCGGGTTTATAGCGGGTTTTGTTTATATTTGCGCGTCGAATTCACGTGGACCACCACAGAGGAGCAGCAGATCCAGTACTTTGGATTCGGCGAGAGCGGCAGCCGCGAAGGACGAGGGTCGATCGCAGACTACTTGCGGCGGCAAGCAGTTTTCTCGTGGATACCACGATATGAGCGACAGAGATAGTCGCCAAGAAATGATAGGAATAGGAAGGTAGGAAGGTATTATGAGTGCCAATGTAAGTGGCGCGAACATTTGCCCCCGGCCTAAAAACCATTGGTTTTTAAAAGAAAGCGGGAAATAAAAAAAATAAAAATAAGAGTTAAACTCTTAAGCAGTCAACGGGTTAAATATAACATAGCGGTTGACCGGGGAGCAAGGGGTTAAATTATTGGGTAGGTAAGATACATAAACGGACGACGGGTCTCTGGTAGACGCCGGTCGCCGTTTTTACTGACGCTACTCGACAGATGCCATCGCCGCCGACATGAGTGGCCACGACGACGCCGAGAGGCCAGGATAGCGGGGGAATATTATCAGTGATAATAAGAACAATAGAACCTATTGTAATGGGATTCGAAGGTGTATTCCATTTTCCTCTAGATTGAAGTAAGTGAAGATATTCCAACTTCCACCGTTTGGAAAATGATCGTACCATTTGATCCAATAAAGCGTACCGTTTCAATAAGTGTCCAGGTTCATCGGGAACCGTGCAAGCGGGTAAATGCTTCAGCGGTGCGGTCATTAAGAAATGTGAAGCACTCAGCGCGGTCGGCTCAGACGGATCTTCGCTCAATAACGTTATAGGACGAGAATTGATAACGCATTCTATCTGTGTGAGTACGGTTAACATTTCCTCATAGGTGAGTAACTGTGAACCGATCGTTTTATGAAGATGACTTTTAAACGCTTTCACATATATTTCATAATTCCCCCCGAAGTGAGGACTTCGCGGTGGATTGAATTTCCAGTGTATGCGATTAGCTGATAACTCATCTGAGATAGACTTATTATATTCGTCGGAATTTAAAAGATCCGTTAACGCATTTTTCGCATTTTTAACGCATTCCGTTAACGCAGAGACGGGAAGGGAGTCAAGGAGCGCGGGTGAGTTACTAGCCCATTTGACGAGATCGAAGCCCCCGGCCTTGAGCAACTCGCAGAGATCGTCTCTGAGTTGTAAACAAGCAGACAGAGTAGGCATGGAGTAGCACACGTCGTCCATGTATGTTTTGTCGCTGATAAGAGATGCTGCGAGTGGGAAGCGGGCACCGTCGGCGGCGCACAGCTGTCGCAACACTCGCATTGCAAGGAACGGACTGCTACGTAGACCAAAACAAACGCGGTTGAATTGGTAGGTATCAAGCGGAAAAACGGGATCGAATCGATACAGGAATTTTTGATATTTGCGGTGGTCCTTATTTATCAAAATTTGTAGGTACATCTGTTTAATATCGGATGTAAAAGCGATTGGGTAGAGGCGGAAATCCAAGAGGATTGAAAAAAGATCGTTTTGTAAATTATCCCCGGTATATAAAACTTGATTCAAGGAGAGGCCTGAGTCAGTTTCAGCACTGGCGTCCATCACCATACGCCATCGAGTTGTTGTTTTTTGTAGTCTCGCAATGGCGTGGTGTGGCACGTAATATCCAGTAAAAGGACTATCATTGTCGATCAGTGAAATGTAACCCTTCTGAATGTACTCTTTGATTATAGCATCGTACTCTAAGCGCAGAGCAGGTATCGCGGCGAGCTTACGTTCGAGATACATGAAGCGTTTTTTAGCGATAGGGTAAGAATTACCCAGAGAGGTCGCGGGATCGCGGGAGAAAGGTAACGCTACAGAATAGCGTCCCGTAGGATCGCGGGAAACGTTATTTGTAAAAATGCGTTCACATTCTATAGCGTCTGGGCTCAAAGTCGGCGTGCATTGCACCTCTTCAAGCTGCCAGAAGCGTTGGACAAGATTATCTAAACGTGGTCCTTCCGTAAAGGTACAGAGGGAAATATGAGAGCGGCATCTATCTTCAACCAAGGGGTCAGTGATAGAAACAACGGTTTCAATATGAGCGGGCGTAACATGAGCGGGAGTAACGGGAGCGGTCCCGATTACGATAAAACCAAAAATGGTTTCAAAAGCGGTTGGAGTACCAGGCGGACCAGCGGCGCGGCCTGATAGCAATATTTCAGAAAAGAGCGGCGCGCCTATAAGTATGTCGATCTCGGAAGGCGAAGCGAAACTGTCGTCTGCCAGAGGCAGGCAGTTCAGGTATGAAAGGCAGGATACGTAAATTTTCACTGCCGGTAAATTGTCTGTTATGCGGTCGATAACATAGGCGTCAATTGCAATAAAATTATCATTTAGGCGGGAAGACAAAGTAGCAGAAACTGCTCCCTTGATTGGGTTAGATGCGGAACCTATCCCTTTAACAACGGTGTTCGTCACCTTATTGCATTTTAAATTTAATTTAGCGCAACATTTTGAAGTTAAAAAGTTACTTTGGGAAGCCGAATCAATTAAGGCGCGTACTACATGGCGGCGACCATTTAAATCCGTAGCATAAACTTGTACGGTTCCCAGTAAACAAGTAGTGTCATTAGGCTGCGAAGCGGGGCGTATATTACACAGCGACACCTGTTGTTGTGATGACTGATAAGCAGTTGTAGGTAAGTTCGTCAGCTGAGCGCTAGCGGAGCCCGCGACGGGCGGCGGCGATGCCGAAGGCGGCATGTGATCCCCGGCGGCGGAGAAGTTGCCAGTTCGCGCGCGCGGAGGCGGCGCGTGCGCCTGTGACGGAGCGCTAGGGTACGGGCGATTGTCTTCACGGGAAGATGATACTTTGCGGCATAACATAGAATGATGTTTACATCCACAATAACGGCAATTAAATTTAGAATTGCAAGCAGTATTTATATGCGTAGTGCTTAGACAATTAGTGCAACCTTTGCTTTGTTTTACAAAAGTGTACCTGTCGTCGATAGAAAGCTTATCAAATGCAGGGCATCTATATAAGTTAGCGTGATCGGCTTGTTTGCAAAGCGGACAGTGAGTGACGCATGATGCTGCAAAAGACTGCGTAGACCTTGCAGTACCCGGCCTGTTATCACTGCGGCTAAGAGAAACGGTCGTAGTGCGTTCCAATATTTTGCTTTGTTCGCGGATGAATTTTAAAAGTTCATTGTATGTAGGCATAGATTTACCTCGCATGTGCATTTCAAACGACCGTGCAGTACTTGAATCTATTTTCTTCAAAGCGAGCGATAGTAAAATAAAATCAGACACGTTATCGAGCTTGAGAGACTTCAAACTTGACACAGCCGTGCAGAATTTATCTAGGAATAATTCTAAGTTTTTATTCGTCGCGGTGTTAAAAGATTTAAAATCAAGCATTTGATCAAGATAAGCGGAGGCTAGGTTACGTTTGTCGTTATACCTATCGACGAGCGTCTGCCATATGATCGGATAATTATCACCGTTAGGTACGATACCAGAACAAACTGCAAGGGCCCGGCCTGACAATTTATTAATTAAATATTGGACGCGTTCGTGATCAGTGAGATCGGGATTTTCGTGAATCGTGCGTTTGAATGACTCATAAAATATTCTCCAGGTCATCGGATCTCCATTGAAGACCATCAAATCGAGTTCAGGAATTCTGATAGATTTACGTTGCGGGGCAACATTGAAATCAGCGGTTTTTAAAGGCGGGTTAAGTTTATTATAAACAAACTGACAACGGCAAAACATATCTTCGAAGACGTTTATAGATTGGTAGTTAACCGTGTACGAAGCGTTGAGACTCAACTCGGTGACATTTAATTTGTTCACAATTTCATTGAAATCGGAGCGTAAACGGTCTAACGAGATCATTCCACATAGAAATAAATCCTTCTCAGTATCATCAGTGAAAGCCTTTAAAGATCGGTTAAAAATATCTTGTAAGCGAGAAAATATAATGTCACGTTTACCTATCAAGGTCAAACGTTCGACCTGTAACGTATCGAGCGCTTTTGCGTCCTCGTATACTTCACTATCTTTGTCTTTTGAACGAGTAGCCATAGCCATCTTAACAAAGTATAAAAAACTAGATAAAGTATGAAATTCCTAATTTACTGCAACTGCCTACAGCATTTACCTGCCACGCGCGCGGCGTATTGAATACCCACGTGGAGACGCACGGGCGGTCGTTAGGAATACCTTCACTTTTTAATAAAAATTAAGAATTACGGAAAAATCGTTATTTTACTATTTAGGAATGCGGAATACACGAAATAAGTATATAAGAGCGTAGTAGGATAGTACAGGGTACTATCTGAACTGTAATTGCGGGCGGGAACACGATAATTATAGGAAATTATCGTTGGTAAAAATACCAATATAAAATTGCGGGCGGTTATAAAGAGGACTATATATGAGGCCTAAGAGGGGCCAGAGAATAGCGGGAGGACCAAAGAAGATCCGGCGGCGGAGGACCAACAATATGTTAGCGCGGCAGCTAAGCTGTATAGGCTGAGCGCGCCTCCAATGGCGGGGGAAGGATGGCTGGTAGAAGAGTAGTACAAAGGAACTTGGCGACTAACCTGGTCTCCATGCAACTGCAATCACCTCGGTTCGGGTCCGTCTCCAAGCTGCTTGTTCCTTCAGGATGTTATGACGTTCGATGTAGTGGACTGTATTTTTGGCGGTTGGTGCGTGTCGGCAAGGAGCGTTTACGCGGCGGGTTTATAGCGGGTTTTGTTTATATTTGCGCGTCGAATTCACGTGGACCACCACAGAGGAGCAGCAGATCCAGTACTTTGGATTCGGCGAGAGCGGCAGCCGCGAAGGACGAGGGTCGATCGCAGACTACTTGCGGCGGCAAGCAGTTTTCTCGTGGATACCACGATATGAGCGACAGAGATAGTCGCCAAGAAATGATAGGAATAGGAAGGTAGGAAGGTATTATGAGTGCCAATGTAAGTGGCGCGAACAGGTAGTTTAAAAAAATAGTCCATCCAGTGGGAATGAGACCTTCTGTTTGAGTTGTTTAATCTCTGTACAAATAAATAAATAAACGAAATGTGTTTGTAAACATTTAACTGAATCGAATGTGTTAAATAAATAATATGACTGTGTTTGAATTGAAGAAAATATTTGATTCGCAAACCCAACTTTTATCCCGCGCCTGTCACGAGTACCAAGTTAAATAAACATGTGCTGATCTTAGAAATAAATAAACGTAAAGCTTGCATTTAGATTAACTTTCTGTTCTTATAAAATGTTAGTAAATCAAAGCACTCTCATTATATTACTCAACAGTTAACTTAGAACAAAATGCTAATTAGTATAGAGTTCTACGTAGAACTTTTAAAATGTTTGTTCACTAAGTATAATTGTATTGAATCCAATAGGTGTTGTTGTTCAAATCTTTTATTACATAAACCTGTGTCTTCGAGTGATACCTAATGTGTAATATTGGTGGGATATTAACCGTTAAGTGTTCGTGAACACGCAAGTGTGGTCAAAATTAATTATACAAACAAAAAACGGTTCATTTTGTGTTCATTCACAATCCACCACTTTGCCGGGTCATGAGGTTGACTGCAACTTAACTAGAATAGATACTGACTACCTATCAGACTATGATACGTTATTTTGATTATTTCTAACAAAAACTGAACGTGACATAACACGTTCTAGTCGCAAATTAGCGTTATAATAATAATAGCCCTTTACACTGGCTCAACGCAAAAATTATAATTAAAAAAAATACTCGCGGCCATGATTTGCACAAAATCGTACGACTTAATTTTATTATAGTCTACACATGAAGACTTATACGCATTCGTATTTATTTTGCTAACGTGATTGCAAACTACGAGTAGGAGATATCACTTCTATGCTGCATCGCGTTTATAGTAGTAGGTCATCACCCTTAAGCTAATCTCATACATATTTCTTGAATTCTCTCGCTGAATAGGTGGCGAAGTTACAGTCGGATCCTTCCGCAGCCACCCTTAATGTCTCTGTCCATTAGATGAAACTGTTGAAATCAGCATTGCTTACATCGTCTTATTTCCGTATGCAGAGCTTTGATAAAACCTTGGTTACTATTCTTGAACGGTGCAGTAAGTTATGAACCTTAGTATGGTATGGTAATCTTGAGATTTATTCGATACCGAATTACTTATACCATAATTTTCATCAAAGTGTTTCACGTACCTAAGGTCTTAGTCGTAGTCATAAACGCGCTTTTATGTATATAAATGCCTAAAGTCAATGTATATTGACTTTAGGCATTTTACCACGTAGTAATTTCCCGTTTAAGACGTAACGCTGATAAAGATGAGTCCGTATAATTCCATTGTTGGGAAAAGGCCTCCCAACATGACTTCCAGACTAAGCTATTTTTGACCAGTCTTTGTTAAAGGTGTCAAGTTTCCCACAGTTTCTTCTTAGGTCAGCTGTGACGTCGACGTGTTGTATCAGGGCGTCAGTTTGTGGCGATTTTGGACCACCGCTCATCTGGAATCCGGCAGACGTGCCCTGCCTAGTCCCACTTTAGCTTAGCGGCTTTATCGGCCACGTCAAAGATTTAAGTTTTGGAGTGTTTCGAACTCGACCAGTTAATTTTACACTTATTATGCAACGCTTCAACGCTCTCCGGCAGACCTTAGCTTGGAGTTCTGGATGCTCGTCATAGACAATGTCTCCGAGTCATAAGTTAGGATGAAGAGGATGCGCGTGTCTATGAGTTTCATAAATGTTAGGTAAATAAAATAATTTGTGATTAGACCGCCTATTATACCGACCTTTGTTTGCCCACAGATATTTTTCTGTATTGTGTTTATTTTTAGTGTATAATAAAGAGTTTTCTATTCTATTATATCACAAATCCGCGAGTTCTAGTCCACCAATTTCGCCACTGGAGAAGATTATGGTCCACCCCCCCCCTCTCCCTCTATATTTCTCTAAAAGAAAAGCTGTGTAGCAATGAAAACAAAGTAGGGTGATGATGATAATGATGGATGAAAATATCGCGTAATTGCTGCTGGCCCCAGCCTGAAGTCAACAATATTTCCACTCGGCTTCCTACTGCCACAATAAAGGTGTTATCTCCTTGAGGTAGGTAGGTAAAATGGACTGAATAATTCCGGGGTCACGGCGCCGCAAATTGCGTTTGCAACATTTAATGTTATTGTAGAGGAGCTCCAACCAAAGCTGTAGCCACTTCCGCGGAATCTGCCCGCGTAATGAGATTGTCTTTATTGATTTAAGTACTTATGCCGTATCTACTTTTTCATTTGGCAGGTAATGGAATTGACTACCCGCCAAAGAGATAGAAAACTATGTTTGAGGTAACGTTCAACTTTCTTTTAATTACCGTCGTAAGTTCTGACTTGAGCTATTAATCTATGATCTATCTTGGATCTATGTAAGTGATCGTGACGCGTTATTATATTATGACGGCCTCCGTGACGCAAGTAGGTGATGAGCCGACTGCGAAGCGTGAGCTTGCGGGTTCTATTCCCGCACAGGACAAAAATTTGTGTGAACCACAAATATTTGCTCGGAGTCTGGGTGCTTGTGGGACCATGGCCCTCGTAGTTCCCTGGGTACAGGGATTCCTAGTTTAGGGTCAGGTTCTATGTATTATGTTCTATGTCATTATTATTATTCTATTGAACTAAATTGTACTAATCAATGCTGGGAATATTTGTAAGAGCTATTTAAAAAAATTTGGTGTTTAAGGTCATTGAATTGATATGTGTACCTAGTGGATGAAATCTAAAGCGATTCTTGATGTAAATATAAGGCAAGTCGCTACTCATTAAAATAACTCAATTTATTTTGTTCTGTTTTAGACTCCGAGCTGAAATATCCAGAACAAGAACTAGTTCAATAGAGACATCCAGGCCAAGTTTACCTACAGTTCCAAATTAAAAGAGCGGGTTTCTTCTCCTTCGACTGTTTATTTCATTCGTAACTCTATGACAAGAGACATAACACCGGTCAATCCGGGAAAGTCCATTATGTTATTGGGGACAGTATCTCTATATGTGTCAAATTGTACATAAAACTCTGCTCTAGTCGGTTCATCAGATAGCGATTAGCGTGTCTGTCCAAAATCAACAGTCAGTTTATTATGAGGTTTCAATATAAACTGAATGCGTTGTAATTATACGGTAACATAAAAAAAGTTACGGGTTTATTAACATTGGTAATGAAATAGTTCACTGTTCAAATAAAGTTAATGCAAGTTACTGACGTTTAATAAATAAACAAGATTTTATTATTGAAGGTGTAACTAGCAACTCGTATTTAAGTACCGTCTTGATCTTATTACTAAGCCGTCTTAAGAAAGCTTAAGCCTATAAAGATTATAAGTATATCTCAGACGAAAAGTTTTCTAAGTATTTTCATCTGAATATAAATTATTTTTTTACAATTTCGTCTGTAAGACTTTCAGATTTGTAAGCGAAACCATAAGTGAATAGAGTTCACTTTCTGTGTCTTAGATATTTACACGTTATAAGGGTTATCACACGTTATAAGGGTCATTTTGCCCAATTATTCTTCTTATACTTTAACCGTCTTACGCACTTAGGGATCTATTTTAGTAGTACTACTGCGTGCTTTGAAATCTATTAAACCTCAAACTTTTAAATAAATGATTTGATAGTTAGTTGGCGTTTTTACGAATGATAAAACGTCATGTCGTTAAACTCAATATCGATAACATAACTTACTGTAGAACGGCAATGGACGATCGTTACGCCAGTTCCAATAAATCATTATTTTATTGACCATCATACTGATGGTCGTTTCTGCACGTTCCCGCAAATGTGTGCGATATCATAAACGTTATAAACTCGATGCGAAAGCTTCAGAATCGGTCTCCTCTCACGTGCCATGTTATCTAGCCGGCATTTAATGATCGTATGAATGTTGGAAGTTGTATATACATAAACACATAGATTATTGTAAAATATATTGGTAGGTAAATTTTTTTTATTTGATTGTCGTTGTTACGGGACTTATGCTACTTTGTTCTGTTTGTCCCTTTTTTTTTTTTTTTTTTTTTTTTTTTTTTTTTTGCCCGGGGGAAATTACCTTATTGATACCACGGCCTTGGGGGAGGCCTGCTGGTTATGTGGGGGTCCCCCGTCAGCGCGCATCCTAGTGATGCGCGCTGACTGGGTGTACCCACTAAAAACCCCGGGGTGTTCACCTCTCCGCGTGTTGGGGTGGTCACGGGATCGCTCTCGCGCTACCGCGGCCACCCCTGCGGACGTCCGGGCGACTGCCACAGACTCTCCTCTGGGGGCACTCGGCCTCACCCAGGAATGATGCGCTCTGGGGAACACGTCAGAGCGCATCTCGCCTCGGGACTATGTGGTGGGGCGTTGGATCCCCCGATCCTCCGCCCCTAGCCCCTGTTATGGCGGCAGGTGGTGGGCATATGCCAACCGCCTGCGGCCAGCTCGACGGCGGCGGATTGGGAGCGAGAGGATATCATCCTCCCGCGCCCTTTCCGCCGTCTCCTTCTCCGTCATCACCGCTTGCGCGAATGACGCCATCGCCTCCCAGGCCTCCTCGCTGCCGACCATTTTGCGGATAATGGTCGGCAGCGAGAGGTCCCCGCCAACGATCATCTGCAGGGCAGCACGCTGCTCTGCCCAAGCAGGGCACAGTTCTATGGCAGGGCTATGGTCTCGTTCTGTTTGTCCCACCGTACCCTAAACCAACCTAGAAAGAACACAACATTTTAAATTAAAAAAAAATTAGTAACGTGTAGGCTATGCCAAATTATTTATGAAGTTATTAAAATAATTCATAATCAACACCACGTCACATTTTCCGTTTCCTACCATAAAGCCTCAGCTCGTCAGTGACAGTTATCCTTGGTAGAGCACTATAATTTTATGTACTCGTTGCTACTCCCCGACTCTACTTCAATGTCAAAGGCCCAATTAAATAATGACAAAAGTGTCACCTCTCGTTAAAGTATGAAATTGGTTCGCTCCATGAATTGGTATGCAAATATAAATTTCTCATAGAACGCGCGCCGGACATCACTTTATGAAGTTTTTAATAATTCAGTGTTCAGTTCGTCTGTCGTTGAAAATGGACAGAGCTAGATTGTGTTTGTTTATTAATTTCCGGAAGTTTATACTGGTTCGTTTGTTTACTTAGAAATAACAGTATCATAACAATATGGGCTAGCTTTTATTAACAAGTAATCACCCAATATTCTTTCATTTAGTCCAAAAGTTTTTGTAAAGGTACTTATATAACATTAAGAATGCGTTTTCTTATTAGAATTAGTATAACTTCTTTATGAACACCACTTTATCAGAGCTCGAGATTTTAATATATTTATGAACCATCATTTTCCTAAACACACCCAAGGTGAACATTATCTTGAGGATAAAAATAATTAGTAGCGTTCATATCCATAACATCATGGGGTTCCCGTATTAACCCTACCGATTAGAACCCTAATAAAAACAGCAAATTAGGGTCACACCGCGGATTGTTTTCGTGTCTGCCTATTTTCATTTCGGTATTCCTTTATTAGTAAGAAATGGTGATGCTTTCGTATCTTAATGCAAGTCTAATGCTAGGAGGATTGTGTGGCTTTAAAATTTTCTAATTAACTAAATATATATCAATAATTATGTCGGAATTGCTGCGAATTAGTAAAATCAAACAGACTGTGAGTTTTCATGATAGAAAGAACACCTTCCCATTAAATTAGAATATAATTCGTTATTTTTTACAGAATTTGAATTATTTCAATAGAATAATATGACTGTTTATATTTTTTTTATTTCTAAAACAATCCGTTTCTCAGGAAACAATCGGGAATATCTATACAAAAAAAATACTGTTCTCTAATGAAATCTAACAACCTCCAATTCGATAATCTCCAAATGAATCGTAATAAAGTAGAAATAAAAGCGGATCCCTTCCAAATGATCCTTCCATTATTAACATTCGAGCGGATGGCTCTAATAAAATGTTTTGTAGAGCTTGCTATATTTCCATTGTTTTTATTTGCGGTCATTTTACCTTACTGTCCAGAAGGCAGTTAAACAATCGGTTCTTAGGCGCATCCTACTTTTAATAAATGAGATGTGCCATTGGATTTTTCACTTTGGCAGTCAAAAGTGACCGTAGGGCTAGGGTATATAAAATGTAAACAAAATCAATAATGCATTTGAAAAAGCTTCTTTGCTTCTTTTGAGTTTTATTGGTCGATTTTTTATTTTACTGTAAATCTTTTATTTCAAACATGAATATGCATATATATTCTACCGACGGCTTGCTTTACGGACCCAGCTACAACGAGTGCTTTGATCTTCCGCTAACCTTATAGAAAAAACGTTTCAACGTACATTATTAATTGTAACTTTCTCCTAAAGGCGTGATGTACACGTTTGTACATCTATTATAGTTGGTACCTACCTATAACCATTGCATTGTTGCTGCTGGATTGCGGATGCGTATTAATTCTCTAGGTCGTAACAGATTAGCTCATGGGCTCATAGTTAACCTAAGTACAACTACCAACAGTTAACAGCGTATTCCACTAGTTGGTGGCATTGCCCTTGGTGAATTGCAATGCTAAATCGATGAACCAAAATAAGTACCAGTGTTTTAAGTTATGCGTCGCGTCGAACAGGTGCTCAGATAAAGTACGTTTTGGTATTATAAATATATAATTCACAGTCAGCGTGTGCAATATAACTGTCAACTTGAATTATTTATATGGCCGTATGCAAACTGTTTAGGTGCTGGTTGGTTATTTCATAATTTTGCGTGAATTTATGGGACAAATACTGCAATTCGATCTAACGCGATACGTGATAGAATTTTATTTATGATATTGACAATTATTTATCGTATATTGTGCGTTTCCAAGCGCGATTAACTTGAAAGATGAGCTTTAGTAGTGTTTAGTCTATTTTAAATATTTTATTGACATGTGGCGTGTTTTATATTTTTATCGACTCCTACTATTTGTGCTGTTAGCTAGTATAAACATACTCGATCCCAGTCAGTCAAGTTGTCAGAAGTCTACTAAGGCACAACGTCACGATTTAATAAAGTGATCGATGCTCTACTGAAAGTTCCGGCCAGATTTGTGTTTGCGTCATTTTCCTACCTTCGTGCATTTGAACAAGCAATATTAGACTAACACAAGAATGAATTAACACAAGTTTCAGAAAAAATAGAGAACCAAACACAGCAATAAAAATAAAGAACATAACTTGTTCTTAATCTTCCCAGTTCCCGTTGTGACATAAATTTTCACATAATATAGAGATATACATTCAGTTAGATTACCAAGAAGCCCGGAAACTACACGCGGACAGACATAATTCCAGACGAGAGGTGAGTCGCTTATCATTGCCAAACACATTATAACAAAGGTTTTAATGTAAAAGTTGGACAGTCGGTGATAATTCAGCCTACACCACGCTCATGGACAAAGGGAATTAGAAGAAATTAAATTTAACTGCGAAGGGTCAGAGGCATACGCGACACCCGAATAACTTTCCGGGCATTAAATCTGGGATTGTTTCAACGTTTGCTAGACACATCTCTGATTAGAAATATTTTTTGTTTTATCATGCGCTTTCGACTACTTTGTGTAACGTTTGATTTATTTTGTTTTTTTTTATTACTTTTTTTTGGTTTACGTTTACGAGCCTCATCATATGAGTTATTTTTACAAATGAGTAATAAATAAACAACATGTCGCGTAGGCACCTATATACACATGTCTGTCAAACTGCAGTTGAGAATTCAATGGATATAAGCATGAAGAAGTCAGAACTAGGCGTGATGAAAACCAACAAGCTACTTAAATAATTTCCATCAATCGACTATCGATTGGATTTTGATGCCTTTCGTCGATCGCATATCTAATACCTAGTAAAAGTTGAGTAAAAGTTAGTTAATCTAGTTAATACAAAGTTGGGGTGCGGGCCAGGTAACCTCCACGAGTGCCCGGCTGTTGTTCGTCTCTCTTGATGCGTTGCATCCGGAGGGAAGGGCAGCAGCTGGGCCGGTGCACCCTGGGGTTCGGTCAGCAATTCTTCTAGGGGAATTGGTGGCCGTAGCAAATAACCTGGCGAGAAGAGGTCCTTCGCGTGTCCCTCTGATCAGCAGAGGGCACAGCGAGGGACCAATAACGGGGACTTTTGGGCCGCGGATCGGGGGTCCAACGCCCAAGTTAGAAGTCCCGAGCTGAAGTGCGGCCCGTGTGTTCCGGGACGCACCCAGCGGAGAAAGAGGCCCAAGCCTCACGTGGCGAGCCCGGGAGGGCGCCCGCAGAGGTGGTCGCGGAAGCGCCGTGCGAACCCGTGACCACCTCCATAATGCGGAGAGGAGAACACCCCGGGGTTTTAGTGGGTAAACCCCGCCAGACCAGCTGGCGGGGGAGTCCCACATAACCACCCCGCCCCCCCCCCCCCCCCCCGGGGGCCGGGTGGTATGCCTAATGCATTTCCCCGGTAAAAAAAAAAAAAAAAAGTTAATACAAAGTTAGCCGATGACTCTGCGGAAAATTTACCTTGAATGCCTCTTTTCCGGTCCACTTTCAAATTCTTTCTATTTGGCCAAACATGTTCAGAATATAAATGTTAATCTGTATAGTTCTACGCGTCGAAGTATTTTCATACGTTCAGCTAACAAATTAAACGCCTGGGCATATTTAGAAACTTTTGTCGCTAACCGCAGATACCTCATAATTATCTGTTGTTTGTGTAAAAAAAAGTGTTTTAAAAACAGATGGAAGATCTCGTCAAGTACACTCCACTCAATTAACTAGTCAAACAATTTCCAACGATAACAGAGAGCTGAACGGTGAAGTGCAGGTACAAAGTTGGACGTTCAAGTGCTCCGAAACTATCAGATGGCTCTACAGAATTATATTGGCCATCGACTTTCTGCTAAATTAATTGAACACACTTTGCTAGGTACCTAAACTGTTTCGAAAGAGCTTTGAATTAAAGTAAGTACTTAGATGTTGATTTAGGTGTATTTGGACTCCGCGGAAGTCCACTCTCGCTCCCGTAGCCCCGACAACAAAGGCGTCCCGGTGGAACATCCTGGGGTTTAGTGGGTATACCCGTCAGACTGGCGGGGGAGTCCCACATAACCACCCGGCCGTCACCCGGGTCTGGTGGCATGCGTAATGCATTCCCCAGGTAAAAAAAAAGGTGTATTTGGACTACTGTTTACATCTGCTATTTTGCATACTGACAGATAGATAGTTAAATTCTTTACTGAAAAACTATAATATAATAAAAATATAATATACAACCAATGAATGATACTGATCAGATCAATATCAAAATAATAATTATTATATGATGATTTGAATAATATTCTTTTATGATTGCAGCTTTCAACAAAAGCAAAGAGTAGATTAGTACCAAAGAACCCCCTAATTGTACGTGGAATAAGAAATGAAAGTCATTAGGACGTAAAAATAAGACGCCTTATCTACACACGCGTTTACACAAAACAGTCGAGACAAAGGAAATAATGCGGTAACTTGACGCTTATCTAACACAGAGAGTATTACTTTGGCATTGATTAATTGCTCCCAAGTCAGAACTGAAGGCTCTTTCTTATATTATTCAGTGATGAGGAACGTGTGAGAATTCCGTTTCCCTCAATTTCTATTAATACTTGTCCATACGTAGTCATTCGGCGTTATTAATTTATATGTCGTACATTATTCATTATTGTTTAATACAATACATTTAGTTTGTTTAGTAATACATGCAGGCCAACTTAAAATATTTGATACAATTCAATATTCGCTTATCGGTTACATATATACCTATGTTTAAGGCTGGGTTGTAGAGCGATGGAAGCTCGTCTTCTACCGCAATAGATCATTTGACTAATACTGAATACTGATATCACAATAATAGTATATAATACATAATATAAAATCACGTTTATATTTTCTCAAATTATTTAAAAGTATGTAAAATTTTAATAAAACGTATTACGTTGTTAAAAAAAGTTTTTTTCTAGGTTACAGCTAAAAAACTTCTAACTACCTACAACATTGTCTTAACAGCTAAGTTAATCAACTTAAAAACAACAAGTTTACCGCTTACAGCAACAACAAAAATATTGAGAAAAGAGAAAAACAAAGAACCCTTTTTGTTCTTTAAACTAGAAAACATTATAATTTACAGTCTTACAGAATAAAATACGGTGCGCGCATGTATAGGAATTTAAAAAGAAAATGTAGCAGTTTATATAATACAAACTATTATATAAGCCCCTAATAAGCCTTTATGGTGTGCATTCGAAGCAGCGTATTTTCAATCCTGAAGGTGTTTGGTACATAACTTCGCATTTATTCAGCTTGAATTCTGTCCGCATAGAGAAGCATTATATTTTATTGAACTGTGGAACTGAATACTGGTATCAGAGATAGAAATCATAAATATCTCGAGTTGTCAAGGTAAGTTTAGACTTATCTAGACCACTCTGTTAGTTAAGGTCTCTGTTAGATAGGTCTTCGGTCTTGTCTCTTATGTAATGCTTTTATTTTTCCTGATTACAGCTGATACAGAATTGTAAGAAACGAGACTATCTGACGAAAGACGATGAAGTCAGTTAATAGATCCTTCTAAACACCATTTGCTTTATTTATATGACAATATAAGATAGTTAGTAAGTTTTTGTCCCGCTTCCTGGACCTGGAATGAACCTCCGCCGCTTAAGACACAAAAAAAAAATCTAATGACGATCTATACGCTTTATAATATTTGGTTCAAGATTAGCGATTCGTAGGACATTAGGGCCGCAGACTGCCAGAGCGCCCACCGCTTCCTCGCTCGTAGCGACCGCCATCAATGCACGTAGCACACTTCGTAGACCTGTACTGTACGCAACACAACGCAAAACGCACCGCGGCCGCCAATGTTGAACCTTAGTGATTGTGTACCTATCTCTCCGATTTAATTTAAGTAGTTTTCTGTTTATAGCAGCCCTTTAGAGAATAGAGACCGAGCGCATTCCGGGAAATTAAATGAAATGAATGGCAAAAGTACTCGTAGCTGGTACTGGTTATCTCAAGATGATAATAATTGTGTGTGGTGGCCAGTTCCAAATAGTGCTAAATCGAAGTGGAAATTGTTTATTTTTCACACTCGTTCATAACAATAGTTTACGCTCAGTTTACGTTCGCACTGCTTGGAATGAAACGTCTTTAAGATTTGTAACTTCCTAAATGTCCAAACGTTCAGCGGTTGCCAACCGCACTCTTTTTGTTTTCTTTGAAATATATAGTGACCTATACTATAGTTACGTAACTTTGGTTCAGCTTCCCTGAAAATGTGACTTTTACACCAGAGTTAGCATAATAACTACTTACCTCCACGTATAGAGTTTAATGTTCTTAGTTTTGAGAAGGGTAGGTATAATTTATAGTGACACAGAATACTATTATAATATAGCTGCATAATGTAATATAATGTATATCCAAGTAGTAGTGTATCGAAGTTAGGGGTTAGGATCTATGCATAGAATAGAATAGAATAGAAAACTCTTTATTGTATACCAGAAACAAAATTAAACACAGTACAGAAAAATTACAATAGGTAAACAAGGGTACAATGGGCGGTCTTATCGCTGAAAGCGATTTCTTCCAGACAACCTGCATATGCATATGATCGTGATGCGTTATTATTATATAGAAGTGTATAGTGATAATTATGTAATACTAGCTGTGCCCTACCACGCTTCGCTGTGGCACATTCGCACATTCGCCGATATGTCACTGATGAAAAAAATAGATAAAAACAATCCTTGATGCGGATTATATATCATGCTAAAATTTCAGCTCGATCGGTGCAGAACTTTTTGAGTTTTTGAAGCGTACACAAACTAACATAACATTTTTGTATATATAGATGATTAAAATTACTTTTATGGAGTACAGACTAAATGAAAAGGTTACCAAGGTTTTCACATGGATAGGTAGGTGGATACAGATAATAATAACCTTAAAAGGGTGAAGAGTTACTATACATTTTATTTTATTTTTTTACCCGGGGAAATGCATTAGGCATACCACCCGGCCCCTGGGTTGTGTGGGACTCCCCCGTCAGAACGCGGTCTGACGGGGTTTACCCACTAAAACCCCGGGGTGTTCTCTCCTCTCCGCATTATGGAGGTGGTCGCGGGTACGATTGGCGCTTCCGCAACCACCTCTGCGGCCACCCTCTCGGGCTCGCCTCCTGAGGCTTTGGCCTCGTTCTCCGCTGGGTGCGTCCCGGAACACACGGGCCACACCTCAGCTCGGGACTTCTAGACTTGGGCGTTGGACCCCCCGATCCGCGGCCCAAATTTCCCCGTTATTAGTCCCTCGCTGTGCCCTCTGCTGATCAGAGGGACACGCGAAGGACCTCTTCTCGCCAGGTTATTTGCTACGGCCACCAATTCCCCTAGGAGAATTGCTGACCGAACCCCAGGGTGCACCGTCCCAGCTGCTGCCCTTCCCTCCGGATGCAACGCATCAAGAGAGACGAACAACAGCCGGGCACTCGTGAAGGTTACCTGGCCCGCACCCCAAGAGTTAGCATACAAAATTAACAATACTATACAACTTATGCACACATAAGATCCACTACACACGTTAACATTAGCACTACGTCATTCAAATTTAAATTCAATTATTTTTTCATTATCATTTAGTACTGGTACAGGTACTGAGTGCAGTGCCACTGTTATGGGAAAGCGCTTACCATCAGGCGAACGACCTGAATGAAAACCAAAACACATGCTGCTCGTAATTCATACCAAAAAGGTCTTGCCTAATTCGTCAGTCAAAACTTTCTCAAGTTTCCATATATATAAGTTGTTCATTTATCGGAAGCGATAATAGCCCCGAAGGGTCCAACGGGGTTTTTACACCCTTTGCAAGAACACATTCTGCCAATTTTCTTGAACTTTTTTTGCGTTGAAGCCTTAGATTAGGACGCGACCCGTTCCAAAGAAGAAACGTAGTCGTAACAGGAAATTGTGTTCATGTTCTCGTTAACTTTTTCTGCATGTTGCGTTCGGCGTTAACTCAACAGCACTGTAATATAAAGTCGGCTAAAAGGACCTCAGACGATTACATACTGCCTTCTCTCGAATAAATATCATAACAATGGAGATAAATGATCAAAACAAAAACCTCCTCTCGAGCTGTGTTTTTACAAAAATGCCCCAATTTGGTGCTGTCAAGTTGTTTCCGTTGGTTCCGTAGATATCGGCTTTCATTTTAAAAGTCAAATGCCAGTTTGATTTGTGAGGTATAAACTGATTGTATCATTGCTATATCAAAAGCGACGAATAGTAGATTGTTCTCACTGTTTTAACTCACTTACTACTCGTTGAAGGCTTGGGAATTACTTAGGGTGCTTAGGAGGTAAAACCTTTTAAAAACAAAGCAAATAGCCTGTATCGTAAGTATCACCTACAGCAGCAACACATGTGAAGAATTTTCAAAACAAATCCAAATACTTATCGTCCTTGAATTGATTTCTTGCCATAGTGTAGGCATGAGTTTTACATTATTTATAATTTTACCATTATCATCATCATCAACCCATATCGTCCCACTGCTGAGCACGGGTCTCCCCTTACTTTCGTGAGGAGGGTTAGGCTATAATCTACCACGGGGGCTAGATCCGGATCGTATAATTGTTTGTTTCACTGTTCAGTGACGATTCAATATACAGTTTATCTATCTTAACTATTCTAACCTGTCGACAAATTGAAATAGAAATCGGCATCAGACGTTTTAGCTTTAACAAATTGAAAGAGAAGGAACCCAACGGATTCGTTTTAATATAAATAGCTGCCCAGTGATGGATGATGTTTACATTTACGGTTCAGCGGATCAAGTGCTGTGCTTTTGGTCGCATAATTTACGACTCGAATTACTCTGCATGGTCTGTAGTCACATTACTCATTCCAGAAGCTGTCTAGACATGACGGGACAATTTATGGAACATTAATCTAAGCAAGGTCACATAGCGTCGTAAGTACCTACTAGAATGCCTAATTACTACCTAGAGCATGCACTAGAATGTAGACTAACAATGTAGGAGTCCTATATAAAAGCCCCCTTGGTAAGTGCTCTACATATACGTACAAAGCTAGGTAAGATACGCGTCAAAGACATAATAATTGTGTTATTTGATAACGTGATAACTAAAGTTGAATGATAGCGTAAACAAAAAGAAAATATTTGAGAATATGAATTTCCACAAGTGTAACTCCTGATTACCAACTGCGATGATTGTGGTCATAAAAAAGATAGATTGGGTACAGAAAGAAAAGACTCTTTATCAGGTAGGTGCTGCAAATGTTTGTGCGACTAACCACTTACTTCAGTAAAGTAGGCCACGGATATTCAGTTTAGGAGTGTGTGTGCTCACACAACACAACATACATATTGTAGGCAACTCTACCTTCACACAAAAATGCCTACAAAATGCCTACTTTACAGGTTTACAGAGGGTTTGGTGGTCTGTTTATTTCCAATAATATGGTCTGAAAGACTTTGAATGGCGATGATTATTTTTCTTTTTCATTAAAAAATTCAAGAAAGGCGGAATATATTTCAGGTCTGCCTAAAGATTGTCCCTACAGAGCGCTTTTATAAAGATTTTGCGCTTTTGTGTTACAAAGAAATTCGTTCAATTTTGCAAATCCGGAATCCTGGTGGATATTCTGAACTTGGCAAAATATACGTAACCTTAGATAAACTTTTGAGGTCGGTTTCTGATTTGTAGCGAGTGGGTAGGTACTTAAACCGTAGAGTGTTTGGGCTGTTTGTAGGGGTATCGTATATCAAGTAACACTTGAAAACAATAGAGCTACCTACACCTCCTTGTACCCCGGGTGCACAGATTTCAGTAAACGTTATTAGCAAGTCGTAAAATCTGATAGGTTTGTATACAATACACAGATTTCATTAAAATTTGTAATAAGTAGATACTTATGTACTAATATTATACACATATCCGGTGATTTCAACCGTATTTTTACAATTCCTCTTTGTTTTCCGAGTTTTGCCCAAAATGGGACCCAGTGATATTGATTTTTAGACCCTTGAATTTTCATTATTTGTCGGAGCTTACTTAAACTGTCCTATATATTTAACATCAACCTTCACAGCCTTTTATAAAAGGGACGGAATTTAGATAAACAGATTTACTAATTATACGAACTTGTAATGAAAAAATAATGTCTCCTTTGTCAAATAGCATACGTATATATGTAAGTTAACAAAAATACTCTAGCCGGCGTTGGCAACAGTTCTAGGAAAACAGACGCTTAATTTGGCGCAAAAAAGGTACACATGCGAACAATTTATTAGGGAAATTAACTACACGTACGTACGTATACACTTCAGAAAACATTGGATGAATATTGAATATGTCATTCTCTATTTATGCTACACATAATCCCATAACAATTCTAATGACTAGTTCTTCGTCATGTTATGTCATATTTTTAGATTCGATTCGATTAGATTTTCACCTAGTTGTCGTGGTTCAATTAAATTGAAATATTGCATGCCTGTCAAGTTACAATAACAATACAATATTATCAGAGGGAATGAAATGATGGATTAGGGAGCTGATGATGGAGACAGAAGATAGTCAACGGAACTTCTCAGCGAATAGCTGTATTGGGGCTAATGGATATATTTCAGTATCGAATACGCATTTTATAAAAGCTTTTCCGTAAAAATATATGTTTTGACAGTTAACTTATTTATTTGCGACCAGTACCGCCCCGTGGTTTTAGCCGTGTTAACTATTATCCCACAGGAGCTGTAATTTTTATGTGATGACCAACAGATAAACAATGTTCTATGCCAGGACCTAAAGTATCTGTATACTAAATTTAATCAAAATCTGTTCAGTCGTTTCAGCGTGAAGAGGGAATACAAAAAATTTCATATTTAAAATATTAGTAAACATTTTTACAGGCAACTTAGGTGGACAGAAACGATGTAAGTACGTTAAGATACAATTTGTGACTCTAAATACAGTCAAAGATAAGGAATCTGATACAAATAGAAACAGATATTATTATCCAGTAAGGATATAAAATGCATTATCACTCACACTATGACAAAACCAGCATTGTCCTAGAAGATCCGGCGCCTCGAGCAGACATGGAATTCACATTTGGCAACAAAATCAATTTACTCGCAGCTTTGAATACTCTCAGGAACCTCAGAGGTTCTCCGTTTCTCTAATTGGAAATTAATTGTTTGATTCGCATATTACTAACTAATCGGTACAAATGTTTCTCTAATGGCCTCCTGTACGCATTTCGGATAACCTCAATCTAACTAGTTTGGAAGTTTTCAAATCAAATGGTAAGATATTACTCTATAGAGTATCAAAGTTTTGGTATCGAATTTCAAATCTTACTTGTGTAAGACTAGGTATCACTATTCTAGGCCTCGCAGGAGTAAGTTTATTAAATGATAAAACATTACTTAACACGTTCACTGTTTTTATTTCTTTTTCTCAAGACAATCATATATTTTTCAAATAACCAAGTCGTTTACTCGATTCCAATTTTCGAATGCCGCACTGACATACATTCCTCCTTTTTTCCCTTTTTCTTTTCGTCCGACTAAGGTCCGACTACTCAACCAAAAAGATCTCAACCAAAAAGTTGTCAGCATAAAGAGGTATTAAGTAACTATTTAGTTAATTGATATCGATTAATTGTTACAAATTTACAAACCCTAACACTTGGAATACAAATAAGTAGGTATATAAATACTTACATCTACATACTTTTTTATTGTTATAAAAAGTAGCGCGTCGTCTGATGTAGTTAGTTGAAAACATATAGTACGACATAGTAGGCAGATTTATCGAAAAGATAATGAAGGGGGTGTACCTAACCTATATTAGTGTACCTATTGGCAGTAATTTTAATTTTCCAGGGGGTCCAACTAAAATCTAAGCCCTGTCCTACGTAACTAGTTAACAACATACCCACACAAACTTATTTTAAGTCACAGCTATCCATCTGGCTCCATTTCATTGCTTGGATTTTTACCAAACTTCTGCCTAGAGGTAGAAATCAAGCTAATCGTAGTGTTGGTAAACCAATCGAATAGCCCATAAGTGGCCATAAAATTTAAGTGGCAATTTCCGTTGGAACACGAATAATGGCCGCAAACAGGATTTGCATCGAGTAGAGTTTCCATCCGTTTTATAATATCAGGACAGTCTAGGGTCTTAACTAAAGTACTATTTTTTATGATACCTACCATCCAACGTCTATAGGTACGCCTTCCCGGTGCAGGTGAAATCCAGCATTGTGTTTTACTTTTGCGTTCTAAATTTCAACTTTCAAGGTAGGTTTCATATAAGTTAGGGCATAATAAAGGATACACATTGATCAAGTCCAGAGAGGTGGAATTAGACTAATGATAATAGTTTATTTTATTACTAACCAGTAGAAAAGACTTCTTCTTCTTCATCATCAACAAATTTCGACCCACCACTGAGCACGGGCCTCCCCTCAGTTTCGCGAGAAGGATTAGACCCGGTCCAAATTGGTGGATAACATACCTATCGCCGAAATAATTCTCAGGTAGGTACCTGAGAATTATTTCGGCGATAGGTACATATGTGGGTTTCCTCACCATGTTATCCCTTACCCAAAAGTAAAATAAATAAATACCACACTACTTTGACATACATAGACCCTGATCCCTTACAGATTCCCTGTATCTTGAGAATCAGAAACTACGAAGAATATGCTCCCACAAACACCCAAATGTTTGCCCTGTGCGGGAGTCGAGCCCGTGACCTCCCGCTTCTAAACTAACTTTAGCTAACTTTAGTAAACTTTAGTTTAGAAATGACCTCTTGTTTTCGTTGAAGACACACGAGAAACTCCGCGTTAAAATTGTAATTGTATGTGTATCTCATTGCGATTGTCGAGTTAATTACCTTTGCTTTATCTTGTCATAATGGCCACCCTATCTGCAGCTAACCGCGCTTACAGCGCACCGGAACAAAAGCATTCATCATACGCTAACTGGATTCCCCGAAAATTACATTCGGCGTTTCTCAACCAGACACTCACTACACCAAACAACGAACTTTAAATGGATTTCAATTTCAAATACATTTGGCCCAAGAAACTATTGTCGCAGAATAGAATAAGATGCAGAGCTCGGTAGGTATACGTACTATTGTGACGACTTGGAAAATTCAGGGGCGAAATGTGGAAAGATCTCAATTTGCTGAGTTTGGTTCGCTTGTGCAACCATTTGGTTTTTAGCAGAAGTTTCTCGGTAGACTGTGCTGCATTTCTCTCAATAGATTTAATATTTTAATGGCTAAAAAGAATTTACCGTTCCGTGTCTCTATCAGGCTATTAATTACTCAGATTTAGGTAGGTACGGAGAGCAACACAGCTTAAGGTGCTATCGGAGCAAAATTAGCAGTTTAAAAAGTCTGCACAAATATCTACAGCAATTTCTTAGAAATAAAGTCCATATCAAGAGCGCTGAAACCTGGCTCTTACTCCGCACAAAAAGCGCTATAAAAATAAATGAAGTTTGCTAACGTTCTAATATCTTTAAAAAGCGGGGCTATATATTTTTGATAACATGGTATCGAAAAAATTCAGTAGCAAGTCCATTCATCAATATGTCCCAACAAGTGATGCGCTGCACATACAGACATCATATATCTACATATCTACCTATACTTCATGAGGATGATTGATGATCACATCACAATGCTGGACAGTCAACAGCTGAGAATCAACAAGAATGTAGTATAATTATACTTTATATTTAGGGTGGTATACTTAAATACATTTTGTTTGCTTTACATTATAAATATTTGGTCAAATCTGTGTTTGTTTACCCAGTTCAAACTGCACAAATAAAGCGGCTTGGTAAAATTGCTCCAAATATCTATAGGAATACTTACCAGTCAGGCTTAAGCCTTATCCACCACTCCTATAAAATTAGGGTGACATTAATTTAGAAGAAAATCACAATTAAAATTGAATATAGGTAATTTTATTCAAATTATAACTTGATAATCAACAGCATACACAATACCCCTCTACACAACCATTTCAAAGATAATAAGATACCACTAGATTTCAATTATTCGGCAGTATCAAACAGCTAGGTATAATAAAAAAATATGCAAGAAAAATGTCTGCCATGCCACTAGGCTTACGTAAGACAGCTAACAATGCTTGTCTCCTCTTGACAAATCTCGGCCACCAAGCCACGGTTTTGTTTCTACCTACTTTAACTTCATACCCTCAGTTGACCTAGCTACGTGCTACTTTCATTCAACAATATTCTCGAAAAACACATGGAATGGAAGTCACGTATCTATTTAACTAATACTTAATTGGAATATAATTATTTAGAAAGCACTTGGAAATCAATGACGCTTGTCTTTTAGTGTGACAGAGCCTTAAACTATCGAATTACCTGAACCCCAATAACTTTTTGAAAGCTTTTCTGAAATCCAAGTTAAATATAGTGTATATTAAAGGGTTCACTGTGGAATTTGCGTATCCCAGCCATGTTATAAAATTAATGAGCCTGTTGCTGGGACAGCACCCAGGACAAAAGGATAATATTACATACATGAGAAAGAAGGGCAGCCAACAGATTACAAATACACCCATAATGACACCGAGGGTCCGCGCCGCACGCCTCTCTTTAGACAATGAGATTTTCTGTTTCTGCTCGATGAATTGGTGGACTACGTCTCCACTGCTGTTAACACTAGCAAGCAATGGCTTTTCCTGCCTTTTCTTCCTGTTACTCATCCTTTTTATGGAACTGGTCACCCTATTTTGTACGCAAGTTCCTTGTGACGGTTGGATTTGAATGTCCGCTTCGATCCTCTGACGCATAGCGGGATCGTGCAGCAATAGGAATGGCATGAAAAAGTTTCTTTTTATGTCTATAAACGCTTTCCTTTGACACCGTTTGATACTCTCTCCACTATCTGATTCGTTATCGCTATCTTCTTTAATATCACGGCTGTCTTCTTGACTTCCAGCAATGACTACTGGCTTTTTAATACGGGTGGCTAATGTGCGTTTTCGCAGCCTATGTCTTGCTGCTAAAAATATTTTGATGTAAACAATGGTCATTATAACCAGAGGGATGAAAAATGATCCCAATGATGAATACACGACGTAACCACGTTCAGCTGTCAGCTGGCATGGAGTATCCACCGAGAACTCATCCGGCCAGTCGTTCCATCCAAGTAGCGGAGGAGAGCTTATCACCAAAGACAGAATCCAAACTGCCGTTATCTGCAACATCACCCTATTCAGTGTCCTTTTACTCGCGTAGTTGATTGGATCCGTAATCGCGTAATATCTATCCAGCGCTATGGCACAAAGATTCAGTATTGACGAAGTACACGACATTATGTCACATGTCAGCCACATTTTGCACAAGTTTTTTCCCCAAAGCCATCTGCCCAATGAACTATAAGCTACGTTTAGTGGCATCACCAATATTGCCACCGCTAAATCGGCTGCTGCTAAAGACACGATGAAAAAGTTCTGCACAATTCTCAAAGGTCTATGCGTAAAGACTCCGAGAATCACTAGAATATTCCCGAATATTGTGCCCAAAATAACAGCCGATAGAATAATCACAGTTGTCAATGCCTCCCATTCTGGGACGGCAATTTCTACTCCCAAAGAAGAGTTATAAAATAATTTAGTCGTCTCACAAAAGACCACTTCGACTAAGTATTTATTGGAGGACAAATTGAAATGTACGCTTTTGTTCGTAAACGTGGCTGAGATATTGTAAAAGTAATATTCCAAATCAATGAAGTCTTCGTTCATTGCGGATGATTTCCAATTTTCATCTCAATGGCAACTCTTTGTAACATCATCTTGATAAGTAGGTATTATGAGATTGGATGTCTGGAAAGAAAAATTCACAATTTCATTGCTTGATAAATTGTAAAGTGTCGACGAATATTAGTGGAGAAGGGGAGAACTTTCGTAAAGCACACATTGAGTTTATATCTTACAACCTGTACCTACTCACCAAGGGGTTATTCTTAGCTATTCATTCATCAAATCATGCATAAGCACATTTCTGCATAGGTCTCAAACGACCTACCTATTATATAAGGCAAATCCGTCCAATAATTAACTTTACTCAAGTATCTACACCAAAAAAGCTAAAATGTTACACGATAAAAGATCTTATCAAAAAAGTGATTGCATTAATTAGTATCGTTTACTTTGTTATAAAGCTTACCTTTGCTACAATTCTCTGTGACTTTAGCAGAACTGAACAGGCAGATAAGATTTCCGTTAGTAATTAAGAACAATTTTCAAAAACTTTTCTTCACTAACAATAAGGTAACACACAGAAATTCCGTCCCAGCAAACGGTTCAACCTAGACTGAAATAAAAATATTCTAAACTAAACCTTACAAAGCCTATAGTTACTTATGTGCCTAGTTTTGTGCATGAATGTGAGGTGTCTGTCTGTTGTATGCACTAGGGATGTCACTCAGGTTATATCTAGGTACTCCGTGACAAAACCGAAATTTATTTTCGATTCGGATATTTTTCGTTCAGCTTATTTCCGTAGTCCCCACTTACAATTTATAATAACAATACCATTATTATAATACCAAAAGATAATATCATACTTTATCTATACCTATAGGCCTAGGTTTATTTCGCAATTGCTATAATCAGTAAATATTAGTATAAGTTGTTGTTTTCTATTGATAATGTTACCTAAAGTTTCTATATGAAAATATCTCCAAGGAGTCTATGTTATCCACCTTCGACATGTAGCTACAACGTATAAGTTAACAACATCATTATAATTATTGCAGGATTGTGCAATGCAAGGTTCTGATGGCACTGTGACTGTTATGGGCAGGCGTGGCGTTTGCCATCAGGCGAACGACTTGCTCATCTAGTCACAGTCAAATAAAAAAAAGACGTTTTATTGCAACTGATTCTATAGATCCATATCAACCCTGTGTGCACATGTCGCTGCCTCGAGACCTATATCTTCATATTTTGCAGCCTATTTTAGGTCAACTCTGTAGAGATGAAATTCAGTTGGTGGGTTGAAATTCAGCACCTAAATGTCATATGAGCCAGAATAGTACCTAAGCTAGATCCAACGGCTATAGTATTATTATAGGTACCTACACTATAGAACCGTTACTTGTTTTTACGCGTCACGATGGCGTATTTATACCTAACCCTGTGTTTTGTCTGTATCTATCTATATTGACTGTAGTACTAGGAATTAATTAATTAATTCATGATGACGATGATGACTAGGAAAGTACTAACCTAGATAGATAGGTACAATACTTAATTATTCTCCACCTCCAGTCTATATGTTAGAAACCCTAGGTGGCTTGACAAACTCAGACACCAGAACTAAGTATTTGAGAAAAATACAATTATGCCGAGATCATGGTAGGAAAAAATCTGATAAAAGAAACATTTGATATTCTGTATTACAATCTTAACCGATGTAATCTTCATTATAAGTATGATTATGTTTATAGATCTAATAGTAAAAGTAAATGGCCGTTCCGTTTAACATGATCATTATTAAAAACGTTTTGCTCTGTATAACGAAACGCCATAACAAAAATCGCCACAGACTATACCAAAAATAATTTATGTGTCGTCTATCCTTGTTATTTTCACTACAAGTGAAAGAGAGGATTGACTATTTTGATTTTCATATGACAGCACGGACTGTTTTGCATTTTGTTGTCAAAAATGTCAAAACCAGAATAATTCTTCGCAATGGAGTATTGGAATTGAATAGCATTTTAGTCTTTAATTTAGATGTACAAGTGATATATTAGTAAATAAACGTATTAGTGGTATTGCTTCTGAATTGGGCGAATACATCCGATGATTTGAGGAACATAATGGGCTGCATAACGTGGATCCGAGGTATGACGTACAACCTTCATAATATTATACATTATTTATCCTCAATTTTCAGCACTAAATGGTACTAATTCATGCTTCTTTTATCCATGTATACTACCCATGTTCTGGTGCTATTCGTTCTTGGCAAAGCACGTTATAAATGTAAATGATATCAGTTACCTACCAAAAAACATATTTCCCTTGGTTTTTGTCTGCAAAGACAATAATACACCTTCTACGTACCTACACTGCTTAGAAGGTTAAATTACTAAGAACTTTACTCAAGTATTTTCACCATTTATGCTGAATGTTTCTGACCCCCCTTGAAGATTGTGCTCTCACCACCATAAGAAACTAAATTCTATTTATACCTCTGTCAAAAACTCGTTAACAAACTAAATAAATATAATATGTATTTTGTATAAACATAAGATACAGCCGAGATTTACAAAATTAGATATTAAAATTAATTTAATCCTATCAAAAAAAGGTCCATGAAGCATTGTGTGTTTGCTAGCACTGGCATTGTGTAGTAACTGAACTCAATCAGCTGTGATAAAATTGACAATACAGCAGTGCTGCTGTGGCTGTTTTTGCTTGCCGTAACATTATAAAAAACACAATAGTGTGTGATTTCAGCAGTCAATGTGTTAAACAAACAATTTCACACAATTGCAATGCTGGACAGGTTAAGACCTATGTAAGATTGATTTAATTAAATTGATATCTCACCAAAACTGTTTTTATTTTCAGGGCTGAAATTGCCATTTCCCTTCAAGGATAAAGAACTGAATAAAATAGCGGCATTCTTCAACATTCTCACATTCCTGTTGACATGTGCTGCTCTAGTTTTACCCACTTGGTTCAAGATAAAAGGCCTGCATTGTACACAAAGCTTGTCTCTGGCTCAGTTCTTCTCGTTTGATGATGATGATGACGACGATGATGATGATGAGCCGATTACCTTACACCAAGATGGTGGGTATGATCCTGTAAACAGAGACTTTAATGGTAATAAGCTAATTTTATTTTTTATACAACTTGAGTGATGAAATGTGATGTGTTTGTTTTGGTAAATTGCACACCTCACCATAACAATTGCAGGACCACTTAGAAGTATCGACTCGTGAATTTTTTGTTTCATTGCACTGCTCATCCAATATTTCTTTATCATTGGTCTAAATGCTTTATTTTTACTAGTTTTTGTTTTTTACAATCTGTAATTAGCACCTTCAGTGCTGAAAACACAACTGACGTGTTTTTCATATCTTGCTGAGAGTGCGAGAAAACACAACTGTTGTGTTTGTTGTATGGGCAAATACTATGGAGTGTGCAGAGCGGCACCCGTGGCTAGACAAGAAAATCGGCTCAGCAGTGACCATGTTAAACCAAAACAATCCTTTCTATTACAGGTTTGCCTCCATGCACTACCCCAGAATCAATAAAACTAATGAGGATACTTATTCTTCTATGCTTCATGGTTTTATTGTCTTCGTGTATTGGTGTGTTAATCAACCTCACCAGCCTCAACAGCAGAGCAATCAAGATCCTACGAAGAAATGCAGTACCAAGTATAATGTGTGTCTTCTGGGTGATAGCCATTGTCGGTGTATGTTACTATACCACTGTGGTTTTGGGTACAGCAAATAATAGTGACCCAAATACTATACAAGTGGATTATGAATATGGATTCTACACCATAACAGGAGCAGGTGGGTTTTTTGTCATTTTAACATGTTCACTGCTGAAAACACACACATTGTGTGTTTTATAATTTTATGGCAATAGAAAAACACTCCAGGCATGCTAACCCTCACTTCCGTATTGACAGTTTTATCACACCAGTTGTGTGCGCCTGCACTGCTGATTGAGTTTAGTCACAAAGAAAAGTTGTGTAAAGTTTCGTAAAAGAGTAAAAAAAAATAAAACCCTTGAGCAGTAAACGTGTTAAACTTGCCGAACTCAAGGTTTGTCAAAATAACATTTTTAAATTATTGGTTAATGGTCTGTGTCTAGTAAATATAAATATTCTGTTTCATAAAGTCATTCAGCTGAGGATGAAGAAAACCGTGTTTGTGTTCTCTTTATGACAGAATTTCATAGCTTACATAGATGAAATAATGTCCACATAAGAAACTCACAGGACCAGGAATGTGTCTTTGAAGTGAAAGTGTTGAATGTTCATAATTGTTTTTAGGTCAAAAATTACTACAGGCTACTTTAAAACTCGACAAATTTGAATTTCAGGTGCGCTAGCTCTGTTAGCATCCGCTGCTAACCTGTGGGGAGCTCCACTATCAAATGATGATGACATTCAGAGGAGGAATCTCATAGATGACTGGGACGGGTATGAGGCTCATAGTGTGGGCCCGACTCCCGCTGTGCCCACTCTTCCGCCTTACACACCAAGCGCTGACTATATGCCCAGCATGCCGCCTTATGCCCCGCCGGTTCTAGGCTCCCAGCAATACTTCCCATTTGATGACTTATCGGTTCTTCCTCCACCACCACCATACACGCCTTAAATTTATCTTAAATTTTATTTTCATTTCTTTCAGTATTGGTTTTTATAAGGCTTGTGAGGCAAAATAATTCGAATATTAACACTAAAATAGAATTAGAGAAAAGAGTAGAAATCTCATTGTAGGATGGTGATGTTAAAGTAGATAAACAAAACAAAACTATATACCTTGTGAACTAGTGTTTACCTTTTTGATTTCAAGAATTATATTGTTTTCTTGAATAATTAAGCCAAATTATTAAATGTTTATCGTTCCAAATGTATAAGAAGTGATTTCCATCAAAAGGAAATCTACTCAATGAGTTTAAGAGATTTTATTTATCTTTATGGTACTTTGCATTCAACGGCAGAACAACCTTGGCTAAAGTTTATCGTCCTTGTATGTATATATTGTGGTTGTGAGTTAAATCAATGATTCTTGTTCACTTCGATATGTGATTTGCCATTTTAGTGCCTATTCATGTTGTATTTCTCTAACTAAATGTTTTAAGATATTTGAAAGTTTTGTTTGTTATATGTATAGCTTAAGTAGGTTAAACACACTTTAAGCACCATTTAAGATGTAATTTATTAAGCTCTAACATTTATATCTTGAAAGCTTTATAGGAACCTGGCAATATGTGAAGCATATCAAAATATGAGTATATTATGAAATAGTTACATGATGGTGACTAACTGACTATGTCATGTTGTGTAATGGATTTTGTCCTTGAGCTCTGAAAGTGCATATCTCTTTTATATTAGACTACACTGCACTCCCATCTGTATCCCTAATTTTCCCATTTACAATAAATTACTTGTATAGCATGTTATAAAATTCTTTTTTCATTAAGTACATATTTATGAAAAATTAAACACATTGAAGAGGCTTATCAGGTTATTCTATATTATTGTCTGTGTCTACACTCAGTGTACCTACTAATATAATATGCTTTTTAATATTCACAAATCTATCAATAGGATCTACAGAATCTAGTTAGTATGACAATAAACCACATAATCTACTAATATTATAAATGTATTTGTTGGTTCATCCTTCTAGGAGGATGGACGTGACTTTTTGCATAGGAAAATAGGGCTGGAGAGTAACATAATTTGCTACTTGGTATACCGGCGCAATGTACGATTTCTATAGGATATTAACCGAAACCGCAGAGCTAGATAGTTGCATAAAATCCTATTACATGCTAACTGTATCGATTTTATTCATGTGCATTATATTTAAATCTAACTCATATTTTTACTGCAACTTTCATAAAAATATTTAATTTTACGACATGGCTATGTAACTGAATTTTAAACCAAATACATACTAAAAAATGAGTTGATAAATATTTACAAAGTAATCTAAGATGTAGATGTACCCATGCTGGTACTTTACACAAGAATATTATTACATACTTGCACCATTTTTTATTTTAATGTTTGTGTGTAATGGCGATATCAAGTTAAATATTATAGTAGCTGCTGTTAAGTAATAATAAATATTATGATTATTAACATTGTTTCATCCACCAGAAACAAAAATGAGCTTCTAGTGATATTTTTACCTTGTGAATTTTGTGATTTCACAATTTAACATAGCATAATTATATGTATAACTAATAAAATAATATACCTACTAGTAGCATTTGCTGTTTATAAAATAATTACCAAAAATGTTATTAGTTAAATAAAATGTTTATTTGTATAGATTCTTCTAGATAATAAGAATAGTTATTCCCGGTCTATCAACTGGGAAGTTTATTTTTACATTAAAAACGAGAGGAAATTTTATTTTTGTGTAAGACCAATGTGTAATACATATCTATATAAATAAAATGTGTTTTATTTACAAGTTATTTATTTTCTAATTATTATTGAATGGAAATCATCATACCACATAGACCCAATTATAGTCCCTATGTTGAGCATGGGTCTCCCCTCACTTTCGTAAGGAGGGTAAGCCCATAATCCACCACAGGGTCTGGGCTCGGTCTGGTTTGGTGAATAACATACCTACCTCTGAAATAATTCTCGGGTAGATATGTAGGTTTCCTCATGATGTTTTCCTTCACCGAAAACTGATTAAGTACTATGCTTTTTACATAAACACATTAGTATGTGCCCACATTGTGATTTGAACTTGCAACCTTCTCCTTGGAAGGCTGATGTTCTCCCACTAGTCTCCATTGAATGGAAAAGGTATAAATAAAATAGGTAAGTAGTATATATAAGTACACACAAATTTATTTTCTTTTATGACAATAAAAAAGAAGGATATTTACACAGGCATCTATAATTTAATACTTTACAACACACATTTTACCACAAGCTATAGAATTTAAATGTCTTTTAAAGCACTCAAATCAAAATGAGGTTGCTGGGGTGGCCGTTCTACATTCATCATATTTGTTGGCCGGCTTTGTGATTCCTTCGCCTCAGGTTTTTGAGCAGCTTCCCCACCAAACACCATCATCCTTTGTAATTCGTTGTGTGGTGTTTGCAAGTTTAAAAATTTTACTCTCTCTTTTTCCAAGTAACTAACCTTATCTCTCAGAGTTACATTTTCATCCTTTAAAACTTCAACTTGCATAACCAGCTGTTCGACTAAGGAGTGTAAGTTCTGACTCAATATTTGCAACTCCTCTACAACAGTTTCTTTTGTCTTTTCTGTCTTTTTCCCATCTACTACCTCTTTACTCATTGCCCCAGTTAATAACCCTTGGTCAGAATTATTTTTATGCAATAAAGTGTGTAACAAGGAATCAGTTTCATTAATAGCTCGGTATATGGCAACCTCTAGCTTACCATAGTCATTACCTTGCAGATTCAAGGCCATATCTTTTCCTAGTATTTTGATGTTGTCCATTGCCTTCTTTACTCGAACATATTGTTCTTTCTTACTCATAATGAGATCCTTTTGCTTGAGATGATAGCTGTGTTGTAATGTTATGGATTCTAACGCTATGGAGGATGTGGTGTATTTCATAGCGTCTAGTAATAATTCAGCTGCATTGTGGTGACACTGCATGGCATCGTCGTATCTGTTGTTCACAAGGTGGGCTTCAGCTCTACGGTGCTGCTGATGCGCCTGAAAAACCATATAGCTTATTTATACAAGCTAAAAATTGACTGAAAAGGAAAGTGTGGTTGTGCAACTTACCAGATTGAGTGGATGTGATTCCATTTTGTACTTTTACATTAATAAATTTAAAGAAATTTATAATTTTTGCGTTGCAACTTTCCTTTTCCTTGTTTATTTCCCTTTAAAGTTTGACGTTTTATTGACTTTTATTTTGATTTAATTGATGAGTTCTTTTTTTTTCATTTTAGCGCCGCACGATTTGTGCATATAGCCAGTGTCAAGTTTTCCGTAGTTAAAATGACAAGTTTAGTAATAGTGTTCTGTGGTCGTGATTCAGTAAAGTGGTAGGTACCTACTTTATTGAAACTGGGAATTTTGGAGAGAAGGACTGAACACAAAATTATAAGATAAAAAAAACACAACAAGAATGAACACAGAGGAAAACCAAAGTCACTTTTCGATTTGCCGCCAAAAATTTTAAGTTTCTGAGTGAGATTTGGGAAGTAGTGAAACTATCTTTTTACCGTCAGTGTCATATTATTAAACTTATCATAAAATATTATGTCACTAGATCAATATATTTCTGAGTAAATAAAAAACGGGTGTGCTTTAAACCACACGACTGCAGTAAAAACAAAAGAAAACACCTCTCTCTTGCCTATTTTTTTCCTTTATTATTTGTCATTTGTCATGTGTCATGTGTCATCTGTCATTGGTCATCTGTCTTCTGTCAATTGTTACGTGTCACCTGTTGACTGTCACCTATCACCTGTCACCTGTCTTCCGTCAATTGTAACCTGTCACCAGCACTTGTCAGCTGTCCCCTGTCACCTGTCACCTGTCATCTGCCATCTGTCATCTGTCAACCTGTTACCTGTTAACCTACCACCTACCCCTATCTTTTAACCTTATTAACCTAATTTACCTCTCAACTTCCATTCGCCTCGCCCGGTCACAATTTTCGTAACGCATTCACCAGCTTACTCCCCAAGTCAAGCGTGCATAAAGAAGTTTTACTTCAAAAATCTTAAAAATAGCTGTAAGCTTTTGAGATTGATTTAAAAGCCACCAAGGTTGTACGTGGTCTAGTTTACCCCCCCTTACCCACACGTTCCACCAAAACACCTGTATAAATTAATATTCACAGACTATATTTTAAAGATATAGCCCAAAGCCAGATTTATTATTGGTATAGCATCTCTATGACCTAGTCCAAGAGGATAAATTATTATTCTCTACACCAAAGATATTAAATACGTACCTACTTCTAAAGGTCTTTGATCTACACAGACTCGCAGACTATAGTTTGTGACCAGGGCCATTACCAAAGAGAATATAACACTACTAGCCACTACTTTCCTTGATCCTTCTTCCGTGTCATAAGAAATTCAAAATTTTATTTAGACTTAATAAATTATGAAGAGACCGCTTTTAGCACGCTATTGTAGCACCAAAAGTTACGCATTAATGAAATCTCGGAATGTAGGAACTGAGCACAAACTGTTGGTTTACAAGATATTTTTGAGACCAATTTTGATTTACGACTGGTTTAAAGGTAATGTTTTGAATGTAAAAAGTCACGAAAACAAAGTTTTGAAGACAATATTCAGTAAACGAAGCCAAAACCGGAAACTTTATTCGGACGTAGATGTGATACAGTATGCAAATATGCTAGAACTGGGATGGAAACGGGCTACAAACTTGAACGTAATACAAATAAGAAAATTATTGAATATTGCTAAGGGAGACGAATCTATTCTATACTATACTAGAGCATGTGATAGACGAAGGTGCAGGCATTCGTAACATAGCAGATACCAACCAAATACGCGAACATTTTGCAAGAATCGCAAAAAGTATTAGCATGGGTTGGGGATCTATATCGTCGTTCTTTACAAATTCTCTCTGCAGAGGTATTGCAGAGATAGGACGAAACCGTGGACCATATGAAAGAAAAGCATCACGCCCGCTGATCCAGTGCATGTTGGTAATCCTAGCGCGAACCTACTGAAAAAACACTGTTACTTGGCAATCTATATAAATACTTATCTATCTTATCTACATATATAAAAATATTATGTTGGTTTGTGTACGCTTCAAAAACTCAAAAAGTTCTGCACCGATCGAGCTAAAATTTTAGCATGCATCCGCATCAAGGATTGTTTTTATCTATTTTTTTTCATCAGTGACATATCAGCGAATGTGCCACAGCAAAGCGTGGCAGGGTACAGCTAGTATATACATAAAATATACAAATAAATAAATCGAATTGTCTGTTTGTAATTTCAAATTAACAGCTATTCACTTAATGCGTATGAAAGTATTATGCGATATTTACATAAAAAATAATGCCACTATGCAAACCATTTTACGGTGTATTGTAGAAATCCAAATATATGTGTGTTTTACATAAAGTAGTGTGTAATGTGGTGACCAGTTTGGATTAGACGATAACTGTCCACTTGTTAATTTAAAGACCAGTCATGTTGAACTCTCTTCAAGATCACTCCAAGACACACTAATGGCAGGGCGTGCTTTTTTCCTTCGAAGTATTCGATTCAAAGCTCTTCGTTCGCACTGTAACAGCTCATTCCATGGTAACCTTTCTTTCGTGACATGGTCGATGACGTTAACCGCTTTATACCGACTGTAAACATCTTGTAGATCAGGCTGCAGTCGCTTAGGATGCTGAGGAGCATACTTCGATTTATATATTTCTGTAAGAATGAACCTTTCGAACTGCAGAAGCTTCCTTAAATTGCAATTTTTGAGATCCCACACCTCGCAGCCATATGTAAGAATAGGACGAACGAAAAATTTATAAACTTGAAATCTGATTCTTTTTTTGATGCTAGGATCAACTAGAAGCTGGTGATATTTAGAGCACCACAGTTTCGCACTGCGAATCCTTTCCGATATCTCTACGATCGTCTGTCTTCGACTCAGTTGAGGTATGCCCAACTGTCGCATAATTTTGTTTTGCATTTTATATTAGCTATTCAAAACGACCATAGAAACATTTTGATTTAAATGCTGATGTGGGGGATTTGACGAAGTATAACACCTATGGCACAGACTCGGTGGAGCACGGTAGAGACTTGTCAAAAATGTTTTTTCGAAGGCACAGAATACATCATTATTACCACAGATTAGGAACAGATACTATAGTAGGTTTAAGTACATACATCTATACCGAAGGGTAGAAATACTGACCTACTAAGGTTGATTTTCTGTAGGCAGGACCTTCTTACTCTTTGATTCTTGTTTCTCTATCCTTACAGAGACTAAGTAAGGATGTCATGCTGCATATATTATATCAGTTCATTGTTATACAGGGTAGAAAATTACGTATGAAGTTCATAAAATCGTATTCAAAAGAACGAGATATTTGGAGGAAAAATACACATTAAGTAGGCACTTTATACTGCACTTACAGATTTTTTAAAAAGCAATCTTGTTTTATCTATGTAGGTTTACCCGCTTAACTAAAAAATAAAAAAAGAGACACTATTTTATTGGACCAATCGATAGTCCATGAAAGGAAAAAAATCTCTTAAATAAACATGGCATTTTACATTGGCATTCACGAAATTGAGTATCGTATTGGGTACCTACATAACGAAACGACGTACAGTGTATGTACTAAAACCTATAAAAGGTTTCTCTCATAATATTTACATCACTGCACAATGTTATCACGGTTACTTACACCTCCTACAAATAATATTTACAAAATAACTAGCGGTTTTGACGACAAAATTGTAAAAACCGTAAGAGCGGAGATTTCCTGCAGGTCACTTTAGGTTGATTTTGTTAAAATGATTTCGCCCCTGATATTGTTTTGCGTCATGCGGTATAGTTACGGAGCATCGTCGCAATGTTCTATGACCGAAATAAAGAGTCTCTTAGAAGGATGCGATCGCATATTAGGGCTCAATATGACCAGTGTAGGAGGCACTATCGTCAACGACCACAATTGCGATATCCTGCTGCCTAAGCAAGTTTTTATGGAAGAACCCTTATTTCAATATGCCTTGGCTGATTCGGTAATTTAAACTTATTACTTATTAATTGAAAATAAAGTTAATAAAAAATAGCGAAGTTTCAAAATTCGATTATATTTTCAGAAAAAGTTTTACACGATAATAATGGTGGATCCTGATGCACCCCCTCAAGCGGATGGAGAATTTTACTTGCACATGTTGAAGTCAAATATTCCCGTGAGTACATAAGATAACGTAAACTTAGTTGTCTAGTAAAATGCGAGCTCTTTCAATTCATTATAATATTACTGAATATTTCAGGGTCTAGGCCTCAAAGCGAAAGAGAGCAGCAAAACTGTTGGCATCGATTACAGAGGTAATTCCACAGAATACTAAAATCGTGTAGTATTTTTACAAGACTACATAAAAGAGTTTGTTTTCCAAAGAGAGCCTTGTTTTCCATATGGTGCATTTAAAACGAGACTTGATTCGTCTGTTTCAGGCTATAAGTCTCCAGCGCCACCTCGCGGCACTGGCCCGCACCGCTACGTGAGCTTGCTTTACGAACAGGCTGACGGCAACAGCTTTCTACCCACAGTGCCTAGCACTCGGTTCCGTTTCGGCCTGGCCAAGTGGCTGCTCGGCAAGAACCTTTGCGGTCCCGTCGCGGGCATTCAGTTCCGATCAGAGTTCTAGATGCCGCTAGTAGATACGACAGCTAACATATAAACTAAATTAAATTAGATGTTATAATTATAATTATGCTAGGTATTCGTTATAATATTTTAAAGCAGATTTTATTTAATAATGTACTTATGTGATGGTTATGTTACCGTACTACTTACGTGGTATTTATAAAATATATTTATAACATTTTTGCTTAAATTAAACTACTCCATGGAATTAAGCGTCTGCAATTTTGAAATACGTGCTCTTAAATTTGGTAACTTTTCAAAAGAGTTAGTCCTATATATAACTAGCCTGGGAGATTAACGTGATCAAATAGGGCTAGAAATAAGTGCACCCAAGTTGCTTAGTATTCTATCTATGTCATAGAGCTGCATCGTACGTAATTTAGTTATCACTAACACGATATCGGTGTGTCCGTCGTGTGATTACCTACTACGTTTGTTTCTATATTCTATAAATTAGGCTCGGTGGTGTCAGTGCGGCGTGGGTGCGAGGTGAGAGGGAAGTCGCATGCGCGAGCGCAGCCTACGCCTGGCTCGTGCCGTCATTTATACAGCCTCTTGTTAGGAAATACAAAAAAGAAATGCACGCGGTTGTACCTCCGTAACCTCGCATTATTGACGGCTTAATTGAAAGTACGTATCAGCCGGAGCGTTGCCATTTTTTTTTTTCAAGTCGGGTTTTTGGAACTTTTTGAGTAAAAGAAGCGGGATTCTTTCGTCGAAAGCGGGACATAGTACAAAAACATAATATATAATTAATCAGAAGTTTTAAAAATTTATATTTTTACTTATTTGAATTCAAATTACGTTGACGTGACAATATATCGCAAAAATAGCCAGAGAAAATGTATTTTATTAAAAATAATAATATCTTAAATCAGATTTGCCAAATAGTTGAGTCTTATTCGTCTTCTGAATAAAAAAAATAACGGTCGGTCGAGTTATCCCCGAAAAGCGGGACCGAGCCTGTCCCACGCGGGACATTTAATTTTGATTTAAAAATCGGGACGTCCCACCAAATCTAGACGTCTGTCAACGCTGGTATAACCTATCTTCTTTTTCACACGTAAAGAACTTTGATGACGCGCAAAGTAGAAACATCAGTAAAGGAAAACATCCTGATAAAACCCAAATACCCGAGGGTTATTTCGGAGGTAATGTGATCCATCAAAACGGACCGAGCCCCGTGATGGATATGGCCTAAGCAGTGGTAGAGTTATTAAGTTTCCTTTTCCTGTTCGTGATTCAGCGATGAATCACCAATCGAAAGGGAAATTTCCTTTTTCAAACTCAAACCGAAATCAGTTGGGTACCTACTCAATAGTACTCAGTAGACCAGGCGGTCTCTTGCAGAAGAGGCCTCCCACTACTAAAATATTCATAGCTTATTTAATTACTTAAGCCTTCCTCGTAAATCGGCCTATCTATTGATGAAAACCGAATGAAAGTCCGTACAGTTTCAGAGATTAAATATGCGTGAACTTATACTCAGATAGAAGTGACGAGTCCAGGGATAAAACGTAACATAAAATTATCATACTCGTATGTACTCGTACCTTGGTCAGATCTGTGGTCTCATAATTCTGTAAGTAGCTATGCACACCTACCAACTTACCTCATAGCTAAGAGGTAAGTAAATAACACTATATATTGACACGCTTTTATTATTATTTATTGGTCAATATGATCACTTTTAAGTTATTTGTAGCCTCCTTAGATAGGGATCAAACCAAATGTGGAATTTCACCAAACTGTGACATTTCACCAAAATAAAGTGCATCTCACACGATGGGCCATTTCTCAGAACCTTATAAACCGGGTGGTCCCTCATGTTTTATAGTGGTACTTTATGTCAAAGTATTATAGCACCTCTTGTTTCCCGACACTTACAAAGTACGTACCTACCCAAATTCTTTAATTTATTTGTACCTAAACACATTAAATCACTTGGTTAAGTAACTATAAAGAACCGTTTTAAAAGAGGATATTTTCACAATTTGTTTCGCAATTGGATCAAAACATTTGATCGGAAAGTGTATTGTTTTTAATCGAAATCATATAAATATAAGGTATGAAGATTGCTACTTCAATTTGTTTTGGAAAGAGATACCTACGTTTGTTTAATAAGTGGGTGGATATTCGATCTCACCTTAATTAGGGATTGCCTGGGGGATTATTGTAAATAATACCTGTAAGCGACACGAACCTTTTTAGTGTAACGAACCTTTTTTTTTGGTTAGGAAAACCTTTTTGGTTCGAAAAACTTTATTTATAAAACTAGATAGTAAAAAGGAAAAAACAAAAGGCGGGCCTTGGCCTTTTTTTCAGGTAGTTGTTTTATTTTCGCCAAACTAAGTTCTTTTCTAATTAGGATATATTTTTACTTTCTGAATTACCTGTTTTTCATTCGAGAGAGACCCGCCTCTTCTACAATACCTATAAAAAACTCTTTTGTTAATAAACATTTATTTCTATCAATGTCTACTAAAATAGATCTTAATACTTACTCCAATTCTGACCAAAAACAATTCGTTGTAGGTAACATAACTATTTTAATATACTTACTTAACAATAACTTATAAAAAATACAAATCGAAACTAAAGGTCAGTTAGATATGGAAATAAGTGTGAGTATGGGTAACTACTAGCAGCACCCCGCGCTTACTATTATCCCACAGGGCCGTTCAATTTTACGCACTAAAAAGTATTCTATGTCCTATTCCAGGATCTAAAGGAAGTAAGAAGTTGAATAACTTCTATTCCTTATGTACCTTATCTACTAAATTTCATCAAAATCCGTTAAGCCGTTTCGGCGTGAATATAGGATAAACACACAAACGTACAATGACAAAAGCTTTCGCATTTATAATATTAGTGAGATATCTAGTAGAGACACAGAATAGATAGTACTGAAGAGGTAACATAAATAAGTAGGTCTTTTAATTATACTCGGAGATACCAAATTAACTTGCTCATTTGGACAAAGCGAAGCATGAGTTCTGACTTGTTATTGTTTTTAGAATAAAGTAGCCTTGGTAGGTAGGCCTGGCTTATATCCAAGAAATATTGTTGTTCTTAGAAATGTCCGGAATCATGCAGTGTTATTGAGATGACGATTAATTCCGGTTAACCGCAACACTTTGCAACAGATACGCATTTAAGCAACGAATGACAAAAGAAATCGTTTGTATCATACCTACATAATGCTAATGACCATTGCAGCAATTATTTAATTCTAAGAAGATATCCTAATCAAGCCAGGGTTTATGCGTTGTGACGAATCTCTAAATATCGATGACGTTATATAAATGAACGCAAGAGGAAAATTTAACCTTGCCTTTTTGCTTCTAAAATTCGTAGGTATGCCAATCCACCAATCTACCTACTAATTAGATAATACAAAATTCTAATAACAAACTATTTATAAGATTTTTGTTATAAAAGTTAGCGATAATATCAAGGAATATGATCACAAACTGTTGCAACCTGAAGCTTGTAAAACCGCCCTAGCTAGCAGGTAATAGAATCTAAAAACCGGCTAAGTGCGAGTTGACTTGGGCACGAAGGGTTCCTTTATTCCTTATCATTCATCTATAAAACGAGCAAAAATATCACGTTTGTTGTATGGGAGCCTTCTTAAATATTTATTTTAAACAGTTTTTTAGTTTTTGTTGTTATAGCGGCAACAAAAATACACCATCTGTGATTTTTCAACAAATTCAACTGTCTAACTATCACGGTTCATGAGATACAGCCTGGTGACAGACGGACAAACAGACAGTGGAGTCTCAGTAATAGGGTCCCGTCTTACCCTTTGGGTTCGGAACCCTAAAAACCGTCTGTTCATAGAGATATAAGTCGTGGCTAGTACCGGTGCAGACTCGATGTACATCATTTTACTATCATCAAAGACAGCGCAGTCAACGGCATGTTGAACGCTGTCAATCTGGCTTCATGACTTGATATCAGTTCAATTAAGAACTCTGTTGAGAGGTTGAGAATCAATTTCCCAATAGGTAGAGATGTCACCCGCTAGTCGCGTGTTTGTGACAGGAAGCGCGTCTATCGTAAATTAATCGTGATGGCTTCAAAATAAAATTGCTGAACCGGTTTGGCGTGTGCGACCGCTGACCGCCCGCGCCCGCACCGGAAATGCTCGCCCGCGCCAATGTTGTTAGTGAAACTTACCACATCTTGAGTATGGTAGTATTTTCGGGTTTTGAGAACAATTTTAGATTTTTATTTAGATCAGGCTCCAACGACAAGGTATAATTTATACGCGTGCCTCGTTGAACCTTGAATAAGAAAAACCCTGGATACTAGATCAAAATTGATCGACAAAAAAGTCTAATAGTGTGCAATAAAAAAAATAGCTTTGGAATGATTTTTATGGCAAAATCATTATTTTATTGGATTTTATTATTTAAAAGGCAAAATAATAAACGGATTTGTCTAAAACATTTTTTTAAGTTAGTAAATCGGTCTATTTTTATCAACACTAAATTGGACCACTTCGGAGTAGTCAAAATTTGTAAAACAATTTACCACTTTGACCACTGTCTGAAATCAAATCAATTACGTAATTTTTTTTAGTTTTTTTTTGAACTTATAAATCACTGATGTCCTATATTGGCTGCGTTTGAATCGCATTAAGTAGGTTTAGTTTAGTTTGGCTGGAATAGAAAACTAGCTGAATGCATTTCGCTAAAGTGTTGCAAACGTTTGTGAAAAGCCGAAAGCTGGGGCTTCCTTCCGGTCGCCCACTCTACACCCACGCGTGACTGTCGCCCCCGCATATACACCAATCAATTCGACCACAAACAACCTATAGCTTTTGTCCTCGACTTTATTCATGCTCTTCCAGTTTCCAATCGTTAGGAAACATTTATAATAATATAATAATAATAACGCGTCACGATCTCATAGTCTAGATCCCAACTCCCAACTAGGATTCCCTGTCTCTAGGAAACCAGGCACTACGAGTGTCATGGTCCTACAAACATCCAGACTCAGAGAAAATATCTGTGTTTTACATAAATTTTAGCCCAGTGCGGGAATCGAACCCATAACCTCACGCTTCTCAGTCGGCTCATCACCCTGATTCGTCTAAAGGCAGTTGGACTGCTCGTATAAATGTTTTACTTGGTAGATTAAGAGTAATCCATTTTATAATGTGTTAGATATTAATAATCCTTTACGTTTAGTTATCCAAGAGATTGCATTGTTGCATTGATTACTGTTACTATGACTATATTTAATACTATTATATCGTTATTAAATGTACTTATTACAAATATGCAGAATAGTATAGAGTAGAAAACTCTTTATTGTAAACCAAAAAAATAAACACAATACAGAAAAATTACAATAGGTAAACAAGGGTAGTACAATGGGCAATCTTATCGCTGAAAGCGATTTATTCCAGACAACTTGATGAGTAAATAAGTAGTAGGTAATAGTGGATAACACCCTAACTCTACCCACTCAGATATAATAATATAAGTAAGGTGATATGCTAGTTTTCCCAGTCAAGTGTTAATAACACTGAACTTGGATTAGGCACGTTCACAGTGCATAATTTTCAGTAACATTCGCAGACATAGCCAATCGAGTCAAAAGAAAATGATAAGTCTGTATGCCTACGCGGTGTTGCACAATCTTTTCATTAACAATTTATGTGTACCCGCTAAGTGGATAAGGCAAAGTGCGTTAGATAAACCGACATAAAGAGAGTCTATTGCGTTGCATCGCCAAATACAGAACCGTGTCTCAATGGCCGCGACAGCAGCCACGTCATAGTTAAATCGAACGAAGGCTAACTGGAGGCGTTATGTACAGCCGAAGCAATTAAATTAATTAATTATTTCCTTTCGAATTCGCCTGAATCTCAAAAGTAGATAAACCAAGATAAAGCGTTATTTCGTTCGGCTATGCTAATGTATGCCTTTTATGATAAAATCAATGATACCTTGTGAGTTGATTTAAATTTATTAGACTGTTGCGATTTGCTCTGCTTTGACCAGTTATTTTTAGAAAACCGTTACGTGAAATATGTCATTTGAGTTATTTATCAGTCTACAAACAAGTTAAAGAAATAAACTTTAATAAATAATTACCGTTGCCGTATATTAATGTTACAAAAGTGTCGTGTTAGTTTTTATAGCACGACCGTAAAGTTGTGAATTGTTGTTTGCATCTACGTTCTGCTTAAAGGAGTAGAAGTGGAGAAATTAGTGTCGATCCCTGAGTAGTAAGGTAGTGGTTCCCTGATTTTAACCAAACAAGTGAAACCGGGTGTAGCTAGATTCATAATGTGGTAGGTACCTATTGGTGGGTTCTGGGTGATGCTGTAACTGTTATGGACAGGCGTAGCGCTTACCATCACGTGAACGACATGTTCGTCTCGTTACTGAGTCTATAAAAAAAAGTTTTTGTATAATACTAGTAAGGATACTAGGAAAGTACGGAATATACAAGTGATTCGTAGACCATGTGCACTATGCCTACTAGCTCCCACAGTGTTGGCAGTGCCACGGTGGCATTGCCCCGGTGGCATTGCATTGTAATGCTGATTTGACGAGCTAACTAAAACCTTTTCAACCTATTCAACAAAACCAATTCACAAAATCCAATAAGTCCAGTGAAATCCAGTTAGTTCGCCAACTAAGCGTAATTGATTGCAGTGTTTGTTTTTTGTCAGGCTCACATCGGTACCAACTTATTTAGAAACCGACCCTACAATTCTCTGTGTCTAGAAAATCAGGAATCACGAAGTCAATGGTTTCACAAACACATTCGAACATGGTTCAAATTGCGACACAGTGAGAAACTGAACCTTACAAATTAAAAGCCTCACAAATTGTGTATGTCAGTCGCATGTTGACATTTGATGTTAGCAAGGTTTGTTGGCAGTCGGTCGGCCGTGACACACCAACGTGCGTACGCCACGAATTTGCTGTTCATTGATAAAAACGCCCACTCTCGTCTCTCGGAGGTTCCATTCACCGGCGCCAGTGGTTGTGCAACGCGCATGCGTCGCAGCCAGCACCCCGCGCGTCTCAACTCCCCCTTGGACCTTTATTCAAAGCACCACCAAAGTCGTATTAGCAGTATGGATACACGTTATTCATAGCATCCATCGCAATACAGATAAACATGTATGAATAAAACTGTACTCTCTCTCTCTCTCTTTGTATGGGATGTTTGGTAAAATTGAATTGATAGTATTTTGTATGTATGTAGTTACACATAAGTACTTGAAAGATTCGAGGCATATGATATGTATATTCACGTTTTAGTCGCAAATTTTATTCTTGATACTTATATTAGACCGCCCATTGTACTACCCTTGTTTACCTATTGTAATTTTTCTGTACTGTGTTTATTTTTGTTTCTGGTGTACAAAAAAGAGTTTTCTATTTCTATTCTATTCTATATTATAATTTGATGATTCACTGCTGCCAGATGGATGAGCTCTGCGGGAAGACGCGGTCGCAGAGCGTTTCACCTAGCCACCATTACATTTCCGAACTACTCTACCTAAGTATAAAAAACTGGTAGCCAACAAACCTAGTCAATAGCCATACTGCGTTTATACAGCTGCACTACCTTCCGCAACAGTTGTCACTACTTCGCTAGAAAACGTGGATTCTGTGTCGATCATTGATTGCGTCGCTTGACACGTGGCTGCGAAACAGTTTGACCTCTCGCCGGTTTCATTCATGGAATAGATTTTTATTACGGAAATACTCAATATGATTTATTATTCAATGAAACACCACTGCATAATAAATAGACACTATTATAAAAATACCACGTACCTACCAATGTGTTTCTGTAAAAGCATAATTATGCACGTAATTATCACTCGCTTTTCGGTGAATAAAAAAACATCGTGAGGAAACCCACATATCTACCCGAGAATGATTTCGGAGGTAGATATGTTATCCCTCCTCACGAAAGTAAGGGGACTTGTTTAGTGGCGTAGTGCTTACCGCTAGTGAAGCGAGGTGCCCCATTACCCCAGTCCTAACATCTCGACAGCAACATGCCTAAATAGTTGACAATAATTTAAAGTTCTATCTAATCTAATCTAAACTCATTACCTACGCACTTATTACTTAATAGTTAAGTTACTACCTCTCCACGCTGTATGGCAATACTTTTTAATATTAATCCAATTTCATTTCATCTGATATCAGCTTCAGGGTTTTGGTTTTTTGACGTTTAGCAATACCTCCGATAATATTTCTCGTATCTCTACTGCGTTTATTGGTTACAATTTTTTTTTTTTTAATTATTATTTGTTTGAGTGACGAAACGAGCAAGTCGTTTACCTAATGGTAAGCGCTACGCCTGCCCGCTGTTTCTTTCGCTTAACTAAAAAACCTTGCTACAAGCATTTCGTGATATTTAATTAAGTTCCTCTTCTCTAATAAGTAGCGTTTATTAGTTTTCTAATCTACTAATCCACTCATTTGTCACGATTAAATACAAATCTAGTTAAATACATAAAGTCGATGTTAACGATGCTCTTACATCGCGAACATTAAGAACACCATAAATGGTTGAAGGGGATCTCTTCCGAGATTATCGTTTCGTATAGCCTATCTCGTAATATTATATCAGTGGGACATGGTAAAATAGGGTACCCATGACGCATTTTAAACAAATAAGATTAGGCAGGCATTTCAAATACATAAAAAATATTCGTCTTTTTTCTATAGACGCCTTTCCAAAGTTAAATTAAATATTGACATTGCTGGAAATATACACGACAAACAATTTTATCCAATTGCTATGTTATATAGAAAAGAGATAAAATTAACCAACTAAACAATTTGATAATTGGAAGAAAATGCTTACAATACGAGCGTTGGGTCGTTTATGTAGAGCGAGACCTACAATTTTATTTATGCAAGAAAACCGTTATTCTATATTTTCAGCCCAAATACAGAAATTGCAAGTACAACCGCACTCGCAACAGATATTATTTTAACATTTCTCAAAATCCAAAGGTTGGAACTATCCAAGAAATATAAATGTTTGGTGTCCCTAAGGTAGGAGTAACTTCGCTATCACATTAACGTCCAGAAGAGTTATGCTTCGGATCGCATTAATTGATGTTAAATTTAAACAGATTTACAGGCACTTAGAATAATCCAGCCTTATTACAGTCACGTGTCGCAACCGGCCAGTAATTACCCGTTTGGTAACTGGTAGTTATATTTTAATTCAGATCGGCCAATGGAAATAATTGGATGTTTTATAACTGAGCTCGAGTATCGTGGCACTAGTTGATTGTATTGATAGTTGGTTTCCCGAGTTTAAGATTGTTTTGAGCTAATGTTGGTAACACTTGTATGGCGGTTGAGGCTGAGATTCCTTAAACTATACCAGATTGAATGAGCGATTTCGTAGAGTGTTAGCTCAGTAGGTTCCGCCTTCGGCAGCCAAATATGAGTTTGATGCTCACTCTAAATAATGGGCGTAAGCTTTTAATAAAGGTAATCGTTAAAAAAAGTCACGGTTCTATAAAGTAGTGTACAAAAAATTCTCGGGAGTTTTGGAGAGAATACGTTATGGCACGTTTTATGAATTTGTATCATTTGCCCACACTTGTACACTTTAACGAACACTTGATGGTTAATATTCCACCAATTATTACATAAGAACGCACGGAGAAACACAAGTTTGAGAAATACATACAAATACAACAACGTCACATCCCCAACCCAACCATTATTCACGTCCTAGAAACAACGAATACCCAATGCAAGCAATTTGACTTAAAATTAGGTCATGTCACCTTTTTAGGCCACATGCTATCATGGACCTAGATTCGTTAATGGTAGCTCTTCAACGCCACCCACGAACCAGCTTGTAATTTATGAATAGTTTAGCGCTGAAGATATCAATTGTATTCACACCTACAACATTAGAGTAAAGACCATTGTAGACGAATTACTCAGCCTACGGATTGATGCTTAAAGAAGCTTGAATGACAAAATTTAAGATAGGTATAACATTAAACGTATAGAATAACTGTAAAAGCAGCATTGAAAGAGGCCCTTTCAACGCTACTTGAGTAGTGGGCTATCTAATTTCATAGTGAGGTCAAAGCTTCTTAAATATGTCAAAATATAATATAGTTCATCACACCCTCGGGCGATTTATAAAACCCTCTTGTCATGAGCGCGTGCGGTTTCTATTCACTATCTAAAATTGTGTTCTTTCACAAGTTTTGAAGGAATATAGAGTTTGTTAAACTGTTAAATTGAATAAGCAGTTCAGTGCTCTCATTTAAAAGTGTCCATCTAAATGAAGTTATAACGTATCTTCATTACAGCAAGTAATCGCGTTACTTAAATACAGGTTGACGCACCTGAACCAGTTCGTAATTAAGAATACATTTATATTCATTAAAAGGCATTAAAACTTTCCTCCGATACACTTCCAATAAGGTGGCTTTGGTTAAGTGGTACGCCTCTATCTGCTTGCTGACGACACAATTAGGGACAGCGAATATCTTGTCGCTTGAGCTTTGAAGCTTGACCACGTTTGATGGCCAGTGAAGGTCATCAACTTTGTGTGTTTTAAAAATATTTAATTCAGATAAGCACAAGTTCTATAAACTTTGTTTATTACAAAGGCCTTATTTGAACAAGTTATCAGCATGGTCAGTGAGAATATAAAATTATTTTTCAGGTCACATCAAGACAACCATGACGCAATTCCCTCTCAAAACTCGCATCGGATTTGAATCTGAATGGCCTGAGAATATTTCGAATTTGCAACAATTTATTCATAAATTGGTATTTCACTTTGAATGATACAAGGCGCAACTACTCACTTCATAAATTCAATTTCAAAGTAAATTAACGTCCTGCGGCTGCGTCTGCATATTTTTCGTAATTTTTGTTTGATTTTTGTGTGTTTCGCTTTGAGGTTAATTTCTTGGAAATCATTTTGCCACCAAAGACACAAATATACCTATTTTTTACATACTTAGCACTGAAGTTCCTGATGTTGGTGAAGCACCTGGAAGTCTTCAAGGCACGAGTGAATAAGGTACTTCTAGGTAAGCGTGTACCATCGTAGACCGCATTGTCACTTACTATCAGGTGAGATAGTGGTCAAACGCGAGCCTATTTACAAAAAAAAAGTTGCGTTATTCATGTCTGAAATAAATCTGAAAGAGTTATTTGTAATTTACCTGTCTTATTTATATCGCTTTAGTTGCTAACAAATAAGTTAATTCACTTTGTATTGTAAAATGTACAAAAAAATGTTAACTAAAATGTTCAGTCATAATTCAATGAGATTAGCCGATCTTCTACAGAGAAGATCGGCCAACGAACCTAGCTCCGCAAAGGTCTTCAATGTCCATTAACTTTACACCTAAAAACTCCCATTAGCGTGATGTAACGGATGATTTATTATTGCTCAGTGTCCCATTCAAGTGTCACGACTACTTGTCGAGATTGCGCGAACTTACCACCACAGGTCAAGGCTTTATTTTTGTTCATATTATAATACAAGAGCCTGTCGCTCAAACCTCAGGCAGGCCCAGGGTCAAAAAAGCTGGATATTCAAAATTAAATACCCAGTTGGATATTCAACATCAACCATTTATATTTTAACGCTTTGAACGGGAAATGTCCCATTACATTTATGCAAACAATAATTTTGCGAGATTGGGAACTATGATATCGCATGGAATAAGACTTTCCGCGATGGTAACTTCTAAAAGCTAATGATAGCCTGCAGGAAGTGAGAGGCCGACGGTGCGAACGAAACAATAATGGTTGATTTAAATTTAACTAGTTACTGGAACGTTGAGTGCAACCATTGTGGAATCGTTGCTGTAATTGTATGCCTACTTTGATTTTATAGCTTTGTCAAGTTATTAGCAGTAATCGGATAGTTAAACTGAGTTCCAAATGGAGCTAGTGTTGAAACTAGAATGGAAGGTATATACTTCAAGATGTAACGTGTAGTGCACAGTGCTTCGAATCTTTTAGTTTAATGTCTTGTTAAAAGAAAGTCTTTGACTTTGATTTGCTGAAATATAATGTGAAGGTACTGGATCCAGTGACTCTCCCGTTACAAATGATCCATACAGTTGGCGAATAATGCGTTTGTTTTGTAAGTCGCGTGCTACAAGCGGGGGCGTTCGTTATGAATGGACGCGCGTGATTCACTGAGGCCCATTCATAAGAGGCGCGTGCGCATCATACGCCGGGAGATTCAATGCCACTTACGAGCAATCTCCAGACTGCTGTGGCGCAAACATCTGCTTGTCATTGAGTTAATTGAATAGATACATTGTAAGAAATAGGACATTTGACTTGAGAACTGAATGGTCATTCATAAATAGTGTCAACCCGTACCCACCTCACATTTAATTACTATCAACACGCCTCTAAGCAATGCATTGATTAAGTAGGCATGACATGTACTCATTATAATAATTAACTCTAACTTTTTATAATATTAAGACAATGATTGTACATCATAAGTTCATAACCCTTCATTAAGTTCTGAAAAAAGTTTTGACTTGGCTCAATATTAAAGTTCTCTGATCGGTCATCGCAGCTTCAATACAAGCGCCACGTATCTACAGTTCGTTCGACTCGAAGGCAAAAGGTTATGAGATTTCAACCCATAGATTTGCTGATAGCATTTAGCTGGACGGGTAATTGTTTGGTGAGCGGGCTATTAATTTTATATAATGGCTTTAAGTCCACATTTAAGTGACCTAACGAAAATAATGGTGGTGGGGAGCGATATGATGCTATTCAAAACGTTTTTATGTTTCACAAAAAGCTCGCATGATTTATCAGCTTTTGATTTATAAAAAAGTAAGTATTTCTTGAGAATTCTGCGCAGTACAATACCTACTATACAGTGCAGTAGTTAGTTTAATTTTATGATACACTAGCTGCGCCACGCGGTTTCACCCGCGTAGTTCTTGTTCCCGCGGGAATATGGGGATAAAATATAGCCTATGTTACTAGCTGTCAATGTAGCTTTCCATTAAAAAATAAATTTCAAACTTCTAGCTTCAAAAATGACGAAACTTCCATACAAACTTTCATCCCCTATTTCAAACCCTTACAATGCTTCTTTTTTCGCGATAAAAAGTAGCCTATGTCTTTTCCTAGGCTCTAGACTATCTCTGTACCAAATTTCATTTCAATCGGTTCAGTAGTTTAGGCGTGAAAGAGCAACAGACAGACAGAGTTACTTTCGCATTTATAATATAAAGTAAGGATTTTATTTAAAACAAACACTAAATGAATAATAATAAAAGGTAAGTAATAATAACGCGTCATGATCCACTGATAATAATTAAACTGGTAAAAAACTGAAGCTGTGAATAAACTGTTTTTGGATTACATTTGAAATCATTATAGAGATCACCCTTTTAGAGATGCAGTTAACAAAGTGAAACAGGTCGACTAGCGATAGGCTCCACATAGTTGCCGATTCGGTAAATGGTAATCGTATCTGATACTGATCGGCATTAGCCGCTGATATATTTATTACAAAACATTTGCATGAACACAAACATACTCAGTACAAATAGAAAAGTTTCCGTTGGAATCGGCTTAATAAACCGCCGTATATAAAAGGCCGGGTTAGATAAGCGATAGGTAAACAATAAATAGTGTAACAAGGCATTCCAATATGTTTACAGTTTAAACAGTAAGAGATAAGTGCAGTCTGGACTCCGCCCGTAAGCCGCTCAGAAATCTTTCGCAATGTAAACAAGATCCGATTAGATCTGTCCGTGGATAATCTAGACTTATTTATTAACACCTGTTCGAACCTATCCAATATTCATATTTCATTATAGGAAATATGCGAGTACAAGGCACCTAAAAGGGACGGGCTTGTTTCTATGCAGTGTGAAGTAGAACCTTGATTGCGTTTCACTCTTTGCATAGAATGTCCGTTGGGAATTATGTGTCAGCTTCGTTTCATTTGAACGTGTTTTTTTACTAATTAACTTTTTTATACCCTTGAATTTTTCAAAGAAGTCATGAGTAACGATATTGTTTGAAGAATGAGAGCGCTTTGAAGTCTTTTGTACGGAGCCCGGGGGCGTAATCTGTAAATTATTAAACAGGTTGACCGTCAATTTTCAAGTTCATATCTGTTTTCGGTCACGATCACATCGAAGGCTAACCGCGTGATAACCATGCTAGTTTATTTAATGCTCCATTGAATTTCTGGTTATCAACGTAACTTGGTTAGAGCATATCGTACATCTGGGTAAGTGAGCAGCCCCATAAAGAAGGCAGCTGTCCCAGAGATGGTTATCTCCTAACTACCTGTCTCTAGTTCGCAGCTTGTGGTAAGCCCTGACTTTTACCGACGTGGTACAGCAAATTGTGAAAAGTTAGTACAAGTTGCGCGCTGGAGCTAAATTGAATGAAAATGTTAGTTATTCTGTAAGTGGGATTAAAATCATGATTGTATTAAGTATTATTAGGTAAAGCTAAGAAATCAACGATAGGTTTTTGTTTACACTTTCACAAATGAATTCACGTAGGCTTGTTAGCACTGGTACCTATCACGTAGATAAATGCATATCGTAATATAATTATTTACCGTTATCGATATCTAGAACAAAGAGGTTTTTACTTTCCTTTTTACAACTACTTTAGGCAAGGGTTTTAGTCGCCCTATTTTGTAATTTCGAATAGAGTTTTCAAACATGTCTGTCTCATGTCCTGACTACATTTGATTTCTAAGCCTTAGAATTTTTACTAGAAAATTGAAGAGATCACCACTTTGATGATTGCGCTTGTTACATAAATAAATACATAGCTAATCAAAAGTAACAACTGGACCAGTAAAGTGTGTCAGAGTCAGTAGTTGGCACAGATTGTTATAAAATGGCCGCTGTTTACGCCTACACGCGTGTTTGTGAATGGACCATGATGCCCAGGTTCCAATTTAAAATTCTAGGTATTGATCTGTTCGATATAGATTGAATACAGTTCGTATTGAACTGAAAATATCGATAATAAAACGCATTTATGATAACGATATCTTTTTTGATCTGAATGTGACGTTAAGTTTATTGTTAAGAACCAAAAATAACTAGGAGGGTAGATGTTTAAGAGGAGACCTGTATTTGGGACAATTTTCGAAATATTATGTAGTTATTTAGGTACCTATTTTTTTTAATCGCTTTCAGCGATGAGACCGCCCATTGTACTACCCTTGTTTACCTATTGTAATTTTTCTGTACTGTTTATTTTTGTTTCTGGTGTACAATAAAGAGTTTTCTATTCTATTCTATTCTATTTTATGTAAGTATACTGATGGTATTCAACTTTTCGAGAGGATGTAGAATGGATAAATGTGATTAATATACTATATATAAAGCTTTTATTATATATATTTGACTATTTGCACCTCACTATCAGGTAATGTGGAAAGATTTGTGTGGCTATTTGTCTGAGCGGAGCATCATTTTTGATCAATCCAATTTTTCAACAAATGGCTGATGACTTCTCCAGGTCGTTTGGATGAAGGGATTGTTATGTATTCTAATGTTACATCCAGAACTGATGTCTACAGTGCTATACGAGCGGATAAAAATTGTGTCTAAACGGACCTAACTCACGTTGTATCGGACAAAGACTTGCACGCTTCGACACTTAATTAGGTACTACTAATTTAGACTTTTTTATAATAGATTATCTTAACTTACATCCCATTTCATCCCAGTAGTTGGCACGGGTTGGTATGGGCGCATGCGCACGCCTACGGGCCCTGTTCATGAATGGATCACGAGCCAGGCCTCGGCGTGGTGACGTTGCGCAGCCTCGCCTACGGACACCGAGCAGTGGAGGTCGCCAACTTTCATTCATAACTACATAACACGAGGTTGCAGTCTCATAATCTGATAATTATTGAGGAAATTAAACTATGCAAAAGTTATCTTCACACTTGCGACAGTTATTACTGAAATGCCGAATAACTTATCGTAAAAAGACAATATGTAGGAGTATAAGATATTTCTCACATGAAAACAGCTTGTAGAGTTGGGTAAATTATTTAATTTTATTTAAAAAAAAACACCACCTCAACTTTTTTCTTTCTTTTTCTTCTTTTCTTGTTTTCTCCCACTTTACTCCACACAAAATAATAAGCAATCCAGAAAATAATAAATTCAAAAGATAGCATAGCATAAACCTTTAAATAGGTTTACCGTATTTGCTACATATATGTATTTGTGTATATGGACCAGATCGACCCAAAGCCGGGATGAATGGCGTAAGAGGGAGGAGGCTTATGCCCTGCAGTGGGTTGGATGAGCTGCATATGATGATGATGATGATGACCGTATTTGCTAGATTTCTATAACTTTGTAAGACTTCGAATCATGAAACTTGATATTGAATAACCTTTGAGGACTGCCTATTACTAATATTATTAGTTGATCTGGTAAATTTGGCCCCAATATTTTCAACCTAAATTAGCAGCTACGCCCTGCTGCTTTACCCGGATTGACTATGATGATAAGTTGTAGATCATTATGAAAAGTGTGCCTTTCCCGATTCTAAAGTTTTATACTAAATTTTCCTCGAAATCTGTTTAGCCGTTTCAGCACTGAGTGCAATCAAACATACACGCACACAAACTTTCACATCACACTCATGAATATCTATCTATTCTAAGTTTTTTTCAATTCACACGACCATTAAATATTTGCCAACAGTTTGTATTACAAATTTTATACTTGCAAACAAACATTTATCAAATCCACGGAAGCATGTGAAATAGGCAGAGAGGACGCGATGAAATTGAGAATGTGCTAAACAGGAACACTTATACCGTGTATTTTAACACTTTTCTTCATTGTTTCTCTGACATGGGTACAGTTAAATAACAGCACTATTCAAAAGACGGGTGCTTACACAGCAAATTATTGATGGAAATTATTTTAACACATTACGAATATCTTAATAACTTACACAAACATTGCAACTTCACTGTATGCCCAGAGCTTGCGTATCTACAAAGTTTGTTGGGAGAAAACGATAACCAGCCTTCGAAACGATCGTCTAATAAACGTTTTAAATCATCTAGCCGGACAAGTTCGGGTCGTCGATGGCGTCCAAAATATTCCCGTCGTTCATTGACACGTGCCAAACCTGTTTTCGGGCGAGTTTTTACTCAATGGCCGCTTCCTTTGTGAGAGTAAACATATTCAAATGTTGCGATTAATTCATGGCTAGATAGTGCCTTGCTTTTATGAATGGAAGCCAATGTGCATTTGTGTGGGTGAGCGTTACAACACGTGCACACACAAGCACCTAGATTTGCATACCCGCCCGGCCGAGACACGTGCTGCCTTCGTTTTGAGCACAGTTACCTCTTCAATATTCGAGAAGTTAATTTTAAATGTAAATGGTATTTGAAAGTCAATAGTTTATAATGCAGCCAGGAAATGAGATCTTCAATGTTTGCAAGCTCATCTTCTCTTATGCCGTCAGATCAGAAGTGACGCATTGTTCTGTTCATTGGCCCTATTTCAGAACACTATATCAAATAAGAAAAACACGTTGGTTGGTTATGCATCTAAAGAAATGGATAGCCAACCAACGTGTTTTTCTTAATTCACCTGTATACACAGCGCTTATGAATAGTCGGTCGTTGAGTCGTCTTTACTGTCAGACGGACAAACGGACGAAATCCCCCGTGATTACATATTCATTTTGTGCAATACTCCTTATACTCTGAAATATCCTTACATCATGTGGCATTGAGCAAGCTTTAGTGCGCTCGTTATGCAAGTCATTAGAGACAGGCTGTCGCAGTATCAGCGATGCTCATTGTGTCATCTCGACTTCATCTTCATACAAAGGGTAGCGTGAGCCACAAGCAGGTTGTTAGTATGATTTACATAGCCTATAGATAATTATTCTCGTTTTTTAAATATACGTGTATACAGGTCCTACCAATATCAAATCAGTAACTATAACACCTATTAAGAGAGAGCCTTGTGTTTGGCCAGGTCCTTGCTTCCTAATATTAACTTATTTGAATGAATGGTCCCAGCGAAAGACCAGCGCTGGTTGTTCGCAACCAGCATCATGCTGAGTTGGGGCCCATTTGAGACACCTTTCCGATTGTTTATTTGTAATTTTGTATTTGTTTTTTGTGTTGCAAATAAATTTATTTTCTTTTCTTTTCTTCTTTGTAACAGGTGCAACAACATATTGCTTAGAGAAAGGTCTATTAAAATCAACAAATGATTGTATATAATACATACAGCCGCTGTGCGGGATGGACAGTTTTAGGTACTGACTATCCACTGTTTTTTCTCCCATCTATTAACAGAGAATAACGTAGGCGTTTCGTAACATAGCTTAGTTAAGTCTGTCAACTAATTATTATATCCCCAGGGCGTTGTAATAAAGACGGCCAGTCTATTAATGGTATATTTATCTTATCAGGATCTTATAAATCATAAACAACAACAGAAAATAATAAATAAAATAACAGAAAAAACAAATACAAAAAAAGGTAAATTAATAACAACACCTTTTTTTTTATAAATAACCGAGAGACCAAACTGAAAACCGATATCACAATAGAAAGTGTATCCCTACGACCTTTGAAACGGACTCATTAGAAGTAATATAATTTTTATGTTTAGATCACAAAGCTGCTATTTCAAGATCTGGCAATTATATTTTTCTTGGCGAAAATAATGAGGAGGCATGAAATATCAATTTGGTAGCGATATTTCATACATAACATAATAATGAAAAAATCTTAGCTAAGTCTTGTAAGTACCTATTTCTTAATATGATATGTAAAAAATCTTAACGTTCCATGTTTATATTATATTATTAAGTACATAATTTACCAATGTTTTGTTCCAAAGGAACACGTCCTTATTTTCTTCATTGTATTTCTAATTGAAGAGTACAGTGACAGAAACAATGTCTTGCACATAAGCGACGAGTGTGTCACGAGTCATTTCCGGCGCTTACGATGCTGCCTGCCACAATCCTCAATCTCGTGTTGCCACCGAGAATAATCACTGCTAATAATAATCTTCACTTTCAGAACCTTTAAGCCAGCTATCCCATACCTAGCAGTAAGGCTAATAGTGCTTACACATTATGAAGTTGTCGTGGGACAACTTTGGACTGTTAGCTTTTCACGTGTATTTATGATATTATCGTATATTTAGGACATGATTGGTCGTTATTGATTGTTAAAACCCTTATCAATAACCTATGGAAAGAAAAATTGGAAATGTTTACGGGAAAGTTTCCAAATTCGGCAAAAACTAAAAGTTGTTATTTCTATGGTATTTTGAATCATCCAAAGACAGTGTAAAGACTACGCTGACATAATTTTTAAGCTGTGCCATGGCTATAACTCATGATTCTAACCATGGATTATGCATATATTGACATTTTCTTTTAACTTTTTCACTTGGATTGGGATTAGTTTTTTTTATAGTTTTGGGGGAATACTGTAAGGTTGGTGTACGTATCTCTATTTTATTATCAAACTTGTGTTTCTTCGTATGTTAATGTCTAATATTGTTGGAATATTAACCATTTAGTGTTCGTTAACGTGTACCGGTGTGGGCAAATAAAAAAAACCCAAAAAATGACAATTTCGTGTTTTCTCCAAAACTCCCAAGAAGTTTCAGTAAAACACCCACAACTTTACCGAATACTTTGAATCTCAGTTTTGACTATACTAGTGACTGGGATTCGAATGTTTCACTTGAAAATATATAATTATGTAAAACTTTTTTATTTTTTAATAAGAAGGATTTATTGACAAAACTTAAATAACAAAATAAATAAAAGGAAAACTAAAACTTGAAAATAATTATGTACTTGAATCTGGCTAAATGCTCAAACAGTGCAAAGCAAAACTGAAAAAAAATAGGTTTTTAAGCAAACATTTTCGGTTAGCGTAGCTGCCACAGAGAGACCGGTCTAAAAACTTACCCTGTCTGTATAGCTTCGTTATTATGTTCGCATCTCATTTCCTCACTGAGCAATATATGACTCACAATTAAAACAAAATAAGGTTGGAGGCAATAAGCTGTGTTGGTGGAATAAAATAAACTCAACATGTGCATTGTGTAACTTTAGCCTCATCTATGGATTTCTGCCTTGCAGCTATTAGATAGCGCCCACAGTCTACGTTTAGTAAGTAACGATAAACACACTGTTAGTTATTTCGCAGCTAGGTATATAATTAGTATCTGCTAGCGTTTGTGATGATGTAGGTGTGCAATTTGGAGATGCGTTGCGTGTTTTTAATCGAATTTTGTCTTTGCTTTTCTTGCATATATTATGAGCTTTATCGATATCAAATATAGGTCATCAACCCATAACGTCCCACTGCTGAACATGGGTCTCCCCTCACTTTCGTGAGGAGGGTTAGGCCATAATACACCACGGGGGCCCGGTCCACACTGGGATTTGAAGTCACGACCTTCTGATTGGAAGGCGGACGTTCTCCCATTGGCTACCACCGCTTTTTCTTCAAATATAGGTACCATATGGTGATGGTATGTATATTAAAATTAATGTCAAGTAAACAACAAATCTTGTTCTCTGATACTTAGAGAAAGCCGTTGAACAAAACGCCGAAACTTTATACATGACTATAATTATTGTCCTCATGGTGGAACAAACAAACGGGCACTTGGGTACAGAATCATAAATTGAATCAAAGTTACAGTTACACTTTATATATGCCAACATTAACATCTTTTAGACGTTAAAAGCTAAGTAGTGGTACGATATTATCACTAAAACCTATAAACACAGGGTCATAATGTCAACACAATCCACGAACATAAAATAATCCCTTCAATTTATGCGGTCATGAGTGTTGTTTTAAGACTTAGAAAGTCATCTCGACATCGCCACATCTAATTATGCAAATGGTTACCTTTCTGGCCATTGTTGGTTGTCAATATTGTCGTATATGGGAGATTGTTGCAGTCTGTGTTGCCATATATGTCAATGTTCATGTCTCGATATTCGACAAAAAAAGGCAAGTAGGTTTTTCAACGTTTGGTTAGCAAGACAATTAGGTGGGTAATTAAAATTTTGAGCTTTTTATTTAGTTGAAACATAACAAGATTTAGGTGCATCTTCGACAGTAAATAACATAAGAAATATAAGCTGTGGGTTCGATTTCCGCACAAGGAAAAAATTTTTGTGATCGACAGTTATTTGCTCTGAGTCTGGGTTTTTTAAGACCATGGTCCTCGTAGTTCACGATTCCCTGGATACAGGGAATCCTAGTTAGGGTTCAGGATCTCTGTATGTGATCGTGACGCGTTATTTATTAAATTTATAATTTTAGATTAAACATAACATTTAACAACATATAGTAACAAAAATTAAACATGACATCGGGAAATTAATCTCACATAATTACAATGTGGGCAATCCCACGACTCAGCTGCTGCAACCAGAAAGCTACAGCAGGAGTGAATTTCAGCATAACACTTTGTTCGAGCTGATATTTTTTTCGTATTTATTTTCTATAACTTCATGACTCAGGGAGTTTTTCAGTGCTTTGCAATTGAATTTTGCTCCCTCTTTGCTGGCAACACATACGCAGCGACCACTGCTGTGCGTCGCGCCGGCGCCAAGCTCGAAAGCTAGAGAAAGATGCCATCCCAATTTTTTCGTTTCCATATCATTAGCTGACCGTATTCGATACAAAACACATTCGACCGGTTTTTATTATGTATTTATGCAAACTAAACGCGACCGCTGGACTGGACCTAATCGCACTGTCCAATCGTAATTGATTTCGTTATCAAATGTGTGCCCGACCATGTTTCCATTTTGGATTTAATAACCTGTATCGAATTTTGGTTAATCATTTTATAGACTAATTAGGAGGATCGCCTATTAATGTTAAACCATAAAAAAGTTGATTCGAATAAAATTAAAATAATTTTCGTCATTAAATGACACGTATCTTAAAAACACATTAATTACAAAACGAGTTGGATGTTTAACCTATGTATTACCTAAGGCCCACGATTATTTAGCACTTCCGTTCTTTTATTTACCGTAACCAAAATGGCTATTGAGACATCAGTCCATACATAGATGACTTCTGTTGAACAAGAAATTATTCACTCCTATCAAATAAAAGGGTAAACCGAAATGGGTGACTCTAGGTTGGCCATTCTAATTACAAAACGAGTTAATATGTACGTCTTACTTAATACTCTGTTGGTGCGTCGATTGTTTAGCACTTCAATTATCATCACCAAAATCGTCTTCATTAAGTTATCAATACCTACACTCACACTCAATACATGACGTAAAGAAAACATTGATAGTTGCGAAAGGAAGTAGTAAATTAGTAAAAGTAGTATATTTTTACCTACATAGTTACACTTAAGATCTTATAGAAAAAAAGGCGGTGATCTTTTTTTTTTTATTTCACTCAGTGACGAGACGAGCAAGAGCGTTCGCCTGATGGTAAGCGCCACGCCTGCCCATAACAGTCACAGCACCACCCAGAAGCATGCATTGCACAATCCTGCGCGGCACTGCATTGCGCTCGTCACCCTGAGACATCGGCTCTAAAGTCTCATATACCCAGTAATTTCGCTGGAAACAATGCCCTTCAAACCGAAACACAGTAATGTTTGCACACTACTGCTTGGCGGATGAATATCTGGCAAAGGTGTATCAACTCCCCCAGGCGGTCTCTTGCAGAAGAGGCCTCCCACTATTGAATCAAGGACCTACGGGAATAAGGCAGATTAAGTACAAGATAGTAGCGAATTTTTCTCTTTGATTTCGCTATATTATTCCAAAAAATAGTTTTTTTTTTATTATTTTCAATATCCGTCAATTAGTGCATTTGACATTTGATAAAAACTTTGCGGTAAACCAATGACGGAGAGTAAAGTGCGAATAGAATCGGTCGATGCGCTTCAAGTCTTTGACTATCCAAGCGTCAGTGGGCGAGTAACGGGTCGAACGGCGCGGCGCGGCGCCACTCGTTTGTCGAAGTACCTACATAACAGTTCACGGTGAAGCCTTTTGGCTGGACTCGCTGAGTGCTGATATTGTAGACAGGAACGATGTATTTATTTGGACTGGTTTCAAATGGTTACATTCTCGAATCTTGCTTTTACCGGCCCTTAAATTACCCCGTAAGGGGCTTCACGACAGTTTTTCTATTACTTCCATGGTAACTCGAGGCGGACACTAGAAAGAGTGGCCCTTTATTGGAAAAAATAAAGTAAAATATAAAGCAGCTAGGTAGGTATAGGTAATTGTTACTAATTATACCTTACGTATCTACATTTTCACCCGTTAACGCTATAAAGTTTAAACCACATAAAAACCAACGACAATAGTCCGTCCAAAAAGTACCTGTGAAATAATCTTCTCTGACATGAATCAAACTTGATTTACGTCTCTGACCCGTAATTTAATCGATGGCCTAAGCTTTTATCTGCAAACACGTTTACCCATTTCCATTGTTCACTGGCGCCACATTAATTTTTAAACCTAATAAAATTAACAATTTCACGTAACAGTGCGACGGCCGAAGCGCCCAAGTGGCGGAATGGTCGAGAGTATAATTCGCCGCCAAGCCACAGAGTAGATAATAGTTCTCAGGCCAAACATCAACAAAGTTTACTGCTACTGTGTTGCCAGGTCTCGCGTGTCGCAACAATCTATAGCGGTTTCACGTTAGCTTAGCATAGTGGTAGGTTCACATTTGGAACGCATCCATAGTAAGCTTTTGTGAATGAAGCATTTTCAGTTTATAGCTCAAAATATTAACGCGAGTTGAGAGAGTGATAGGATTACTTCACAGAGAATATTTTATTAAAGCTACCTTTAATGTTTTATGTTAAATTAGAACGCTAAGTATATTCTCAGAATACTCAAAAGATTTCAGGATCTGTGTATGAAGCCTAAATAGTTTATGAGGTGCCTTCTCTTCTTTCCTTTGGCAAACCTGTAAAAAAATCTTTAGAAAAAGCAAAAGTATCCTGACTTGGACTTGGAACTTAGTGTCTTCCAGATGGATATCCTAAGTGTTTTTTTTTTTCTAGAACTGGACGCCAGTGGCACTGGTAATATGCACTTTAAAAGTTCGAGTGTGAACGAGCCCTCAAACCAGAAAGCGCTGATATATGGCTGGCGCCCACACCTACTCCCCGGTACATCATCTCTGCACACAACTCAATGGCTGCATATGGCTGGTGATTAAGAATATAGGTCACAGATTCATTCACTGCGTAATAGTTTCTTTAAGGTTTTGTTGTTATTATGAGGTCACCGATTTTCAATGACTTTTCAACGCTCTCATTTGGCTTGCTTATTCTTTGTTATGTTGCAGTGAAGTGCTAAAAGTCTTTCAAATTGTAACCACGATGATCAAGTTTTTTGTTTAGTCAAATATTCCAACTTTTGGTATCAAAGTTTCAAGTGCAAAAGAATGAGTAGCATGCTTGTTTTCAAGCGCAATGTGTGAAGATTTGCTGTGTTTCAAATTGACATTTCATTTAGCGTCAGATGACGCTACTTTATCGTCAATTAATTATTAAATGAGGGGTTTAATGCACTATAATATTGCAGAATGAATATAGATTTTGAGCCAGTCACCAACGGTAACTGATATTTATAATTGCACTGCACGTATGGCATGGTTTCTGATGCGTAACAAGAGAAGGGCGTCCATTAGTTGCCGAACAAGATTTATCAAACAATCGTCTTATAATCGAGTTGTCGTAATTGCACTTAGTAATGAGCGGGGGCGTTACGTAAACAAAGAGCTGGGCGGACCAGCCGCTGGCGCCTCCTACCTCCCCTCTCTCACCTCCCACAGCACCCCTGACACCTGCGCCGGCACATTTTCGCAATTAACATGAAATTCGACACGAGGCGACGCGACTCGACGAAACGCCTGGCGCCAGCGACGTTACTTAACAAAAACTGTTAACTCATCGAGTGGGTTAAACGATTTCGTCATATATTTTATGATTGAATAGCAGCAATTGTTTAGCTGTAAAAGTTAGGGAAGTTCACACGTAGAGCTTAGCTTTACCACCACTGTCATAAAAGGAAACTTACAACCTGAGAACTGCGATGAATGGAATGGGAACTTTGGGTGGAAGCGAAGGTGAAGTGTAGACAGCTTAGTTTTTTCGTTTCATCGAAAGTTGTATACAATATTGAAATGCAACTACCTACTTTGATACAACTAATAAAATGCCTAGATACAACACCTATGTTTAAAAATAAATTGAAAAACCGTGAACAGTAAACGTAGCATTCGGCATAAACTGAACGCTACGCTATATCTGAACCAAAACCCGCCATAAAAGGTGTTCAAAGGAAATTAGAGGAGTAAACATTAATGATTTTCATTCATTTACATTTCATATTAACGGGGAAATATTCTTTAAAAGTCGACGCTAACTCGCGACCACATATGGCGTCGATTCGGAGCGACACTAGACAAATATATCGCCTTTTATGGTCAGGGCCGGCATTAACTATACTGATTGGTAAATAAACAGAGTAAGGATCTAAAGCTAAAGGTGAATCAGCTCTCGATCGTATGATTAGATGCGATTAGCATGCGCCCGCGCCGGTACAGGGGTCTACTAACGGTCATAGTGACGCCACTTCTGATTCTATTGGAAGCTGAAAATAGGAATTCTTCTACACCTTACAATCATTATTACACTTACTTAGAGTTTCATCATATTTAGGACATCAAGAAATATCTACAAGTACCAAACACAGGCACTGAAAACTACATTGCAAAAATAAGGTAAATGGACAGTTTCGCGTACTCCGTTTATTTTTTCCGTTTGTTTTTTCTCCGTTTAGTTTATTTTTCACACGAGAGCTTTTAATTACGGTGGTGCCAAAATTTCAATGATTTGAATTCTGAATGGTAAGAAACGTACTTAAATACACATACGACAATATTTCGGATTCATAATTTTAGTCGGATAATTTAGAATCCGCGTGAAAGGCAGCCCCTTCACGCTGCCCCTACTGGTAGTCGGGTAAAACAACAGTAGACCCCTAGATTTTACGCCGGGCCACGTGGGAGGTGGGAGGACCCTAGTCATTGTCTTACAACGCGTTATAGCATTATAATAGCACCGCATTGCACACTATTTATGTTAATCGAGTTGAGAATTCAATTTGTCTATTGTAATGCATTCACGAACGGATATTAGTATCCGAGATACATTGTGATTCGTCGACAACCTGTCAACGAGACTGAGCTTGTTCTCGCCTCTTCAACTTTGTCCCAGTTAGTATCGACGATTTTGAGATAAAATTCTTGATTCTGGGTGATTCATATTGGTCACTTTCATAGAAAACGAAATCGACTACATAAATTTTAGGAATTATTGACACCCATAGAATATGAACCTTAGATATTTTTGAGGAAATATTATGATTACCATTATCATCGTCTTGTTCGTTTCTCAAGTCTTTAAATTTTGTAGTTCTTAGAAAAGTCGGTTTAAAAATTTAATAAAATAAAAATACATTTAATACTTTAATGATTCGCAAGTTGTGAACGAATAGCATGAAATATTGCAGTACGATCAATCTTTGTATGATTTGTGGATGTGGTCGATAAGATTCCCATTTGTAATAGAGTATACGGGTCACGGCGCGCCCCGACTTCCATTTGTTTGGACGGCATCTGCGGACGCACAGGCGCGGCGCTAACAGAGTTTCGCCTTATTGTTACCACGTCAGGGAAATAAATGAACGCACAGGACGATATCATCTCGTACGAATACCTCTCAGCGTATCAACATTAAAATGATAACCGGCAGTGTAAGTGAAGCGGGATCACCATGAGTTATCACCGCGCGCCGGTCGCACCTCGCGGCGCGTGCGCATCGGCCTGACCGTTTTATTGATGCCGGCGCCACGGACCACTTTCACGTCTCGCAGACAATAACGCTCAAATTGGAAACTAAAATGATTTTTACTGTTGACTTCCACAGCCTCCGTAACAATCGCCGGGAATCGTCGGGAGCCGATCGCGATCGCCTATTACCTATACGTGTCGTAAATTCCGTGAGCGAACGGCCACTTAACGCGGGAGCGATACTCGGAGTTATTCCGGCTGTTTGCTCGTTACAGCCGAGTAGGTACTTCTAACGAAGGCACCCAAAAACGTTCCCACAGTCGTCGATCACCGCGGTAAAAAACCAAGTGTCTAAGAATTAACACGTCTGCGCTTTGTGTATGTATGAAAACACTCGGGGGCACCGCGGAGGGCCCTCGTGGTGACCGAGAGCTGTCACATGCAGCGCCAGCCCCGACGCCACTAACACCCGAGATTGTGCGTAAGATAGTTGTTCGATGTCTTTAATTTACTTTAATTTTAATAAATACTTGTCTACTCATGTTCACCGGTGCGCGGAGTCGAGGGTCCTCGTAGAAATGACAGCCAGTCGCAGACACAAATATTAGTAGTCTTTTACGAGTCTCGTGAATAGACGTAGTCATGAATGAGTTGTCAATACTTTCAAAACCATGTTCATGGAGTTACAAAACGCACAATAAAGCTTTGGAATGTATCACTGCGGTGGAGGGTCAGCCGGTAGAGGCTTCATTAACGTAGCGGTCGTTAGTCGCGAGCGCGACAGTTGCGCTTCTCCACTAATTCGTTGCTCAAACACCGGAGGAAGTACGTGTGTGAAACTCAGTCCAGTTCAAATCAGACACACTCGTTAACACGGAGGGTAAACCGTGGTTAATATTTCACTTTGTGCCGCTTAGAGAAAAATTAACAAAGAAATGCTACGTAAACATTCGCTATACTGAGAGGTATTAGCGAGTTCCTTCGTCGATTGCGGGAATTACCGTTAAGCTTCTGTTTGTAAATGATCAATTTGTGTTAGTGTGCCATGGGAAATTATTCTGAAAGTAGCGATATCTTTGTATCCCAGCGAGTTATTGAATAGCTGAGTATATTGTCTGTCCACTTGATGGCGAATTCAATTCACGGATGATATGGTATGTAAGGTTGGGCAAACTTTCAATAATGCTTAGAATTAAAAGTATGTACATACATAATATTACTTCCTACTAATATTATAAATGTATGTACAAAAACTTCATTGTCTTTAAAGCTATATGACTTTTTGTTTTATGTATTGAGAGCGCGAGTTAGATATAAGTTAAGATAAGTAGTATAACCACGCTTATGATGCTAGCAACAATAGATGCATTCACAGTCCATGCATGGTTCGCTCGTATACTACAATCAGAGTGCAATAATACAAAGAATGGGCGACATCCAGCGAGCGTGTCCAGTGGGCGCGAATAAATCAGCATTTGCGGGTAGATGGACGTTTTAATTATTGATTTATTGGTCGGAAAGCCCTCGCAGGCGCCGGCTAATTGGTGCGCGGCGGCGCGCGGCCTCGCGTGACACTGCCCGGCTCCACTGGAATTATTGAGACAAAACCATCCAATATTGAACACGACCGTGCATGACTTCGTTACGCTTATCACTAAATAATATATTAAACCTCTAGAACTTTATTACGAAGTAGTTGGAGTTATGGACGCTGCGTAGTTGCAAATGTAGACCTTGATGTTGCAACTTTGCTTCGGGCAGTTAGATGGATGATTGTTTAATTGACTGACTGAACGAAGTGAGGTCTACAAATTAACTTAGAGAAATTATTGGCGTTTGTACTCGCAGTATGTAACATACGTCTTTAAGTTATAGTATGTTCAAATCAAGTCGATGTCATAAACATGAAAAAACTTTCTTTGTACTACATGGCAACACTATTTTTTATTTAATTACAGGTTATTTTTTAGTACTAGATAATACTTTACTGAAAAGATTTTAAAACGGCAGAGACGGGCAGGTTGGTCTGAAAAAATCTAGCACCGAGCTAATAAAAAAACTGGCGAACTTGTTCACTTCCTGGATCATAATATATTCATATCACACACCTTATATGTAGTTTGACGACCATTTAGTCATCCATAGAACCAGTTCAACCAGTGGTTTGGAGCGCGTCGAAAACAACAATTTAAAGAAACAAAGCTCCAAAGCTCGTCAGGATGTTTGCCCGTCAAACTCGTCCACTTCCGATCTACAACTATGACTAAATAAAACTGGTAGAAACTGGTTGTGTTGGTTTCGCGGGTCGCAGTGAACTTTACCAGCCGTGTAGCGTCGCGTCTCGTGGTGGACGGCGATGAACCGAGTGGACTGTGGACACGCCGCTCGCTAGCTACGGCAAACATGCGTGAGACACTCGCTATAAGTAAGGATTGTCGTCACTCGAAGACAAAATGAAGCTAACTAACACAATGGATATGGAGGAAATCATTTTACTGATAAATATACTGTTCTATTTCACGAAGACCGCTCTGCCCAGGGCCCGTATTTGCTATGGCCATCTGGACTCGCAAAGCGGCCACGTTACGTTAAGTTCGTGTAATCTGCCAATGCCAAATTTAATAAAATTGACTAGGCGTGTTACACGCACGTTTCGAACTGATAAGGAAGCTAGCGCGTAATACCCTTTCTTGATTCCAAGTCGTGGTGCGTATACGAAACGCGTTTAAATTTAGAGCGCGTTATGACATCACGCGTTTTGGGCAAGGAATTTCATGTTGCATAGTACTGGATGTAACGGCGACGCGTAGAGATAAATAAATGTGTCTATGTGCGCATCGTGACTGAAATATTCCGAGCTTACACGCTGGGAACACGCGCATTTTGTGAGCCTTACATACGTTGCGCTAGATATTCACACTCAAGTCCTCAAAAGTTCACGCCTCAATCCATTGATCAAATCTCGGATCAATATTTATGAAACTTTTGTTTATGACTTTTCTTGAGCAACATCAATAGGAGGTTCTAAATTCAACAATCGGTATATTGTTTATTAGCGTTACCTGCAATTTTTGGAATTCTTGAATCAATTTGGATGTTTCTTTATTTTATTTGAAAAGATAGACCTCTAGGTTACCTTTTAGTTTATTAGCATGTCTGAAGCAACGACACATGACAAAGAAATTTTCCAGTATTCCTTGAATAAAGCTCGTCCACAGTTCAACACCTTCACCGGAAACAGCGCCCTTCAACTAGCATAGCTTCCACTGGACACGCAAGCACTCGGCTCCAGTTTCAATATTTTAGTAGCGACGCAACGTAAACAAAACTCCTTTGTAGGAGGTCATACGTGTGGAGAGTTTCCGCGTCTCGGCTCGGCTGCTCGTTAGCAGATTCTATGGACAAATATTTTTTGTTCTCCCATGATCACTATTAGCTGAGGCCTGACATGTTTGTTTGCGGTGACCGTTCACACACTATGTGTAGCGTTTGACGGTGATGTGGTTCTACGTGACATGACAACTTGCAAAAGTAGCGTTAGCGAATGATTTGGTAGTCATTAGACGCTGCACGTGTAACTATTTGAACAAACCTAGCTTAAACGATTTTTAGGCACATCTTGACATTCATAACCTCACCAACCTAAATATTGAGCCGACCTAATGATAAAAAATGTTATTAATTCCTTGGAAAAGATCACAATGAATAAACAAATCAATAGCTAAGTACTCGTAGCAAAAAAATAGTGCCTAGGTTCTCGTAAATTAGATTACGTTTAAAAGTGAAAATAATAACTAATCCCTTATTATAATTTCTGAAAGTGTTCGATGATCAACCAGAATATAGACCTCTTATTTTCTCCATGAAAGAGTTTGCAGTATATATATATTTTTATGATCTATTTTCATCTGTCACACAAATGGTTACGGACATCATAAAAACAAGTATTTATTTTAGCTATTCCGGTGTAACTTTTACACAGCTCCGACAATTTGTTGGTATGACACCGGAAGTGTACCTCTATGTATTATATACATACGTGCCCTATTCTGCAGTACGGCAATTAGCACCAGTTCTTAAATCATCTAAGAATTTCGCGTACATACGCTTTGTCGTCTAATTTAGCTAACCACGTCCGTTGGAAGCCAGACATTACTTTTACAAGTTTACTAAAAGATGTTATTGATACGGATTTCTTCTAAATCAGTTAACAGTTCTTGAATAAACATTACAGTAGATAATATCGATATTATGTACGATGACGGCAGTGGTCAGCGCTGCTCACATCACTAGAAACCGTCTGCCTATCTGTGATGCCTTACAAGAATTGATAAGCATCAGAATCGGCTCGAAACACAGATAAACAAATATTTTGATTTGACCGTCGACTACAAATTACGATAGATAACATCACTTACTCCGGAATCTTCAAGAATTTATAAAGTTAAATTAAATAAAAGAATAGGAGAGGTTATGCAGAAACTGACCTCCGGTGTCACCACGCCATATCGCTGCACTACGAGATAGGGTCCAAGTTTGTACCAGTTTTATGTGTTGCCGATAACACTGTATCTATAGGTTATAAAGTTGATAATAGTTAACGGTGCAATAAAGAAACTTGAGCGTAAACAGCCTATAAATATACATGAAATTATGTTTCGACAAAGTTATTATCACGTTTTGTGTTGAACAAGGCCATCAAGATAAAACTCTGTCAAGATTGTAATGTAAAGCTTTAGAGAAGGAAATTGACTAGGAACCACATTGACGTTTTTTGACGTGACAAATTCTAATAAATCGATGAACGCCGGCTGCATGCACGAAAAAGTTGACACATTGTCCCGTAACGCTCATTGTACGCTTGCGCCGCATCTATCTCTCTTCTCTTCTTGACGGGTTAATTATTCTTGTATTTGAAAAATCTGATTACTAGTAAAATTTCAAGTATTCATTCTTTTATTATTTAAAAATGATTAAATTTTATTCATAAAAGTATGCAATCATTTCATCAATGTTTTGTTATGACATTGTCACGTTAAAATATCGTCCGTAAACCAACTTTACAGACAACCAATTTTTAGGTTGTTCGTCGCTAGGGAGAGTTTAGTACCGTCATCGCCATACCATATTGCTTAAAAAACTGCACTGACATTATAATATGTTTGAAAAACTAAATAAATAAAAATAAACTAGCGTAGCGTTTCTTAGTAGGAAGTAATTTAATGTTATGAGAATATAGTTACCAATTAGTTAACGCTTTCACTGCTGAGCTGATTTGCTTGTCTAGCCAAGGGTACGGCTCTGCACGCGCCATACTGTTTCCCATACAACAAACACAACAGTTGTGTTTTGCAGTACTCTTGGCAAGTTATGAAAAACACAACAGTTGTGTTTTCAGCAGTGAACGTGTTAAGTATCATCAATATTATCATCGATGATGATGCTTTGATGAAATCGATGGGTATTATTTAGTAAGAACGGAACAATGACAAAAACTGATCAGGTTTTCAAATATATTTTTTATTATGTAAGACTAGATAGACTAAATCAATAGAATTTAAAGTAATAAATGAGCACATTTATTTGGTAAATGCATCTGTTTGTACTTCTGGGGAAATAACACGAGGCACTCATAAATAATATAGTATGTAAAGAGGTAGGTAGAGGTAGTCCAATTTATAATGTTAACGTTTTAAAAAGATAAAGCAAGGGATAAGATGTCTTGCAAACGATGTCCTTATCTCAACACCATAAATAATTGATATTTTAATGTCACAAATGATCTGTATGTAACTATGAAACAATCTGATTTTAGCAAAGACTTATTTACACTTTAAACCTTTATTCAAAACTGACACCTATTACTTTGCATTTAAATATGAAAATGGTGTGTACTTTTTCAACCTATTCAGCTGTTTATATAACCATGGTGTAGCATGAACGTGTTTTTTGTGCGAGCGCCGCGCCGTAGCTAGTTCATAAGTTATCGTATGTAATAAAATTAAATGTAACACATTTCTCTTTTTCATGTAATCTTCATAATTTATACACATTTTTAGTTTGCGATATGTATCGGCGCCCGAGGCTCATTTGCCGACATGAGCCTTCTGCTTGCTGCTTTCAGTTTCTGTAGGATAGTGTGAACGAACACCTATTTACATACTTAAGTAAGTACCAATACTTTGTAAACATTTTTAACATGAGGTCGATCATACTAAGGAATTTGAAAACGCTGTTTTAAAAACATTGCATAGCATCATTTTCATATCTACCATAGTCGAATAAGATCTAGACTTGCCATATAATTCGAATTAACATCATTACATAAATATTTCAAATAAGTCTAATAAAATAATCGATACCATTTAATTGATCGCCGCTCGAAGCGAAGCTACCAACTCAGAATGTCAACGCAACGTGAATGATTCGTTCTCGATGGGATTCAACTACCTGCATTATAATTACCGTTCTTATAAACATAATTGATCGTTACTGTACTCGTGCAGCCCAATTATTTGCCTCTAGGGATGCTACGACTCATATCGATATTTTAGAATCGAACCAACATAAAATATTAACATACTTATTTATTATTTTCCTAATTTGATAAAACTGCCCACTGCTTACCAAATATTTGTCGATAATTTAAAGAATTATTTTTACCATTATTGCCTATCATTATCATCATCATCAACCCATAACGTCACACTGCTGGGCACAGGTCTCTCCTCACTTTCGTGAGGAGGATTAGGCCATAATCCTCTACCTACCTCCGAAATAATTCTCGTGTAGGTATGTGGGTTTCCTCACGATGTTTTCCTTCACCGAAAAGCGAGTGATAATTACGTACATATGTTTTTACAGGAACACATTGGTACGTGCCCGCACTGGGATTTGAACCCACGACCTTCTGATTGGAAGGCGGACGTTCTCCCACTAGGCTACCACCGCTTTCCTATACGTAGTACTAAATAGCAAACACTATATATAGTAATTTACGAATGTCTAATTATTTTATAATGATTATATTTCCGTTTGGTCAATTTGATTTTGGGCCATGCAAACTTCCGTATAGCGCCAGTCGTTATTTAGCTAATGATTCGATAGTTACAATTAAGTTGATATCGATATAATTTGTTTCTACTCTAGATCCCAACATCAGCCCACGTGAGACGTATCGCGGACACCTATTGCTCAACTGTATACGTCTAGTATAATTAGATCGGCAGCTCCAAATGTCAGTGAGTCAAGAGTGGCTAGAGCTGCTCCTATTCTATGCACCAGAAGTCTACGTGAGCCTAATTAGCAAACTTGATTTTCCTAACCTATTTAACTGTTTAGTCTGGAGTCTGGAATCTAGTCATTTCATAAACACCGAAATGTCTGTCTGAGAAAATCGAATGTAGTGTCATAGATCACTTAACACTTAGTATAGCGTCGTGGACGCAAGTCATCTTGATACTTTCAAAGATACCTACTACCATATGAGTTATCTAATTTACTTTACAAGGGGATTGAACTGTAGCAACATCCAGTAACATTTTTCAACATTGAAAATAGAATGGAAGCTGTATAATTTCACGCTCATTTGTTAGAAATAAGTAAAGGTAAACCTATAAAATCTAAATTTTTCATGTTTTTAGTGATATAATGTAGAGCACTCAAATCATTTTTATCAGAGCTTTTTACAAAAATGGTTTAAAAAAAAACGAGAATTCCATTCCCAATAAATTCAATAATGCTTCTCATGATTTATAGGAGTGAAGCCGCGTGCCAGCGCTTGTTCCCGAAGTATGGTCTAGCGATAGGCAATAGTGCGCCTCCTGCGGTGGCACTCACTCCCTACCATCAGCTGGCTGGTGGTACACTCGATAGGCTTAGTAAGTTAAGGCTGTGTGTCTGTTGATAGATACTGACCTAAATGCTACTTTTGTTTATGTTTTTTTTAGAATTTCGATGTTATTGTTTTCAACACTTTTGATTAGGCTCCAAGGTTGATTTTGTTTTACATGGTTTAATGTAGAGCAGATGCCATTTCCTGTACAGTATCAACTTGTTCTATTACGTTTGTAACTAATTCATGCCATCAGATTTGGGTTCAGAGCTGGATAATTTTTCTAGAGATCATTGATCCGTATCACCAAACGAAGTCAGGAGCGATGACTAGTAGCGCAATAAATACCCGCTTATCGCAAATCAGGTGTTCTCACCGAGGGGCAATATATTCATGAGCCTGCGTTATGCTTACCTTACTCATATATCAACCACACTTCAGTAAATTAAATTAAACCGGATCATCGCCGATGGCCAGATATCAGTCAGAGATTATTTACAATGTATCGGACGCAGGGTTGATAAAATGCCGAGTGACGTTTGGCTATAGATGTGTCCTAAACGCTGTCAGCATCATCGTCATTGGCATATGTTTGTCCACTGCTGGACATAAGTCTCTTCCAAGGCATCATTTGTTTGATTCAGCTTTTCTTCAGCAAATGAATGCTGCCAGGAAACTGGCATCGCCTTCCATATTGTACGTATATTTGGCTAAATTAACCTTATCTTGCCGTCGGTCACGTTGTAGAGAAGACGAATATGAGATATTAAATAGGATTGTTTCACTATCCAATTATAATATTGGCCCGTGGTACAAACCAAGCCTGACTTTTCACATCCAACACATTGGAAACAAGTACTACTCATACTTGAGTTGTTTATTGCCTTGTACTTTGTATTTGTATTATTGTCCGATATATTATGGATTTATCGACAAATAGCCCGTTTGATACTGCCGCTGCAGATTCGAAATTACCAACACAACGATGAAGTGTCTGAAGTTAAATGCCAATGGTTAATCTTCAGAATTTATGGACTACGAAATTCTCGTAGCTGATAGTAATAATCTTTACAATATTAATCATTGATATACTTATCAATACTAGGTAAATAATCTTTATAAAAGTGGAAGTATAGTATTTTTTTTTGCTTTTAAATTTGAGTATAATCGCTTCCTGTTAACTGCCTCATTCCGCATCAACTTTGTGTTGTTGATATCCACTTGTTAAATTAGTCGTAAATCGGCAAGCATCGGGAAACGCTTTGTCCCGGCGCGGGCGCCGACAAGGCTCCGCTTTTAACGCGCTAAACACTTTATGCGTTCATCACAACATTATCCTTTCGACACGGTAGCACTAATTGGATAAAACGTCTAAACAAAAACGTCTAAGAAACAAACACTTTAATAACACGGACGTTCGTAATTTCAAGGCGCAAAGGGAATTCCATTTAACATGTGAATTGGATGTGTCGGGTCGGCGCGAGGGCTGTCATTAGGGGGCGGTGCCGGCCGGACGGTGTCCGTGCGTCTGCCGTCCGAGAGCCGGACGGCCGCGCGTCAACGCCGCTGATTGATGGGCGGGTGAGCCGACACGGATCGAACGATTGTTAGTGTTTAACTAACAGTTACGATTCAAAATACAATTTGATCTTGATTGATGGACTAATGATATAAAGTAAACACGAGGTCGCGTCGGTAGGTGTGTAAGCGTCTGTCGCCCAGAGCTGACTTATTTCCATCAGCCGGGATTCGATGCAGTTGGGAATGTTTCGACCGACACATCATTACACGGTTACCTAATACTTATTTCAACCGAGACGTGATAAATATTAGCTTCATTGATTCATTCTATCAACAAGGCTATAAACATTGATGTTAGTACCGAATCACCATCATTTGTCTGTTTACAAAATCCATTACAACTTTAGCCAATCCCGTTGAGTTATTAGCTCCTGGGCGAAAATTTTTGCTGAACTCTATCAGCCAATAAAGTCAAGCGTATAATCGCTTAAATAAGAATACTAAAAGGCAGTAGATGCATTTGTTTCCAACATAAATCTTTAGAATTTTAACAATAGTTTCCGGCCACAGTGACCCCGGCCGTCATGTCGGCGCGGATGGGTCGCTCGCTCACTCTATCACGTACATTTAATATTGTAAGCTATTAGGCGCCTCGCCGGCCCTCCATTACTGTGTCCATATCATAATACGGAATTGTCTGAACGCTTAGATTTTGTACTTTTTACTTTCGTTGAGTGTAAAATAAAAAGGCGGGACCGTCGGCGCCGGGCATTGTTCTCTGCGGCCATTCGTCGCACTTCATGCTATTCACATTCAAATTAAATGCCTTGTGTACAAAATTAATTTGTCTTTTGTCTTAGCTTGGATCGGAGCGGAGCCGCTGACATGTCGCTGCGCAGCAGGGCGCTTGCTTGCTCTTGGTGCAGGGTAGGTAGGACAGGAACATACCATCTCAATAATAATATACAGGATACGACTACGTCATTTTCTAGTAAGAAATACGCAGAGCACTTACCAATAGGGTTGTAGTTGTAGGATTGCTATGTCAAAGTTTTTATTTTTCTAAACTAGACTTTGGATGTATGGAGTAATACAGTTCCTAGCAATTGATCATCAACAAAGTTCATGGTTTAACATTATTACCTACTATCAGCTTTACCCTTAAAATAAGCCCTAGGAAGTATTTTTAAAAACACCAGCGTAGAAAAAATTTTTTTTTTGTGAAATTACTGCACTTACTCGTAAAGAATATTAATTTCTTGTGGATTACAGCAAAGAAGTGGCTACATCGGATAAAAGTGACACTTCAATTTGTTGAAACTTACGTGTAATGCCATAAGTGGGTTACCACTCACATTCATATCGAAGATATATTCGAGAACCGTTGAAATTTCGACAACATTTACGAATGTTTATTTGCTTTCTTTATCGCATTGTATTCGGGCGTAATGTAATTTGGGCGTGCAATGTGAATTATTATTCAAGCTTAACAAGAATAAGTAATTTAATATCAAATTGTCAGAGATTAAAAGCTTTGAGTGGTCCGAATACGAAGAGGAATGAGTTAGTCCAAAACTAAAAACATCACAATGCATTAGTTCAGTTGAGAGATAAGCGTGACTAAACCATCGCACTAGGGATGGCGATCTGAGATCGATTAATCGAAGAATCGATTTTTCGAGCAGAAAATATCGATTTTTTAAATCGATATGAAGTACTGTGTCGATTCACTGAATCGATATATCACCCTTGAAAATCGACATTCGATTTTTTCTGTTTTGGTATAAACCATACAATTATTTGCATTTAGTTGAATGTGCCTGAATTATAAGAGTGCTGCCGGTTAAAGAGTTAACTACTTATAAACTCGCGAGATGGCTGTATGTTTAGTATCCTTTACTCTTACTAAATGGCTAAGTGAAAGTAAAACAGTAATTAAAGAACGAAAAATATAGTTAATTTAATAAAATTTATATTTTTCACTACTAATGCATCAAAGTTATGAGCGTTTTTAGAACTAATATTAAGACTCTGATAATATGACGTAATGTTTTCGAACGTTTCTGACGAAAGTTGCCAGTGGTTTTTGTCATAAGGAATTGATAACTATGCATTGTTTACCCACGGATTATTAGTAAAGGGAGTGTGTAACGCCTATTCATAGCTTACTCACTGTATAGTAATACAGTTGTTACACAGATGTTTAACTTTTTTTTATTAGTAAGGCCGTTAGTATATAAATACTTTTTTTTTTATAGTTGATCTTATAGTTTGATACGCTAATAAAAATAATTGCTATTTTTGAATTCCCTGATTTTATTGATAAGATATCGTTAATTGCAATATTAATCTTGTTTTTAGTAAAATTGATACAAATTTACATTGTAAACGCAAACTTGAAAAAAAGATCGATTTTTTAAGAATCGATTTTGTAGGCCTCGATTTTTTCGTGAATCGATTCATTAGACTACGATTCGAATCGATTTAAAAATCGATCTTTTTCGTAAAGAATCGCCATCCCTACATCGCACCCCGCCTCTCTAATAACAGACCTTTAGTCACGTGTAATTAAAAACTCAAATATCGACAACTAACAAATCATAGCCTACCCGCAAGATACTTTTCCCAAGATGAATGACCACACTTGTCAATTAAGCTATTATTGACGAAAATGATAAATTATTTCCAAAAATCGCATATTACCTACTGTTCTAAGAAATTACAATCACCATAAGTGAATCACGACCACACCCCTGACGACTCACTCGTGGAGATATCAATCTTGATATCTCACCATGAAGCTGGCAAAACAACCATGACCATCACATTGTAAACAACGAACCGCAAGTGAGGCGCTGCTCGCATAACACTAAACAATGTTTATGATAAAGCAGACGACGGACGGCGCGATCGTGATAATCTATGCGGAGTGTTCACGGCTCTTAATTAATATTCAGTGACTTGGCAAATCTTACGATGATTTGTAATATGGATGGGTAATTTCGTCCGATTGTTTAACCTCCGTACTGAAGGATTAATTTCACTCAGTGGTTGAATAACAATCAATGTTTAATGGGAGTTAGAATCCCAGGAATTTGTTTTGATCATAATTTACAGTAAAGAACATCGGAGCAGCCCTTTTTTAGTAGAATATTTTGGCGAGATCTCCGAGATACACGGGAGTAGCGAATTGGCGGATAATTAAATCTTGCCACACTTGCGCTGGCTGCAACTGTGCGCGGCGCGGGCACATCAGATACCATCGTCGCGTGTAATTGTGAACCGACGACACAACCGATGAATTAATATTCCAGACACGAGTTGCGTTAGTGAACAAAATTGCTGTGTTTACTGCAAATTACTGCCGCTAAATCAACTTTTAATAACCGTTTCACTAAACGGTTCAACTTCTTGGAAACGAGACGAGACGTCCTCTTTTCACATATAAAAATAAAAAAAGTTTAGACAAGCGAAGTGACGCCGCGCGATTGTAACAACGTTGAAGAGTTGGTACCTCAGGACATTTCTCGGAATGTCGACCGAGACACTAAAGGACTCGCGTCAACGTTACCTGGCCATCGAACGGCACTCGAAACCTGTCTCGATCAATCCACCTCTTGTTGCTCGTGTTAAATAAAACCTCTCTTAAAATACCAAACGAATGAGCGCGCTGACACTCGTCATTCCGGTGCTCAATCCTTTATATTTGTCTTTGAAATGTGATGACAGTGGTACAAATTACGAATACAAATCTGTGCGCGGTTCATAACGCGCTATCTGACGCGCGTGATGGATGCGCGCGCGCCGCTGCGCTCGGATCACTGCGCCGTAATTAATACGAGCGGTCCAGTCCATGGGAATCGCTGTCACTTGATGTCGTTTTCCGCCTCGTAAGGTAATACTGAATAGTGTTCTGTCACCAGGTTATTTGTTAGTCTCTAATCCGGTCCAGAACCTACGACGCCGCGCTGAGGGCCGGCATAAGTTTTTCATACTAACAATGTATAATTTAATAGATAGCGAGTGAATCGTAAAACGTGTCGTAAATAGGTTCTCGTTGGCGCGACGTGGCATGCTATTGTTGTGCGCAATTTACCGCCGACTTCAATCGCTGAAATATTTCGTGCAACGGGCATGTCCAATTGCTAACGAGGCGAGTGCGACGCGCAAATGAATAATCTCGCTGCAGCCATAGAGCAGGCGATCGCAGTTGTGCATTACCGGCGCCTTCGAGAAATGACGTGCTGGTAATGATGTGAAATGCGTGTTGCATTCAATACAAGTTCCTTTTCACAATTTCAATGGGAAATTTAGGCGTGCAAATAACTCTACTAGTTCTTCTTGCTCGAGTGTACAATTTATAGAATAAATGAAAATACTTTGTAAATCCAAATTTTGTATTCAAGAAAACTCATCAACGATAATAGCGCATTTACCTTGCAATATGCATTAGATACCTTCGTGCTTCCGCGACACTTGTGGAATTGAGTAAATTATCGTAAGACTAACTCTAATCATATTTTCTGTGTCTATTGCCAGTCAAACGCGTATAAGCAGCGCAGGCTCCGGAGCGGGAATTAGCTGCACTTATCCTGTCTAATGGATGCCTACGGAACCATAGAGTTGGGTTGAGTGCACGTGTGTGTGACTCGCATTGTGGATGACTATCGACTAAGCCCTACCACGAACGCTGCAGAGCTTAAAATAAGGATGGTGTAACAGGATCGTATCAAAATAATTTGGTAAATGCAAACTTCGATCGCTAGTAATAGAAGACAAGCACATGTAAATGTGCATAATGGACACTTACAAATACAGGCTCGTTTTGTTAAAAAAAAACTACTTTCAAAATTATGCCAAAGTTAATGTCTGTGCATCTTGATAATCAAAGCCTTTTAATCAACCTTTATCTCCTAAAGGATGTTTAAAAGGGGCTCAAAATCGTTCGTGTAAATATAGCACAGTGCGCGCTTGGCCCATTTTTGCAAGAACTCGGTACGCTTCGGTACAAGCTTTACCAAACGTATTCGAACTATATACCTACCTATACCTTATTGTTGCAGGAACCTCATTAAACTTCCCCACAGCATCCAAACGAGCGTTCTCATACGAGTGCGAGTGGTTATACCTTTGCCGCAGGCACACGCGCCGCCCGTCATCCGTAACTGCGCTTTGTTTAGAATTAGCTGAGACAATCATCTCTCAGTCAATCTGTTTCTAGAACTTTTGTAATTGCAATCATCTGTCTAGGAACTTAATTATGTAAAAGGGGTTATTTGGAATTGAGATTTATTTTAATTCAATATTTTTAAAGGAGTTTTATCAATTTTAACTCTCGTAAGGCTGGTCACACCATTCATACAATACTAATTATTTATCGGATAAGAGATAAAACGGAAAAAATACCAAAGTTCAAAAATCTTTATTTTATTTTTTTATTAAAAATGTATAATTCCATAATATGAAACACTTTCATAGAACATGCATAATAATTTATGCATATTGAGTTCTTTAGATATTCATTCATCTCTGGAAAGGCCGATCTCAAGCAGTCGTTTCGAGTTGATTGAAATAAATTTATCTTAGTCGTAAAATGATATACCTACTAGATTATACAACTTGTCGACACTGCAATAGCCGTCTACAACCTGTATCAATCCATTAAGGTGCGGCAACAGATGTCTAGCCGCAAACGACAACTTTGCAATCAATTTATTTGATTTGCAACCTTCTTTACGACTCAAAGGTCTACCACCAGATTCGGTTAACGATAAATCGGTGTCATTATCGTAAAATTTTCTCGTAGACTTAAGAAAAAAGCCGTAGCTTTTCGTCCTCTTCTTTCAGCATAGCTAGGGCTGGCCTAGATGATATCTCTTTCTGTGTCTCATTGTGGCGCATTTGATGTTAGATAGTGAAGGAAAATAAATCATCTTTGTTTTTTATTCTTATATCCATGAGGTACCGTTGCCAACAACAGTCGTTGGCAATTCCCGCTTTCTCACGACTGTCACTCCAGAGTTAGCAGTTTAAGTTATAATAACGGATTAAGGGGTTATGCGAACGCAAGTCTCCCAACAAAGGCTAGATTTCAATTCATAACAGCGGCTATAGTTAGTGCTTATTTATTAAAGCACTCGTTTTCTATGCATGTCAGTTGACGGAAGGATTTCGTAATTGTAAAGCTGTAAGCCGATTTGAACAGGACATATTTATGGTCTACATATTCACTTGGAATAAATTACATGCGTTTAGGAGACTTTAATCTGTATTTGCCTACTATTTATACATATCTACACAATAACCTAGTCTCCGACAATTATTTTCAAGTCCCTAGAACAATAAATAGTTTAAACAAAACTTGATTAGCTGAAAGCTAATAATATCTATTTATAAGAAGATTAAACCATTTTATAGTTTTAAAATCGCAACTAAACAAGAAGTGTTATGTTACTAGGACCTAGGAATTTAGTACGGTAAAAATCGTGTGTAAACATTATAGAATAGAATAGAAAACTCTTTATTGTACACCAGAAACAAAAACAAACACAGTACAGAAAAATTACAATAGGTAAACAAGGGTAGTACAATGGGCGGTCTTATCGCTGAAATCGATTTCTTCCAGAACAACCTTTGGACCTTTGGACGACCTTTATACGTATTTGGAAATTAAAAATATTTACTAATAGAAGGTAATGTTTGAGTATCTATATGTTGTTGACCATGTGACACTGGTGCCATTATTCAAAAGCTACTTAGGTGCATTGTCCAATTCATTGTTCTGAGTATCACGTCTTGCTCCTCGAGGCCCGACTTGATCTTCCATTATAAACGGCTGCTTTAGTGTCTATAAACTCTTTAGTGTCCACGATCTTTACACGGTCTCTTCAGACTTACATAACACCCACCGTACATAGTCCGCCGCCCAATTTACCACCGATCTTGAATGACCGTTTCAAACACAACGCCACAATAAATTTAAACTTGAAACTCACAAAAGAATGTTTCATTTACGACATCACAGTTCATTCACGGGCATAATAGTGAAATAATATAGCTAGTCGCCGACGAAACATATATATCTGTAACAAAGAAGTGTAAAATTTCTCAAACGTCAGATTTATAGGATGATTTTCTAAGCGTGTGTTTCAGGCGAGGCGCGAGTTTATCCGATGTGAACACGTGTGTAACCGAATCGCCTACAAAAGATTAAAAGGTGGTAATTTGACATTGATTTAGGAAGAGTGAAGTCGCTTTCATAGCGTCTTATCCGGGTTGTATTGTCTTACCCGGGACGCGGAGATGCGTTTTGTCTAACCGCGGGACCGACTGCCCTTTCAAGAGGTTTATAATGTTCTAATTTATTGCGTGTGACGTTAATAAATTGTGAGGAAGTAACTTATTAGTTTTCATTTACTGAGCCACGGTGACATTGATCCTATTTCATACTTGTTTTTTTTTGTTAAGAATATTAAGAAAATATTGTGACTTCAGCTTTGTTGTTTAGTGTCATAAGAACATCCGAAAATAATCCATTTAAATCAAGTTAATAGAATAGAATAGAATAGAAAACTCTTTATTGTACACCAGAAACAAAATTAAACACAGTACATAAAAATTACAATAGGTAAACAAAGGTAGTACAATGGGCGGTCTTATCGCTGAAAGCGATTTCTTCCAGACAACCTTTGGATGGACAGTAAAAAACATTTTACGTAAAAACGTTAAAACGTAAAACGTTTTAAAACTTTTTTTTTTTTTTTATTAATACCGTCCGATGTCCTAGTTACTCCTCTCCGTGTATGGTTGTCTGGAAGAGATCGCTCTGAGCGATAAGACCGCCCATTGTAAAACTTGTTTTGTTCTAGTTTATTAGTTTTCTTTGTTCTGTGGTGTTTCAATAAAGAGTTTATCTATATATCTATCTAAAACAGAAACCTATCCTATTATAATTTATATAAAATTAACCATACATCAGTTTATTGACATTAATTATATTGAAGACCATAATCTTACGTTGAGCCGCTTTCGATCATATTTAAACAGCTATTCAAGTGCAACTACTGAAAAATAATTCAATTTGAGTATTAATGCTGCAAGTTGCGCATACACCCGGTGCAGCTGGTAGCGGGCGCGGCGCAGCCGCTGATGTCATCGGCTCAACTTAAATGTTATTTTCCGTCGCTCGCACCGCGTGGGTGCGCCAACCAACCTCGGATGGCGTTGCACTGAGCACCACCTCATGTTAGACACAGAAAGCAGAACACACATAGAACAACCACACACGCACAACAGATCTTTCTGTAGTGTGTTCTTCTGTGACTCTGAGGCTCTTTACGTGATGAGGCTCTTGCCTCATGAGGGCTATTATACACTTGGAAGTATAATTTTATGAGAACGAAATATTTTTCGTAAAATACAATCGTTTCATAATACAACATTGAAAATACATCCCCCAACATAATCGACACCATCTGTAGTTTTTCTGTAGGTACTTACTATTTAGTACCTACTAGTAATCTAGGAAAATCAAGTTAACAAAAAAAGGGGAGCATCGGAAGGTGTATTAACAATGTCAACACAAAAGGATCTCTGTTTTAAATTTAGCGTTTTCATTGAATTTTGTGTATATTGAACGTAGGTACATAATCCTGATATCATCCAATAAGGCCATCATCAAAATCAATAACTTGCAGCACATTTTCGATGTCCGGGATTCCTTGAAATTAAACTTCTCCAACCCCACAAAAAACTAAATCAAAGTTGTGGCTGAATGACACATTGACTGGTGTCACTGTCTAATTAACAAATTAAAATGGGTAACATTTTAATTGAATTTCTTTAAAATTGCTCTTAGTGTACACACAACCTCCCACTAAAGTTATGAATGAAATAACGTTTTGCAAGAGCGGATGTTGCGAGGTTGTTCGCGTCGAATTAGGTTTAGAGCCTTATGGAGGCTGATGAATGAACGTCCCTTCCCCCGCGCGCCTCTCACCCCCGCTCGCCTTTAGTTCAAGATCACGAGATATCAGTACGTTTGTACTATTAGTTAATCTGTGATATCAGCCTTATGGTACAACTTACAAGCTATCACAGAACTTATAATAAGAACTTTATTCTACAACGCAGAACATGGGTTCGAGCATCAAAGTAAATAAAAAAGTACAAACACGAAAACAAATGAAAATTAAAAAAGTAGTAAATACTTGTTGCATGGTGAGGCTATTGCATGTCCCATAGTATTTTTTAATGTTTTCGCACTATTTTTGCATTTAGCCTGTGTCAAGTATATTAAAGCCGTAAAATAGTCAAAATATAGAGTCGGAAGTCTGTCAGTTAGTAAGTATTTGTCGCTATCAACGAAACGGTTCAATAAGGTGGTGGTAGATGGCTGATGGCTTTAGTGAAACTTACTAAACAGTTTTGAGGGAACACACCATGACTTGTGCCTGTGTATGTAGAGTTATTTAGGCCCACGGACAATATTTTGTGCGTATTAACGCAAACTTATTGATTTATGTTGCACCAATATTAAACGTTAACACTCCAAAAAAAAATAGGATCAAGAAAAAAAAAAGTTTTTATATTTACAGTTTCCCTCCAAACCTCCTTTAATATTTGGTATGATAATTATTTTTATATTTGCTATGGTAATAATTGTTAGATCTTTAAAAAACTCCTCATTAAATTAAGGGTCGAATAAATTCAAAAGGTCAAGAAAACTTTAAGTACCTACATTTTATTTATACCCAAGATTCAAACGTGATACATAATACATTTCCGAACTGCGAGTTCTAAGCTTTTGCATCAAAAACCATAATAATAATTTTAAAATGAGATCACCTTTTATTACTGCGAAATGCAAAGATTGGGTTGCTGTGGTTTTCAATATTGAAGAAATATACGAATATGAACTCATAAATTTACCAAAAAGACTTTAAGTAAATAACTTGTTTATAGTGACCATATATTAATGCAGAAATAAAAATATGATTCCTTTCCATAAATAATAATCTTTTCATAACTGTATGCGTAATTAAAAAAGACAAAATAGTATAATAGATATATAGGCATATCCTAGGCATAGCACCCCTTATCATATAAAACTAATTCAAATCTCTAACAAAACCGCAAGCCGCGGCGGTGCGCGACGGCGGTGTTAAAGCGATTTTTTTCACAAAGGTAATACAAGTAGATCAAATAGTTTATATCCTTAATCTTCTCCTTTTCATGTCGTATTAACCACTCTTCTCGGGGATGACAGTTTAGGGAACTTATCTGCAACTTGACCATCATTATGAAATGTTATAGATAGACGTGGAGCTTAGGCGTAAACTTTGTAACTAATCCGCTTTCGTTACTTTATATTTAAAAAAATATATATTTTGTGACAGAACTGAACAATTACTCTGCGGATTCAGTCTAGCTCCCATCCTTCATGCAAAAATGACACGTTGTTTTTTTGTTTGTTAGTCCTCTTATCTGTTTGTTGAAATACCGGCAGCGGGGCGGATACCGGGTGAAAAGACTTGGTGGATTAAGAATCCGCGGCTACAGCCGGTAAGATATAAACTCACTTCTATTTTATCCTCTTCAAATTCAATAACAATGATTTATTCGTGCAATTAAGAGCTTTTCGAATAATCGTTAGTAACTTAGTGTCTGAATGCGCTTGGGCACGCATTTGAGTGTCAATGTCAAGTTGACGCGCATCAGTGGCAGATACGAGTGAAATGTCGCGAGCGCGCTCCATCTCTACCTCGCCCCTCACCCCGCACTCCCTCTCAACTTAACATAAAACTTCAATTTGCATAATGCATACGGAATATGTAAACTTATCTCCGACACGCCCTTGCCAGTGACACGGCGTGAGGTGTGCCAGGATAACATTATTCTCGCCGCGACGATATCCAAGTCTAAATAGATCGCATTTGCAAAGCCCCTCATGTTCAGTGGAATTTTATTGTCGCAGCAGATGCCTCGAACAGATATTATTTTTATGTGCCATTTGAGAGCGAAGGTTTATCAATTTTACAAACTCATTCTCATTTTATGAATAAATATCAATCCAATTCTCGTCATTCATGGAATTATATCGAAAGTCGACAAGGATTCTTGTCTCATATTTCAGCTGATATTACGCACTTATCTACCATTTAATGTCTTATTCAGTCATACGAGGTAGGTAGAAGACCGCTGACCACACTGGATCTGCAACGTTTTTGGTAAGAACTTATGAAGCTCAATATAATAAAAAGTGATTTCATTTGCCACACGACGACGGCGCATATTATCGACGTAAAGGCTCGTTAAAAAGCGGTCATCCGTTCCTTATTAGCCTAACACGCGCCACGAACCCTATTTCGAATGTAAATAAAATTATAAGGATACCATAAAAAGTGTTTATAAAGACTTTATTTCGCGTTTAAAAATTCGTAAAGTCTTATTCAGCGCTGTGCTGGGCCCACTCGATCGACTCAAAGTTTTAAAATGACAAAATTACTGTCGAGTGCTGAACAGAAATGAGACGTAAATGGGAATGCTTGCAAAAAGGGAACGAGTCGCGACATATCTTCTTGCACGACAGAATCCGATCACTGTTGCATAAAGTGTGGGATTAAGGGGTGCATACCCTAGAAGGCGAGGGCACCCACCGCCAGCGGCTCGCCTTTTGCCCCGTTCTGCCTCACTCGGTAATCGATTCATCTTTTATAGCCGTTTGATAGCTGCCATATATTCGGCGTCCTCGGTGTGCATCCGGCCGCTCTTTACGTAGCCTTGCATAAGTTTCTTGGACAGGTAAGCTTTGAGTGGCACTTGTGTCGTGTTGAAGGCATTTTATTTAATAATATACGTGCAAATTACAGCCCACGTCTCAATGTTTAACTCACATTATCAGCATTATATAACCATTTGTTGATATGCGTATACAAAATAAATAATTTGTATGTAGTATTTAATAAACATCCGATATTTGGATGCCAATCTGCACCTACCAAATTTTGGGGTTCTGTAGTGAAACCAGAGACATGAAACAAGGTATGATTCCATTAAGTCAACCGTCTGTATTCATTATATAATCTTGAAAAAACAGATTTTTTATTGTTTTGACTATTTTAACTAAGGTTTTATTTTTAGTCTCATTAGAGTAGAATGGAATAGAAAACTCTTTATTGTACACCAGAAACAAAAATAAACACAGTACAGAAAAATATATTCATAATATTCATTCTATTTTATTTCAACAATATTTAATTCTAAAACACTATCAGGTAACAAAACTCAATTGCTGAAATAAACCACGTATCAATTGGAATTTCCCATTTTGTAACAAAGATACAAACATCGTCACTTTATTCGAATTTTCCGTATCTAAGATAAAATCGTATAATAGACCATCGTCGGCCACGGTTAGTGGCGACTCAATTGTAAGGTCAGCGTGGCTAATACACATATTCATATCTGTGATCGGGGCATGCTCTCTCCGACTTTCCAATTAAGCAATTTAGATACGAGGTTTGGGTTGTGACACGACGTTACACGAATGTAAAACAAGGGCTATCGGCCGATAATTCAGTGATGTAAATAACAATAAAGTTATCAGGGAGTGCGGCGACAGTATGGGTTTTGACAATAAAAAGCCCGTGGAGTGCGCGACCCGCCCGCCGCGCCGGTATTAGGACGAATTTACGATCGCGCTGGAGACTAAACATAGTCTAAGAATAGAACGCGATGATTCCAATAGAATAGTTATAGCAGTGTCTATGCTTTAGTTTTGTACCTACCTTGTAACAGCTTCACCATCCAGTTTATAAGTGAAATGAAATTAATAACCTTTAAACTTATGTAACTAAATTAAAATATGTTTAATGAATTTGGAATATTAAAACATGAACTAGCATTAATCGTTAAATATAGATATTCTGCAATTTTTTTTTCAATAACATTTTTACAATGAGTACAGTGATAGTTAACGTGTGGTGTACCAAAAATATCTCACATACTTAATTAATCCTTCAAGTAAATTACGGAGCCTCTTGAAAGACAAGCCATTTATGTCAAATATTCAACAAAGGCTTTTATGAAATTTAATCGTTACCAAAGCCAATGTCATATCTGGCTCCGTAGTCTATGACCAAAGGTTGCATCACAGTCGTGCTATCTGCTCCGACCCCGTGTTGTCCGCTCTGCACCTATCTTGTATAAGATTGTCGGTTACTCTATGGTTATTAACTCGTGAAATAATGCCTTTCTGTCCAACATTACATTGTGATTGGATAGAGACACCTTTGATTTTTGTAGGAACATTTTGTTTATGTAACTTATTTCATTATTGGGGCTAGAGTTTGTAAGTATAATTTTATCGTGGCATCATTATTATTACCTTATGTTACCTATAACTTAAGATGCTATTAGGCTAGATGGCTCTAGGCTCTTTAGGCTCTTTCAGCTGTGGCACAGAATACTTAAGAGTATATGCACCACATAACTATAGTTACAGTCAACTGAAATAATAATGATACTTGTTTAACTACAAAACGTTTCTATTTCAGTACGCAGCTAAAAATAGGCAATTCAAACAACGCAAGGTTTTCGTGAAAACCAAGCAGCGCGTTGATGTCTTTTGTTCTAACAATCGGAAGCGCAGTCTACAGCGACCAGTGCAACATCATTTGCTTTTTTTCTTTTCCTATCCAATCTTCTTTGAATTGATCTATAATTATGTTTATATAAAATTCGATGTGTATGTATGTTCCGTACGGACTCCAAAACGGCTGGCCCGATTTTGATGAAATTTGCTGGCAATATTTAGATTAGCGCAGCGGGTGATCTTGTGGTGTTTGGTATGAGCATGATGATGACGATATGAGATTGTGACATATACCAGGTACAGGTTCTTATTTTTATTCTAATAACGAGACGAACAGGTCCAATGATTTCTACGTATACTCAGCGACGACTTTGTTGCATGTGGTCATAGATAACGCCAACTGAATTAAACAGTACTCCATTTCAACTAACAAACGCCAACTACACGTAGACAGCTACAATTACCATTATCTCCGCTGATAACAGGCTACAAATGTTATATCAGCTAAACACAATTGACGCGAATAAATCAATCGTGACATTATTAGCATGCGGCGTTAATTATACGCAATTGTTTATTAGTTTGGACCGCTTTAATCTATCGCCATTTAAATAACAGATGAAACAATAATGGCAACAAGAAAGCCTCGGACCGGTTCGAGCTCGCACGAGACTTGTGTAAGGATTGGATTACATTGGTACAGTAATTAAGTTATTTTTAAGTTTAGAGCGCGAGCGGTGACTTATCTACTCCTGGGTGGCTCATATTAGACGTTAGCATAGAAAAGAGTATTTTTTATATTAATTTCCTTGTAACTCAAAAAAAACTAATGATTTTAATGTAAGCAAGCAAAAATAAAGCACCTTAACAAGTCATACACTTAAGTGTCATATACATAGAGGAAAATAAAAAGTAAGTCAAATTGTTAGTTGGCACATACATATTAGTGAAATATGACTATATGACCAATTTTAACCCCCGACGCAAGAAGAGAGGTGTTATAAGTTTAGAATAGAATAGAATAGAATAGAATAGAAAAACTCTTTATTGTACACCAGAAACAAAAATAAACACAGTACAGAAGAATTACAATAGGTAAACAAGGGTAGTACAATGGGCGGTCTTATCGCTGAAAGCGATTTAGCGGTTTTTTTTTTAATGTGTGTATCTGTGGCATCGTAGCTTCCAAACGAATAAACCGAGTTTCTTTTTTTTTTGTTTGAATAGTAATTTGATCGAGAGTATTCTTAGCTATGATTCACATGTGTCGGGATTTTATTATTTATACTTGTAGAAGTAAGAATACAATAGAGTTTTTTAATATTAAGTTCCTGGTACCTAGTAATTAAGTTATTGTGTTTCAATAATATGTTATTTTTTTTCATTAGTTGTCAACTACGAGTAAATTAATTACAACATAGGTATGTACCTACTGGATGAGTGAAAGTACTGATTTTTTTCTGTTTTTTAACATTGTCATTTTTAACCACATTTGTACAAGACCGCATGTTGTTAATACAGTTACCTAGCCTGTGTTTACCTTCTGTTATTTTTCTGCATTGTGTTTGTAGTGTTATTGGTATTGTATTCTTCTTCGTGTAGTTACTCAAAATTCACTTACCAAATTGTTCCTCTATTCACTCTGCCAGTGTAAAGCCGCTCTTATTCTAAACCTGTTTCAGTTGCTCTAATTAACAACACACAAATCGTAGCTTGTATGCAAATGAGGGTGAAACAGGCAGAGACGCACTTGCATTCCGCGCGATAAGACAGCCGATTTTTATTACTAAAACAGGTCAATTTGTTTTTAATTTGGTTGTTTTCAAGCTTCTGCCAAAAACTTTAGTGCAGAATAGATAGATAGATGCATAGCAATTAATAGATACACTTTAAATCGAAACACTTCACGTAAGTTCATATTAAGTATATGCATACCTACTGTGAAATATTGGTATTGTAAAACAATTTCCGAAACTTTGGAGATGAAAAACAAAACAAAATTATATTTCAGTTTTTTTGTTTTTTTCTTGTTGTCCGGATAAATTAATTATATAATTTATTGTGCTAATTGTTTATTTTTTCTCATAAAACCGAAATCAACGGTATATATAGATTTAAAATAATGATTTTAAGTGTTGTTTTCATAGTAATTTACCAAACTACCGATATTAATAGAGCTATTATCTAAAATCGATTTCTATATTGAGGTTACCAATTAATTAATCAAGCAAAGATAATTGTAGTTATTATGCAGGATTTACATTAACAAACAAATCAATGGCAATTGACCTAATTTGCATTCGACAGAATTAATGATAAAGTTTTGCTCACGCCACTGAAGCCTATCATAATAACAGCTGCTTTTTGGTTAGTTATGTTATATTTTATTCATAATTAAGTATTGTATCATGTATGGGTTTGCATTCGATTTGTTTTTAATTTAAGACAAAAAAATCGCTCCATAATTAAAAACTTTACGACCAAATCTGTTTAAATACTGCATGCATAAATTCTAATGAACAAAGCAAATCAACTGATTTGATTTTTGCAATAAACTTTTAGTAAGACATTCACTTATTTTTTGGGTAATTATTAATGTATAAAAGAAAAAAGTTTAAAACTTAACACAGAATAATATTAATCTGCTGTATCCGGCAAAAATTTAACTAAACGATCCAACTAGTATGTCTCTAAGTACAAAAAAGTCGAAGGACCGAGTTACTTTAACAGCTATAATTAAAAAATGCTATAGGATCAAGTCAGTCCATTCGCCGAATACGACTTAAACGTAACTGTATCTAGCAAAAGTCTATAATTATTATCTATCTAGTATACCGCGGCCATAGATAAAGTCAAAAGGACAGAGTTACTTTGACCGCTGTATATTCAAAAAGTGTAACGGATCAAGTCAGTCCATCCGTCGTATACGATCTTGCAAAATGATCCAACCAGTATAACCCGGATATAGAAAAAGTTGAAAAGGCAATGTCATAATACTTTGACCGCTATATATTTAAAAAGTCAAAAGCATCAAGTCAGTCCATTCGCCGTATAAGACCTTATCGTAAAATTGAATTAAAAAAGAAAGATAATAAAAAGTATCTGGTCGTAATTCTGGCGCGCGCGACAACGCAGCACTTTTATTTGGAGGGCGCACGTGTGGCGGCGGCGCGGGGGGAGGGTGGCCTAATCGTGCGAGCTTTGTGGCCTCCACTTGGGACTTTCTTTTAAAAATTCAACAGTGCTATTAGTTCCTTGGATACTGTTTGTAAGACCTTTCCAGGCATTAATATTAAAAACAAATACTATGACTATACTTATCTATTCAGTGGTAGAACAAATGAGCAAATGATGAGAAGATCTACCATAAGATTCTACGAACGATAGTAAAATTTGTAACTAATGCGAAGCCGGAAAAAAAACAATTGAAAATGCGACTACCTACTGTTTTTGTGATAGATGACGTCTCCGTGATAAACCGATAAACGTTGTAAGTTGTCAAATGCAGGACAAAAACTGTTGAAAACGCGACGATAATTATAACGATACGTTGATTATCGCTTTTGCCCTGAGGCAAGTGGAGCGCTCGGCGCACTATGGGCTGCGGTCACAGAATAAATAACAGTACTACTGCGGTCGCAGAACAATCTTCTTTTATTTATATCCGCCGTTGAACATCTCGCACCTCTTGGGGTTCAACTCACCAAGTTCATGCTCAATTTGGTTTTTAAATGTTTTAATAAAATTTAGCTTTTTCACTTTCACTATTATTACAGAGTCGGGAACTTCCTGACTCCACTTTTGGCTCTGCATAAATATTTAAGTGGTGGAAAAAATAGAAAAACACGCTGCCGCCACTTTATCATAAATAATATCGTAAATGCAAAAACCGAAAGTGTATAGGTACATTGTACCCGGTGGGTTTATTACCATTCAGGTCCATAACGTCTGAATGGATTTTGATGAAAATTTGGTACGTAGATTTTTTTACTTTCTACGCGAGCGTTTGACCACATAGATTTAATTATTAGAAGATTTTTTTGGTCCTGGAATGGTACGCACCTATTAAAACTTTTCGTAATTTTTAATGCAGTTAAACTCACATGTGACACAGCAATATATTTGTTATTCTACTGCTATTTACATTGAAGGTGTAATTTGTAGTGTTTCTATTAAAAAGAATTCATTTACTTTATTATGCATTTTATGGCTATGGTTATTCATATTTATATATAAGTTTATTCAAATTAATACAATCAGTAAATGCCCATGGTGCGAGTACCAATTTAATAATTTAGTTACCAATGGTGAAAATAAGGTGAAATTTGATATCGGAACCTATAAAAGTTAAAACTAATAGTATTCCAAGGTAAACAACGTCATATATAAATTTTAATCTCCATTCATGCACCATATGAAACACTTCCCATTGAGTTTTTAAAATCAAACATTTAAATAAAGCCATCGATTTGAATAAGTATCGTGTTTCCATATGCGCCCGTAGTTATAAAACTCAATCATAGACAAAAATGTGTAATCAATTTTTATTTTTAATTGAAAATCTTGTCATGTTCTCCGTCCACTTTAAAAACATGATTTTTATGATGCCATATAAATTGACTTTTTATATCCACAAACTTACAAAGAGTCAAAATATTTACAGTGCATTTCTTCATTTTATGGCCGCATCCAAAACATTTACTTAAGTTATAACAAAGTGATGTCGCAAATCTCACATGATAATGCTCTTTTTATTTTTCCTTATACCTGATTTTTCTGTTTCACTGAGGTACATATACCTACTTTAAGTATTGACATTGGCCCTATATTTGTTGTAGTTTTTTTGGTTTATTGCGTCCAAAATAAAAAAAAAAAACATCTAATATAGGACTAATAGGGCAAGATTTAACTGAACTTCTTTTTCGTTGGTGAAATAGTTTTGAAAAAGTGTATAGTAAACATTTAAAAGCGCTACCTAAACTATAATTTTCAATTTGGGTAGCCGGGTATAAATCTCTATCTCTATCTTTTCCTTGTATAACCAAATCTAAGTATCCACTCTGTTCGCTCAAATCATAAGAATAATAACTCAATAATAATTATGATTATTATATATATTTTGATGCTGCATACATGTATGACTGGGTTTCATTGTATTTCCAACAAGTAATGCTTTAAAGGTAACAAATAAGTAGGTATTCTTTAGTTTCCTTCTTATTATTTAATGCGCGTGAACCGCAGTCCGCTGCCCCACACGTCGGTTGGCTTCGAACAATATTTTTATTTTCATCGAGCGTAACATTGGAAGCGCATTTTTCCGGGTACGGGTCGCGAGACGAGAGGCCCGTCCAGGCTGACTTGTAATTTCAAGTGTTTACCAAGCGCTCGCGCAGCGGGGCGTCTCACAACAATGCCCATATCCTTTTCACATAAAATATATGAAAAGTCCAGCTACCAGCGAGCCACGGATCGACCGCGCGATACTGCCGCATTATACTCGCAAGCTGCCCGCCGAGAACTTTTTATGAGGGATCAAATTGATTGGTTCGGTGATAATATCACAGTCGCATATTGTGCTCGACACCGCTGGCGTGGTCGGCGGACGGGCCGCGGCTTCCGTCGCTACCGATTATATATGCAGCTCTACTTCTCACACCTTTAAGAGATGTAATTTAATGATTCCAAGAGATACTGGCCGCTAATAAATATGCATGTTTTAACGCAGCGGCGAAAGGTACATTATTATAAAGAAAAAACTCCTTGGAAATTTTACCGTTATTGAAATCGTCTATCCGTCATGTGCGGGTAAGTACCCGACTCGATGTTACAATTTTGTGAGGAAAAATATGAAATCATTTTGTGGTGTGGAATCACTTAATGTCTTATTCACCTCGGCAGTTACCGAAACCAAAATTGAATCAAATTCGAGATACACATGAAATTTATTGGATGGTCGCAACGAATCATCCGCGGGCGAGTGCAGGACGTGCCCGCGAGAAACACAAAACCACGAAGATAAAAATATATTACAAAATGAGGCCCACTTTGTGTTTTGAAATTACAATCAAATAAATTACATTTTATTGCTCAATCTTGTTGGGTTTTATTAAGGTATCGGCGCTGAATGCGAGACAATAAAACATGGCGGGTTTACGCGAGCGACACAATGTTCCGTGCGTCTTGTGTTGCCCGATAAAGGGAGATGCTTTACATGGCCCTCGAGTTTTCGAAGATAGCGCGCTGCTCATTGCTCATGTCGAGGTTACTCGACTTGTCGACATGACTGACGACCAGTCACTTTCTACGCATTCCGCCACGATTAGGTATAAAATAATCAAATAAAATATAATTTAAAGTCTTGCTCAGTATATTGTACACGGTGCCTTTTGTTGTTCGTTTCTATTCTATTCTACATCACATCTAAACACAACGAATGGAAACCGAGCTGATCAAATAACATTTAAAACGACGAGCCTGCATAGGCCACCAGACAGTAATAGGAAAGTGTCATATAATATCATCGAATATCGATATTTAAAAATATTAGCTGCCCCCTGCAGTTTCACCAGCGTAATTCTAGATTTCCCGCAATAACATTGCGTTTCTCATGTTAGAAACCACCACGTTACTTAGGAATAGCTAAAGATTGTGAAAAAATCTAATATCAAATCGTGAGTTCATACAAAAATCTCATAGAAGAAATAATTTTCAGTTTATCCCAAGTTTTCCAATTTATCAATGTTTTTCGAAGTGGCACTCTAAATACAAGCGTTCAGTTTGTTCGTGAATAAACAACTCCAAAAGCTGAAGTACGAAGACAAGGGAGCGTATCGAGTTGATGAATGCTGATTGCTAAAGTACAGCTGAATGTATAATTAATGTGCCCACCCGTGGAAACGTCCCGGTGCAGCGGGACCTCTGTCATAACTGGTCCTAAAACAATGTACACGAATATTTTACTTGTTCATAACTTTTCCCTCCTATATATCCATTGTGAAGCCGTCAGCATACGTCACTGTTTCAGTATTTATCTAGCTCTACTGAATTTCCCGTGTGTCTACACGGTTAGACAAATATAGAGGTTCTCTAAAAGAAAGTATGAAGTTACAGATTTTTTAATTTAAAAATATATTTAAAAGAACTTGATGTAGGAAGAAATCCGACAAATTCGATGATGAGGACACCAACAGTTTCTTGGAATGTCCAGATTACCTGATTATGGAAGTGTGGCAATCCAAGTGTGAACACAATGTAACAGTATCTCTTACTGAAGGAAACTTATTCAAATATTAGCAGTGAACAACGCTGTTTAGAAGATAATAATAACTGACGTCAAATAATGAAGGTAACCAACAATTAATCTCTTATTAAATCACACTCAACCTAAATTTTACAATATCTATTTAAATACTTATGTAACGATGATTCAAAGTTAGTATTTTCAGTCTTAGCTAAAGACATATTATTAAATCTATTCTATAGTTATTTCAGACCGCAATCAACCTTGAACGCAGCGACGGAAAATGTAATTAGAAATTAATCTACCGATTGTTTATAATAACTCATGCATTACATTTAATAAAAACCCATTATAGGCCCGGCTTATGCATTTTTAGGGCGGATAATAAATAGACGGTTTGTATGAAGTTTGTCTACTGTTTGTACAGTTATTGTTGTGGTCGCGCCTAAGGAAACGTATTTATCATCGTCACCTCGCAGGCGACTCGTAATTGTGCGCCATATTGTTGCACTGAGTTATGATCTTCGAACGCGAATCTCTTCCGCTCGGCCCCATGTAAGCATTTCGAATAATGCATATGTATTGGAACCATAAATTGTAGTAGATAATATTTTCTCAGACATGCGTTTAAGTCAAGTCATAATTTTCTATTTTGTGAACAGTAAAATGATAAACTGTGTGAAAAATTAGTATTCTGTACGTAATTTATCTTCAACGCTGAATATAAAAAGTATTTCTATTACCCAGTCTATATATACACCAGCCAACAATTTAACTGGAATCCTACCCCACGCAATTCCACTAGACAAAAATCGCATCTCCACCCATATATTCAAGTTGTCAGCCGGACAATACGCGGGAAGGAAGCATGGAACACGGCAGCGCATCGCACATCGACGGATCGCCATTGTGTAGTGTTTGGCAACCTTAGCGGCAGGCCAAAGAGACGCGGCGTGCGGCGTGTGGCACGCATCACGTCACTCCATACCTTTTTCATACAAAATGTATGAAAGTGACAGCGCCACGCAGCAAGCCACACGCCGTGCTGCATTTATGTGTCTTTCGCTTTACACGGTGGAAATACTTTACACCACTCAACTTCGATCCATATTTTTAAATGTCATAGGATCAGATTTCTTCTTTAAATGAGGAGAGTCTCAAAATTCAGCCGAAACCTTTTCACCTTCAAAGCATCACCTGCAAGTTTTTAACTAATCATATCGTACCATGGAATCGTATCGTTTATAACGCCACTAAGCACTTAGGCAGAATGAACCTCTCTGCATCTCTACGCAGATAGGTTCATACTGCACAAGCGTTCAGCAGTAAAAATAAGTGTGCAAGCAGTAAAAGCAGTGTGCAAGTGTAAAAGCAGAAGCATCTAGACTGTTTTATATTCGATCAGCGTCAAGGTTACTCTGTACCGTAACTCGCTTCAGCCTTACTTGCAACATTATTATAAAAGTATTAGCTTACTATTTGAAAAGCAAACCAAAGTAACAGTTCTGGCAACCCTACAACTCCATGGCGGGTGCGAGGCAGCTCGCGATCTCGCCACGATTTGTCGCTATTTGCGCGCTCGCGCGGACGCCGTATGATGGCTCTTATCCCCCATCTCGCAGCCTCTCACCGCCTCTCGACAGCCTCTCCAGATGCCTACCTGCCTCGGTCTGCCACCGAACATTTCTCACAGAAACAATGAACGTTTAAGCTTTATTATGACAACAAATCTACACAAGACGGCCCTCGCTAGGACTTTTTATGGGCGCGTATTTTATGCTCTTCGTATTTGGAGATGCCATCCGTTACGTTTGCACGTTTTGATAATTTTATGCAGGTGTTAGTTGACGTTTATGTGTTTTTTAAAAGATCGTTAAGTAAAATTTGAATTGGAAGATAGAAAGCTGAACTCCTTAGAAGCTAACAGTAGATTAAGGGTGTTTTGTTTTGATCAACTTCATCAGTGCCGTATCGAATATATTTTTTCCACCAACATTATTATAATAGTTTCCTTCAAATATGTAGGAGGACTCTTTACGTTACCTATCTAAAAAAGAAGAGTTTCAACCTGAAAAATAATTAGACCAACTAAAAATATTATAGACTAACCTTACATAATAATAAAATAAATTGATGTGTGAACTTTTCTTAGAACATAGTCCCACTAAACTTATTTCAAAAAACTCCAATCGTAGAAGCTCGAAGCGCCCGGAGCGCGGCACCCAACCTGTAATAATGTTACTCCGACGAGGATATCGCGCCAACAGATCGCCGAAATCAATTTTAAACAAACTCTGGCCACCACCTACAATTATTATCGAACAATGCGTGCCCACTAAACCTAGCCACAGCTTAGGTCACAATTACTACGTAAGTATCGGTCCAGTGTTAGAGGTCACCGTCGTAATGGACGGTTCTTTCCGCATCGCACGAGATGCAATCGCGATGATTTGTTGATTGTATACTTAAATATTGATATTAATATTCATAAACGATTTTATCTGTTTCTATAGCTCGTGTGAATGAACTTATCTTTTATCAGTTGTAGGCAAAAAGTTTTTTCGATTCATGGTCAAGGGGCACCTAAACATACGCTTCTAAGATGGGATGCGAGCAGAAAGAAATAGAAAGAAATGAAATGAAAGAGTTTATCTGAACAACAATGTAAAAGTGTGACAGAACTGGGTGGTCTGACCCAAGCTACCTTATGTAAACCATTTGCATCCTAAACGAGGCAACACTTCAAGCCAAGCTAATACATGTACTGCTAGAACTATAAATATAAATAAGGCGAATAAGTTCGCACAAGTAACAACACATTCCATGTCTAAACTTTGTTCTTCTATAAAAGTCAAGAAACATTGTCTGTTTGTTTGTATGACAAACTCTTTTTAGTATGTTGAAGAAGGTACTGGAAAACCGCGCGGACGTGTCAGTTTCCGTTTGTACCAAACTACTTCTACAGATTCTACATTCTACAGTAGATTCTACAGTGTAATGCAACAGAAGCGATCCATTTCACCGCGCACCGCGGCGACTAGCGATGTTACTTTGTGAGATAGATTGAATATGACATACCCTACCTACTCACAAAATATCATCATCAACATCCCATATCGTCCCACTGCTGAGCACGGGTCTCTCCTCACTTTCGTGAGGAGGCCATCATCCACCACGGGGCCAGATCCGGATTGGTGCATCACATACCTACCTCCGGAATAATTTTCGGGTAGGTATGTGGGTTTCCTCACGATGTTTTCCTTCATCGAAAAGCGAGGGATAATAACGTACAAATATATTTTACAAGAAACAAATTGGTACGTGCCTGCACTGGGATTTGAATTCCCGACCTTCTGATTGAAAGACGGACGATCTCCCACTAGGCTACCACCGCTACAAAAAAAAAGGAACTTACTCTAAAATAGATATTATAAGTTTTACTAATAAGCAATTTAGATGAGGATTCTACAATATAGTTGTCACGTTTATTGCGGTTTGTTACGGCATAGTTTACACAAAAATAACTAATAGATTTATCGGCATGTAGTGTACAGCAGCTAAGGGTTTCACGTCAGCTACAGTAAAATTAAAATTGATGATCATGTAAAGTTTATTAGTGGTAGCATAAAAATGTTGAGTAAATCAAATAGTCGGTACGCAATATATTGCGTGGCACGACTGGATCTAGTGTGGGGACCCCGTTAACACTTTATTGCCTTTCATACTTCTTGCACCATTCCGAGAAAGTAAATTACTCGTCGTGATCGTAAAATTAATGCCGCATACGGTAATACGAGTACTTCGGCATGTCACTGTCAATTTTTATGATGCACTCACTTGGTATCGGCTTAGATTCAAAACTACCACGCGAAGGAGACATTTCTCCTATAAAATACCGCGTTTATTACCTAGGTCTATTATGAATTCCAGCAAACTGATCTAAAATTAAATTTATTTTCTGAAAATAGACTGTACGAAGTATTTTCACAGTTCACTAGAACTCACTATAAGCTCTCGGAACGAGTAGGTTGCAAAAGAAAGAACACAGTCAAATGGAACAAATTTCCAAAATCGAAATTAATGTTAATTAGTTACGTACCAAACAAAACCGAATTACTATGTAGGTACCAACTACGTTTTGTAATACAATATTTTGTGTAATGTAATAAGTAATAACTCTAGGTACTATTGGATTTGAAATAACCTATTCCAGATACGTATAACCAGAAATCACCACGACCAGACCTACAAGTAGAGAAGGCGAGTTTTTTCAATTTAATTAGTTTAAACCATTATGGTATAAATACTCGTCAGGAAGCGTTTTAGCAGTTTGACTCATTATATCTTTTTTAATAATTTGATATTGCGCTATTTTTTTATTTAATTAGATTTAAAGATTTATGATACATTGGTTTGATTCCTAATCAAACATGGTTCGACAGCTTCATACAGTTGGTACACAATGAATACACGATAGTTTGTGTGGAAAATTAACAGCTCTACGATTTAACTTCGAGGCTTCAGAAACTTTGTATATTGTAAGACAAACGTATGAATATTTTAAACAAAACCATGTGAATTGTTTGGTACTTACTCGTACTTGCTAAAAGTTATGTGTAAGTATGTATTATTAAATTAAATTGAATTGCATTTCTACAAAATATTTACGAGAGTGGAATTTTTCTCGTCTGACAGGCGCCGAAGCCGGGGGCAAATCCTGGATACTTCGCAGAGCTCGTTTAGAAAAGCTCGGCCCTTTTGCCGGCCCTATTTTAACTCTGTGCATCTAACAATTGCAAGCTGATTTTATACCACTTATTAGAATGATGATTATAAAAATAAACAACGTAAGGTTTATATGCGGGCGTGCCTTTGAATGTTAAAGATGAAATCAGACAGACATCTTACGTGTTGGCTTTCGCACGTCTTTTTATTCGTAACTAAAGAATATATAATATAAGCGAATTAAATAGATTTTCTTCTGTTCTATCACAGTTAGCCGTAGGTATAAATAGTCTTCGCACTGAGGTTATATCGTATAGTGCAATGCATCCTAAACATCCGATTTTTTTACGTCTCGCATTCCAAGTTTAAGTTTAAGTTTTTGTGTAATATTCTATCAATAATCTTATATCTAGAAGTAAGCAAAGTACGAGAGTTCATTGTTGCATCATAATTTACATACATTTTGGGTGACCGATGAACATCTATGACCATAATCTTTATTTTATTGGATACTATAGCTATTCGTTACGAACCTGAGTAACAATGGAAATTTTTGCATTATTATATTAGTAGGGTAAAAGACAGCGCCCAAAGTGCTTTAGTGCCCAAATTTTCCCTTTACATAATATGTAAACAAGACAACTGTTCTGTAAACAGCTGAGTGTGTAGTAATGATGTTTACACTGGCCAGCTAACAGGAACAATGCGGGCATTGCATGCAAGCGCTAACTAGAGGGACCCTGACGAATGTGAGCAATTGCAGGCAACATGCCGGGAGGCATCTTGGGGCTCTGGGTTGATAATGGCGCTGATGAGAGCACTCGACCTGTGCGGACATTCTTCTTGTCTCTGCATGGGCACATTCACTACGTCAACGGCAGAAAATCAAGACCTGCATGATTTAGTTATTTATTCTCTGTTTATTGCGAATAGACGGTATTTGACCTCAGTCTTACCTTATAGTGAGTTGCGACGTAGCCAACAGTGGAACTTTCCAAGAAAATACCTATTCATTTTCTACTTGAAGACTTCCAGATTATAGCACTCGGGAATCAATGGCGCTGGGAGGGACGCTGGAATTATTGATCTTTTTCCACCTTTAGGTACATTGTTAGGTCTTAAAAAATACAATGTAGAATGTTAGATAATGTGAGAACTTAATCAATTTATTTGTTTAGCAACAATTAAATATTTAATTTCGTTTAATATTATTAACGAGTATGACAATTATTGCGAACACTAATCACCTCAATTAAAATTAGTGTATGCATATTTATATAGAAGTTTCACGAATAATAATATCGATCCAACGAATTCAAATGGCCATCAAAAACAGACAATATAAACAACCTTATTCTGCAAATAAACAACCCAAAAGCCTACAAAACAGAGCACGGCTTTTACAACTATCAAAATGCAGAGATAAGGCCCCGCACAGAGGGGCAAGCCATCCTTCAAGCACAAGATTATTCCATGAAAGCTCACGAGCGAATCATTACTGGCCGGCACCTGCAATCAATCCTGCCGTAATTAAGACATTGAAACACAAAACATGTTTTAATCTGCAAGTGTATTTTCAGCCTTAACGAGGTATGGAAATATATGAACGCATGCGAAATAAAGGTATTGAAATATCAATCACCGATTTCCAGGTAAGCACGAGGAATTAAATGAATTAATTTTGTGAAATCATTACCCTTTTTTAATGTAGATACTTACACAGCATAACATATAGAGTGTAGGTATATGAACAATCTTACGTAGAGCATCTAGTTAATAATACGTAGGTACATTATAGATACCTGCAAATAGCCGTTTCCTTAGTCTATGTTTGATAGCCATAAAGTTTACCTTAACAAGGCAGTTGGACAGATAAATTTAGCTGTTGGACTAATGATTTACAAATTAATACAAGTTGGCTTATGATATACGCAGTTGTCGCCAAGATATTTCAATTCTCGCAATACAATAAACATAAATACATTCACTCAGATTTCACTAACGTTGAGCTCTGTATATTATTCCAAAACATTTATATATCTACACTTCTTTCATAACAGCTTTTGTTGCTTATCTTCAGGTTCAGTTGTAAATACTCTTCTGGATAAATTAGTATCTTCATGTTCTTTTCTATTCTTTGCTTTTATCATCTAAAAACTTATTTTGCACTATTCATATTTATTGTTACGTTTTGAACCACAAGACAGTGCTTTGGCAAAAAAAGCTGACGAATTTACCGCTGTATAATGTAATGTTCCCCGTTTGATAAATGTGTCTACCGTCGACAAGTACAGAATAATTAATATACTCAATTGCTCATACTTACCCTGCGGCGAATATAAAATTATTAAAACTGCTTTACATTCTTGAAGAAAGGTACATACAGTAGCGAGTTTGCAGCTCATTTTGCAGATTCTGATTACAAGCAGGGCTGTGTCTAGGGCGATGCAGCCCGTGGTTTCCTTGAAAATGTCTTAATTCTCATAAAAACAACGGCACCTATCAGATTTTTTACATTCGTAATCTCAATGCTAGTTTATATCTTGCCTTAATATCGTTAGTTATATTTACAGCTGACTACCCTTTACAATGCAAGGGTTAGTTACAGCAAAATTTTGATTATCTTCAAAAACCGATCCTCAACAACTCGGTCTACATTCTTCTCAAAAATCAATACACTATGACGTCCATTGTGATGTATGTAATACATTACGTTATTTTTTTATAGTTTTGTCACGTTTATTTTTTTATCACACCTCATTAAACACCCAACATCACCAGACTATGTTAAATCTATAGATACGCTACACAAATAGCTTCTTAAAGACCTTAACCCCAATCAGGCGTGTGACAACCATTACTCCTTCCTCGTCGATTGATAAATTCGTTCTGGACATGCGACCGGTGACACTTCGCCGCTTCGTCGTACTACCGGCTACTACGCCAACAAACATACTAGAGACATGAAAAATAGATACGACTAAGGCGGTACACGGATCAAACGACAGTAGGTAATGCCCAATTAGTCTCAGTTCATGATTTTCAGCTTTGTTTTAGGCTAAGAGAATGACAGAAGTATAGCAGATACATGATTATGATGGTAGGCCATGGCATGAGGAAGTCTGCTAAAAGACAGGACCGACAAAGCGTGGGAGAGTCTGACTTTATACATGGTTGTCTGTATAAAGTAAAATTACCTCTAAAGACTGATGATTAGGAAAGCCGACCTTAAATGGACAAGACTAGAAGCAGCAGAAATTTTAGACTTAGTCTCAATGTTATATCAAATTTGAGCTTTCTAGGACAACTGAATTAGTAACTAATAAAGCATTTCATTCCAATTACTCAAAAAAGGTAAAGACGTAATAACTGGGAATTTATTTCAATTGTCTGATAAACCATACGATGTCGCTTGGTCTGAAAACTGCCTAGCACCCTACTTGACTATAAATCGAGCGCTTCTTTTATTGCACCACAATCTACTCCAATTGAAATTGATTCGTAATTGCTAATAAATTAAGCTATAAAATGACTTATATATCAAGTGTGCTAATAACTCTAACGCAATGCACTTCAATTTAATAAACTGACTGGTTTATAATTAAGGTCCAGCTGCAGTAAAATAATGCTCGCATATGAGTGAAAACAAACAAATGAACGACTGACTGTACAAAAGATCATTAAAAAAGTAACAGAGTACGCTTCCAGTTGCGCAAGATCATAAACGATGGGACGAATAAGTCGACGTCAGATTAAACACAAATATTTACACGTGTACAAAGCCTGAGAGATAAAAGTTCAACCTTTTACAAGCAATTTGAGGTTATTTATCATGTCGAATGGCGCCGCGGTCGCCCCGGATTACTTTTGGTGCAGCTTCTTTATACAGAAGCCATTATAAGTATCAATTTCATATCATAGATCATAAACGCATTTATTTTGTGAGAGGTTCGGAGGCCGGGTTACGGGGGGTCCGTCATGTGAGCCACTCCATTCATCTGCTGACTTTTTATTGTACAATGTGTGTCACAATTTTTGTGGACCTCACTAAACATAGTGCACCATAAATAAACCAAACGCTAGTTTCCAATCTACGGATATTTATGTGAACACCAAAAATGTGTCTAAATCACGTATGTATGTACAAATAGTAGCTTAATCTTTATTTTATGATTATCGTAAATTCAATTTGATTTTAATAACTTATTTAATTTTTTTTATGTCACAGATATTTAGAAAATAATTTTGATAATGATTTATTATACTTTATCACAATATAAAGCTATCCGGCTTCAAGGAATAAGTAGATAGACCATACAACCCTTATCAAAATGTTGGTGGAGGTGACTGCGACCCAAATGCTGGATAACAGTGATTCAAGTGTTGCTATTTTTGCGTAACTAGCATTCCGGTTCAGCCTGGCAATACAGCCAGAATTCTGGGTAGGTACTTTGCCCTTTGCCAAATATCTTTTTAGGTACATATTTCAGTTTTTATAAAAGTGTAAGAATAGGTAAGCAGTTAGTTAAGCTTTATAAAATCAATACTCTCTTCATATATGTAGGAAAAGGATATAAAATGAACACAAAGAAATTATGTGTTTCTCTAAGCTACACAGATGAAATTAAATATTATAATGCGCTCGGATATAAAATGTTATGCTCCTAAAATTCAACCGTATCATACTATACGAGGCATAAGCCCTAAAATGACCTGCATTTGAAAAATATAAAATAGAGCAACAACATAAAACAGCTACTTTCTCTTTCTTAATCCTTTTTACTGTCCACTTATTTTCAATGGTTTTCGCTGGTAACTTTAAGCACCTACTGACGAAACGCGCTCAATCGTAATGAAATGTTAATAAAGTGCGTAAATCAAGATAATGTCAATAGTTAAGCGAGTTCGACACAACGAAATAGTCTCAAGCGAGGTGAAGAAATTACCTCACGTATGGATTGGACATAACTCTTCCCGGCTTTCCTCGATGTCGCTGAAAAATCCTCACGAATGTCAACCTTATCGCCATGCCTTATGGGCATACTCATTTAACACAATGCTACAATCGAGTAAATCAAATAAAATACATTCGTAGGTCGTTAACTACAACTTTATTTAAATGGTAGAGTCAGTTATTCCAAAAGCACAGTTCTCGATGAGATACGTACCGTTGTCTTCGATTAATTTCAATGCCACAATTCAGTTTCGAAAACCGAGTAGAAAACGTCACGAGCACGCCACGTTGGATTAGCGAAGTTCAAAATGTCACGGAATACGAGTTCAGAAACATAAACAGCATTAACGATGGGTATTAGTGTAGTAACGATACATAAATATGTCGTATATTGTTGTAGGCCCGTGGTAGATGCCACACACGAACAGCTCGAGTGGAATAGATGATGCAGTCATGGAGCACGGCATGGCATTAAAAACATCGGCGATGCTCCGCGCTGGCGCCTCTTGCCTTTGGAGCGCCGAGTGCGCCTAATGCAATTCGATGCGGGATTTTACTATCTAATATTATAAACCACACCTTTGCGTTAAAAAGATAATAGCCGCCAATTTATGCTAACAACTTAGGCTTTTTTTACAAATAGACGGGATCATAAAAATACTATAAAATCGAGTAGGGATCTATGCTTGATTTATAATTTGTAATTGGTTTTATTGTGAAGAAACAAATGGCACAATAAAAAAATCAAAGTGCCTATAGAGATTTTTAGCAGACTAGTAAGACGAGCTGGTCGTTAACCTGATTATAAGCTGCAGCCTGACCATATCAATTCGACCTGACCATCCAGTAATTTACATTGCAAAATTTCCAATATAATGTATCTACAACATATCAGAGTTTTCAGAACATGTATGAATGTATAGCAAATCTATGGTAACTGTGTATTACCGATGATATCTTATGACTTATGTATTAATTTGAATAGCAGTTTCGATATATTTATGACACCTCCACCATCATGAGTACATGAATAAAAACAATACCACGCCGTGTAAGCATCGCTTTCATTAGAAAGTATAATATACGTCCTGTTTCATAACTGTGTAGCCGCTATGAAAATAGCTATGAATATTGTACGAGTAGGTATGTCTTGATCTGTTACATAACAATTAATTACCCACTAAAATATGTAATTACCGCATGAGAAACCATGTCTCTGGATACGAATGAATTCAGGTCTAAGTGTCTCACAAGATTTTGCAACTAAACTTCTAGGTGACCATACATTTTTTATAGGAAAAGGTGGCGTTTACCATCAGACGTATGATCTGCTGATCTGAATCTCTAGATTCAAGTGTGTATAAAAAAGGATAACAGTCAGTTCAAGACTCGGTGTTTATGACAGTTTAATCCGTCCCTAAAGGCTAAAGTCTTTATACAGAAGAAATAGCACGTGCGTGTTTCTGACGGCAGCTAGCGCCACAGAAATACGTTATGATGCTTTTTAGAGTCAGAATCTACACCTTTCTTACATAAAGCCTAAACACACAAATCCGGAGGCACTAATTCAGCGTCGCAGATGCGCAGGTTTACCACACTTGGCCAAAGATACCTTTAAACTTTCACATGTGATATCGCTTTAAAAGCAGGTTATGACTTCTGATGCTATCATAGATAAGTTAAATACTTTATACTTAAAGCATAAAACTCGAAACACCATCAATCCTTGCGCATCAATAAAAGTTTGATCATCGATATAATTTGAAATGTAATCTTTTAAATTTAAAAACAATCTTATCTCTTATTTATATCGAGATACACATTAAATCACTCATGAATTTAAAGCATTTTACTGTCATTTCGAAGTGAAAACAATATAAATGTATTTTATGTCACGAGTGATTTATATTTTATAGGTGAGATGTGATTTATAACGGGTTGATTTGAAACAATCTTGGAGCATCGCGAGCTTGTAGAAGATGTCCGTCCCCGCTTATTGTACACGCAGGAGTCGCTCTAGTTTATTTAAAATAACTTTTAAAAAAAATATGAATTTTTACTAATTTTTTACTAAATCTTACGACATTCGTTTCATCCCTTTTCATTGACGTATCGACTAGATTGAAACTTTGCTTTGCCTGATCAAGGAGCCGAAAGGTGGTCGTGTAAACTTCCTAAACATATTTTTTTAATTTATTTAAAGTCATTTTCTTGTCACTTCATTAGCAAGAAACATTTTCAAGTTATTAGGTATGTTAAGTAAAATATTTGTAAGAATATTGACTGACATGTCTTTGGGTCATAAACAAGGCTTTACCCTTAAATTCTATTTCCATTTTATTATATTTGTTTCCAATCCATAATTCTACTTGTATTACAATAATACCATTGTTAAGGTGAAGTATATCTACATGTATTATTATAATACTATTGTCACGGTGGAGTAAGCCAAACTAGACAGCTACATAATTCAAGTCGTAATTCTCAACAAAAATAAACATCAAAGTCTATTCATAAGATTTACCAACTTCGGAACACAATGAGTCAAGCGGCCGGTGTGTATTTATATTTACATTTACTGCCTATTCCCATCGATATCCCGTGAGGTAAATCTAACTAAAGTATCGTGAAGGCTCGCGTCCACGTCTCTAAACAGTAGAACGCAGACACGTCTAGGTTGTTAAAGTCAAATCATATAAACGAGATTACAGACGGTACTGGCATTCCAATCCGCGGGTCCCTCTCAGCTTCAGAGCGCTGGCGTTTCAATTATTTGACGTATATGCGAATTAGCTGTTATCGGATGTAATAAAACGCAAGTATGTGGCGGGAAGAGAAGGGGCGGGCGGCTAGCGCGATGTAGCGAGATACCGGCCAAGCCGTGCGCCGCGACTCGGGTGGCCGCTACTTGTCTTACGATAAAGTTATCTTTACAATCGAACCCTCAGATAAAAATAAAAACACCGATACCTTTAGATCTCGATCGGTTGACGCGCTGCGAAGCAATAACATTTTGGATTTTATCGGAGCAGCTATCCCCATTTGCATCTGTATAGGACCCAATACATTTTTTTACCATATTATTAGCATTCCAGCGCCACTTTCGTATACATATTTGATGCATCTTTGTAGAGAATGACATATTCAGCCGGAGACGTCGATGGAAATGAAGAACTGAATGACATTTGCTCCTAGATGAATATGGAAAAAATATTGAATCTTCCGGGCTACAGCGTAAAATGTATCGCGTTACACAGTAATAAATTATGTTTGGTAACCAAGCTGTGGTTGTATTGTTTGGTGTAATCGCCTCCTAGCGATGTCACTATCGAAGCGAATTTCGATATCGTGATTGAGGCGTAAACATGGTTCAGACTAGTTGGGTATAATGGTGCATTGTTTGGATGACCGGTGACGTGGATGTCCTACATCGGAGCTGGAGTGTTGTGCGCAAGCGGGTCAATGGTTGTGAGAAGCACGCACAACGGAAATGTCAAGGCTCGATTGTCGCGCAGAATCAGTTATGCATGCTAAGATTTCGAAGTCATTTATCAACATTGTATATTTTAAGCAAAACCAATGTAAACATGAAAATGTAATTATAGAGTTATGTATTATACACACATACAAAAGTACACCAGCCTCAGAATTAGTTGAAATGGTCCCATTTTCCAATTTAACGTTGTACACGTAAAATAATGTTTTTGAGTATGATAAGACATTTTTAAATAATATGCAGTTGTTCAGCTACTTCTGAGGCTGACCGTACGTGTTTCATAGCATGACATGGTATCATGTAAGGAATAATTAATGATAACTAATAAACCCAATATATATGCAAACATTGGTGAAACAACTTCAACTTTGTATTTATTTTATTAGCACCATCAACTTTGTTAACGTTAAGGCTTTTATGCCGAGTCAGTAACTGGACTACACTACTTATTTACTAGGCTATCTAAGCTAAGTTAAACTAAAGTTAAGTTAAGCTAAACAGTCAAACAATATCTAAGAGATAGATTCTGAGACTGTTTACATTTGCGCCGCGTTTGCTTGAACATTGGCCTCAACAAGAACGAATGAAGCAATCTCAGCAGCATTACACAGTATTTATATCGTTTCTCTTCCACAAACGAGTTGAGCATTAAGGGCAGGCGCAGCTTCTGTTCGACAATTAGGCAAAATGCGCACCGAGCACGGAACGACAACGTCCTTATCGCGGCTCGGTAGTTAGCTATCGTGGCACAATCTCACGAAAACGCCATTCTCGACTGCACCTGTCATAAATGAGTTCAACAGCCCCAGTAACTTTCAATTAGTTACCAAATAGGAGGTTTTAACAAACGTTAGATAAGTAAACAAACGTGATCCTCGGGCTATTTGGTTATGGCTAGCTCCCATCAATAATGCTTCGGATGCGATAATATCGCGACGCGTGTCTCGCGTAGAAGAGCCTCCAACACCGTTATTAACCCCGCGATACTCATCTCGACCGAGAGATCATTTAGTGATACGCTTTATATTAAATTACTCGGTCGTGCGTTGATAAAATATCCCCGGTATTCTATTACCGAAAGCGAGATAAACGCGGCCGGAGGTATTAACAACTGGGAATTATAAAAATATGTAGATGGAAAAATTATAAATGCTTGGAATCGCCGCGCATTATTAGATAACGTAAATAATGTAAGCAATAAAACGAAAGGATTTACACTAGCAGCGTAAGTGGGTGCGTATGCGATGAGATTGTTTATGTTAATGGATGCATTAAAAGGACGCAATGTGTCAAGTTGCGTGTCGATATGGGATCGAGCGTCGCATGTCGCTGACGACACCTCGCCGACTCGCGCCAGTTAATCCTCGCCTCACTCTGCTCACTTTTTACCACTTCTTGGCGTGTCCTTGCGTCTTCACTGCGGTTATTTACTGTCACATTCGCTCAGTTTATTGCGCGTATACGTCTTCATCACGCACTCTCTCTCTGTTCACTTGCTGCTGATGTTTATCGAGAGCTGTCCAAATAATATAATTCAAAATCATTTATTTAACACACGATCTGAGCGAGTCCACACGTCTTATCGTAAGTTCCATCGCTGCGCTTTCTATATCTCCTTTAAAGTATTCAGCTTCGATGCGTACAAAGTGAACTACTACGAGTATCTGTATGTTTCCGCAATACGGTATATTTCTGCCATCGCAATACACATTATTCTCTCTCGACTTCTCATTTAAGATCTGATTACTCACAATACTAGTGCTAACGAGAAAACGAGCGTTTGCGTACCCTTCGTCTTCAGTTGCTAAAATATATGGAAACCTGAAACTCCTTCGTAAATCACACTGCCGAGATTAGTTTAGTTCCAGTATTCATACTTTGAAAGTGGAAACGTAGTTTCTAGGCGCCTTTCTCTCGACTCCGATAATTTCTTGCTTCATTTGGCTTAGTGATAATGTTTGTTTAACTAACTGCGTTTATTTTTCTCGCGAATGAACAGTTTATCGGCTAATGCCGAGCATTAAACCGGCAGAATGCGGTCGGTGCCGGCAGCCGCCGGACTCCAAGCACGCTATTTAGTAATTTAAACATCGCTGTAATTTAAATTAACGTCTCTCACTTTATCTCTATTCCGCAGCTTACATAAAAATCTTAATAAATCGAAGCGGCTCTCTTCTCTCGCGGACCACTTTATAAGGATGGCTGAAATAACATGACCCGACACCACAAAGTTTTTACACTGGATGTCTATCATTTTATAATTTACGTTGACATTCTCCTAGATGTATAAATACATTGTAAATGTTACAAAGTTGTGTTTTTCTATGAATAATGAATACAGAGTCAATTTGTAGGGCGGCATCTTCAATATAGATGGAACATTAAATCAAACACACCTAACTGACATTTATTGCTTTTGCGCATTAAAATTCATGTAATCACTATCGAGACATAAAAATTAAACGGCATTAAAATTACTTCCATTAAGGTCTCATTAATTTCCTAATCTACGCTCTGGGGCACGTACCATCGGTGTTTGATTTACAATGAGCTAGCGGCGGAGACGAGCGGCAGAGGGAGGGTGCTCACTCACAATGCCGCATCGAGAATAATTTACTTCTCTCACAATACTTCTAATTAAGATCATTCGTGAGCCCAATGAAGCTTTAGCTAAGGACTGTGTGCTCACTGCACAAACTGGACGTTATAAATAACCCAAATCGTAACTCATGCCTTTTGGACCACTCGGAGCGAAGAAACGACCTGTCTCGGCTTTCCTAATTTGGACTTTTATGCTTAGGAGGTAAGAGTCAGGGTTTGTGTGCTAGAAATCGAAATAAGAGGTGCGCCTCGTAGTATTGTTACGGAAACTAAATAAACTATAACACGCGGCACTCATTTGTTGCTTCGGGGTGAATACGCACGACTAAACCTTTAGTGAATGGTTTTGAATTGTTAATTTAGTTAACTATAAAATTATGCTATTTGCCTATGACATCATAGCAGATAAAACGGAATAGATATGCGATCTGTTTCGTTAGCTTATAAAAAATTCAATATTTGAACATTGCTCCTGTAGATTTTTGACGCTTTAACCAAAGTTCGCAAAGATGAGGAGGTTCGCGGAGACCTTATCCGGCTTAAATACTAGATGTCTATGTTGTCGAAGGTTTGTCATCGATTAGATAAGTGGACTTTGCAATTTTTAGTAGATATATAGGCACCTAAAGACAAAGCATAACGTGAAATTATGACATACAGTTAAAATATTTTTCTTTACAAACAGACCTAAACATTAATACATTATGAAGTTTTCCGCGTTTAAGGGAACAAACACACTTGTGTCTATTATTGCCTATTGAGTCAAGCGCTAACACGTAAAAAGCAAATAAATATTGTCTTTACTTCCTGTCCTCACTATAATAGTAGATAAGTAGGAAGTTAGGAGCCATCCGGAATTTAAGTAACCACTTATCGTCGCTGTCTTCACTCATTACTCAGGTCTTGCTGACGCGGTGTATTTATACACAGTACCTGAGGTCCCGCTTCAAGCTATATTTGAGTGCTTATCGATATGTACCTTTATCATTATGTATATTATGTATATTTTTGAAGGAACTTGAAAGATCTTTCTTTGGCCAATATGTATAACAATACCTTTGTTTCACACATGGGTACATTTACCCTGTATGGCATCGAACTTACCTTTCCTAGTCGTGTTATCACTAACCCGCCACGGTGGCTGTCAATAATTTCAGTTTTATCTTTTTTTTTATTGCAGAATAGGAAAGCATTTGGTGGCCGCAGTCTCACCTGGTGGTAAGTGTCGACATGGTGGATTGTGGAGCATGCTTGCCTAGAAAATACCTATTCTCTCTCGACTTGAAGACTTCCATATTTCTCAATAAGGAGACGAAGGCCCATGAAAATACGTAGTTAGGTTATAATACTTATAAATTATAATATTGATGTACAAATTCAGATCATAATCGGTCTAAAAGTTGATAGTGTAGAGAAATAAATAGCGAAATATTCCTATTTTAATTGGAGACTTTGTACATTGTAGTGTAGTTGTTTTATTTAAACTAGCACTAAATAAAGTTCGAGTACTGTTATACTATGCTCGCTAAACACTTGTCAAGTTGACTTGCAACGGGTATAAAGCGGTTTGTTATTACTAGAGTAAGCGCATTCTAGTGTCAGTTCGTGGTAAGATGGTTTAGAAAGACTCCTTTATCATGTAAGTAGTTTTTAGAATATAAATGTTGTTTTCAACACTGACCCTTTACGCGGTTCCTCCTTATAGACATTAATAAACCGATCTCGAAGATTATAAAATCGTCTGGTGCACTGCGCAGTCTGGCCGACCCCGTAACCTCAATGTTTTAACTCAAATAACCCATATCAATACGTTGACTGCTGGAAACACACACGTTTGTGTTTTTATAATTTTATGGTAAGCGAAATCAGGCATGGCATGCGATCCCGTACAGCTGTATTGACAATTTTATCACACCAGTTGTGTGCGCCTACACTGCTGATTCAGTTTAGACACAAATCCAGTAAACAGTAAACACACACGTGGTGAGATAATTTGCAAAAGAGCCAAAAAAATAAAACGGTAGTCAGTGGTCCGAGTAGCATCAACACGAGAGAATAATATACACATCACAGTACCTAGTTCAAGTATAATAGTGTCTCAAATCTAAGAAATTAAAAAGTTAATATTTCAGTTTTAATGACATCGTGCTAGCTTAAAGACAAATAATTACTATTAAAGTGTTCTAATCTACCACACCGCTGCTACAAATGGAAACGTTCCCAAAATTGTGTCTGTATTGCCACGTTGTATGGCAATGCTTAATCTTTCAACGAAATTACGCCACTATTTACAAGAAATGTAGAATACATGTGCATGTGCACAGGGTCCTATGATGACACACAAGACACGGAGCTGCAAATGAGACGTGAATGCTCCGGTATGCGACCAGACTAACCGTCGAGATCGAGATCTTACCCCACTTGAGTGCCCGACAGTTTATATTGTAAACTGGCTTTTAATATTGTAACGACCTAGAAGCAGTTTCAATTCAAACCCACTTCCTCGTGCCTTGCATTCTACGAGTATCTCTATTACAAAAATATTGCTACACAGAGTCCGATTTGTTCTCATTTAAAAAGCCTCCATAAAGGCACAGTGTATTTATGTACCAGTTTTTTCTTACCTTCCTTATTGGGTTCAAAATAAAACACTGTCGATGAACATGGTTAAACAGAGAATAGTTATGGAATATATCTACTAGTAGGAGGACTAGATACATATTCATTCTAGAGAAAAAGTGATAGAAAAAGTCTATTACAATATTAAAATGTATTCTCCTTTATGTTAATGAAGCAGAATGACAGTACAAATAAACTAGTTGTAGCAGGACGTGCATTCCAAGAGCTGTCAACAGAATCAATAGAGTACAATAAAATCTCTGCTTTCAATGCACCGTGGTTAGGAGTAAATGAGGTTTGAGTAATGTGTGGCGCACACGAAAGGCTCGCGTGGTGAGACGCATTATACAAAGTCCTTGCGGTCGCATAGCCTCTTGTTGTGCTCAGTTTTACCAATTAACGTGATTAAGGTGAGAATTTTGACAAACTATGTTTACAGAACAGCGACTAATTTAAAAAACTACTCATAAGTAAGGTCACCTCAACTACGATTAGTTTCTATCCAATCTTACCATGAGATCCATCTGAATCATTTTACGATTCAATTTTGGATGCAGGCGGGTTTTATTTATTTATTAATATCTTTTATATTCTTCTTTTTTGGCATTTCTCATCCCAAATTACATTTAAAGATATAAGTTCAAAATAATTTTGGAAGCCTTTTTAAAACCCTTTATTTTTGTATTCCACTCGATAGGTTTTGAAAACCGACAATTTGGCATAAAATATCCGCCATTTTAATTTTTATTAATTTGTATATACCCGGTGTCACTCTAACAACTAAGATGAATCTAACGACACTCCTAATGCTAAAATCCATCTAGCTGTTGGGGCTACAGAGGGACCCAAAGAAATAAACATACATACATAGAGGTACACGCGAAAACATAATTCTCTTTCTGGCACGGTCGGGTACAAAGCTATCACTGTTCAGATTAAAAGCCAAATGTATTTACTGCGAGTGTAATCATTGTTTCTAGGTATAATAATTATTTTGAGCTGTAAGATTCGCTTGACTATTTATTGATGTAGTATTAATCTACTGACAATGTAGCTCTCGAACAGTAGACTGATTATAGACACAGAGAATAAAGCAATCATTAATTTGGAAGCATAAACCCTGTACTCATCCATTACGGCGCCGACAAAGGGCCGCAGCGACCGCTACGTCAATTTATAATGCGATTAACAGAAAGAATGGCGATCCGACTGATTGCGCGGATCCTTATGGACCTCACCAAAATCCTCATCGGAATAATGACGGTCGCTTCCTTAATCGTCAAAGGATTATTAAGCTCGCTCGCTACGGTTTATTTATCGATCGTCATCTGTTTCGCTGTCTCGGCCTCTTGACAGTAGTTGAAAATATCTCAATTAATATTTAGCCTAAAGACAGTGTGTAATGAGAATAATCTAGGAGCGCGTAAGCCGAGTGAGTCCGCGGAAGGTGATTAATATGATGAAGTGAGCACATCTATCGCCGCGCTTTCCGGCCCGTCGGCGGACCACACCGGCTACCGATGGACATTGGAGCTCGTCAGACCGAGCCAACGCCACTTTTAATAGTAATATTAATTGCTACGAACCTTTTCACGAGATTTCACATGAGAAGGGATTAGCGCTGGCTTGTTTGGTTAATCCGTGGAAGTGAGATCCGTCTGTGGGAAACTTCGATCACGATGATCGAATGCCCTGTCGTGAGAAATGTGTTTAATTATAATCTTTTTTACACCTATGCTAAGAGCTTCTGGTTTATTAACAAGCGGTCAGTCGGGGGCCTACTGAGGGTATCACTAAACGCAAGTTCTCGGACATCGTTCAACTAGAAGTAACGAGGTACCGTAGCGTAATAGCGTTCTGTATCGATTTTATGGAGTACAATAATTATCTGTTTATGTTACAACAACCTGTCAGTAAATACACGGTAATAAAACCGAAATATCTTAACCATAACTAAGTGTGAGAAAGTGAGGTGTTACTAAAAAGCGTATGAGCTTTGTCGAAATTAGGATGTAATAACATAGCACCGAGTTTCCCTTTACGGCAATGGGACTGAATAAACACACAATTACTGATGGGAGCCAGCGTCTCAAAAAAGATATTATCAGGCGATTTACAACCGATCGAAAACGGTTACGAGCGTTAGCTTTTCTCACTTCACTAATTTAGACGTTACTAAAGTAGCTCAGCGTTAAATGGAGGATGAACGGTTACACAGTAAATACGGTCAGTTTATATGGCCGGTAAACAGCGCGACGTGAACTGTACACAAGGTGATTTTTTTATTTGTATAGTTACCAGTTCAGGCTCAAATACCCGTGAGAAGTCGCCTCCCAGAGCGGGCGGAGAGAACGCCGAGCTGAGATCACGGCACTATAATCTTGAATGACACCATGCATTCGTACTCACCTTGCCAATCAGCACACCCTATATTTGTCAAATTTAATTATTATTATTCCATGCTAACAGTGTTGTGACCGCTCTATGACGGCGTGACAAATTGATTAACCTATATCGGATTCGCCTGAGATCCGTACACAAAGAATACAAGATACGTGCTTTCGAAAGCTTGCTCGCATACGTTATACTTATCAGATTAAGATTTGTTTACATTGACACTATTAAAGGTCAAAGAGCGCCCGACCGATAGCCATCAACATTCGGTATGCTCGAACCGGAACGTTTTGATTTGACTTTTGTCCAGTCGTTGACACCATCAATTTGAGATTACCTGAAAATCCGACGAGTGAGAAATTTCCTCAAGCCTTAAGCGAATGTCATTTGAATATAAATTGTATCAGTCGGGGCACCACCGGCGCGGCGTCGAGGTCCCGTGTACCCCTCATTGTGCGTATAACAAGATCAGTATCGACTTAATGACAATATATTGGTAATAAAATTAGATAGTCCATACCGTCACCTGAGCTAACATCACGGGCCGCGTCGTGGTCTCCGACTCTCATATTTATCGCAAACTAACTAGAAACATTATCGAACGACGGTCACAATGCGCTCCGAACAGTTCGGGACGTCTTCAACTCCGTTAACTTCACAAATAGGACTCTACACCTCCGGAATAAGTTTTGAAATCGCGCAGTGCTCTAACTAGAGAGCGCGCTTAACTTTATGACATTGGGTCATAAGAAAGCTAAGTTACGATATAAATATTATGACACTTTTATCTGTTATGCGGTTGAAAAGTAAATATAGGTGATATAGAAAGATGCATTAACATATGCGTTTTGCACAAGAAACGCTCGTAATAACTGGAAAAATTTATTGCTATTTTACTATAGATTATTGTGTCGAATTGCCTATATCAAAATTGCGCAGCAATTTCTAGAATCGGCTTAATTTTACGTGTTTGACTATTGAAAACAAGTACCATGAGCATTACAATAAAGTACCTAACACAATCCAGGAATTCAAGCCAACTTGAACGTACCTCGAAAATAGATATATTATATACCTTCCTCCTCGACAATAACAATTCATGCCCTTTGAAGCTTCAATTCAACAATGCTAATATGTAAAACCTTTTATTATTTTTCTGTCAGTATAAATCAAATTTGAATGTCTTCAAAATGTCATACAAGAAAAGTGCATTAACATTTGCATGAATATAATGTGTGATATTGGAGGAGAGCCATATTCGATGTAACAATGATAGTAGTCATTTATTTCTTCAAAGCTGTCAGCGTAGCGATATGGTCAATTTAATTACGACACGAAGTAAGTTCTTAAGAACACCTAATTGCTAACGAAGGCGAACTATACCTATAGGTCCTGCTTAGTGACTGCCTTATTTTGACTTTAGAGCAATAACTTCTTAACATTAATTTGCCAGCAAAATATTAAGCTAAGTAGAATTAATAGTGAAGGGTTCATGATTTTAACAAAATTGTCTAATTAATCTTAGTAGAGAAGTGTTCAATTGTGAGGTGTAATTAAATGAAACCTAAGCTCCAGTACTATCGGTTGCAACTTACAGGCAGGAGCGCAGGCACGCGATCATCTTCGATAGCGATCTGTGAGATTAACGGCTACGAGTGACATCGCCTTAAGACGGCCAAACGGCTATCGTGCGACTGCGCCTTAATTACTCACACGATAAACCTTATCGATCGATTATCTTTCGCCACTTTGAGCGTATTGCCATCGTAATATTTAATCGGTTGACTCGATCTTTATTATAAAATAATATATTTTGCACAAAATCTATTATCATAATTATATTACATTTATTTGTATGTGTATGTTTCCTATTGACTCCAAAACAGCTGGATCGAATTTGATGAAACTTTGGTAGGGTCATTTATTATACAGAGGACGCCAATAACGTTCCTTGATAAAAAAAATTAATCAAAATTTTACTCCATAACGCATTGCAACGAATTTCCGGTACGGCTAGTTTTAAAAATGAATATTTCCCTGACAAGAATTCTTTGGAAATAAACTGGTTCCAATTCCGTGACCTGTCTGGACCAGCATTAATGTTATACTGCGTCCTAAATAAAATAAATTGAACATCTGTAATATCAATTAAAAGTTCCCAGTAGTTGTGTAAAAAGTAATTTTTCAATTGAAACAATTGAGGTTACTCGAGTGGTTATCAACAGATGTACCCTTTACCCATAATAGTGCTTCATGTAGTCTAATCCATCAGAAATGCAGTTTATTTTATCGCAGAAAAGCTAGCTGACTACTCCCGCCACCTGTAATTTGAACCAAAACCCCGTGTAGCACGGCTTCTTCTCCATTCGTGCCGATGTTTCAAACATTATTGTATGGTCTGTCAATATATTCCAGATTATTTTTCCCTCTTCCATTGGGAAGAAGAAAAAATAATAATCTTAACTATTGAGTTACACATCTGAAAAGTTACTTCTAGTAAGGGGTGTGCCATCGTGATTAAGGATTAATTCACCATGCTGGCTCAAAGCGGGAGTTTTATTTATGTAATGTAACAAAGTATAATCCTCGTTTATTTTTATTTGACCAAGTCACGAGACGAGCAAATCGTTCGCCTGATGGTAAGCGCTACGCCTGCCCATAACAGTTACAGCACCATCCAGAACATTGCATTACGTAATCATGCGCGGCACTGCACTGCGCTCGTCACCCTGAGATGTCGGCTCTAAGGCACATAATATCATATTCCCAGTAATTTCGCTGGAAACAGTGGCCTTCAAACCTGTTAATCTTGACTCATATTTCAAGGAAAACACAAAAGCCTATGTCCACTTGTCCACCCTAATTTATATGCGTATTTGGATGGTTACCCCAAATTGCGTTAAGATGTACGCCATTAATGAAATCGACACAACTTAACTATTTCACGCATATATTTCAGTCACTCACAATCGTAATACATCAGTTAAGAGCTAAATAAATCTTGTATATATTTTACGACAGGTTCTACGAGATTATCTAAAGCCTTTGATAAATGCCCGTACACACGTGGATAGATAAACGGAATGCAAATGAGTGGTCATATGTATTGCTTTACAAAATCAGATCTTTAATTTAGAGAGCTCGTTGTAAACAAATGAATACTAATGTGGGATTATGTCGCAATATCAATAAAGAAGAACCGTAGGGCTGCCGCATTCGAAACTAATAAGGTTCCCAAAAACGAAATATTTCAAAATCTTGTTACATCTTATCATACGAGTAACTTAGTGGCGTCCTTTTTTACTAGCCACAATAATAACCTACTTTAGGAATTTTACTGGAACCCACCCGTCCACTCAGAATTTAATATCGAGAAATCCATATGTCTATAATATGAAGCTTTATTGTAAGCTTCGATTTGTCAAAGGATATAAGTTGGCAACCCTAAAGAACATTAAAGCAGTTACGAGTACGTTCTAACGAGTGCAGCATATTAACCACCCAGCCCAGCTGCTAAGACTCTATTGAAGACGATCGATTTAAGTCCAAACTCTTGACCATTCATTCTAATTCCGGAGACCGTATCAGCCATCGATCGACGATCTATACACCGTTATCATTAACATTCATAAAATCGGATACGTTTAATTCATTAATTATTGTTTTTGGACGGTTTTGTTGGTTGTGTCGTAATGAAAGTACGAAATAAAAGTAAAGGTTTAATTAAATTTGGGTTCTCGTAATTCGGTCATTCTGTCTCCGCCTGTACGCGCAATAACAATGCGACGAAATTTACGCTCCACTTATTTCATTCAATAGTCGTTTCCATCCATTTTAAGGAGACAATATTTAGATAGTACAAGACCGCATGACCACGTGCTAATAACAGATAGGTATTTTAAAGATTGAACACACTTTTAGTGCGATTCACGAAAATGGTGACATTTCAATTGTGAGTATTGAAATTCTAATTTCATTAAGCTCAATTAGAAATTCCGGATTCCGGGACTCCAAGCATATTATCATTTTAGAAATATTTGAGTATAATCTCACATGCAGATACTCGTAGTATATGATACGGTAATATAAAAAAAGCCTGGTTCGATAATGTAAGTCAATACATTTTACAACTTCCTTATTAGGAACTTAGAGGGACGGCTTCCAAATCTTGGATCTATAGAAGTTTTTTTTATCTAAGACGAAGGACTAATCCAATGTCCTTTATGCACTTCCTTCTAAGTCGAAGGATGTATGTATTCAAAATGGAAGTGTTGGTTGAAAGTCTGAAAATAAATAAAACAGCAAGAGCATTCGTCCACCGCGGCAAAGACATACGCTAATGCGTGAATAGTTGCAATATATCCACGGCTGGTCATCACCACGCGCCGCGTAAGACGCGGACATCTGTAGTCGTATTTAAGTATTATCTGGTTCATTAATCAGTTAGCGAGCGCGTGCTGATGTAGATTAATGGGGTGCCGGCGCCGGCGATACCATCGGATAGAATTCCGGGACAGATGGGATCGAGACATGAGATTCCGGGACAGATGTGATCTGAGGTGCACGGATCACGCCAGCGAAGGTAGATACATTACCTACATGTTCGAGTCTTGTCTCTGTGGTGTGGTTTCGTGTTTCTTTCAATGAAATAATGGAACTGTGCGTGAACCTCATAGCACTGGTCGTTTTGGATTACAAAGAAACATAACTATGCTTGCAGGTCCTCAAGATTTGTAAAGCATTTTAGTCTAAGAGGCTGGCTCTTATCAGTCACCAATCTCGTAGTTACTGAACAAGTTTAGTAAGTATATTATTATATTGATGCCATTTATGAAACATACTCGTAAGATTAATTGTCTCTTTTGAACTGTGAGACAATATAATTACTGGGTAGAGGCTATGCCGTCGCATAAGTCTTCTCTGAGACCTTCAACTATTATTTTCTCGTGCAGAAATTTGAACAGTGACCATCAAAACTCTCTCTCGAACGATAAATCGTAATTTATTGAACGAGGATTTCTAGTTAACGCTTGAACTCTATCTTTATCACAACTGGCGACACAATCACGCTCGAGGCTCTTCTAAACCAGTGCCGCGCGGGAACAAGAATCCAACATATTTATGAAACCACCATTAATTATCCAAATAATCGATCGCAGTCGTTAGGTGATTTATCTAGCGTCGATAAGATTTTAATGAAGTACTTTGATTGGGCGCACACGGACAGCGAGACGTGGTTATCGGTAAAACGATAGCGCGCGCACCATTGACTCTTCTATACCTATCCGTATTAAGTTATTAAATTAAAAATACACCTTGTGTCGAAGCAACGAATTTCACACCTTATGACAATGGCCTTAAAATACACTTCGTGCGATGTAATTTAATTAACAAGGTGAATCATTCAGATTAGAAATTTGAAGATATCGGCACGTCGTTCATTGTGGAAACTCTTCCGATACTACCGTCCGATAAGATGAATTGTATTCGTAGACTTTGACTTGATAAGCTTGAGAAACTGGGTGGCGAACAAGGTTTATCTACCTGCCTAGTAATAACTAATAAGCACAGTTTGAAAGTCTAAAATCTCCATTAATTATGTTGTAATATAATACGATATTGTGTCGATTTAAATTAAGTGGTGTTTAAATATAAATAAAACTGACAAAACATCGATACAAAATAATAACATTGATATATTAATAACACGCGAATCGATAAGTGTCTTATATTACACATTATTATACAGCAAAGCGTGATTCGGAATAATAAACAATTACCTAATTACAAATGGAATTTATTATATTAATTTAATAGCTTATTAGTGGTTATATACTTACTATATATTTAATCTTTAACGGCATAAGCTCTCGTTTGAGTACTGTGGGTCAACTACTATTACCGTTCAGACAAACTTCAGTTTTTTTAGTAATTTACACTGTTTCTAGCGAAATTACTGCGAATACGAGACTTTAGAACCGATGTCTCATGGTGATGAGCGCAGTGCAGTGCCGCACAAGATTTTGTAATGGATAGTTCTATAGCTGTTATAGGCAGGCGCTTACCATCTGATGAACAACTCGTTCATCTCGTTACATAGTAACATATATAAATATAATCATATCGACGCTAGAAAGCGTAAACACTGTAACCTTGAAATGCAAAATTATTCACCAGAGCCAAAAATCTTTTTATTTGTTGAAAAAAATCATAACTCAATATCTACTCGACCTAAAAACGTAAATTTTGGATATTTGGTGTGTTACATACAAAGCTACAATACTGCTACCTTGGTTATATCCTAAAGTTCCTAGGGGACGTTGAAATATGGGTTACAGCGTTTGTTTCCAAATATGTAAAAAAAGTATTTTCGGGTCGGTCAAAGGGTTACAGCGTTTACGCTTTCTAGCTTTGATATACGATATATATGATATATAAAATTATGGTAAAATAATAGTATTTCTATAAGTTTAAAAAAAAAGATAAGTATGGATAGATAGCCATAAAACCAAGTAAGTATGTTTAGATTGCGTGTGAACAATCCTAAGAGACGGTCGTCCGTGCGTAGTGAGGCCGAGGGGCTAATTAACGAAAAGTTACGTTAGTAGTACGCGCACCAACTAATGATCGGGAATACGTTCATTTGCATCGAACAGCTCGTCTGTTGCTCTTAATTACGGGAAAATTAAACAAAATTACAAATTAAATGACAATTAATGGGACCCCTTCGTGTTACGATCGAGGCAAAGGTTCTCACAATTGTAAGACTTCGTTTTTTTACTATGACCTATATGGGACACTCGAATTCGGAAAACACTCCTGAAAAAATTACAATATAATATGAACTCTAGAGTGTAAAATAGTCTGGGAAAAAAAAGGAATTATAATATCAACTAAAGTTGTTCTGACATTAAAAGTAACGTAGCTTTTAAATGATCTAATCAAAAATATTTTTTTTTAGTAACAAGAATATTTAAATACGTTTGTTTATATAAACGCGCTTAACTCTTGTTAGCTGCTTAGTTGTATTCTATCTTTGTAGTCAATAACTTTTATCGTTTATTGCACTTCATATGGGTTGCAAAAACTGCAAACAATCTGTATACATAGTAGTAGGCTAAATCGTATAAATCATCTTATCTCGACATTAATATCGGACCTAAGATTGCTCTCAGTTGAGGAATATTGTTTCTCTTCCATAAATTAATCATGTAAGCTGTCGCTAAAATATCGCTTTTCTATGGTGCTCGGAGCGGTGCCGGTGTGGTGGCGACAGGCACGAGACGCCGGCGCCGGCGCATCGCCGCCGCCGCGCCTATAGAACATGCGCCCGCGCAGCGCCACACAATAAAACCACATCAACCGTTCGCCATCATTTCCTGGCGACAAAATCTACAGATACAATCAAACCGTTCGTGTCGTTCGCAACGCGCGGTATAAATCAACCGCAAGTGAACACTCGACGCCGTAACCCGCTCGCTAACAACCCTTTAAAATCCATTTAAATAAGCTATCAACACCGCAGCCGCACTTAACGAACACGAAACTCCAATAAAGCACAAGAAAATAATAATAGCACACAACTAAAACCACTTTACCGACACATCTCATTTGAATAAAGTAAATTACCTACCTCCGTTTCGATTCTAAAATGTTGACTGCAATTAATTAAACGAGCTTTTCTTAATTATCTATTAAAATAATAGTAGAGTTTAATTGGGAACTTTTATACGGACACGCAAAATAATTAAGTGATCAATTAACTGTACACGCTGGTTTATAAACAGTATATCCAGCGGCGGACTTATCTGCTTGCATCTACAACAGTGTCTATACAAAGAGTATGCGACGGTATGGAGTTTTATCAACGACTTGCCTTCGATTCAGAAGCCTCGTAGAGTCATTATCACTATAATAGGTATAGGTATATAGTAGGTGCCATTATTGAAAATCACAAATCTTTATTTTTCACGCTTAACCCTACGATACTTTACATTACGAGAGCTTTAAACAAGACATGTAAAGTGCTTTTCCTACCAACTCGAACATTCCTACTATGATAAAATACATTTCACTATACTGTTGTTGAACTCATGAATGAAAATTTAGTAAACAGTAGGTACAGTGCATATATATACAATTTTTTTTTTATATAATTAAAAAAGTTTTTTTGAATTTGTATTTTTATTAAAACTATAATAATGACCTAAAAAATAAAAATCCTACTTGTATGTTTACTAATGAAATAACATCAAATAATATTCTTTGACAATTCGGAGGCATAATGCGTCGATCAGTAGGTCGGCACCGCGCACGCCGAATCTTAATTTTTGATGATTGACGATTCATTCCAACGCCGTTCTCCACTAATTCGTATACCCTGTGGCTTCAATTAACACTTAATATAATTAAAAATATTTGATAAGCCGCTCCCAATCGAGCCGCGTTTAATTAGTGCCGTATAATGGTTATAACTTTTATAGTCGTTTATGATCAAACAGCCACTTAATCAAAGTTCGATGGTTCGTTAAAATGCTCGTCGACCCACCGTGATACGTACTTGAAGACGTCGACTAGCCACCCAGGTTTCAAATAAAAATCGCTGAAATTATACGCTGCGTACGCACGATGTGAATTATCACCACTATTAGTGTAATGGTTAGCCCGTAGGAGGCTCTCCGACTGGTGGCGGTCCATGCCCCTTGATGAGCCACGCTTGTAGCTATTTAGCCATATCGCTTTCTACTGTTGTAGTTATTAAATCATGGATGTGTACCCAGCGTAGGGATGGCGATCTGAGATCGATTAATCGAAGAATCGATTTTTCGAGTAGAAAATATCGATTTTTTAAATCGATATGAAGTACTGTATCGATTCACTGAATCGATATATCACCCTTGAAAATCGACATTCGATTTTTTCTGTTTTGGTATAAACCATACAATTATTTGCATTTAGTTGAATGTGCCTGAATTATAAGAGTGCTGCCGGTTAAAGAGTTAACTACTCATAAACTCGCGAGATGGCTGTATTTTTAGTATCCTTTACTCTTACTAAATGGCTAAGTGAAAGTAAAACAGTAATTAAAGAACGAAAAAGATAGTTAATTTAATAAAATTTATATTTTTCACTACTAATGCATCAAAGTTATGAGCGTTTTTAGAACTAATATTAAGACTCTGATATTATGACGTAATGTTTTCGAACGTTTCTGACGAAAGTTGCCAGTGATTTTTGTTATAAGGAATTGATAACTATGCATTGTTTACCCACGGATTATTAGTAAAGGGAGTGTGTAACGCCTATTCATAGCTTACTCACTGTATAGTAATACAGTTGTTACACAGATGTTTAACTTTTTTTTATTAGTAAGGCCGTTAGTATATAAATACTTTTTTTTTTATAGTTGATCTTATAGTTTGATACGCTAATAAAAATAATTGCTATTTTTGAATTCCCTGATTTTATTGATAAGATATCGTTAATTGCAATATTAATCTTGTTTTTAGTAAAATTGATACAAATTTACATTGTAAACGCAAACTTGAAAAAAAGATCGATTTTTTAAGAATCGATTTTGTAGGCCTCGATTTTTTCGTGAATCGATTCATTAGACTACGATTCGAATCGATTTAAAAATCGATCTTTTTCGTAAAGAATCGCCATCCCTAACCCAGCGTAAGGTCACCCGCTCTAAAAGCTCACTCACTGCATTTATCTAAAGTATTGGTACGTTATAAAATGTAGCAATCGGTCGAGTTTCTTATGACGCTATAACCACCACTATTAGCTACCAGGTCATAATGTTATCATAACACATTAACACGTGTCGTATAATTATTTAAATTGATCTCACAGCGTTGCAATTAACTGTGTCTACTTGTTTGAGTAATCCCTTTGATATTGCCATGCAATAACTAATAAACAGTTCAAACGAGCCGACTCATCGCAAAGACTGCCGCGTGTAAAGGTAAAACGGGAACAAAATAACTAAGCTGTAATAAGAAGCAAGCTTATACCCAGCGTCAGCGTAGTGAACACTCACCTATTCATTAACTGAAAAGCAAAACGGTCTGCAAACTAATTATGTCAATAATATAGTTATTGACCGTCCCTCGTCGATTACTTACATCACGCATAATTGCTCGGAGATATTTTCCCATGCCTCTTAAATTCTTAGCTGTACTTATGGCTCGGTGCTTATTCCAAATTACCTACTAGCTTTATTGGATCGCATAATTATGAGAGCGGTATTTGATTAGGTATCTTCTAACTGAACTATTTCAAACCACACTAAACAACTTTGAATGCAAAGTTATAAACATTCAATATATGCAAGTAAACAACTTTTTGTGTAGACGGTTATGGTCAAATGTTGCCATAAAATAAATGGATGTCAAAGGTTCATTTTATAAGTACCTACCACCGAGGGATAGCGAGCGACTGAATTAAATTTAATATTGGCGGGTTACTTCGTTAGTGGCTCCATTCTGTGTCACCTCTTTCGACGGCTGAAGAACGCACAGGCCGCCGCCTGCGCCGCGCCGCGCCGCCTGTCTCCCTTCGACACTAAATGCATAATAAACGTTGTACCCGCTGAAAATCAATGCCGATTTGATTTTGCAACCTTCATTAGGGACCCGGTTCTTCATTTCAATAAGCGCTCGAGCCTTAATGATTCCGCGGTAACAACGCTTTTATGCTTGGTTAATGCCGTATTTAGGTATCGGGGCTTTTGAAATCGAGTCCGCTACGTTTAGATTGTAGTCGTTTAGGTCGTGCTACTTTTATTTGTGTTTCTGTTTGGCGTCATTAATAATACATAAATTATAATACTCTGTTCGAAGATATTATTGGTGTGTTTGTATACAGAATCAAAGATAGTCAGATGATATCCCGTTTCGCTTGCGCTGTATTCGCATAAGTTACGGAATAGCATCGGAAACTCGAATGGCGTGCGCGGTTGCCCGTAGCGGAGAGATAGCGCCTATCCAGTCAATTAATATGCCTAATGCTAACATCATTATTACTAGGCAGGGCGCACTTAACATACTATATCCATTTACATTTTGATTTGTGTAGAGCTGGGCTGCGATTAATCGGCGAATAGAGCGCGGCGCGGGCGCGCCTGATTTATAGCGAGCGCGCGCGTGGCCTGCGCACTGCAATGCACGCACTCCACTGAGCTTCTTTCGCATTTGCACATCATCACTGTACTTCGTGAAATACATTAGCTATATTCAGTGAAGTTTTTATGTCGTTGATTTGTTGCACTGTTGCTCTTGACATCGTTTCTATCGCCAAATGCAAATCCTAGTTTATGAAGCATCACATGAAAATATGTTTAGTTAATCTTATATTGCTAATTAATTATGCATAATTATGATGCAAACAAAACATGTTATTGAATGAACCTCCACGGAGGTTGTAATCTGGAGCACGATTACCAATTCACTTTACGACTCCAACTTCTGATAAAAAGTTATCAAATAGGTCTAGAAAACTATTAAAAAAGTAGTTATGGGTCGTAAAGTGGTGTGGGTCGGTAAGCTAAAGTGCTAAATCCTGCTTATTAAGTTATCTATAAGTAAATAGCTCGCATAATCTTCGCGTTGACGGACTCACTCGGTTGCCTACAATTTTCTGCGCAATATGACCGATTTACTCGATAGGTCTTGAATAATTCCGAACTGCAACAGTGTAAAGCCGTAATTGCGCTTCATATTTAGAGATACAAATATATTACACGTTTTTATTACTAAAATAAATTGTTTCGAGTCAATGCTAACGATGTCTTGAGTAGAGCTTGTTATTGCAAATCACAATTGTTTTTTAAACTACAAACTAAAAAAAAAGAGTCAAAGAGTCAACTCTAGCAGTATTATTATTTTCACGACTCACCAAAAGTAAAATAGGGTGCACGTTTCGAGTTGATATACTGACAGACTCAGTCTACTGGTTAGTCAGATGCTTCTTTAGTGAAACCACGTGTTGGCTTTTACCCGGGTAATGGTGGCATAATGTAAGGTTTATATTGTAATTATGTAAATAATGCAATATCCATTAGTGTTGGAAGTGAGTATGCCCAGTTTGAGTGCGAAGCAATTGTTATTGTGCGCACTTAACTTACAACTCATTTCCACTATACCAAATCGCAGAGTCACAAAAAACAATTTTACATGAAAGATTTTGTTTCTATTGCTATAAATTTGCTCGTCACAGTCATTCTATTGATTTAATATTTATAACGTAAATTGTTTTATGATCTGTTATAATAGGAATTAGTGCTCGCAAGCCGTTACCGCAAATATTTTAATAATTAGCTTTCTCGGTTCAAATGAGCATGTATAATTAATTTTACAAATAACTCGTTGTAATTTACCGAACTCCTACTATTTGCTAGCTCTGTATGAGATGTGGTACCTATTTCCGGAAATAATTTCATTACTACAACAGTAGTGGAAGGGGCATCAAAACACTTCCTTGATTTCTAAATAACGAACAGACCCAATAATTGGACTTTTATTGTACCTCTAGCTTCGTAATATTATACAAATGGTGTAGTCAAGTCAATTAATGGGCGTGAATTTATGATTTACGTACGATTACAGTTGAATGGCTCTTAGTAGCTTGATTGATATACAACTGCACCATGTCCGCATTAACGCAGAATATAGCCCAGGTTTGTAATAAGCCAGCTAGACTTGTACCTGACTAACGTTGCAAGAGGTTCTCGTTTAGATAATCTTGTGTCTTCTGACCAAGAAACGTCTATAGGCTAATGTCATATCTTAAATTGTAAATTGTTGAATTATAAACCGTTCCTACAAAACTGGAGTGATGCTGCGGGTAGGTACAATCGTTAAAGAGTAAACCAATTTGAAGAAATCTATCGTACATAATGCGTAATATAGATCTTTAAACATTATTATCTATGTATTACACAACTCAATAAACGTGTGTCTTGCGAGCACCTTTTTTATGCTTGTGTGAGTAAAATGTGGCATCTTCTACGAAGATGGCATCCTGGTTTCTACACTGTGGTATATGTTATAATGTGCCCTGCGCATGTTTTACTGTGCGGCTAATTGAAGGGTTTGCTCATACTAATTAAACAACTGATTAGGGAACTTCGGTATTTCTATATATGGTTTTGTAATATTGACTGTGGCGTAAACCTTTGCAGTGTTTTAAATTTTATGAGTATTGCAGTAGCTACATGTTACTTATACTTCTGTTTTGTTTGGCTTATAATTAAGACTTATTATTTGCAAAACTACACGAAGTTTGAAACAATGAGAAGTGAGAATTTTTGAGTTTCCTGACTCGAATCATCTCTGGTGACAGAACTTTATGTAACAAATATTTCTTTGTTTATAATCGTGACTCAGTAAATCCAGAACACAACGCCACCGAAACATTTAACCAGTAAAACATTGCCACCGCCACTATATCTCAAAGTTTGACGTAAGACAATTCCGTACCCATTCGGGTTTATGGTGCGTACGGCTGGAAGCAACATTAAATCAAGTATCAGATGATCAGAGGTAAACGGTAGCAGTTATTTAGCGGGAACAGCGCCGGCGACGCCCACTGGCGTGATTTATCCACTCGCCGTCAGGCTGCACCGGCTTGCGCCAATTTGTGGTCTGCTGAAATATCAGCGAATCCGTGACGAAACGCGCCACGGTTCCCTGCTACAAATCACGTCGGTGCAATGTGATATGGATTTGATACTGTTTTAACGTCACTAGTGTGCAGCAGCGATAGGATCTGCCATAATGTGGACTACAGTCATAAGCCTTATTTTTCTGTTCGAGGCTGTGTGACCGCGAAGTGACGCCTTACCATTGATAAAGATACAAATAAAAATAATCGATCAGCTCAAATTCGACTTAAAATATAACATGGTCAAAATAATAAGGAGTAGGTAAAACTAAATTACCCAAAATCTAAGAATAAAATCTAACTTGCACATAAAAAAGTAATAAGATAAGTAATCACGATAGATCATTGATTCAGAAGCGACCATCTTCTTCGAAAAAGAAATCTAAAATATTTATTCCTATAGGTAAATATAATTCTCGATAAGTTCTCCTCTAAGTCGTAATCCACCGCTGGCTGCGTGGTGCAACTCACCCGACGTGATTTGTCGGACTGCAACTGACAAAGGTATTGATGAATTGACCGACGACAGATTTGGTTTTCAAAATAGGCGTAGGAGCTACATTCAGCCTAATAGTAAGCGTGGTTTATGATTTGAGCTCCTTTCATATCAGCAGATTGCAGCGTGTAAAATATATCTTGATGACGTCGAACAAATTACTGGATTTCAAGCATTAATATTTCATCGCTCTAAAGAACTTACAACTGACTTATTTACCACCGGGGTCTTCTACAGATTACTCGAAATACCTACTGATTGGCTGATTATATGTCTTTAGGAGCCCATAATGTTCAAGTCCAATACTAGCAGCATGAGCACCATGTATCGTAGAATAAAGCTAGTGCTTACTCTTATTTAAAATTTAACGAATTTTATTCAGTCATAAACCTCATTTTGAAAGATGAATTATTTATATTGTCTTGTACTTTAGCGAGCCCACTGTATCACGTCCTGTCATAAACACAATACAAACCCAACAAGCTCACTGTTTCATAACTCTTCAGTCCGCAAACTTTATCTCAAATCTAGAAGTCCAATAAATCTTCATACCATATCTCAGAAACTCGACCAATTGTTGAGCGATACTTTCATCTGGCTCGTAGCGAGTGTCAGAGCAACTGAAGGGAATAATATAGTGGATAGTGTGCCTCCAACATTACCATACTTGTCGTTTTATGAGCCCTTGTAGTGTTTAGGCGCCCACTCGACTACCACTCGGCAACCATTTAAATTTATCATTCGTGGATTATTGCTTATTGGAACAACAACTGTCTCAGATATGCAGAGATAACACCCGGCAGGATTGCGCTGTTCACTTTCTGTTTCAGAATAAAACTACGCGAGGTTTTAACTACTGCAGTCGTGCAGGAATTTATTGAGCAACATAAAGACGACTACTATCAAATGTTTGATCTGCAGAAGTACCTACCTACTTTTGATCTAAAATGCAGGACCAATCCTGAGTTCTCGCTCTTGGGTCCCAAACAAAGTCAATTTATGAGCCACCAGTTCCATCCCAAAGCAAACACATCTTGTCATCTCGGCTTCTGTCAGTGTAGTAACATGAAACTCGATCATCACCAAAACACATATCCAAAGTGTATTAAGCATTGAATATGATACGGCATCTCGAATAAGCCACGAAACATCTTAAGCCATTATCTTTGAATAGCGTTGCGCGAGCGCACGACTTATCTAGCAATTAAATCGACATTCAGAAGCTGATGCGGTACCGAGGCGGCTTTAATTCCATACCGTGGCACTGCCGAGGCACTGCCGGGGTCCGCGGCACCACCACCAAACGTACAATGGCTCGGATACATGACAAATAACGTTTTGATTGGACACTCACCTAACAAACGCCGTGCACGCATTTCCATTACACTGAGAGCATGATATTAAACTGATGCGAAACAGATCTATTTAAAGCTGGTTATGAGACCACTTTACTATTAAATTTAGTTTAATTTGTTGAACTTCACAGAATTCAGTCTTGAATAAATAAGTTTATCTTGAAGTCCCGTTAAATTATTAAGCAAATCGTGAGTGTATAATAAGGACCTGCCTACTATGATAACACAAGCTTTCTTAGATCGGTTCAATAAATTATTCTACACAGTTATAACGAGGAACACACAAACACAAAAATATCATCGCAACAACAATCAACATTCCACATAAGAATCTAAATTATAAAAATCAACAACCTAATTTATCCTAAACGAAAAGGCACTGATTGAAATCTCTAATGATCTTTTTATTCGGCATCTAAATTATTGTGTCATATTAGCGGTAATCTCGTATGATAATGGAGAACCTTCTGACAGAATGATAAAGTCATCTGCGTCGTTATTACGTACCATAATGAACATGATGTGATGAACTTTCATATCTCATCGCCGAGCCCCTGACATTTATGCCTGTGGACTTAAATCCTCGATTATACTAGCATAAGGTCTAATTCAGTCAGATAAATTGAATTTGATGCAGTTGTTGTTACTCAAATTTATATTATCCGAAGTACATTAACCTGTTGGAACTATAAAGAATATTTAATCTCAACATGTCTTAGAATTACAGTTCCTTTGTACACCACTTAAAATGTATTCGAGCTCGTTATTTTGTATACCTTTTACTGGAGAGCACTGTTCGTCCGTACGGGACCGGGACCGGGACGGGGCGTGTCCGGGCGGACTTGTAAATATTCATGACGTTACTTGGCGACAAAACGCTTTTCATCGGCCACCCGACGCGCGACTTATGGCATAACCTTCCGAACCTGACGGCATCCATACATCGCCTTATTTCTTCACCAACCTTTTAATAAAATAACACTTGTTGCGCAACGCGACCGTCATAATATAGCCAATTTTTACGGTTCCATACCGTGACAGCTAATTTTCGTTCAATCTTTCGCGTAATAACTTAAAGCATCGTGCTGGGCGGATCACGATTATTATGCGAGCGTGTCCCCTCGAACAATATTAATAATGACTCTTTAGTTAAGTTATGTAGACCACTAAGACTTTTATGGCTGGATACAGTTTATGATATAGGTACGTACCCGTCTATGTTTATGTTGTTTGAATTAATAGATTGGAACTTGTATTATTACTTTCATATGCTAAAGATTGGAAAACAGGTGTTTCTATATAGCTTCGTTTAGCGTTATAGAGCTGTACCATGCTGTACTTAAACGTGATAGAACCACAGAGACAGAAAGAGTAAAAACATAGAAATTACGTTTAGTTGGCACTACATACACAACAAACAATAAGAGAAAGAAAGTAAATGACATAAAGTACAATTACAGTAGCAAGCGTGTCAAAAGAGGCTTTAATCCGTGCTTTAGTGCTCAGCAGTAATGCTTAGTGCTAGACACTGTACGCTGATTTATTTTAGTTTAGTACTGAACGTCTAGTTCTCGGAAGGCGGCTATTCGGTGCCGGCTGCGCCTCGGGGTTCCAATTTCGCCGTTCCCACAACAAATCGTAAAGTCAAAGTTCAGTGCCTAATTGCGCGGCGTTATCGACAGATCCGACCGCTCCGGGAGAGAATATTTATCAATAACATGTAATTAAAATTATTTAGTCTCGGCTGGAGCGGTGTGTCCCCGGGCGAATTATTACACATTCGCCGCGAGAGGCCCGCGCCCGTCATTAGCCGGGACATTTTTATTCCTTTCTCTTTAATTTCCGTCAGTGGGCATAAATGATGGCGCTAGTACCGCTGCAGCGCCGCGGGGACGCCCCACAGTCTACGATTAACAGAGAAATCAAACTTTTATAAACCATTACGAGATATATCGATGGTCTAGGGGCTGACTGAGAATGTGTAGAAGAGTAAGACTAGAGTAAGCTCCCAGAATAAGTAACTCAAAAATGGCACAACATATTATTTTTAGATGCACTTACGCATGAACGTAAACGGTACATGGGCTATGGGGATATCCGGGATTTAACGTGTAGGTACCTATAATATTTTAAAAATATAGTAATATAGCTGTACAGTATGGCCAAAGGACATTTCAACAGGCTATTTACAAACATTTGAATATTTCTATGCAAATTTGTACAGTATTATTTGTATCTTGATGAGTATGTCTGTTAAAATAAACCCTACTAATTTTTCTACTCTATGTCCCGGTTACGGGTTTGTGCGTTTTATCAAAAAGTATCTAACGTTATATTTGCGATTGGCCCCCAACGCGGACACTTTTTATACTTCAACCTCAGAACTTTCGGAGCTATAAAATGTTTATATTATCAGCCACTCAATCCGCTGGTATAAAGAAATTATAAATGTTTATTTATATACTCACGGCCTTTTCCATGTCACCGAATTGGCTCGATTATATTACTGATGAGACTCTCTTAGCAGGTACAATCAAATTCTTCCTCTCTACAAAGAAGTCAAAATTAATGACATAAACATTAATGATGTAACTATAAACGTATCAAACTATTTACTTAAACCAAAATATAATAACCAACTCATTTTATCAGCACACATAATAATAACTTTACTAAGCAATACTTGCGTACCTATCTGAGATTGCGAGCTCGTGAATGCTCATAATTATGACATGGTATGCCACCAAGCAGCTATCAAGATACCATTATTATACTGTAGTAACATTAACCAATTTACGATAAGTATTGAGCCTCATTGCGGGCGGCCGCCGTAACACACTGGACGTACAATCATGCCCAGATAAACGTTCAGAAAAATAATACAATAGGTAAGTGCATTTACCACTCCATTGTCAGCTCCCTCGCTCCGCGATAGTGGCTAGACTTATCTGATACCGCGACACTAAGTGGCCGGCCGATCACGGAATACTTCACTTGATGAATTATACAAACACCAATCAGTTAATTATTTTATTCACGTCGCTCAACCTCTTATCTGGCTTTGTGTTCGACATAATTGATATGTTAAGTCTGTAGAACAATCGGGCCGTCTCCCTTGGACTTTCCAGATAGGATATAGGTATGACGCGCGTCTCGTCTGATATAAATGTCTGTTACCAACAAAAGCTCCACAAAGGTAGTAAAGGCACTGCGTATGGACGCCCGTTTACACTCACACATGGTAAGCGTTTGCGTCAACATATTTTTTTCTCATAAATAATTCAGTATTATAGAGTCGATATTAATAAAACCTGTCAATTCTAATTTCTATTAATTTAAGTCAAGCTACAATATTACATAGTTATTTGTGCTATAACTTCGAGTAAATTAATAAACTTTTAGGTAAATGAATCGTGTCTTCTGGTGGTAGCCCGCTGTGTTACTCTGGAAACTCAATGTCGATCCGAACCCAACTAAATATCAACAACGATGTCACATTGTATACTCTTCAAAACAACTTTGATTTAGACCTGTATTACATTCGAAATATTAACCACGAGACGTATTCATTTGACGCTTATGATTTCTACGGTAAACACACGGTGCCAATGACTTTCTAGTCATTAAAACCAAAAAACTCAGACCTAAAATATACCAATTCTGCAGACACAATCGCATTTATTTTACTAAGGCTATACACAATATCAAAAACATACGGCGCTAAAATCGCAGTTTTTGATAGCGAATCGGCCACTACTCCAGCAACGATGGATCAGCATATTTTGTAAGAGTAAGTAAGTACCTATAGTAAACTTTTCATTGATGGACTGAAAAAGATTAGTTCTGACGTCACTTCGTGACATATCTATAAAGCTTCTTACCTACACAAAACACGATAGCCTAACTAAAGAGACACAAACACAGGTTTAACATAATGCGACTGATCCCATTCTCTCCACATCTGTTAAGTATCGTCTGTTTGTTAAGATCATATAACAAGGCGTTACGTTTGTAATCTCCTGATACAATAAGGAATATTACTACTCATGTTTTGTTACTTTTGTTGAATCGTGTATGCAAACTCCATTTGGAAACCACAGATAGTTAATCGATAATTTCTGAGGTGTTTAATGATATTGCAATAAGGAAGTTTAACCTAAATAAGTTAAGTTAATAAGTTTTTAGTTAGCTATTGCTATTCAACGTGTAAATGCAGCCAGCGTTCTTGGCACCATGCCTCATGGACACCCTCTTTTGTTAGATTTTTAAGTTTTAGTTCTAGTTTGTTTTAGTTAGTTTTCTATTTAATTATTGTTCTTTAAGTTTTTTTATTAAAGCTTTTAAAATAAGTTGACATGCTTCTATAATAGGGTCATTCCCATAGGTCCTTATAGGTACGTATTTGAAACTGCAAGCGAACCAATATGAGCCCTAACACTATCAATCTATGTACATCACTCTATTTCCGAAAATATCCGTTGTTTACCTTCCGTCCATATCATCAGATCAGCTCGCTGTGACCATAATATTGAACTGTCATTGGAACTTAACAAGATGTCAACTCAATTGAATAAAGAAAACTGGGTTAAAATCAACTCGCAAGATTTGACCTCAACCTACCTCCATCCATCCATTCTAATACACCGAGTGAAACAAAGCTAGTAAAAATAGATTGTACGTACAAAGCTTTACCTAAGCATAAAAAATAATACAAAATGTGCCTTTAATAGTAAGAATTGGAAATTAATAAAGTTTGTCATAACAAGACTAATAAAACAAACTTCAAACAATAGCAATAAAATAAGGATACAGGGACTCGCCCTGCGTGAACCGAGTACAATTAATAACTGCGCACGCGCCGATATAGCCTCACCACAGATAATGCCATAGTTACTACATAATACCTACAGCGACAACCCTGAACGCTTTCAACGCCTCACTAACTGTTGACTAACCTGCGCCTCGGATTTATTCACTCCCATAAGCAGCCTCAATAAAGCCATAGTCTTTTAAAACACGGAGCCGACTTTATCATAAATTAATGCATATGATTGAATTATTAGTAGCAATTAAAGACGTCACATACTATGTGTTATCAATATTTTTAATACAGTAGCTACTTTATTTAAATTGAATTTACGCGTGACTGAGTTCATTATAGAAATATTTCGAGCGGCTGATAATGACGAAACTGGGATTAAACGTGATACCCATTCCATTATATTAAAAGCTTTTCACCTTATACGTCAACACCGCTACTTAGTACTTATCTATATACTCAGGGCATTTTACTGGCGGCCAAGTATGGTAAAAACTTCTAAATATGGATGACATATACTTACAGATACGGTAGGTACTCTAACAGTTTTAGATTTGTATAAAACGCAAAATATTCTATGGATGCGAATTGGATCTGAAAGCTTACAGCAAAATTCACAAGCTTCGATGCTAATTACTGCATAGTAATACCTAATGAAGTCATTGTTATTGTTATATATAGGCACAATTATATCTAAAAATCTCAAAAAGACCTGAATTTACAGCAATCTGAAAACAATATCTATGTATGTGATCGTGACGCGTTAATGTAAAGCGTTTTTAAAATAAAAAGTGTGTATATTTATAGCGCGTTTATCTGAATATATGGCTATAATATAAAATTTAGAGCATATTTTAAGCTACAGGTGGTTATTAACTTCGTTTTGCTAACGCATCATTCCATTAGATGACGAGAGCGAAGGTGCTCCGTTTCCTAATCTTCATAAAGGCTTAAAACTATGACAGCGTCGCTGTGATATCAATATTATAATGTCTCGCAGCGGCGGCGGCGCGAGCGGCTCTCTACCCTATCGCACAGGAATGCACGACGCCGGGATAAGTGTTGGATTAATAATTTGTAAATATTACATATTCATGAGCCGGCAGAGAGCACGGGTCAAACATTCATTTTTATAAGAGCCGAGAACTGTACCCGCACTCATATTTATTAAGGAGACGAAGGTAATTATCATAACCGAGTTTAACCGACTTAACGGAACTTTAGAACTGCCCAGCGACAGAAACCAATGGAGAATCGATTTATTATTATTAGTAAAAATATCAAACCAAATTGTAACACGTTTCTAAGTTACTTCCAGTTTTTAAGTTACATCGAAGCGAATCATTGTATAGCTCGACCTTAATCCGATGACTATGATATATTAACTTAATTTATTATAACTGAATAGTGTTACATGAACTGAACATGACATCAAAAAGCCATTTGTTGAAATTAAAATGAGATAATTTCGAATATATCACTTCTATTCAATACTTTTAATGTACCTAAAAACCATAATTATAAAAAAATTAAACAGGTGCAAAATGGACATCTTATAATTTTGAAGATAATAACGTTACAATACAAGGATTAATAAAATAAAAACAACACAACACATACAAACTTATAATACAAAACTACTCAACATATAAAACGGATAATGGAAAATTAATATAAGTGAAAAATGTTCATTCTTATACTTAATAATCATAACAGTGTAGAAAAATCGTGGGACAGGCCTTTCAATTCATCTTACATGAAGTATTCTTCTACTTGCTTGTTAAAATAGATCATAAAACGCAATTGTAATTTTTACCTTGTTTTATCCAATTATTTCCTCTGTACCTCTTCACTGTAACCATCTGAAACACAACAAAACGTTAACTGTATTTTTGTAATAATTTAACAGAATGCAATTAAGGTCGCTTATTAAAATCCCAGCTAGCAGTAACAATATAAAAGCTCTCGAACCTAATCGTGTTTTTATTTCGTTACCAATTTGACAACTGTATGACATGCCTTACGTTTCAAACTCCATTATCATGCAGATATTATATTATTTCATGTTAAATAAATTAGACGTATTTCACCACATAATAAAGTTTGGTATTGCTCTTCGAATATGTTAAACTTGATTATTGGATTCATTAAAATGCTATAAAATTCGATACTCTAGACATTTAATAACGATTTAAAAATGATAACAATAAAATAGATTGTTACCTATCTATGGAGAGTAACATAGTCGGTGTAATCGATATGTGTTGTATTCTGTAACTTTGATATCTAAACTGATATCAAACTTAGACCAGAATATTATAGCATGGAATTTTATCTAAAAATATCAACTTAATAACCTTAGGTTAGTAATTTTAAATAATTTGGCTCCAGATATTGCATTATTTTTTAAAATTAAATTTTAAACTAAATATCGAATATTTATTATTAACTACCTGTACCCTGCCACGCTTCGCTGTGGCACATTCGCACATTCGCTGATATTTCACTGATGAAAAAATAGATAAAAACAATCCTTGATGCGGATTATATATCATGCTAAAATTTCAGCTCGATCGGTGCAGTTTTGAGTGAAGTTTTGAGTTTTTGAAGCGTACACAAACCAACATAACATTTTTATATATATAGATTTATAAAGTAAGTATACTTTTCCCTGCGTTTGACCGTTGTCAGTTTATTTTAATACTTATGAAATTTAATACTTTCCGCTTAGGACTTAATTTGTGGATACCTACAGATCTTGTCCTTTTTGAGTTATTCTCTGAATTCGTAAGGTTGTTGTTATATGCTCAACGTCGCCGGGTTGTGTGAGTCAGCCATAAGTTTCTCTATTGTAGATATGGTTGGGTTATATGATAACATATCTTTGAATGTTTGTTTTGGAGCTCCATAGTTCCCGAATTGCGGATTTCTGTATTGTCTGCTGGAAGCGACCAGATGAGAGGGTCTCTGCTGCAATGCGCACAGTTAGAAATTACGGGGCCTGTTACAATTTGGATCTCTCTACAACTGGGGTCGTTCTTCAAGGCTTTTGGTTGCTGAAGAAAGATATAATAGAATAGTCACAAAGCCGAATTTCCATTACGAATTTGAATATGTGAATTTATTTTTAATTTCTCATAAATTAAAAAAAGGCCTCATGCTTAGGGACTGAGTTTAAAAGACTACAAATGGATACTCAACTTAAGTTATTTAAGATTTTAACGGGTTATTAAACAGATTAATATTGAAATTAGCATAGTGCGCAAGCGACGCACAACACAAAGTCATACGCGCGAACGGCTTTCCAAAATCTTCAATAACGTAAATAGCAGGTAACAAGTGAAGGAAATAAAGTTTGATAAAATATGAAAACCTAAATATCGGTTCCCGAAAGCTAATTAAAAGGCTCGTGAATTTGTAACATAAACAAGCAACGATACGATCATCTTATTTTGATATCCTTGCCTAGAACATCATTTTTTTTATAATTTCCTACAAGATAGAGGCATACCTTCGGCATACTACCGACTAAACGTAGGTATAAGTACATTAGGAACTCGGCTGTTACCACCCACAGGTAATAAGGAAGTTTCCTTCCTAAAATGACATGTACAGAACAACGGCAAGATAATTACTAAGAAAGTGTAAAATCCGATGAAGTTCACGATATAAAAATGGATCAAACGATCAGCAGGTGTTTGATCGGGTGTGCGTGTAATGGTAGCGGGCAGCGCATCCGTGGGCGGAAGTCGCGTGCCGCCCGCGCCGCGCCGCGCCCGCGCCGGGGCGGGCGCGGGCGCGGGCGCGCGCCGGTGTGGGTCGCGCGGTAGCAATTCAGTAGCAGCCACGCCGCCACAAATTAAACATATACATTTTGATGTCACTTTAAACAAATAACGCCGAGCTGAGAATTAATCTTCTTTGATCATCGATGTGCGATCCCAAATCTCACCAGCTTTTATTACTCGGCGTCGATCATCCGCCGAATGCATTAATTTGCTTATATTAATGTACGAAAACATACAAACATGACATTTTCCGATAAAACTGTCGTAAATAAAAACAAATCATGAATTCCATGTATCTAGGAGAATGTTCAACGAACAAGCGTAGTTACAATATATCGAAAGTAATGTACCGCCAAAAGCATATTTTCATAGTAATGACAGTTAAATTATGTGTCGACAGCTTAAAAAGGTTGTACGAGAGAACTATAAAAATATGAAGTGACATGTCCCTAGACGAGCGCATCTTTGAATGATATACGGAAGAAGAAGAGATCGAGGGCGGACGGCCGAGCGGCGCCGGCGCCGGAGCACCGGCCGCGCGGCGTTTCGTTGACTTATAGCCTTGTACCGATCGCGATGCCTCTATTACTCATGAATATTTATTTTAAAAATATATATTTCAATGTATAATGTCATCGAATCCCCGCATATGAACGTGTTTTAAAGTAATAAATATATCACGGAGAACATTACGTTCGAACGCAACACGCGTAATTATTTTAGTTTTGGTAAATAAAATAAGACGGGCGGTCTAATAAGCGCATTAGGGATGCTGTTAACGGTCTTCAAATGTTTTCCACTTATGGCGGCTCTCTGCGGGCGAGGACGTGCGTTTGTTAATTTATAACGTTTTTAATAATCCACAACGGGATTTTCACGCCGTGGTAATACTAAAAGATATTAGAAGATCCATTCGCTCCCTATGTGTTATCGTAAAATAATAAAATGTGGCTATTCATATCGTATGACATAGTCTGAGCGCGACTATCGCAACATTTAACAAGAATATAGCGTAGTAATAGCATCTAATGACTTTAGTTTTTATATTATTGTATTTTAACTACTGCAATATTAAAGGGTATATACCCTTAGTTATATAGTTTAAGCATCTCCAATAAAACAACGACTTTACGACCGATTGCTGCAATAAAATTGATGAAAAATAGAATCAAACATTAAGTTGCGTTGAATTATGCTAAAATTTCCTATTCCAATCTCCATTAGTCCCATTAATTAAAGACGTTACAAGACATTCATATTTCTGACTCATAAACTGAGCCTTGTTTGCGTTCAATTAATTTAAATATTAAATATAAATGCCCCATAGCCATAAAAGAAAACGAATGTGTAGTTTTTCTAATCTGTATCAAGTAGAGTCCCTGTAACGGCTTTCGGCTTCCCGCGGTTAATAAAATGCAGGGTAGTCATTAAAAGTATATTTTATCGCGTTTTAAATATTTAGATATTCATCTGGTGAAAGTTAAGTTAAATTTGGTTCATTATTAAGTGTAAGTCGTGAAACTAAATCCGAAGACATCGGCCGAGTGGCGGCGGCGGCTGGCGATGTGGCGGCGAGGTGGCGGCGACTGGAGTCGATAACGCGCGTCACGGCGCGTGTCACCTTAATAGCCGTACATAATGAAATTAAATGTTCATAAATAACGTACCACCCGTAATCGCATTAGTTTTAAGTAAGCGAAGCAACTTTACTCAAATCATACTTCCTTTAAATCTAACAATTACATTATTTTACCTTTATCTGGTCTAACTCCCTTTAAAAGCATAGATAGAGTTAGGTATAGCCTTCTAAACCCTACATTACATGCTTAAAAAATGTCATGCCTCGATATGATAACAGATAGCAATTTGATTTTATCATTCAGAATTAATAGGATAGATATACCATAAAACTTTTAAGAGTAGATTATTTCTCTATTAGCATTATATTATTTCCATTTATTTGATGACTCTATTACTACAAACGCTTTATGGGATTAATTATTTTTTCATCACGCTCATCCTACAAAATCATTTTCATTTTCTGTTTTTTTCTACTCAAACAGCATCGTAAATCATGTGTATGTTTAAAATTCAAAAAATGTAACTAAACTCCGAAAATTTCCCAACACAAGCATCATGTGGAGCGAAATAAAATGTTTAAATTGCCGAATGTCGATTAAGAAACCGTGTCTTGCTTTTTAATGAGGTCGATACGTCTCCCCGTGCGTTATGAGATCAAGCAGAGGGTCACCTCAACTGAGTTTACAAGCATACTCAATTAAATACAATTAGATCCTTAAGCTGCTTAAGCTATTACGAAATGCTTCACCGTTCAGGAATGTGCTGGAGATAAGAACGGAATTAACATAAGTTTGATTAAGAAATTTTATTATGTGCTTCTTAATGTGATAATTTTTAAAACTTCATCATTATGCGTGCCTCTGTGGATTAAAACAATTTAAGTTAATTCACATAACGTAACGTAAAGAGTAATAACAACATACTTAAATATTGAATTAAAGATTTTAGGAAGACATTTTGACATTGGTAGAGTTACAAAATCAAATATTGAATTGTTATATTCTGTACCTATCTTTTTGAGGTACTATTCCTTAATTCTCGTGTAAACAATATTGCAGGGAAACATAATATTGTACTTACTCTATCATTAAACTTTTTTCAAGTACCTTTTATTCTACCTTCTGACAGAACCCTGGCAGGTTCCATGAAAGTCTATCAAGCTGGAACACAGCGTTGCTTGTTCCCCATCAAGCGCAGGCAAAAGGCATATATTTCGCTGCCAGCGACTACTAATTGCGGATAAGATGATGTTCACATAAATATAATCAGTTGTGAGACTTGTGAGCGCGCGCTCATTTGTACCGAAGTCGCGGCCGACGGTTGTCATGTACCGGCATTAATATCGATGAATAAGAAATTCGTTATGGATGGGCTACAAGGCTGATCATTGCCGTGCGCTGTTCTGCCTCTGACTTACGTACTAACTGCCAGCTAAGCAATGACAGTGGCCACTATCCTAACCTGTTGATTCGACTTTTTATTTACCACTATTTGTAATGCGTCATGTACGGTAATTATTCACTTCTTCTGTACATTTGCACCATCAGTATTAAGGTTGCTAAAGCTTACATTGTAGCAATGGGAAGTGCAGTAAAATTGGTGGCATATTTTTGTATTCTCTCTCGATGGTTGGCTTTACTTTTGTCAGTCAACCTCATACGAAACTATATATTTTATGTTACAGCTTTAAGTTATCTGTGACCAATTCCAAAGCTAGCGTTTACAATGCATTGTTGTTCAACACTTTAGAAGTAATTATAAGTATTCAAAGACCAACCAATCAAAGACCGATTTCTAGGTCTTTATATCAAAGCATTGCAAACACTTGATTAACTAGATAACATCAAAATCATTCTTTTGAAAACATTAACATATTGATGATTTTCAATTCTGCAAACTATTATGATAAATGATTATTTGAAGATCTATTAAGTAAGGTAAATGTAACATGGTCAAGCGGCAGATATGCAATGAATAGCGAACGCCGGCAGACCATGTCTATCCAGAAGCGACCTCGCGGGGGGCCCACGAATCCATCGTCCATCACGACCCGCCGAAACCGTACGATTATTATACTCGATTATATTCGATTACGCTTGATAATCGATGAGCATTAAGTGAAATTAATAATCGAGTAATGGAGCGGGTCGTGCGCGTGCTCCGGCCGCCCGTATTAGTAGCGAGTCGTGACCGCCGCGCATTGCCGCTAAATAATGCCCCCAATAACAACGAGATTATTGCTAATATAACAATATAGAACCATAGTTTGTATCACATTTTGAATGAATATCCAGCCACAAAATAAAATTGTGGATTACTTTCAGTGGTTTGGTTTAAAACGACCATTTCTGAATAAGTTAAGATTGTTTCTTAAAGTTTATTTGTATAATATTATTTTAGCTTGCCCGGCAGAAGTAGTTCTGCCCTTTTCCACCTATCAGATTTTAGCATACTTACGAACCATCGTCTCCAGTCTCCATAAATATAACGTGAGGTATGATGTGAACCGGTCAAATAGTTATTATTATTATTATTATTTTTTTTTTTTTTTATTGTTTATTGAGTATAGTGTGTATGTGTATTATTAAATGTATTGTGACTGTTAAATACTGTAAGTACGCCACCCACCCTACTATCGAAAAATGTTTTTTACTGTCCATCCAAAAGTTGTCTGGAAGAAATCGGTTTCAGCGATAAGACCGCCCATTGTACTACCCTTGTTTACCTATTGTAATTCTTCTGTACTGTGTTTATTTTTGTTTTTGATGTACAATAAAGAGTTTTTCTATTCTATTCTATTCTATTGTTCAGAAGTTACACGATCACTTGATTCACTTCATCATACACCAAGGCTTCATTCTAATAAAACCTAGGTAAATATAAATATGTAGGTATACGTGTTCCATGTTTACTCACGCAATCGCTTTCATCATCCAGACGATCTAAGGATCATTAATTAAAGTACTTACCTACCCATAATAAAGGTTTCCTACTGTTATTAGCAGTTAAAATACTGGCAGAATCCATTTACTCTTCCAGTCTTACGTCATTTTCTAATAATACTCATACAGTTCTAACAGCAAGTTCCGCCGTGATACAACCGTTTACACTTACCTTCTGGAAACTTGCGGTGCAGTGTGTACCCATTTATCCCTGAGCGATAATGGTGCTTCCATATTAGACGTGATTGTCCTAGTTCAGCTATGTGCTAACTATGACCTCAATCTGTGCCAATGGGCTAGGCAGGCACGGAATCAATTTTGACCATAGTTTAGGTGACCTGACCTAAGATTGTTTAAAAGGTGGTCGGATTGAGTGCAAAATGTGTACTTATAAGGTCGCTTCGGGGTGATGCAGAAATTCTGGTCAATCATTCTATAAAGTACTAGTGAATATTAAACGCCTTCCAAAGAAAACAATCGAGTCTTTTAACTAAGAGGTCTCGATTGTCGAGTGCACAAAAGTGGATAACGAATGAAGTCCGGTCCACACGTTTAGTACCGAATTCGAGTGCTCTTATCACCAGAGAACAATGAAATGGTACCATAATAGCTTTAGTCGTTACCTGTAACCGATCGGATTGAAAGGGCTTTTAAAGTGTACGATTTATTTATAATATTTTTTCAATATAGAAATAATATTTAGTATAATATATTAAACACTTTCATTCGAAACAAACAAGTGGTTAGCTGACATACATAATCATTATCACATTCTGAATTTCCTTAAAATAAACTTAAAAACCACTGCATTTGACAGTAACTTAGGTGCCTACATAGGTAACTTTAGAAAATATCAAATATAGATTTGTTTTTAAAGGTAAGCAGGATGGCTATGAAATTCTCTTAAATCGTATCGTATAAAGAACATCGGCACGAGATGACGCGCGCCATAAACCGAGTGTCGGCCGGCGCGTGTGTGGCCACCGTTACTGTCCAGCAACAATGCACCACTGATATAAAGAAAATATTATTTATTTAAACTCACAATAAAACGCAGCTGTCGCTATCCACCGCGGCCGCCATCTTGTAATGTAGGTTACATTTCTACATACTTACAGACTCGCGTCAAGCTATAAAGGCACCTATACAACTTTTATCTACTCTCGCGTAATTTACGACAGTTGAGACGGCGTTGGAAAATAAAAGGAAAGGTTTTGTGATATCGAAAAATCTATAAAAAGCTTCAAAACAATGTTTGTTTCAATGCACCTGCGAAGTGTCGTGGTTTTATTGAAATTATGGGAGGAAGATAAAATTTTATTGAAAGGATTAACGAGCTTAAACTCGGCCGGCAATCGGATTCATTCTACAGCTCTTGTTCCACAAAATTAAATGCTTGTAAATATCACCAATTACTTCTTAACAAAATAGTGTTGGAACCACAAAAAAAATACCTATCAAGTACCGTGACGTTACAGCGAGAGGCAGAAATGCATAACATATCCCTCTAACCTAACGCAAGCGGCAAGCTGACAACTGGTAGGTAGGAACTGAATCTTTTGATTGAATGCATTATATACTGCTGAAATCGAATTAATACTAAATTAAAACGTACTACACTGTATGTATAGCGTACCTTCCTCATGCCATCAACAAACAATAATTAAACGATATTAATGACAGACCCCGGGTGCGCTCCGGTAAGGTTTCAACCGGTATAAATCAGAGTTGTGCGCTGACAGGGCCGGTACTGCACTCGATTAATTAGCCACATCAATGAGACCCGCATCACGAACGGAAGGCTTGAAAAAAATTAATACAAAACCGCTCAGATTGTTCTTTTTTTTTTTATGTAACGTCTTGTGACGTGGAGAAGGCACTGAAATTCGAGCTCAAGATGGAGGAAACTTACGTATTTTGATAACAACTGCCCTGATTTCCATCAGATAATAAATAAAACATGAGGTATTTTGAGATTAGACAATAATTATGTGTTTAGTCACTGGTAGATATAATCAATTTTAAATTTAGCTCTTGGGCCGGCACACTTATTCGATAAATTTAAATAAAATTCATATGTAAAAAAAGTCATATACCTACTTTTCAGAATATTATTGCTTGAGTGCAAGTTTAAACTGCAGGTTTACTTATAATAGACAAATAAGTTATTGTCTTATTGATTTTTGTTTCCAATTAAATTGCTAGACTGAAGAAATTATAATACTCCGGTATTAAACTGTCACTTTGGTTGAAAATGACAATTTATTTGTTTAGCTAACATTGAGAACGGATGTTGCTTGTCTGATACCATATAATTACCAAGATTAGTTCAGCACTCCATGTCTAGGCAGTACAAGAAGTTGTAAAGCTGCCTAGTGATTTTCTTTTGAAATTGTATGTGTCATTTATATTTCACAAACCTTTACAAGTCTGAAAATGATAACTGCATAATTTAACTCTATAGATATTACTTTAAGCAATCAGCAAAATATAGAGTCGTAAAATAAATCATAAAATAATTTATTGAACTCATGAAGCAAATTTGACGTGACCAATGACATGACGACATCACATACACATTTTAGGTAAAAGTATAAATATTGAAGCCATAGCAGATAACCTAAACTGGGAAGCCCAATATGAGAGCATCTACATGCATCATGAACGTCATGGTCTATACTATACCAAAAAAATAAAATGCAAAAGAGAATTGTTTACAGGAAAAATAAATGGTGTATACTTGCTGACTTTTCTAGACTTCTTATTTTTTTCCTAATTTAGGTACTCATTAGGAGAGTTATTCAAGTGATATTGCTTTGAATCGGTATGCTACATTTATGATAAATACCTAACACCATAGTATATAGTAAGGTGTCAACATAATCTTCTCTTAAACTGCAGTTTACCAAGGCCAGGTACTACAGGTCAGGTTTTCTTGCTTTCTGTTTCAGCATAATGGAAATTTTATTACCTAGAACTAAGTATGTCTACTACTTACTAATGACCATTAGATTGGTCACACAAGTAAAGTACATAAAGTACTTAGTAATTATTATGTTCATAAAACTTTAAAGGCTGTTTTATTATCACTTGCGACGATATTAAAGAAGTTCACATCATTTTATTACCATTAAAGTGCAGCTTTATGTTTAATAGAGACCAATTTAAAATTTCAATAACCGGTCCTTACGCCGTGTACGAGTAATGTATTATCACTGATCAATCTGCTTTTGACATGTTGTATAATTATCATCTCTCAGTTTCTTCATAAACGGTCCATGGTATGGTATATATTATGTGGGAAGTACAGGTAAATAAAACAGTGGTATTGTATGAAAAATTGTCGTCAAGTCCTTGCGAAAAGTAAATCACGATTCACGATTACGACATTTAAAATTACCGTCAATACATCAAACCAATGTGAATTTATTCGTATTTCTACAAAATCCTCTCGTACAATTTCTACTATTCTGGTAACTTATTCTAAAGTGTTCCTTTCGATACACGCTTACAAGCATTAGTACGAATAGATTTCGTGCTATTTATCTGACAGATAACAAACACAAGATTAATTAATGAACAGCATTACTAGTTAACAGACCCACCACGTTGTTAATTTAGCATCAATTAAAGTGAAGCGAAACACCGTTTACAGGTGATTGTACTTGTGCGCTCGACGCGAGTCCGTAATAACAACATCGTGTAGCCGGCACCTGCAATCAAACGCTGTCACGCCGGCATTCAGTGTCGCAGGACGATATCTGATCACAACTCCCCGGCAAGTTGTGAGACCTTTCGTATTTACTCATCGAGACGCTAACCTATTGTATTTTTTTTTCATTTGACGGAGTGACGAGACCATGGTAAGCGCTACCTGCCAATAACAGTCACAGCACCACCCTGAATTGCATAATCCTGCGCTGCACTGCACTGCGCTCGTCACCCTGAGACATCGACTACAAAGTGTCATATGCCCAGTAATTTCGCTGGAAACAATGCCCTTCAAACTGGAACAGTAATGTTTGCACACTACTGCTTGGCGGATGAATATCTGGGAAAGGTCTTCCCCAGGTGGTACTTTTACACGTTCAACGCAAGTTTGTCAACTAGTAATAACAATATCGTGTGTAGTCAGACCTGGAATTATTCGCTGTCACGCTGGCAGTGCTGCAGAACGATATGACTCCTCTGCGACTTGCTTGTGGAAGCTTAAAAATCTGTACCTAAAAGTTATGCAAACTTGACTCCAGTCTTAGAGAACATCGTGTAAGCAAATACCAAACGTTTTAGTAAAATCGAACTCATGGCTATATTTAGCATATCGTGGACGGACGTTGTCCAGTACCCATCCTTTTTGGACCTTTCGTATTAGTTCTACCTAGACTGCACTCCCAACATAGGGCTGGTAGTGATATCAAATCGCAAAGTCAATGCCAGTACGTCTTGTAATTGCTTGTCATTCTGCCATTCGGTAAGTGCCACAGGCGATAGCTCTTTCTCTGCAACTTGTTGGACCTAATGGGGTAATGTCGGGCTTCTAAAGTTGTAATTCAGTACTTGTTTTACTTACCTAAATTTAAAATAGTGTAGTACTCTGCGAGTCACGAATAAACAGATTATTTCTAGGGGTTTCACATCGACTATATTAGGATTCCGAATAATTATTATATAAAAGGTCATATAGGTCTATTATTTTTACTGCCTAGTTAGATGCATGACATTTAGATCGCCAGTCAAATATTTCCCTCACTCATCAAAGAAATTCACAGTAATACCGCTACAGCCAAAGGACGCATTCAAGCCCCAACGTATAATTATCGCAACGAAACTTTCATGTCCGTCCCTTACCCGTCGGGTAAGAATGAGAGATATCTCATCCTACGTGTGTTGTCGCTTAATTACACGGTGCTGCGAGCTGTAATAGAATTTAATTTGCTTTGATGTAGCTTTGACGCATTCATAACTTGTCCTCAGTGACTACTTGTCCTCTGTAACTGTTGACGCCATATTTACCCGCTTGCCCTAAGATTCGTTTTTATTTGTTGATTTGATCTTATGATTACATTAAAATATATTAATCTCAATTATTTCATTTTGCATTCTTAATGAGAATGTAACTGTATAAAAGGGTTATTGCTATTTCTTTAGTGTGTGGCCCTGTTTACATTACTAATGCAATAACAATAATGTAAAGGCAATAAGTTATTTGATTCTGATCGCGTGTATCGATGCTACTGCACTTAAATACAGATCAAAAACTGCTGAGCTATTGAACATCCATCAATTTCAACGAGAGGAAATAGTAAGTTGTCTTAAACCTTGTTGCTCACAACAGGGAAGCTAAACCAAACTTAATTAAAGCTTTATTTGGCTCAACTATTTTACTAAGTATATGAATCTAATAAGTATATCACTGTATCACCATTAAATTATAAATTATACCATCTGAAACTTGAACTTAAACTGAAAATCTATACTGAATTAATGTCATAACTTGTGCTTGCATTTTATTCAACCTTTTTGACTTATTTTACATCATGATCCCACAAGTTCGTTATCGAATTCTGTCTGTTATGTTATGATTAACAACTGTGAAAACAAAATGTATTTTGTTACCTCTGGTATTCTATTATTTCCTGTATTGTAATGCAAAGTGAGTAATCCGAGTATAAGGTAGGTAATAGTCATCGCCGCATCACCGTCGTATAGGACCCACTTAGTTATTTAATTATAAAAAGCCTAAGCAAAAACCACTGTATCTGGCTGTAAAGAAATTCATGAGACAACCAAAATTAATAACATTTGGAACATCAGCTAAATCTAAGAAATCAAGAGTAACTAAATAAGATCACTTTAACTGGCTTAAGATTTATTTTTGTTAGCAATAGCATAGCATTTTGTAAGTTACAAGAACCAGCCGGTCACTTTCCTTGCCGTGTGTTCCGTTAATCCAGCGCACAGGCGAGCTTGTTACGCGCATTGTGCCGCGGCGATGATACATTATTTTTATAACAATAAATCGTTGCAAGTAAAGCACCGACCTCGCTGGTGGTCCGAGCTTTGAGCTTTCGTGTCGCTCCAGTTATGCCTCTACCTTTACATACTTACATACATACTGTCACGCCTTTTTCCCGTTGGGGTAGGCATGAGACATATTTCCACATGCTACGATCCTGACACACCTCTTTCAGTTTTCATGAGTCCTTTCATACATGCTCGCCGGTACTTTTGACTTGGCCTTTCTTTAGTACGTCCGAAATTTGATTGAGGTACGTTCGCCTCTACTTTTATGTAGTGCTGTACAGAAACAACATCAGGCATCATCGAAATAATATATAAATTTTTATGGAAAGCAAAAAAAAAATTAAAATGTTTTCTATTATTATAACCACTTCAGTGATTAGTTATTTTTTTCAAGCCCAAGTGCCTTTATCGAGTACCTGCCTCCGATGTGATAAAAAATCCATGAATTTCCGATCATTTATTTATTATCGAATGACGAGATAAAATCTATCGGTTGCATACATAAAGATAAAACTATGGGACACGTTAACTCGGAGTGAGCGTTCGGCGATGTGATAGAGCTCGTAAAAATTAATAGTCCTTGACGTGTTTCAATTTGCCTTTTAATTAGCAGGTTAATACTGAGGCCGTATGCCATAGAGCCCACCGAGATACATTTCATGAATCGATAATTAACTCCAATAGCTTTCGGATAACGAAACAAAGTGAACCGATAACCGGCCGGCGGAGTCCGCGTCCACGCTGCGCCGTGTCTGAACGGACGCAATATAGTTGACCTATTAAAATTATTTGACGAATTAAACTAAAATTAATTATGTTAACCGTTTCTAAGGAATTCTAAAAACGCCCCATACACGTTTACGCTATAATTATTATAAAACGTTTAATCATAATAACGAACGGAGAATGAAATTAAACATCGGATTAAAACATGTTTCATTTTGCTGTTTGATAGAGAAGACACAATTACGGCAGTCTATAACGCCGAATTCTCTTAATCAAATGTCAGATTTAGTGAAATTCGTTTTAATGATAGTGTTCGTTGCGGTAAGCCTGTTTGATTAATCGTCCCCGGATATATGTATAGGAGTTAAATTTGAAGATATTATTAGGCAAGCACGTGCCAGCTTGACCACCCAAGGTAAAAATTGGAGAGGTCGATGTTATATTCTAACCTTTAGTTTGCCAAAATCAGAAACTATTTTCACTCGATAAAAGGAATCGGTAACCTTTAACACGAACAAAGGCTTTGTTACAAAGCGTAGGGAATTTTAGCCAAAACGTACGTTTGGGATTTCCAGTATCAGACTTTGAAAGGTTTATTTTGATCTCAAGTTACTACGAGTATTTCAGTAAGTACCTAATCTATTGAATAATAAAAACTGACGTGTATGTACCACGTAAGTTGGTATGTACCCCGTAAAAAACATAAAATTCTTAAAATTTTGAAGTGAGACACGTCACGAGTAGAGCTTGCGGGACCCTAAAGAAGTTACGGCATGTGTAGCTATGCGTGTATAGCGAATGCGCACGCGCACCGTACACGGGAGCGCTATCGGCTTCCCATCACAGAGTGATTTACCGACGCCGGGACCGCGCCCGACGCAAGACACACCACACACTTTGACATAAATCTACTAAAACAAATTAAAAGATAGAATTTACTATCTAGCTGAGACTAGAAATGGTGAATCAATTTGTAATTTGCATGATAAGTTTTACTCGAAGCCTAAAAGCTGTGATTATTAACGTCGCTACCGATTTAAACAAGCAGCTGCCTATTTCTCTGATAATTTCTTGAACTTCGTATAGTACTTACAAATGCCTATCTTTCTTTAAATCATACCGATTAACCATAACTGCAACTCTTTAAATGAAATAAGTGAACATTTAATTATTTACATTACAAAAGGTGGTGTTAGTACACAGCAAAACATACCCACAGAAGCTTAAGCTTTAACGATAACACCTCCATTTCGAATAGGCAACTCACCCAGGAAGCATTAAAGTAAAATCACAATTCATTAGTTGGTCATTGAGCACGCAAGCGCGAGCAGTCGGACCCTGACGGACCATTACTCGGGATGACGGCGCGCGTGCCCGAGGATACGCAACCACCACTATAGCAGGACCCTCCACGGCTCTCCTCGCGAACCACTCTTCGACCAGAAGAGGGAAACCTGCCAAAACATCACGGCTCATTCTTAAATGGAAACGCACCGCCCGCCGTCGCCTTTAAATAGGAAACGACACGTTTATCCAATTAGAAATTCACCATATCTTTGTGATAGTTGAAGAGGAAATTTGAGCAATCAACTTGCAGAGCGCCTCGGCACGGCGTTCCTATCACAGTTTATTCAATTGAGCTCGTAATGAAGTTATGCGAGCTATGAACAGTATGAAATAAGCGCTCCACGTTTAGAACGCTGACCGAATATTTTTGTAGCGACTCACTAACAACGGTCAGGTGATTTGGATGCGTCAAAATTGAATTGGCATCAATGCTGTAATGATGTGGATGAAGTGTCTCATTTTAGAGCAATTTTCCAGATAATCTTACTTTCATTCATCAACAACCCATAACGTCCCACTGCTAGGCACGGGTCTCCCCTCACTTAAGTGAGGAGGATTAGGCCACAATCCACCACGGGGGCCAGATCCGGATTGGTGGATCACATAGATAGATAGATAAACTCTTTATTGAAACACCACAGAACAAAGAAAACTTAAAACTAGAACAAAACAAATTTTACAATTAGTGTCACAATGGGCGGTCTTATCGCTCAGAGCGATCTCTTCCAGACAACCATGCACGGAGATGAGTAATTAGTACACATACCTACCTCCGAAATAATTCTCGGGTAGGTATGTGGGTTTCCTCACGATTTTTTCCTTCACCGAAAAGCGAGTGATAATTACGTACATATGTTTTACAAGAAACACATTGGTACGTGCCTGCACTGGGATTTGAACTCACGACCTTCTGCTTGGAAGGTGGAATCTTACTTAATAGATAATGGGAAAAAAATATGAGTAATGTTAATTCAGTCACGCCTCTGCTCGATCTGGCCTAGTCGTATGCGTCTCATTTGTCGTATTTGAACCTATTATTACAAAAGTCAGTATGGCCCTATCCCCAACCTTGTCCGCGTAAGTGTCAACTATAATGGTGTTTTATAGACCACAGAGTAGGCTACTCCCCTCGTTACTTGAAAGTTAAGTAACCTGCTGGTAAATATTACAATTTAACTCTACTAACCTCTGAGATCGAGCGATACGCAAAAATAGATACCGCAGGCAAAAGACTTATGGCCCCGTAATAAGATAAGTACGACCTCAATACTGATCCAAAATGAACTGGCCAGTTTGAAATATTACTTCCCATTCTAAATAGTCGACAAAATTTACGGAGCGGACTGTACAAAGCACAGACTGAGAACAAGTTGTTATTACAAGGTGTTGAACCTGGTTTTCTGATTTATTATAGCATGGTATTTGCAATGATCAATGTTGTTTTGAGGTGTCTCTTTGTTGCAGGCGTATCTGCGATAATTACGAAACACATTGGAATAATAACTGCACATATTTCATTGCAGACTGAACGGGACAGGTCTATTGAATTCGCTCAAGATTTCACACTGGTAGGTATGGAATTTTGTTAGTCAAAATTAATGTCAACGAATGGAAATGAAAACTGGAACGGTGTATAGGAATGATAACAATATATCTTATAGGAAACTATTTGGATTACATTGGACTTGACTAGTTGGAGTCGGAACTATAAGAAGCCGACAGTCGCGCAGTCGTGTGCCAGACGCGTGGCCCTCCGAGTCCGGCCGAGACGCCGATTGATACACCGAGTTAGCGACCTCACTCACCGCTCTGACCTCATTCATAAATCCTCATTTACACTCCATTCGACCCAGGGTTCCACAAAACAACATAAATCTCTTCTCATTTAAAATAATGTCATTAAGCACCAAAACCGGCGACAATGTTGACATTGCTTAACTTTTGTTAAATAAACTTCCTATAATTTATCATTTCGCCGTTATTTGTAAAACCCATACTTCAAAAAGAAGCGGTGGTAAATCAGTAGGTAATGTTCTCTTGTGTAACGAACTATATCTAGGACGATGCGACGCACTGAACGTCCGCATACCCTAGCGATAAGCTCCGTCATGCGACAACCACTCCAAATTAATATATCCTGGCTCGCGCCGTGATTCCTAATATTATATTTAGACGTGACATGCGCTCGTTTGTATCAATTGGTCCCGTCTGCCTCACTGATATACGGCCGACGCTACTTTAGAACAATGATGGCACAAATTGCGCTATTACGCGCTTTAGCACTGCCCCGCGACCCCACGACCCGCCGACTTCTGAGTCCCTAATTGACAAATTAGCCTGCACTGATACGGTTGCATGCGCAATCCACGATAGAATCACAGCGACACACGGAGCCTACGGTCAACAGGCAGCCTACGCGAGCGGCCGGCGGCGGCGGCGGCGGTGCGGCGCGTTCCGCTCGAATAAACCGGGAGCCGTCAAGCCGAGAAGACGGCTCGATAAATGAGCGCACAAACGATTCTCATGTCGGAGGCCGGCGATTACAATGCTCATTAATAACTTCTTGTGCGGCGCCGCTAACTTCTAACACAAATCGGTCTAATGAGTGGATGCCATGAGAGCCTTTTAATTTCCCATTTGGAGCGGCCACCTCCGATATCGGGCGACTGTTATTAATATAGGGACGGAGCCGGTCGCCGGTGGCCGGTGGCGGCGCTCCCGACAGCTTCGATTACTCGACCCAAGCGGAGGTAACGCAGACGCTCTACGGGACTTATCTCTCGCTATTAATTACGCTCAGATATTCAACGGACAAGTTTAATGCAACCGCTTCATTTGTTGGTGAGCCGAGAGTGCCATATCAACGACGTTTTAGAACTGATAACTTTGTCAAGGCAAACCCCGTCAAGCGCCTGATGTGACAGTGGCTTTATCCGGCGCATCACCTAACAGTTCTCTCCGATATATTCAGGGCACGTAAACGCAGACCTTACATTTAACACCGATAGCCATCTAGCGTTAAATCAGGCGCGTTTTGCAAGCGGCGTACTACCGGCATGATGCCGGCCCGCCGCCCGCCGCCGCGGTAGATCGCTGATGCAATTATAGTTTCTATTCATAAAAGAATCGGAATCAGATCAGATGCAGCCGCGGGCCGTGCCAGCTTGTGGTTAATAACACCCCTCCATGAATATTGACTGCTGCTACAAATTAAAGGAAACTAGTATCGCGCTCTATTTAAATTACTGTTTTCGCGTAATTTATTGCTGCCAAGGCTTAGGCTTTTTATGAGTAGAAAGATATGGAAACAATTTATAAAAGCTTTTTATTTTGTGTATCATAAATATGGTCATCCCGTCGGACCGTTATGAGTGGCGTCATAACTCACTTTGGTCATTTGTGGCGTTGAACCAGTCCGGTTAAATATAGTAACATTGTCTTGAGTGAACACTTACTACGAAGGCTCTACTGGCGAAACCGGCGTCATTGTTATATAGTAAATAACTAAATATACACAAAATTTTGACTTATAGTTTTATTGCACGTATTGCATTTAAACTTGTTACCACGGTATATTCATTATTTCGAAAAATAAGTAAGTAAATGAATTGTCATAACCAGCCGTTATCTGTCCACTATTGGAATGCAGCACTCTCCTAATTCAATTATAAATTGCTGAAAATATTTATAAAAAACAAACCGAAATAAAAAATTTCATTAAGGTAGAAGGCACTCATCAAAATTAACTGAGTACCAGTGGATTCTAAATAGGCACTACATTACACATTAATTCGACAGGATACATCAAATCCATTTTAAATATCTAATATCCTTACGTAGGTAAAATCCACAAAAATTCTAAAAGGTGGAGACGGTGGAATTGACATGACACTTTAATTTGGAATCTCTTACAGCACCGCTCTACGAAACTTTAATAAAACCAATTTAACCACAAAATAGCGCCACAGTTATTTCGTTACAATAACATGTTATATAATTTCCCAGACAACAGCATGAACTAAACGCTTATCTCTCAAGAAATGATTTATTGCAACGTTCGAGTCTATTTTAAACTTACCAATAAACAAAACTACGAAACCGGCTAGGACTTAATTATTTCGTCATTCGCAGGAATTAAAATCAAATCCAATAGAATTTATTGACACTTCAGATTAGTATTAAACATTTGTTTAATATATATTGCGTCAGTATTTACCTAGGAATAGCGGAATTTCTTATTCGCGTTCTCTAACTCTTAATATTATTATTATCCTTCCTTCATTACTGATTTATTTGATCATTTCATCAAGATACCTATTGAACAAATGATTTACAAAACACAATAATTAGTATTACTTATGAGTCGTTAATGTTTGGGTAGCTCCGCCATTAGCTACTCCCAGTTTCAAAACACTCAAATACTTAGCTTTAATTTTCGTCATTTTTCTTTTGCTGACTGGTGATGATATCGGAGATCGGTTAAGGCCTGCTTCCATCCAATGTAGCGATGTGAAGCTATTGAATATATACGACGGTTTTTAACATACAGATAATGCAACATTTTTGATAATAATGTTTTTATTTATGCACTGATTAGTCAAATGAAAACAATCATTTTGGAAAAATTAGTTACGCAAAAAAATGCATTTACCTACCTATCCGGTAATTGAAGATGCCTTATATAATATAGAATATTAGTAAGTAAGTATCGGTTTCTAAGCCTATAAGAATCCTAACTCTTTTTCCAATAAGATCGATATTATATGGATTTTCTCATTAGTGCCTCTTACTCGTAACAATGCTTTGATGACAATGAATATTCATCGAGAAATTTAATTTTGAGTGATTTAACAAACGAATGGCGTGGCTGGCTGTGGTGCAACTCAGACCTCAAGCGACAGAGGCCAGATGCAAGTTATCTCGTCACCACAATGACGGCTTGAAACCAGACACGATGAGGAATCTCCGCGAGAGCCTCTCCAGCAATAACTCAGGCCGATAACGCCGTGCCCCACGGACCTGTTAACGACAAATAACACAGATAACACAACGGCCACCTAAACGACCCTATCTGGCATTCGATAATATTTAATAATTATTTACATATATTTTTATCAGATGGATGGAGCGCGTGCGCTGTCCGCCGACATCTTGTCAGCAATACCGTTAATTATAATAATTTATTTTGGCATCTCGTTACGACAAGTTTTAAGTATAAAAACATATCTTAAATTTAATTCTGATTGCAAAGCTACACTTTGTTTTTATTAAGATTTCCATGAAAGATATGAAGGAAGCAAAGTTTTTAAAAGCCATGCTCTAGCTAGAACATAACACCGCTCATTTTCTAACTTGATTATTACCTTTATTATTATTACTAACTAATATAAAACAAATGAGAGCTTTGATATCTGGATCACGTTATTGGCATACATTGTTGACTAACAAATTCACCCTGTTCGTACTTGAAGTTTTCGAACAATGGTAACTTCGTAGACTATTGTTTGTAAGGTTCAAGGCAACGGTTCAAGGTGTCCTCAAGGGTCATGGTTGGTTGATATACCTACCTAAAGAAATAATTCGCCATAATGGGTTCTGTTTTTTTTTCTACATACCTACCTATAGATGACTTTAAAATAAATTAATAATTATTTTAGACTCACTTCAAAATACAAAGTAAATTAAGCAAAATAACATTCTGTTGAAAAAAGTTAGAACAGCTGCCATCATGGCCCATGCCAAAAGCTTCTAACCCTTTATCTTTACAAGTTTTACAACAAACACGATCATTTAACGAAAATAAGAATATTTCATAAAGTGATTCGACTGGCTGATTTCCTTCTAAGTCTAACTAGATCAGTACACATTCCTACAGTAATGGGTTTTACTTGAATGAAATGAATGTATCCGGCTTATCTGTCCCGTCATTTCGTTTAAAGAAGCAATATATTGTTTCATTTCTGTCATATCAATGTTGAAGTTAATGGCCATCAAAATACTTTTGAACGGGCAAGTTTCACATCGCAGTCCCACCTGATAGTAAGTGACGACGTGGTCGATGGTGGAGGATAAATTAGTCTATCCATAGCCTGAGGCACTGCATCCGTCGTTACATCAGCGCATGCTGAAGTGCCATCAGAAGGAAGTCAGGCTGCCAAGGCTGAGAAAATGGAAAATGGCTGCCAAGCAAGTCGATTTTTGCAACCCACACATACGAATTAACGAATGTTTGCGACACACGGCACTGCCATCGTTCCTTTAACCTCAAATATAGAATGAATATTACGACATCTTTAAATTGTTAGAAACGATACCTCGCCCTTAACTATTTTAACACTTGTCACTTAAACTGTGCGTCAGTACATTAGGCAATATGAAACCCAATATGCTGTTTATGATTGACCTTATCGAAGCACGACCATTTCTATTTCTCTACCTTATTAAATTTGGTAGATTTAATAGCTTCGCCTTCTAATATGTAATAATAAGTTTCATATTTTATTGCGCCCGAAATGTGACATTAACACTATTACAAGCGTTTATCTACATACGTCAAGACGGATAATTTTTCCATTTAAAATCCATTTAATTTCATTCGGTAATTAGTTAAAAATGTGAAGTCACAAGCAATTCCTTATCAGGTTTAAATAGATGAATTACACCTCATTTTTACTACATTTTTCACATAATTATTATATATTACGTGCTCTGCACTTACACGTTTACTTCTATCCATATCGAGTAAGGCATTTTGTCCATAATTATTGCGATTACACCAGGCTGATGTCGAACATTACAATGTTGTGGTTGAAAGCCACTTTTGCTATCAACTTAGAAAAAGACATAAAATACAAATCATTAATTATGTAAATGTTTATCGCAAAACTGTCACCATTTATGATATATTTTAGTATGAAAATAAGTTGATTAAGTCCTGCTAGAGGTGCAGAAATCAGCAGGCCACAGAACCCGACTGGATAACTACCTACTGCCTCGGGATATATCGATGTCTCAATCAAGCATCATTAAAGGACAACGTTACAAATTGCATTCCAGTGAGCCAATTAATTTATAGTTATTTATATCGGTATCACAACAGGCAGCGGACAAGTCGCCCTATCAATATCAATCGTTTGACAAGTGTATTAGATACTTGACGGGTAGCGTCAGTTCAAACGAGCCGCGGACCGTAGAGGCGCCGCTGTGAGAGGACCGAATTGACAGGACGTTAGTGGAATAGCTAAGCAGAAAAAACTTGCGCTTGCTACATGGCCATTAAGGACTGACTTATTTTTACGTAAATAGATACAGTATCTATAATATGACTGATAACTATACTGTAACTCTACTCATACTTAGGAGAGAGAAAGAAAATAAGAAAGAGGACAGAAAAAGCTCGTATATCTATATATATATATCAATCTTTTGCAAAACAATAGAGCTTTTCAACTAGATAAAAAAGACACAAAATCATTAGTAAAAAGGGTAAGCAACACAACAGAGATTTCCAATGAAGTTTAAATACAAAAGGAACTAATGAAAAGGACATTAACATCTGTAATAGACAAGCCTTAGTATGACACCACAGACGTTTATGCAAATGTACATCGTAAAGAGCGCGATTTCTGATATTTCCTTTAAATTTGTTTGGATTTGTGCATTTTCATATGCGCTCATGCAGTTACTTCACACTCTTTATGATTAAGAAGTGCCTATTAAAGTGTATACTCACATTACGTCGCATTTTACCTCTCTGGGCCGATCGTAGAACGCATCATGTCATTGATCCCAAGATATTATAGAAGTTTCAATACAATTTTGTACTAGAGACATTGTATCTAGTTTCAAAGTCCGCCATCAGATCTTTGATATATATATATATATATATCCGCTAAGTCGTGATGCGTAAATATTATAGTGTTTCAGCTACCATTACATTTACTATCAGAAATATCAAGCACATTTTATTGATTTGACACATAAAACATGACGAAAGCGTTTACGTCCAAGACTTTACAAACCTGGACTTTTGATTGACTTACGTTTATAGTCAGTCAGTTGAAAATATAAAAATAAGGATTTTTCCAGGTCTATGAAAACACTACTCACAGTCCACTCTAACATAATCCTTATCCTTACTTATATTATAAATGCGAAAGTAACTCTGTCTGTTGCTCTTTCACGCCTGAACTACTGAACCGATTGCAAAATTGAAATTTGGTACAGAAATAGTCTAGAGCCTAGGGAAGGACATAGGCTACTTTTTATCGCAAAAAATGCATTGTAAGAGTTTGAAATAGGGGATGAAAGTTTGTATGGAAGTATCGTCATTTTTGAAGCTAGAAGCTTGAAATTTATTTTTTAGGCTTTTGATTAGATATAAATAAATTTGGCATTCAAAGTTTGTAAAACTTTACCCTTGAGGGGTAAAATAAATATAGGGGATGAAAGTATGTATAGGAATATGTAAAGTTTCGGCTTAACCACTGCACCGATTTAAAAAATTATTTCTCTAATGGAAAGCTACATTGACAGCGAGTAACATAGGCTATATTTTATCCCCATATTCCTGCAGGAACAGGAACTACGCGGGTGAAACCGCGGGGCACAGCTAGAGAAAAATATTTCTGTAACTTTAAGTTTAACCACTCTAGCATTACGAACAATTACTATCGTATTCTAACTCTATTTTCCCCTTATCTCGCAATTATATGCAGTTGTGACAATTCTTAACATAAACTGTTGATATCCGATATCTTTACCAGATATTTCCTAAAAGACACTAAATTAGTTGTCCTTTAATCTCTACAGTTCGAATTTCGTATTAAAATCTAGCATACAAATCGTACATTGTGTGACAATTATCGAAGCAGAATGTTAGCTCGTTATCGGAACAAACGCCAAACCCGTCTCTGGTACCACTACCATTGGCACCTTTACGTATTTGGTCTAGTTGGCCGAGTAAATGCTCTGCCAGTAAACATTTTCCACCACGCTGTGGGTATTGGTATTTCAATAAGTCAAGCTACGTGAATGGGCTCTTTACAACTCAAAAAGAGATCTTAATCTGCCTGGTTATACTTATCTGGTTTCATTCACAATCTCAAATTACTTTCTTCTTTTCAATTCAATTTTGTGCCAGACTAAGCTTTCCCTGTTAAAGATGAAAATGTTTTCGTAACGTTCCATGGTAGGGTCACCGGCAAAGGCCCTAGCGGTCACCACTCAGCCCGATCTCACTTAATGTCATAAATAACTTTGTCAATCTGCTAACTTAATAGCATAATTTATCCGTCGCAGGACAACATAACGAGCAATGGCGATAATAAACCAGAAATGCCAAGAGGTGATAATAGCCATCCGTAAATAATGATTCCTGATTGCCGGTCCACACTCCACACTTCAACGTACAGGTCTTCTCGCCCATACACCGTTGTGCGGTTATGTAACTGCTTCGACAACATTACACGAGATAGCTAAAATAATACAATGCACAGTATCAGTGCGTTGTAACATCCGAGTCTGACCTCGCGAGCCGTGTCTTCGCTGGGAGAATGCAATCAGAGTCTAATTAACGCAACTCGGACACGGCTCGGATCGAGGATGTACCGATTAGAACGCGCGCCCATTAAGGAAGAACAATCACATCACAAACAAGGAATAGGCTAGATTAGTTCCCTACGCTCTTTATGCAGTCACTACAGTTAGATATGCATCTTAATGAAATGCTAGTATTGCGTGGTCCGATACTTAAATTTGATAACGCTCAGTTTGGTATTGCAGTTGATAGGTGTTTCGTTCGTTCTCAAAATACACTTGTTTTACTAGAAGTGGCAGTGTCTTGTAAACTGGTCTGCGAGCGGTCGACGCAAAGAGACAAGGTAGAGGTCCGTTATTTTGAAGCAACGCAATGCCGTGTCCGCGAGCAGGCGGCGACGGTTGCGCGGCGCGGCGGCGGCGGCGACGCACGGCGCGGTGCGGGAGCCGCCGCGGGTGACATCGCCCTCACTACACGGCCGTACGTCGATGTGCTCCCGCGATAGCCTCCGCTCGACCACCACCATTTATTCATGCTGCAATAAATTCAAATTACCGGATTAACAATAGTATGGATACCATCTCTCTAGCGATATTCACCACGGCGGATATCGGCGACATAAGCTACGTTAACATTAACTTCTAACATTATTAGCATCTGTCTCTAATTCCTTCGCAATTAGACAGATCTCTGTAATCGCCGGTTTACACACTCGCACCGCTAAAATCCTTCAGTTTAACGGCGGCAGTTAAAATCTAACGAGGCTGTAATAATCTAGATACAGCTTATGACAGAGCCGTAAATAAGTCTCGCGGTTGTAATAAAACCGGCCGGTGTGAAATTGAATCTAATTTTAATAAGCACGATTTACACAAAACATTGGTATCAATAAACGTCGGGCGCGAGCGGAGAGAGCTTGTCGCGCGCACATGAGCGTCCGGTACAGCGTCCAGCGTCGCGATACGGCGCAATGAAATCCAACACCGCGACGAATCGAACGCTGTCCTGTCGCCTTTGAAATTTCTGCAATATTTCGCCCTTTTCACGCTGATATCCTCGGCCCCGTGTCTAAACCGCCGGACATGAAACACAATATCGCCGAGTGAGCTCCATAATTTATACGCACCGTAGAGCAAGGCGCAGATATTAGTCGAGTGTAATCTTAAATTACGTGCGTTTGCTAGCTTTAAAAACGAGTGTCAAGGTTTTGTGGAAATTTTGTTATATCGTCTGTATCTTTTTATGTTTATAGAGAAGAATTTAAAGTAATTTGGAATTTTGTAATTGCCCACGTAACGTTTCTTAGGCCGCCGTCGTCTCGTCGGTTCACCTAAATAGATTGTAATGAATGCGTGCGATTAGCGTGCGGCTGCGACGCGACGTCGCGTCTGTTTTGCGGACATCAGCAGCCGCACTACTCCGGAACGAGTTTAAAGTGTTACTTACATACCTACCAACTGTTAACTAACCTGTGGCATTACTACGTTTTAATTGGGTTCTGGCGACAGCGACTGACACGAGACGCCCACAATCTGCACGTTCAACCCGCTATAAAATTTAACCTTCCTCGTTTAATCGCTTAATTAATTTATTCTACTGCTTATTTATAGTAAACAATAGCGTAGCAGAGGCTTGAAGATTAAGATTAAGAAGTTCTGGTATTTGAATCAGAACGTCCGCTAACAGACCTGAATTAACATGTCAATGCCTTTAACCGCTACTGGCCGCTATGTTACCTGCAGCTAATCAAATTGGTAGAGAAGCTCTGGTTGCATTGTATTAAAGCCGAGATATACTCCCGGGACAGACATCCATCAAGAACTGTCCTCAGTGAGAATCTATAATCTAAACCAACTGGTTCCGCCAGTGAAATAAGCTAAATCACGACAAAAGATTTGTATTTTATTGTAATTCGACAAAGTCTTAAGAGCTTCTCAAAGTATGTTATGTAAAAAAACTCCAAAATAAAGACCTAATATACAAGGACGTCTTTTCAGTAACTTAAAAGACGAACTGGAAGTTTTTGAATGTGGTGCTAATACATAACCGTTTCGAACTCAAGTCACTTCAGTTTGTGCTGAAGTTTGTTATAGATAGGCAGAAAGGTAGACGCTTATACAATTATTACTAGTCGGCGACATTGTTGCAATCCAAATTACCGAGGTGATTATCTATCTACTAAAAATACTCAAACGTCTTCGAAACTTGGCGACAATCCAAACCGAAATTAAGAATAACTACAACGTAGGTAATTATTTTCTTAAGAAACGACACCAAGAACGACCTCACGATACCTATAGGGCCAGCCTAAGAAAATATAATTTCTTGTTGATCTAAGTCTAATAGATCATTATCTTTTGACATAACTTTTACCAAAATAACATTGTTTAATATGAGCTTAAGTCATATTTTAAAATATTTACAGACACTTATTGCTTTCGATAGTACATTAATCTTATTTCCGAAATAACTAAAATAACGAGAAATTTTATTTCCTGGAAAAAAAAGAAACTGCGTGAAAGACGAAAGAAACGTTCAATGTTGATCATTGACCGTTGGCCACCCAAACTGTAAAATCAAAAGCACACCTAATGAAATACAAAATGGAATCATCGATATACTTACGTAGGTTTCCGACCAAAATGGGAAGAAACTTTGTACACCTATTTACCAAACTACTACACTGAAACTTCGAAACATTAAACTTTGAAACTGTAAAAGTTTCGAAACCACGTGTGGCCCTGTTAGGCTTCAGCGTTTTTAAATGCTATTTTGGTATATGTTAATAAGTAGGGACAGTGATCCAGGGATTCCAGCGCGAGGTGGCCAGCGCAGCGAGCGATTTATGCACCGGCCACAGTAATGGCCGCGTATTAATGGAAATTGACACCACCTCGAGTCTCTCGTGGGAGACCTCACCATCGCCGCATCGCCCGCTAAGGAAATATAATATTAACGGCAATCATGATATAATAATCTCATCCTCACACGTTGAAAAGGCACGTCTTCTCCTCGATTACGACGCTAAGTGACAATAATTAATTCGTCGATGGCATCGGCTCTCGATTACACCAAGTGACTTTATAATTTAATACCTCCGTAGGCCGTTAGATCTAAACATTATTATTTTATAACGTTCGTTTGTCGATAATTTGATATCGAAATGTCGTTAGTGAGCCGCATTTGACATTTACTTTAATTTAATTTGGAAGCCCTTGATTTACAATATTTTGACAGAAGTTCGTATTTTAATCGTTGCTAATGGTAATCAACGGTGATAGCGGTCTCCGCTGGGAAGAAAATCTAGCTCGGAATTACCTCTGAGTTTGAACTTTGAACTTATTCCTCAGTAAGTACTTACTTCATTTTGTTAATAATATGCAAATATGTTTATGGTCCTCTTAGTTCCTGATTCCCTAGATACAGGGAATTCTAGTTATAAAAGTTCTATTGCTAGGAACAATAATTGTAATCGTAGAATTTGGTTGCAAGCCAAAAAGTGTCGTGGATTATGGTATTTATTTAAAGCTTATTTTGTTTTAACTTCAAGAGACGTTGGATGGTTCAGTAACCAAACGTTCCTCAGAAATATCTACAAGGTTTAAATTTAAAACTTTTCTACTGTACTCGTAGTACTGTAAGACCATAATCCTCTTGGAACTTCCAATTGAAAACAAGTGACGGGTTCGCAGCTTACCATTAGTTCTTGCTGGTGCCTATCCCTTCTCGCCTTGTTTCATCCGTCGACACAATGATTTATACGATTACTTATACAAATGAAGGGACAGTTTGCAATTTACCTTTTTGAATAACTGTGATAACACAATGGAGTCTTGTCCCGTTCATGACCTCGTACGTTTGCAAAGCGTCCCTCGCTTTCTCTGAAGAACTCTTTGCTATTATTCCATTATAGGCATCATTACAGCGATATGAGTTACCGCACCGTGTTCGGACAGAAAGCCGAACTGTCTCCCTTAGATTATTTATTGGCATATAATGGCTTCTAATGGGAGGCTATTGAATCTGCCACCTGGACCTCTTTTATTTTCCACGGGCCGCGAGGGGCGGACCGCGAGCTCGTCTCGATGCTATTGTGAATATTCATAACGCAAGCGACGTTTCGACTGGTGATGTAATTGATACCCGGCCCGGCCTGTGCCTGTTGCAGACACAGACAACCTGCACGTATGGACAAAACGTAATTGCTCGTTAAGCCTCGATTCTCGATTGTTTTTTTGATTATGAAAATAAAAGAGCGTACCAACACTGTGAGAATTTAAAAGATCTTCGACAAACAATTCATCTGAGCCGTGCTGTTATTATTTTGCAACAAATGGACTCGTATCAAAATTCAATGTGCATATTTATAGGATATAATAAGTAGTTGTTTAATAAATCGATATTCTCGAAACCCCGTGGCCCTTCAAGGAGGTACTCGTATTTCAGTGCTTAGTAAGGTATAAAGCGGATGAGATGATGATATCAAATAAGTTGTTCGACAAATAAGTAAGTATACACATATTTGAATTTATTTGAACCTTACATTGATAACGTTCAGTGCTGGGATTATTTTTATTGGTGAACACGACAGACGCGAGTGCAATTTATTGATACCGTGTTTGATAACCAGTAGGTGCGTCCCACGCATCGTGGCGAGCACAATGCTTACTGGCGAACCAACTGTGAGCGAGTGTTGTGACGAACATGGGCAGCATCGCGTCCTACGGAAGGAAATAGCGGACCAGGTTCATGCTAAATACGCTCCATAAATAGAGGTGGTTATTGTGTCGTAAAAACAAAGTCAAGCTGTGCGGACAGCCCTTGCGGATATACAGTACAAGGCTCGTCGCGCGCTGCCTATTTGTTTGCAGGCTCTATTCATAGAATGAATCAAAAACTTATGCCGGTTTCTAATACAAGTGGCACTGGTATGTGGCTAGGTATTGGCGTAAATCATACATTTTGTTATTTATACTTTTATTTGTAGCAAGATATTGAAATGAAATTATAAATTTTGGATTGTTTAGATGAATCTAAGTAAATTATTCTACACGCTTCAACGGAAAATGTGCGATTTTTTAGATCATGTAATTCTATTCATCTTTCGGGGCACAATCACAATAACTAAGTATAATACAACACCTCAAAATATTCACAAATGTCGTGCCACTATTAACATCACATAAGGAACCTACTAAGCGTATATTTGATTAATTATTTATTTGTGCATTACAAAACCTTCTCTTTTCTTGGTTGTGCCTATACATAGTGACTTTCAGCTAGCTTACATAAAAAGCATCACTAATTATGTACCTAAACACTTTCATAAGAAATAAATATAGGCGTAGTAGGTATAAAATACTTACCTTCATAGTGAAAATTTTGCAACATACACTTAGCATCTGCTGATTTGCATCCCCGCATACAGTTACGGAAGGTATTAATTCGCAAAACCAACATTGATCTGCTAACCTACCAACTTTCTATTTGCAATTTTAGTATTGAAGAACACACATTAATCAGACTGCATATTTAGCATTGTGATTATTGAAAATCTTATTGTGTTAGAATCTCTATTAGATGAATATTCACAGGATCGCTAAAGTAAGTCACATACATACATTGTTACTATCATTATTACTCATACACCGAAATAGTTTAATAACGATAAGTTTTACCATTCGAAGTTTCATAAAAGCTCTACAATAATATTCATAAAATGTCCAATTTCGAGCTAATAAAACGTTATTAGATAAAAGTTACAATCGAAATGAAGCGCGGGCGGATCTATTGGGACTTAATTTAGAATATTGTGGGTAAATTAAATATTTCGGAGAAATGAATGAAGCTCGGATCGATGGGTCGTTACCCAATCTCCTATCATCAAAACGTTCAATTTTGGGCTAATTGAAAAAGGAAAAGCGAAAAGCGGCCACAAATTACCGACACTATATCAAGTGTTAAACGGCACTTATCGACGCCGAAACGGCGAGAGATCACTGACGATGAAAAATACACAATTTGAGTCAATAAATCAACGTCAGCGCATGCAGCGCGCTCGGTAGCGCTCCGACGAATGTTTTACTTTATTATTTATTACATATAATGTTATTTTATAAGAGGAAGCACTTAATTACACGGTTATTATACGTTTCAACACGCTATTGAAAGTTATCTACTCAATTTATTTAAACTTTTCACTTCGATGTAATACGCGTCCATTATCTTTATTTACATAAGTTTCTAAGAATTTGGTACATACCTATATAGTTAGCTTTTTAACACCCTACGTAAAGAAACAAGTGATATAGGGTTTGTGTAGGTGTGTGTTGTCCTTTGCGACCTACTCTACTTATCTACCATTAATGTTAAAAAGTTATTGTAATTTTAATATTTCTCAATTATGCTATCTCCTATCTGCGAAACATTAGTGAATACTTGGAGCTTACTTACATTGTAAGGAAGCGACATGTTGAAGTCGTTGAATAAGATTCGCGTTCCATTAGTATTCAATACTCCAATACGGCCCGATCTATCGACAGGCGAGCAATTTATCTCGGCCGAGAATCGAACCCCAACCTTGCAATGCAATTGCCTCAGTATTTCCTGTTGCCTTGCATGACACAAAATTGCTTCTGCAAACGGCGAGGAATGTAGATTGTTCTATTATTGTTCCGCGCCAAGGATTTACATCGCACGTGTTAACGGGCTAAACTAGTTGCGCCTTATACGGCTAAAGAAATTGTTTTCTTGTAAGAACACAAAAGTAATTGTTAAACTTATTTTTACGAGCTTCCATTTCAGGGTAAGAGTGAAAAGTTTGAAATTAATTACACGATTAGACTTTAGATTTTGAGTGAGTCGGCAATTGTCACAATCAATATCAGAAGCATTATTTACCAAAATCTCATTAGGTTCTATGTAAAACGTTTATGAAATTAACTTGAATATCAAAAAACCTCTTCGGATAAAATTGAAAAATTATCGGTTTTATTAAGAACTTTTATTTTGAGACAATAATAAGGTGTTGATCTATGGAAACAAGCCGTTTCATCCGCATGTTGTCCTCATTGCGCTTTGTCTAGGATCTAAAAATAATCAGTAAAGAACAATAAAGACCTGTTTGTTTCGAGTAAGTTCAAGAACCCATCTCAAAAATAAATACGAGACAATGGACTAGAATCCAAAGCTGAATATCGCCGCACCGAGCTTGTAACCGTCCAAGAGACAGATGAGAGGATTTGCAGGTACCCGCGTGAATTATCATAACCTCTCTCTTGGTTAATTAGTACATATAATTACACAGCCGCATTGTATAACTTGTCTTTAAATTAACTTTCAGGTCTTAATCGTAAAGTAAAATAAAAATTAACATAAGCTCCAGTATAAAGTTCTTTTCTTGCATGTAAGTGTATAGTAGTAACCTTTTCCATACAGCATACGGAGTCTGCCTATAAAAAAAAGCTTCAAAATTATAGCATTTTTTCGTCGATTAGTTAATTTTAAATGCAATAAAAAGTGCTCTCCTTTATAAAAAAGGAGAGCACTTTTTAGTTTTTGCTGCTTGTTGTTTATTTGTTGTAGGAAAAATTTATTAATTTGCTTCATTGAAACCAAACTTAATTATAATCCGGGCTTGTTGTGTTCATTACGCGGCAGATACTTAAATGTCAACATTAACTACATCAAGCTCCGGTTATCTGGAGCACTCGCAGCACTAAGCTAACCTTTCAGTACGATCTATCTCCGACACCTTTTTCGCCCACACGTTCGCTGAAATTTTACTCCGAGAACTAACCTTTGTAATTTGTTTTCATTTTGTAAATGCTTATTTGCTGGTGGGCGGTCACACAAAAATCAATAATACGACCTAAAAAGTCCATGTGTGAGGCCGTTTGTTCAAGAGCCGAACAACAAGCGAGTAATCGGTGGTAAATCGGACGGTGACGGCGCTCGCGTCGTGTCTGCCTCCTTATAAGTCAATCTTCCTATTCGCCCCCGCACTCACCTCTACTGACGGTCTGACGGAACCTCTAAACAGCGGGCCCATTTTCCGACAACGGCCATATCGATATGTTAATGCCGAAAACATGCCTTTATAAGTATGCGTTTATTGAGCTGTTGTGAGACAAAATGGCAGTTCGATCTATTAATTTATTATAATTACGTGTAACGTTGGTGATTTTCATATTATTATTATAATCATAGGAAAGGCAAATTATATTAGATACCCAAATATTATTAGAAGTAGACACGTAATTACGATGCTTGCGGTCCAATTATTGAGATATCCACTATGGTATGGAACTATGGATAGAAGTTAGATAATATAATAGGTGCCTGCGCCATGCTGCTATTACCATGAAATCTTATTTATTCCGATTTAAATTAAGGTAGAAAAAGCTGGTATTTTGTAATACACAAAAGCAAGAAACTCAAAGTAGGTGCCGTTTTTAGATTGTTCCAATTTATTTGAGTTGTAGAGTATTATAATTCATCTCATAATAAATTCAAAACTTTACTTACCTAAACTAGAAAGATACCTAGACATAGAGTAATTTTAACTTAACACTTACATTATTTCTGTGTCTATACGCATAATGAACTTCCGTAGACTTCATTTGAAAGGCCTAAAATTATCTTTATGACGTAAGTAGGTATATATTTCATTACCGACCGACTCTGAATAATAAATAACATTACGTTCGTACGCGTAACGTCATAGGCTGAATACGATTGACATTAATAACCAACCCGTCAATATGAATGTCGACTGTCTATATTTATCCGCGTTAAATATTTCCATAATACACATTTATCGGTCACCATTATCTAAATGGGATATTACGAAACTAAAGGACGTCACTGTAAGGGCCAGTGCCGATGAAACCGTGTAGAGAAGTGCGTCAGTACGCCCCCGAATTATGAATTGACATCTGCACAGGACTTATCTCTATATCTATTATATAAATTGAACCGCCATTGCAGGTGAGTGACCATTGAGAGTCAATTTCCTGTGGGAAGGCAGGATATTCTATTTATGTTTTCTTTGTTTTGTGCATGGGAGGTGGGAAAGGCATCGGTAGAAAACTGTGTAAGCACACCGCTCTTAATGAACAACTCTATAATTTATAAAACATTTTAATTTTTCAGCTAATCTCAGTTACAGAACTAACTTTCCCTAGACTAAGTAAATAATTGAAAATGTTAAATTTGTAGATTAATCAGTCAAAATAATTAAGATTTTGAGTGGGATACATTAAAAGAATTTTCGAAAGGTTAATTTCATTTAGCCTACGCCAAACCACAAGAATGTTAGATCCAGGGTGACTTATGTATTCTACATAGTAGATCTTAATTCACCGCTTATGTATAGTAAATAAATATAAATAAAATAACGCGTCACGACTACATTTATATAGATCCTGACCCCTGACTAGGATTCCCTGTATGTAGGGAATCGGGAACTAGGAGGACCATGGTCCTACAGACACCTTGACTCAGAGCAAATACTTATGGTTCACACAAGTCTTACTTCTTTCCCTGTGCGGGAATCGAAAGAACAACCTCACGCTTCGCAGTCAGCTTATCAACCAATACGCCAGGAAGGCCGTCAATAACGAGACGTCCAACAAAACTTAAAATTCGTGCATTTCGATTTTTTTTATATTTGTGTAATGCGGTCCTAATGAGTATACAGCTGAGTTTTCGGGATCGGGTGGCAATACATTCGGCCTGCATCTTAAAAATAATATGTAATCTGTTTTTTTTTAATATTATTCAATAATAATTAGATGCTCATGTTAGATTTCATAGGTTTCTGACGAAGAGCATTGCAATCGAGCGTGTTTAGCACCGACCACACACTAGGTTAGATATTAGTCAACATCTACCTGGATTTAAATATAACATAAAAATATATACGTATTGAATTTCTTATGACCGGAGGAGTTGCGTTCCCAAACCCTGTACACCCTGTGCCTGGTTACACCTGTTGAATAACTCTATCCATTTTTGCGGGAGTGTATGTACGTATATAGGAATTTTAAGATCTTTATTCACACAGTTTAAAAATAAAAAAGTTTTCAAGTTTAAAGTTTTAAATAAAATTTATTCTTATTCTTATTCTTATGCAAGTGTCAGTCATTACAAAAATTATATTGCTCTCCCGGTGTTTTAATTATAACCTTAGAACATATCGACGCTAGAAAGCGTAAACGCTGTAACCTTGAAACGCAAAATTATTCACCAAACTTTTTTTTTGTTGAAAAAAATCATAACTCAATATCTACTCGACCTAAAAACTTTGTATATTTGGTGTGTTACATACAAAGCTACAATACTGATACCTTGGTTATATCCTAAAGTTCCTAGGGGACGTTGAAATGTGGGTTTGTTTCCAAATATGTAAAAAAAGTATTTTCGGGTCGGTCAAAGGGTTACAGCGTTTATGCTTTCTAGCGTCGATATCCTCAAATACAGAATAATGAAATAGAAAGAAAAAGACCTTTAAAGTATTACCAGATTTTGAGAATTCAAATCGGTGGGGGTGTGCGTTTTTGTGGGGGTGTGTTTTTGCGGTGGCGTAGGGTTCAATGAAACTTCTTCTCAGTTAAAACGCTACTAGGTATTGTAATTTATAAGCACTCCGGTCAAAGTGTAAGATACTAACGGGGGCGCGAGCCACCCACGTGTCGGTCGCCCACTCTGCCGCTTTGCACCTTGATATTTAGACCCCCTCGCACCGCGTTGAGATCAACAGGGTTACCATGGCAACGGGGGAACGCTCCATGACCTTTCCTTATTTCCTCAATCATTCGTATTCAGGAGCTTCCGGATGTAAGACAATATAAAGCCCAGCCTAGTACGTCGTGCGTGATAAACTTTTTATTTCAGCCATTTTCATTCATTATTTAGGAGCTTAGGCGGAAAGAACTTTGTGCTTAATTTTCGTTAAGTAAATATGGAACGTTTAGTTCTTTTATTTCTTTTATGACCTATTTATTATTAGCACATGTGTAAAATACATAAATATTTTTGAGAGATGTAGTCTAGACCCCCTAGGTTCGTAAGAACTATTAGGGGATCTATATATCTAGTTAAAGTATTTTTCAAAGTTCACGCAGTTTTGTGCCAATACCAAAATGCGAAACTTTGTGTGAATGTGCGTGTGTTTGTTTCCTCTTAACGCCCACAACGACTCAACAGATTTGGATGAAGTTTAGTGTGGAGATGGTTAGATTCCTGGAAAAACAAATGAAATACATATAAATAAGAAATGTAGAAATATATAGTTGTAATTCCTCCTAAGTACAAAAACACATAAAAACATTATACAAAAAAAAATTGATTCTACTTTTTTAAATCACGGGAATCTTAGATGGAACTCCGGGGAAAAGCTGATAGGAAATATGGAGCAAATTGATCCGCCTCGGTCCCATAATTCTGCACAGTAAATACTAACAAAGGTGATTCACAATTGTGAGAGTGACTCCAAATGCAAGGTAATCATTCATAATTTTGAATTTTTTATTGCCTTTATCCACCATCGATGGCCTCTATGCTAGGCGTGGAGTCTACGCTTACGAAAGTGAAAAGTAATAGAGTGGGCGACTGGCACGTCGGAAGGTCGCGCGCCCCCGTTTTCATCTTATCACTAATTGGAAAAGCAGGTTTACGTTCCTTATCAAAATTTCAGTAATCGTCTACCCCTCAAGTATAAATAAACAAGCTCCTGATCAAAAACAAGACACTTAAAGGCTATAGTGTAGTAAAGTAATCGGGAGTCGAAAGACAGGTCGTTGGGTTATATTTCATTCAAGTACAATACGATTTACTGCTATCTAAGCATCATCATTATCATCAGTCCATTTCCTCCCACTGATGAACGAGGGTCTACAATCACTTTCGTAAAGCGGATTAGGCTATGGCCTAATCCTTCACGGTAGCCCGGTCTGGATTGGTGGATTACATACGTCTACATACGTCTCGTATACAAGACATCTTGCCAGAGTGCTCGCAATAGCTAATATGATGGACCATGGCATTCATTCTACCTCTATGTTAGACTACCGCAACCTCTCAACGCCTTACTCTGACCTTGAGAGTGAGACAGTTAAGAGAACTCCAGAGCCAGACGCAAACTCATGAAAATTCATTTTCAGTGGGAGCATTAGGTATGCTCTAATTTTGTATTTACCAAAAGATATAGGTAGCAAGTAGCAATTTATTCACTATTATCCTATAAATGGATTTCTGTCATCTTGTGAATACGTAATGAACCCGTTGTTTATTCATTGCACGGCATTCATAATTAAGCAGTGTCGAGTGATTGGAAATTGTGAAAATGTTACGGATTATAAAGCCTCCGCACATCCGACACCCACACCTAAACTAACATAATATACAGATATGTTACATAAAATGGATACATGTAGGGGTAGCTCGTGCTCGTGTTAACTTTTTTTTTAGTTTTTCTATGGTTCATTACTCTAGAATTAATGTGACTGTGACTGAGTAAGACGTACTGGATAGTTAGATATGGGCTAGTTTTTGGACTGCACCATATATCCTTTAGTTGTTATCTTTGTCGCCTGAACGTTATCGTTCGGGAATGTATGTGTTCTGTCATAGTTTCTCAAAGACTTGGAATCACAAGATCAGCACGCTGCGCATTTGATTATATTTTTGGAAGCTCGAAATGGCAATTAGTGATCGCCAACTTGTGGAAAATTCGACTTTTTCTGCCTTAATTCGGTGTCACCTCAAGTTGCAGTATGAAGTTCACCAGCTGTAAACAAGCGGCTTCATATAAATAGCCTGCGAATAAGAGGATAAAATATATCAATATTAAACGTGGGTTAAATAAAAAATCTTGGTTTTGTTATCAGTTGACTGAGTGGGTAGCTAGGTCATGTAGGTAGTAGGTAGTAGGTAGTAGGTACGTTCCCATAAATATTTCTTCTAACAACCAAACTAAAAATTAGGAGCCTGTAATATACGAGTGCGTAACTAATTCATTGTGACATGGCCATTCCAGTCCACACATTAACTGGATACGTTTACGTCAATTTCACCTGACATACAAAAATAGATCATGTAGTAATGACCTAACCATCATCATTACGTAGCTAAGACTATGACCAGACAGTATTTTTAGACGAAGCCGATGATTTATCCGACCTACGTAACGTCGGAACTATTCGGACCGGTCGACGTCACGGGACGCGCGTGCCATCGGCTAATTGTAGCATGACCAAAACGGTCTGGGGCGGGCGTCACTCGCGCGCAGCACTGGCCGCGACCGCTCAGCGCACCGATCCGGAGGATGAGTCACGCCGGAGAAAGTGGTGAGATGCAGGAGCCGGGCCCGGGCCGGGGTCCGCGTGGTGACGCGCTCAGCGCGACGAGCCTCCGCGCCCACGCGCCGCCCGCGCGCTCAGGTCGCTCGCCGCCCGCCGCACCGGCATCACAACGCTCGTGCTCCCCGCGCTTTTCGCGCGCCTCCCTTGCCATCGCGACGCCGCGCCATTTTCTCGCGCACGTGGGCGACGCCACTGCCGGCGGCCACCGAGGGCGGCCGGTACCAGCGCCATTAACGTGGCCGTCGTGAATGAACGCCGACCTCGACCGGGTGGCTGGCGTCCATTGATAGGGCGCGCGGCGGACGACGACCGCGGCGCTCACGGGGGCGGCACTGCACGCCCTCGCCGCCGCCGCTGCGGCGCACTCTCAGTCGAGGATGTAGCGTTCTCCGCGCGACGACACTCTCCGTGTGCGAAATTTGTGTTCATTTATCAGTAGACGCTCGTGACCCTGCAGTGTGAGTTCCGTGCCGCATTTTGGTAGTTTCCTAAAAGTAATGTTCTGTGATCTCGTCAATTTCGCTAGAACTTAAGTTAGAATAAGTTAGTGAGTTGTTTGCGCGCGGCGTGCGCGCCGGTGCGTGTGCGGTGTGGTGCGACAGAGCGGGGATGCGCTCGTGCGATGCTCTCGGTGATCGCGATGCGACGGCCGGAGGACGAGGAGCTGGGCGGCCGCGGCGACGGCGACGAGTTCGTGGACATCTCGCAGATGCAGCTGCTGGTAGAGGCGGGGCCGAGCGGTCTGCATTACGGCGGACCGCCACCGCCGCACGCGCAGCCGCAGCCCTACGCGCACCCCCCCGCGCACGCCGCCACCGCCACCGTCACCGCCACCACCACCACTGCGTCTGTGGACGACCTCTTCGCGCTCTACTTCACTCCCACCTCGCATGGTGAGCATCTCCTAGGTATGATAATCTGGACTATATCGACACAAAATGTATACATTATTACAAACCGGTTACGGTTAAGTTAGTCTTGAATAAGTTCGACTTGTTTGACAACTTTGATTCCGCCGGATACGAGCTGGACGAAAGAGGTGTGCAATTCTATTGTGGGTTGATTTTTAGTATGTAGATATATTCGATTTAACCTACTCTGTGATAAGCGTAGGTAGGTAAGGTATTATAATAAATAAATAAAAGTCCCTAACTTAAATTAACCAACACAGACTAGTAAATATTAAATCTGAATTTACAATCACAAATCAATGTCAACCTCAAAAAATATTAAACATCAAAAATCTATATTAGCTAAGTATCTGAGGACCTACTTAGCAGCATGCATTACCATTTATGGACTAGCTACATGGTATAAATACATATAAACCTAGGACTGAACATAATTAAGTCAACATAAATACTACAATACACATACTATTAAGTTTTATTTCTCTAGACTTAGATATTCCTAGGTCTGTCTGACTTTATTGTAATATTATAAAACATATTTACAACAATAAGTATTATGTTCTATTTCAACTGCATAAAATTTAAAATTGAATAAAGTTAAAAGCTTGGTTGTCGCGTTGGCCCGTTATTCATAGGCATTCAACACAGTCGGTCTGCCAACTGTTGATTGTACCTCGGTAAAAGCTATCGGCTCGTCAGCTTTCAACCCATTTTGAACCTTAAGACACACAGAGATGGAATTTGATGGTAGGGTATAGATTGCATAGTCCCATTCGTCATGATCGTCACAGGGCTAAACAACAACAGTCCCTAATGTAAATTTTTGGTTAACTTCTGCTGACTTCTGAATTATCAGGGACAATTGATAAAGGCATCTGGAACCACCCAACCACTTAAATCTTTAAACGATTCTATATCTACACCACAATGAAAAATTTATTCGACTGTTCCTATACTATAGGTAGACACTGAAGCCGTCTCAGTGCAGCATCATCAGAACTGAAGAGTTGCATCCCAGAGTTCAATGACAAATCCTCTACTTGATGCCCAAAATACTATATTGAAACGTATATGCCTTCGACGCTTAAATCAAGATACTGGAGGGTACTCCCCATTATAAATACAAGCTGTTGTTGTTATTTTTATGTTTTGAATTTAATTATTTAAACCACTTTCCCGCATATACAGGCAAGCAGTATTTTAAAATAACAGTGACTGCGAAGTGTTCGAAGGCCACTGCAGCTATCGAAGTTACTGGTCATAACTACATAATGATAATTAGGTTGCTATGAAAACACATCACGCCACAATGCCGCATAGGACTTTCCAATGAATAATCAGGAATGGTAGGTAGGCACCTACTTTAAATTTGCAATGACGATCACGGTAAGTCGTACCTATCTTCTCTTATCGCGATCGGTTTCCCCTAAGAACTTATCAAATATTTTTCCTGTCGGATCACTGTTTGAGTTGAGTTATGTAAAATGCAATTTTCACGCGTCAGTGATGAACTGGACCATCTTTAATATGACTTGTTACATAATAAAATATTTATAGCGTAAAAATTCAACAGGAGCACCGGGCTCAACCTTGACTATAAATACTGGAGTCAAAACAGAATAATGTAATATTTAACTCCTATTTTTATTAGGCATATTATGGTGGAGTAATATAAAGCTCAGCATGGAGTTATATCGCGTGATCAGCCTCACTCGGTGCCCATATAATTTCGGATCAGCGTTCCGGCACATCGTTATCTGAACCGGACGGGCCTAATCGGCTGCGTCTGCGCAACCAACGTTATCATTCACCCGGCAAAATAAACATTGGCCGGTGGCGTACATTGTATCGCTAATATCTTCATTAATTGCAACCTATAGGTACCTACGTGGCTTCGACGCCGTAAGCTTTTCGATACAATACAACAATACAATTAAATACAGTATATTTTTTTTCTCCTCTTTTTTTTATTCGTTTTCTTTTTTTTCTTTTCTTCTATGATGATTTGCACGAGGAAAGCTTGTAACAACTCAACGTAAATTAGCAATAAATGAATACAAATTCGAATAATACGAATAAATCAACTGATAACAAACTTATAATGAGCAACGCAAAGGAAGGTATTGTGTTTATCAGTCTACGTATATTTTTTTACTGTAATGGTCAATAGAATAACAAAATAAAATAAATGTTCTATAATACATCTCTGTAACTAATTTTAAGTTAGCTATGACACATTTTTGTATCTTTCTATCGAATTAAGTAGCTTTAAATACAAACCGGTGAAAACATTATTGAAATCCTACTATCCTACTAATATTATAAATGCGAAAGTTTGTGAGAATAGATGGATGGATGGATGTTTGTTCCTCTTTCACGCAAAAACTACTGAACGGATTCGAATGAAATTTGGAACACAGATAGTTTACAACCAGGATAATGGATAAAGGATGAGTAATAGGGTACTTTTTATCCCGATAGTATGTTCCCGTGCGACAAAACGGGAACTACGCGGGTGAAACCGCAGGGCGCAGCTGGGGGTGTGTTATAAATGTTCTCACTGTCTAGAAATAGTGAGAGGTATCAAAATATCAGTGATATATTATGTGCAAAATAAGTAGGTACCTATACACATTTTAATCTGGTTATCTTTTGATAACGAAACAAAAGCTGAAATGCTGAATCCGCCGAGTACTTTCATTTTAGTTTTCGTACCTAACATAAGATAATATTAAAAGCTCCTGTCTTTAGTTTTTTGCTCATATCCTCGAAATATTTGAGATAAGAATTATAACAACAATTTCTAAATTATAGTAGGTATTATTTCCTATGAAAATCAATAGTTCAAAAGTAAGAAGGTATACACACTTATAGTGTTAGTAGTTTCGTTCACGACACGAGTATACGCAATTGAAACAAAGTTGTTAAAAGGAACATGTCAAGTTTTCCCAAGAAGTTTGTAACTTTTAGTAAGTTCCGCTACTTTACAGAAATACGAGGAAGGTCAGCTTAGCTCCGATCAGGCTTCGGCTTTGAACCTCAAACGTGTGTAAACCGTAAAAATATGATTGTTGGAATATATTTGTGTAAACTAATTTGTGGGGGATTCCTATCGTGGGTGGCGTAAACAAAAACACAGCTTCTGGCTTATTATATTACATAGTGGACTGTATTTTTTTACTTCTTAATAGGGAGTAAAAAATCTTTAGAACTTCCTGAGGTAGGAACCGACGGCGATTTAGATAAATTGTATGTAAATCCGTCGGTCCCAGCCCAATCTCGTCTTATGTTTAGACATCTTTTCATCATCATCATCATCGACCCATATCGTCTCATGGCTAAGCACAAGTCTCCCCTCACTTTTCGTGGGGAGGGGTCCTTAATCGACCACGGGGACCCAGTCCGGATTGGTGGATAACATACCTACCTCTGAAATAATTCTCGGGTAAGTATGTGAGTTTCCTCACGATGTTTTTCTTCACCGAAAAGCGAGTAATTACTACGTACATATGTTTTACAAGAAACAATTGGTACGTGCCCGCTCTGGGATTTGAATTCACGACCTTCTCCTTGGAAGGCAGAGGTTCTCCCACTAGGCTACCACGGCTCACATTAGACATTACACATCTTTTAGCTTGGCAATTAGCCACTAGTTCAACGAGCTGAGTGAATATTATATAATTATGATTAAGTGCGACTGAGGAAGCGATACACCGATGCTCCATGGGGGAGCCAAAAGGATGACGTGCCCGTCTCCTCCCAGGGTCCTCATCTGCAACACAATTATAATCTAGGTCTACTTTAGCTATCAGAATACCAAATTGATCTGAATGAGCCAAATTGGGCCCAATTACTGTAAACCATTTCGAAGTTTTTCAGACCCATATCTTTTGAGGACTACGATATTACGAAAATTGGAAAAATATACACGTTAATTTTCATCAAATAGTTAATCATACGGTAATCAAATAGAATAGAATAGGTAGATCAATAGAATTAGAGATATGTTTAATCACAGTGATAATATAGTAACCCCAGCGAAAAATTTGCCACTAACCCTATTACCCCACTATTTCAATGAAAACTGAATTCGCGTCATTTATTTTACCTTCTTCCATTATAAAGTTACCATCAAACCATAAATTTTAAAAAAATGTCTGAACAAAGCTAATCTTACTGACTGCTGTATTTGTTGAGTTATATTCCTTCCAATACCGTCATCAGGTGGCTCTTCATTTTATTTTCCTTTGGTAAGAAGGGCCTATGAGGAGGGCCTCATGAAATTGAGAGGAAACCCGCGCTCAACAGTGGACCGACATAGGTTGATGATGATGAGCCTTGAATAGTGGGCTGCTTTTGAAAACTTCTCTACGCAAATATAAGCAAGTAAGCAATAAGTACGTTGTTCGCTGATGTGTGCAGTTGTGTCAGAATAAATGTTTTTTCTTTCTAAATAACTGTTTGCACAAAAAGTCATTGAGCAACCTATGGCAAATATTACAAAAAATAGTTATCGGTATCCAATAAAATTTAAAAATACGAAAGTTTACATGTTCCATGTTTTACCTTAATCACACGGTAACAAATCCAGTTTGTCAGAAATATCGTGAGGTATATGTCCGAAGGATAGTGAATTATATTCCTAAAGGAAAATCAAATATAATAAATAAAGGTTTGTGATGAGAAATGAAAATAACAGTACACTAATACCATGCCGAGGTATTATTAGCAGGTAATTTAATAAGACGAGTTGGGCGGTACAGCTTTTCACACTGATTCAATATAGGAGGAGTCTATGAAATCTCTCTAACTGGCTAGAGCACAATAAAAAGGCGTTCTATCAGTCGTCTGAGCAGAAAAATTGACGGTAATACCCACGCCAACTGGACTATTTACGTCTATCTTTCTATGAGAAGCAAGACAAAACAATCTGAAAATGTCTGAAAACAAACATGGTGGGCTAAAATATATGGATACTAGTGTGAAAGAATACCTACCATTGTCTCTTTTCTAAGATGTTTTTATAGATTTTTATTGTGTGTTATACCTACTTATTTTTAAGAATTCAGCAGAAATGTGAAAATAACTAAAGATAATTATCTTTGTCTGCAAATAATGAGTGACGGTCACGTAGGTAGGATAATACTACCTACGTTAACGACTTTCTAAAGAATAAGTAATTGGCTACGCCATTCGTTCGACATTCATATTTTTTTTATTGTCACAATTTATTTTGATTTCTCATACTCATTAGTCATGTCTGATATTTAAAAATAGCACAGATGCATTTTTTTATTTGGTTATAATAAAATCTGATAATTTTTTTACATCCCAACTACGAGTTAATTTCATCTTATACGTATCCAAATTGCACATACCGCCTCTACGCCATATTATTTCATTTATATCTTGCTAACAATTTAATATGTCCAAGTCTGTGATCAATTTACAGACGATCACCTAGAAAACAAAAAAAGAAACCAACAAAATAAAATAATAAGGCTTAATGTTGTTGCTAAATGTTGTTGCTTTTGTATTGCTGTAGTCACATCTTATAGAGCGGAAGTATAATCTAGTATTGCTAACAGATGGAACCAATGTAGATTTGGATGGATAGGAATTTAAATAGGAGTAAGTTTTCAATTTTAATATTCTGAACAGGGTTGTGAATGTGGAATATGGAATGGTTCTGAATATGGAAGTAAAGTAAATATCAATAAAATACCGCAACATTGGCCGTTCTATTTATTGGTACTATAATCGGTTATCTGTCAGAGGTAACGTCATTACGGTTTCATTTTCGAAATAGTGAGGTGTTGCGACAGATGCGGCCTTATTGCCCATTTAAATATTTAATTTAGGTCACAAAAGACCGACATAACTATGCTGGGTTATTTGTCAGAGGTATGTTAGTAGGGATATAATTAATTTCATTTTCAGAATAGGGGGTTGCGACAGATAAGGCCTTTTTGGCCATTTCTATTTAGTTTACGTTTCTATAAGTAATATAGGGGGTGGTAAGCATACAGGGTACGTCTACCATTTTATACCTGCTTATTATACGTAATTTATTCATTAATTTTTTTGGCGAAATCAAAGGTAAGTGTTTTTTTTTTAATCTTTTTGAATATGTACCTATTTCTGCAAATAAATTACTGATTCTATATTTAGGGATGTACAATAGTACATATTAAAACAAAGAAAATATTTTTAAAGCTAGTAAAATCATGACTTCCGACCATAATTATGTGGTGGAAGTAGAATAGAATAGAAAAACTCTTTATTGTACACCAGAAACAAAAATAAACATTATATTAATTACTCATAATAGTATGCTCCTACCCACTAGAAAAGGAACTATTAATATGATATTGTAGAGGATTACCCAAATGTAGACATAGTTAAAAGTTAAAACCACTTCATAATTTGATCCGTTTTAAAGCGGCACCCAAAGCTTGACACCAACAGTGATTACATCAATTTTCCTCAAAAGTGCATGAGGGAATCGTGTTGATACTGTCAAAAATGGCCGTCCCACGCCAGACGCGTCGCATCGGAAGCGTCGGCTCCTCAGAGGTGCCCACATGAAGCCATTACACCTCTTCGGATGCTCCCAGATGTGTGATAGCGGAATGTTTGCTTTGAACTGCCGCCTGCCACCGAGGGCAAGCACGTGTCTTTGTGGCGTCCGCGAGCCGTCTCACGTCACAAGCAAATGGACCAAACTTCTATCTGCGCCTTGACTATCTCCTTTGTGTCATCGGAATCCACTGGACTCTCATGCAATGACTTAACTACTAGGGACTACGTTATTAGCTAACATATATAATAGACTAGCGCAAAAGGAACTTAGCACATAACTAGATGTATATGTAGTAACGCCACCAACAAACTATAACACTAAAAAAAAATATTTTTTTCTCACTTTGCAAAATTGAGTTTATTAGATATATGCTTATTCTGGAGTTCAAATGTCAGTTCAAAAGTATTTCTTGTTAAAATATATGTACATTATCATCACTCGCTTTTCGGTGAGAGGAAACATCGTGAGGAAACCCAGAACAATCCGAGAATTATTTCGAAGATATGTGAATCCACAAATCCAGACCGTGGTGGATTATAGCCTAATCCTCCTCACGTCAGTAAGGGAAGACCCGTGTTCAACAGTGGGCCGATATGGGTTAATGATGATGATGATGCAAGGGTTGTCTGGATGAAACAGCTTTAAGCGATAAGATCGCCCATTGTTGTTGATCTTATTTTTACTTTTTGTTGTATTTCTGTATTGTGTTTCTTTTGGTATACAATAAAGAGTTTTCTATTCTATTCTAACTACTTAGTACTTATGTATGTGTGACTTCGGATGATACAGGAATACGTGATTTTTATTAATAAGGTAGCTAGACCTGTTAAGAACCGTGCCCGATCAGCGGGAGATTTCAAAGAGGCTGCTATATGTATTGCTGCTAACAGTATCAGCGATATCTACAAGCGCGGATCTTTTTCGCTGTTTTTGCAAGCTACCGCTAACCGCACGTTGTACGTTAAATTTTATAGAGCTAGCCATGCCGCACCGGTGAATCTCTAAAGATTTTATTATGTCTAAAATACTATTCGTTGGAACAGACATGCTTAGGTATTATTTGCATAAAAAAGAGTTTGTTATGCCGTGCTTGTATCAATTCTAATCGACCTACATTAGAATTAGAAACTTTATTGCTAATATGCGTTAGGTGCAATGATTTTTTCAAGTTAGGGGAAAAAACTTTGGCATCTAATCACCAAAATAAAATATAAAATGCAATGGAGAAAAATTCCTTAACCACTACATATTTTGTTAGATTATTTACAAATACTCGAGCGATAAAATGACGTCACCAGCCTCTATTGACAATACACCATTAGGTACAAACTTAGGTATTAATTCCTTAAACGAGGGTTAGTTTTAAAATGGTAGACAATTGCATAATGTTGTTTTCTAAGATAACGCCGAAAATTAAACTTAAATTGTTTCAATAAATAAGTTTACCTTTCGTAGCGGCCGCCGCACCGTCACCAACGCGGACTAGGGACGCACCTGTAGCCAATGATGGAGAACAATTGCTATCATTAGCGACCATCGCGGGCTGCCGAGCCCACACGATACATATTCAAGCAGTCGCAACGACACAATGCGAGTTTATTTTAAAGACAATAAATTATCGCTAATGCCCAATTTGCGTCGGCCGGTTAACAATGCCCGTTCCCGCAATTATTTAAACGCGTGTAACTGCGTACTCGATTACGATACGATCTCAGCTCGACCGTCCGACTCCAACGTCATTGTCTCACTCGATACACGCTCCGCAATTATTGTATCGATTACAGCTGACTCACTCGATTCCGTCTCAAACGATTGACTGTGACTATAAAACATTTGGTTTTTTAGTGCTCGTAATTAGAGTTGTAATAAAACGATATCTACCTTCTGCGTTCACAATCTTGCTCCTGAATCTCGAGCATGACTGTATGTATAGTTAAACGTGAGCTTAAAATAAAAATACTTGCAAAAGTCGGCTTTGAGTCAGACATGCCTATGTCAGATTCAAATCACGCGTAGCAAAACAGCTTCTGGAAATTACAAACGACATAAATACACATGACAAGTTTACAATCTGCGTTATCGCTGGCCGGAAGTCGAGAAGAGCAAACGGCTTTTTTGACTAGTGTAAGTAACTACAAGAAAATCACTGTCTATTCAGATACAGTTGGATCCCTGTTGATAGAATAATACTAGCAGGTTTTTTTTTGCAGTTTTACTGTATCTATTCTCGTCCAGTAAAACGATTTTTACGCAAATTTATGGATGTGCATTTATCAAAACCGGTTTCATGGCTACATAGAGTTTTCCACTTTTTTATTTATTTCACAAAATCCACAAATCTTAGTATATAAATTCAAAAATATAAATTTAGATTTTTCAGTTTCAGATTTGCCTACTAAAAAACTTATAATAATTCATAATGACTACTAGATGACATCTGAAGTGAAAACCACTTTGGCTTCAACATTCGTGGATTTTATTTTAATTTTATCCTATAGTTATTTTAAAATTTAGAAATTCGAGTCTTGGAATTATGGTGAATTTTCCGCTCCGTGCATTGTCGGTCCTTTTGCCACTTTCAAATCTCATGAATCCCACGGTATCTGACACACCTTTAGTCCCATCATATCTAGTAATCACATCGCAATCCTATTTGGAAAGGCCTAGGAACTGACTAGATCACGGTTGAACAGACTGGAAAACGTAATTCTGTTTCTTAGCCGCGTTAATCCCTCACGTAAGTACCTATCTTGGGCATCCTATGCGTTATCAACTTATCATATTCTGTTCGTTAACGTGAGAGATTGAGTATTTTAAATTCTTAGTTAGACCGAAACTAAAGGAGCCTAATTTACTTCTTGAACGCATTAACACGAAGCTAAGAAATAAACATTCTTATCCATTTACACGTCATTGACTGGCTTAAATAGATTCCACGTCAAAAGATCACGTCGCTCTGTAGTAGCGTGGTCGAACCGAATATAAACATCTAAAAGGACGTGGCGACTGACTAAGCAACATTAATTCAGTATAATTTATGAATAGTACTCTATATCGAAGTAAGGACTACTTACGAGTAGGCGTACTCCTTCGAATTCACCAAGTAGTAGCACCAGGTACTAACTCGTACTCTACGTTAAATATAGGAAAGGAAGTAGTTAGATTGTAATCTTGATCAAAATTCCCCAGAGTGCGGGAACTGCGCTGTGTCCCGATTACGTGATGTTACTTTTGTCGCATGACTCAAGGTAACAGTCGTAAAGCCCGGAGAAAACTTCTACCTCTTCTAAAACAAGCTCATCACAAACAATTTTTATAATATCTGTAACATCAACGGTCGTATGTGCGCGTAAAGCTCTCCCGAGATTACTAACAAACGTAATAATTAGTAGTGTTAAAACTGCTCTACAAATCACGCTTCCACGCAGTTTTAGCTAAGTGACTCACAAACAAGCAAAACACCTATAGAAAACAATTTACGTTGGTCTTCAACAGTTTTTTAGAGGAGAGAAGACGACAATTTAATAGTATCGGTGTTGCAAAGCTGGATGTGAGCCAATGTTTGAGCAGTTTTAAGTTTTGTGCAATCGCCCTATTTTTCTAAACTAAAACTGAATTGCGTGCACGCGACACGCTCTGGAAAACGAGAATTTAGATGTTTCTTAGGATAGTTATAGAGCTTGGGGTTTTTTCCAGGCCTTATAAGAGTAAATAAATCAACAAAGTTAACAAACAAGTTAGGTGCAAATGCGAAAGTGTTTATTAAAAAACTTTAAGAAAAGTTACAACTAGTTACAAAAAATTGTATGAGAGCATGTAAAAGGGCAAATCAAAAGTTTCCACATAATATGAAATGTATTTTATGGGTGTTTATTACCAGCCGGCTTAGTAACAACTGAAAAGAAATGTTTAGTATAAGTACATAGACAAGTACCTACTTAGATACTTTATCTGGAACGTACCATCTTTACCTGGAATAACACAGGATATTTTTCGTAATTGTCCACGTGTATCATACATCCATAAATCCTATTTATTAGTGAAGCTTATTTTTGTCGCTTCAAACAAAACAAAGAGATTGTTAATACTAATTGTATCCGTCAGACTGCCCTCGGATTTAACTCATCACTTCCCCAGGAAGGCAATAAACTGTTAAAGAAAAAAACGGATACTTTAATTGACGGGCAGGAGCAAGGCCCTGACCGCTGCGTCTTGAGCTGGACAATTAAGAGGCATAATTAACTATCGCGTAGAAGAATATTAAAGGCCAACGTCACCTTCTTGGATGTGACCTTGTCGTGTGATCGACGTTACAATATTATAGTTTGGTTGTTTGCTTCCTCGAGATGACATGCCATCAGTCTTAGAAACTCATTAGGCGCGCCGCTGAGCGCTTTTGCAGACTTCCGGGTAAGTATCTCACAATGACTCCATCGACGCCGGACGATACTCGTGAATAATTAAGTCGATTTTGATAATGCTATCAGCTCTAATATAAACGACAAGGAAACTGACATGTCCAAAACAACATTCTATTATCTAAAAAGGACTGGTGCATTCCGGAAACTTAGACTGCGTCGTTATACTCGTTGTATGGATAGATGGCTAATAATGTCACCGAGCTGTTTCAACCAAATCTCAGATCTCATGGCACAAATAAGTACCAAATTGATATTTCGACAATAACAGAAAAGATTAAACGTGATTTGACATTCGCAAACCCACACTTGACCAAAACTATTTTATACGCATATCGATAGCTACTTTTTGCTGGCTGACATCTTAAATTTTCTTGCTTTACTTGTAGGTACCTACCTGCCAATCTATGTATTTGTTTAAATTGCAAATCCTCAACTATTATATAACCTGAAAATATTATTTTATTTCGGTACTAGTTATTATTTTCTTAGATTATTATTTAATGTCGCTATAGTTTGAAGTCTGCCAAAAATGAATAGGCTTTATCTTATTTTGTTTGCAAATACTACAAATTAAACCATTCCACTAGAGCAGAGAGTCAAAGTTTATAAATGATAAATGAGAGGTTCGATTCCCGCACAGGGCAAATATTTGTGTGAACCGCACATATTAGCTCTGAATCTGGGTTTTTGTAAAAACATGCTACTAGTAGTTCCTGATTTCATAGATGCAAGGAATCCTAGTCAGGATCTATGTAAGTGATCGTGGCGCGTTATTTATTTATTTAAAATAAACAGAAACGGCAGTTTGGCCATAGATCTACTAGATATACTAATAGCCCGAAAATTTCAACTTTAGAACCTAAATCCATCTGTACATGAGCGCTGTAAACGCAATTATTATAAACGTACTAAAGATGTACCTAACTAGGTTCTCAGTAATTACCTAATTGTGAGTGGCGTAAGTGAGTCAACCGCAAGTGGTGTCCTATATCGTTGATTATTTACGGGTTGCAGTTGGTAATTGCGGTCGGGACCTCGCGCCACGCCGCGACCGCTCGTTTATCTAATTAGCGTCCCGTAGCGACCGAGTCTGCGAGGAACATTGCTTGGTGTTGCTATTGTGGAATATTTTCCCGCGTTTCAGGGAGTTTCTGAGCAAACAAACATCTGACGTTTTACGCATCCGTTTTAAGCTTTTTTTTCACCATAAACCTATTACTATTGCAATACTGATCGGAAAATTCCAGCAGATTCTGCACCTTCTGTCATAGAGACAATATTTAGGTCAAAGGTAAATAGCCTAATGGGGGTGGTGGTTGTCAGATGTCCTTGGTTTTTGTATCATAATCTAACATTCTGGAGTACTTTATTTTGCTCACTTTTTCTATTCAGCCCGTATCCACCCACTGCTGGGTATAGTAGGCCTCCTCTGTTTCACGCCATTTGTTCCGGTCCTGTGCCAGTCTCAGTCAATCTATCCCGACGTGCTTGGAGCTGTCGTCCGACCATCTGGCTAATGCACACCAGCAGACATGGTGACAGCAATGCGGCAGGCATTTGTATAGATGATAATTTGAATTACCAATTTGTATGTACATTATCCTCAAATGATAGATTTTGACAGTGCGGGAGTAATGTGGGAATTAACTTTGCGGAGTGATAAGCAAGCGCACGACTTACTTTTTAACCAAGCCACTTTTTAAGCCAACATGGCTCGATTTTGGCAAGGAAAAGCTATTTGAGCCTTTACTTTGAATCACTCTTTCTACTCCTACTCATTGATCGTTTGATGTCAAATTATATATATTTATCAATGTCCTGAAGATCAACTCAAATAACTATGAAGGGTATTAGGCTTGGTATTCATTTGGGAACTACGTTACAAAACATACCACACGTCTTATTAAGACTCATATTCCACAACATTAATTTATTTGTGGATTTTAATTACTTACCAAGTTACTTGCAACATTGTGTGGTGTGTGTGCAACATTGCCATAGTAGAGGTAGGTACGACATCAATGACCTATTTAGATTGTTCTACTACGACGTTGTCCAACGCCAGCTGCTCTTCAATATGATGCTTTAACAGATTAAGCAACATTTTTTTAATCGTAATCCCAGCTCCAAGTCTCAATTTGAACTAAAATGGAATAAAATAAAGCAACGCTGCTGGTAACACTGCGTCCTCATAATTTATCGCGCTCGTGCCATCTGCCCTGGAACAACTCTACCACAAGCCGCTACCGGCAATGCCGGCCGCACTGATATTTCATATTTGTCTTCAATAAATATCGTTTCTAATGACTTGTTTATTGCTGAAACGAAGATTACAAACCAACAGGTAAAATGAGTACTTACCTGTAACTTGTTTAATAAGGCATATTACTTTACTCGCTCACGGTTTTTGTTCACATTTTAGCTAATTTAATGTATGGGAAATTATGGAAGTTTGGAAGTGATTTTACCAAATTTAAACCATAAAAGGTAAATGAAAAAAGTCAGCCATGCTGCTTGCAGGACACACCTACCTAGTATGTGATGTGGGTATGATGGCATTCAAAAGTCTAAAAGCTAAGCAACAAGTGGGGTCAAGATCGGTCAGTCTTGTTGAATAATGTTCTATATTAATCCCAAGCCAAGTATAGCTTTTCAATCATTTGTCACGTCTTTAGTCACATTTTTTTTAATGAAATGACTAAGTTGTTGTGATTGCTAGCTTCTAAAATTATTGCAGTTGTTAAACAAATAAATATTCTTCATTCTATTTAATCAGAATGATGTCATTAAGTAAACGAGTCGAGAAAATCCATTTACTCAGAACGGAGTATCATCTTAAAATAATACACTTTGATTCAACCTACTTGGCTATGACCGGGTTATTATACTGATTTATGGTTCAGAAAGATATCAGATACCTACCATTATACGATATAAAACAAGGATAATTGCTGAACTATAACTGTAAATGTAAACTTGTAAAACATCACTTGCCAAATGTGGGCGGGATTGCCAAAAGCGTTCTTCACAAGTCTGATTTGCACACGATTGCCGGTGTTGTAAAAAATATACGTAATAAAGCATTAGATGAGTCAAGCAAACGCAAGATGTTCCGCGGCCGAGCTCGGCAGTGATTTAACGTGTTGGCGGAGACAATGCCTCTAATCCAAGCTCAGAACCTGCAGACCTTACCTTGACTCCTACGCCTCAATGCTCCTATTACTGAACGAAACCTTGTCTTGTAATTGCTAAAGTTAAACCACTTCCACCTAGGACATGGTCGCAATTCATTTCCACTTTCATGGGCTATTTCTCTCTTATCCAAACATGTGAAATGTTGCTTCTGCAATGCAATCTCGATTGTATTATTTGTAAGGTGGTAGCACTGTCAGCTAAACAAACTTTATTTTGAAGTTACGTAATGAGAGAGTCTACATTTTACGTATACTTTTAAGGGTTTTGATGAAGTTGTTGAATGCCAAGTAATAATAATATTTCAAACCTAGGAATAATTTCTTCACTTTATTGTAAAATTAATACAATTCAAAAAGTATTGCACTGACTAAAATTCACAGAAGTTCTAGGCGGTCCATCCAAGTACTAAACGCGACCGACTGACGGGCATGTCTACCTATACATATCCTACCAAGCCAAGCGCATACCAAACCGTATGACGTTACATACCAACAAAGAAGATACACAGTGAAAAATAATTCACAAAAAAACGCATAGCGCACCAAAACGACAACAATATAATTTTGTTTCGGACACAAAAACTGTTACTGTCTTTTTGGAACTGCAGACGGAAGAAGTCGTTGGTTAAGTCTATACCTAGCTTTTAATGGATACGGAAAGAATAAATTAAACAATATTTTCGGGATACTTAGGATTTTACCAGCATCTTATGATGTTGATGATTCAACCTATATCGGCCCACTGCTGAGCACAGGTCTCCAATCACTTTCATGAAAAGGATTAGACCTTAATCCACAACGGGGGCCGGGTCCGGATTGGTGGATAGCATACCTACCTTCGAAATAATTCTCGGGTAGGTATGTGGATTTCCTCACGATGTTTTCCTTCCCCGAAAAGCGAGTGATAATTACGTACATCTGTTTTACGAACACATGGTATATGCCTGCACTGGGATTTGAAGTCACGACCCTCTCCTTGGAAGGCGGACGCTCTCCCACTACGCTATCACCGCGTATAGATATTAGTATCGGGTAAAAAAAACAAAGACTCAAAAAGCTGTTATTCTTCCTAGCTTATATAAATGAGGAAGAATAATACCTTATCGAACGATTCACATTTTGCATAACAACACCAGCATAAAATATAGTAGTTAGCGTTATTGTTAGTTTTTGTTATGGCATTATTCATAAGGAATGGCCTCCAAGCTAATGAATGAATGGGCTACGCTCGCCGAGCCACCGCCGCCGCCCACGAAACCTTCATTCATTCATACACAGGCCCTGCGCGGCCGCGGGCTCGCTCTCAATGCCGAGCTGTCGACTTGCATTACCGCATTTGCCGCCACCGCCACTGCTCGCATCTTACATACGACAACACAGACGTGAACTTTGCTTCACATATTGTCTTGCATTATAAGTAAGTTCATAATATACGGTGGCATTTATAAGACACGAAGAAATTACTCCATTAACTAACCTCAAAGGTCAAGGAGTCTAATTCCCTAATCAAATTCCGTATCTTCAAATGTCAGAAGTTCACAGTCGGAAAATTCTAGAACAATGATCGACTTAACCCCTTAACACGCGTTACGGGTCGAAGCTTATCTTTAAAAGGTCAGAATCGACAATAAATGGCAAAGTTGAGGATGAATTTATGGAAACGGTAACAATGAAGCATTGCCGCAGGAGTCTGCTAGATGAATGGCGTAGTGAGGAGGGCGAGGAGGAGGGCGCGGGGCGCCGGCGGTGGCGGAGTCGCGGCGGCGGCCGGCGGCGGTGTGAGGATGGAGGCATTGCGGCACGTGTTTCGTGGCCATGGCCACACCATGACGTCTGACATTTAGCGGGCGCATGCGCATCGGCACTATCAGGTTCAAGGACGCCGCATCGATCGCCCTTAGTGGTGTGCCAGCGGGAGCCATGGGCGGACGCTGATCTTCACCCTGAACAGGAAATCAATGGCGAGGCCTGAGCCAATGCCACGGACGCCGGCCGGACGCTACCCGTAAGATGGTTTACGGCAACAGCTGTTTGCATGCCGGCTCCAAAAGTACCGATCTTTCTCAAAAATTTACTCTAAGCATTTTAATCCGTTTGTCTGCATACAGGTGTATTAAGATTTCATTGTTGATGGGCGATGGTGGCTGAGGAGCGATGGTGGCCGACCGATAAAATATGCGTTTCATAATCCAACGGCACACATTTTAAATCACAGCCCTACACCAATTACTTTTCTATAGTTACGAATAGACGTCCATACCATCGCTCCAAAATGGTGAAAGAAAATATCGGAAGGAAATCGACATGTCCAAAATACGCACAATTGAAATATGACTTCCAATAACCTGCACTGGTTTAGCGTGATGTATTATGGTACAATCTCTCACTGAGAGACGGCCATGTCCTAGCAGTGCCCTGGGAATCTTTTGTTTGGGGAGCTTTTATCAATTATGTCCGTATCTGAAACAGCGAAGCACGCTGATCAAAGTGAGCCTACACACCATCTACGAGTATCTGCTGTAAGTCACTGAGGAGTTCCGTTGTCCTCCTCTTATCTCTATCATCGCTATTACTATAATATTATATTATAAAAAATATATAAGTTTTTTTTTTATATTATATTATAGATTACTCTTTATTGTGTTTTTGTTCTTTAATATATTTTTTTATTTATAGTATTGTCATCGGAATTTGACAGTCATGCAAAATTCCAACTAGTTCTCAAGATTTAAACTAAACAAAACAGCATAAATGGAAATTTGTAATAAAAATGAAGCGGAGGCTCGTAAATAATACAGAACAAATAATCATATTAGCATTGTCCAGTCTTGCTTGAAGTGTTTATTTTTAGTTAAACCCGTCGTTAATAAGGACCATGTGTAAAGTGATTATATTCGCATGAGGGATCCAGCGAGACCCTTGTTTGAGGAATATTATTTGGTTGGGATTTTATTTAATAGAATAGAATAGAATAGAAAACTCTTTATCTTTGTAATATTTTTTGTTTTTCTTTAATTTGGCATTTAATGAATAGTCGATCCAGTAAATTGTGTTGTAAATGTCGCTGTATACTAAAGTTATTAATTTATAAATATTTAATTTGAATAGCACGGTAAACACAAATTACAATAATTTGTCAAACCAAATAAATTTAAATTTAATTATAACGCGTTCATATAAATTACTAGCAGCACCCCACGGTTTTTCCCGCGTAGAATTATATCCCACAGGAACAGCATTTTTATGGGATAAAAAGTATCCTATACTCCAGGAGTTAAAGTATCTGTATACTATTATGAATTTCAGTTCAGGCGTTTTGGCGTCGACAGAGGACAAACACACAAACGCACAACATTTTGGATTTATAATATTAGTGAGACAGATTATGTTTGTATTAAATATATTCCATAGTTTATAGTTTTTATTAAACTCACTATTTAAGTAAGATTGTTTCTGACTAAAAATTATATTTATTTAAAAAATGTAACGTAGAAGCATCTCCATCGCAACATGTGCGCTAACGCACTGATTGCGATTGCAAGTGTCGCCAGCGCGTGTCAAATGCTTGCCCACGCTCTTCAGAATACACTGTAGTGTAGGTACGCACCGCTACACAATCACAGCGGCTATCCTGCGTTGTTTGTAGTACACAATATCTTCAGGTCTTGTTTATATTTTTTTCTTTACCAAAGAATAAGTACACGCTAATATTAGTAAAAAGCTCTTTTCCATTATTTATTTTACAGTACTTTTCTTCGGGTTTTATATAATAAAATATTTTTTATTAGAAACCTGACTCAAAAGCGAAATACGTTTCGTCAATGAAAGTTATGTATTTTTCTTCGAATCGAATGTGCTTGGGGCGGCATTAGACCAGCTGAGATCTAAAACCCTAGAAGTAAACTGTTTGTACAAAATTACTACAAATTCAATAGGTATATGTACCTATAGCCAATTTCAAGAACCCGAAACAAGAACATACTCGTATAACCATGCAGAATAAGTATAACCGGGAAATGCAAGGTTATTGTTGCAGAAATAAGCAACAGCTATAAAAGCTCAGATGAGATAGCTTTCAGACTAAAAATCATGACATTTTTTCAAAAGACTTTATCGAAAAATTTATTTAATTTGTCGATGTTTTGTAACATCCACACCCCATGATTAAATGTTATCTATCTAAAAATAGTCAAGTTCATAGGTACATAAGAAAGCATGCGTCATATGAACGGTAATAAATTATTCCTGAATTGCAATGTTATTAGTGTGTGCGCCATTCATGAATGGCAGAGGAAGACTCGCGCTGGAATGGGGCAGGGAGAAGCACAGGGGGACAGAGGGACAAGGGAGAGCCTCGGTGGAGGGTTGGGGCGCCTCCCCTTTTATGAATGAGGGCGTACGTCATAGTTATCGATCGCCGGCAGTCGGCTACCAGGCGGCCCTGGTCGGGGTTACCACACAAGGGCAACGCTGATCGATCAACAGGTGGCCAGTTGACGCACGCCGGCAATCTTTCCACAAACAAATTTTTGTCACTTTACCCAATAACGTCATAGCGATTGATAGCGATAAATGCCACCCGCGTCCACATTTACGCATAACCTTTATCTGTGACAGCATCACTGTCGTATCAGATAGGCACTTAAACCAGCCGTCACACGAAGATCGCGTGATCGTAAAGTTCAGTAAACCTGAAAAGTAGCCTCGTTACTGAGACTATTTGCATACGTGATTAGATTCGATGTGGAACAGGAAGGCGTGTTAAGAAGGAGGTGTCAATATGTACTCAGGCATTATCGTCACACTTTTCTTTTGCTGCCACCCACTGCAATGGTCTCATTATAATTTTCAGATATTTGGTAAGTATGTGAAACAGTTATTAAAGTAAAGTGTGAAATATACTGTTTGGCAAGCAATTATTTGAGATAATATATCCCAAATAAATGCCTAGATACGTTGATACATAGCAGACCTCTCTACTTGGTGTGCATATCAATCAATCAATATAAATATCAGTTATTTTTAGTTGCTAAAATAATAAATAAATAAATTAAAGTCTACAGCTTTCTACGTAAACAAACAGTGGATGCCGCTCGCAATATTTGTGATATATAATCCAAATGTGTGTAGTGCACATATTATCGTGAAATGGAAATAAAGAGTAAGGGTCGTGCGTCACTTGGATAATTCCTGTAAGGGAGGGTGGCGGGCGGCGGCGGGGCGGCGTGACGTCAGCCGGGTCGCTCTAGATGCTTTAGTGTTATACTATTATTTATTCTGTGCTCTAGTTAGGCACCGGCGACTTTTTACAAATAACTGGACGTTGAAAAGAAGGGATACGAACTTTCCACGCCGCATGTTTCCGTTAATAATACGGTTCAGACAGAATAGGTAACAGGCTTTATAATTTATGTACTGTAAAGAAATTCAGAGAAAAGTGTCTATAAAATATAAACTTCACTGGGAACTAATACCGCAGTTGGTCACAAATGGCAGTCTTCGAGTTAAAATTACAAACTTTTAAAAATTAATAATTATCTTTATAGAAATTAATTGATTTTAAAGTGTCGAAATTTTTCGTAACCGATTTCGACGGATTCTTTTCCGATCCGACGCATTCGAAAAACTATTTTCTGATAGAAATTGTGAATAGCGTGAGAGTAGATACAGGACCGGCTCTGAAACAATGTTACGTATTCATTGTGACGACTTCAGAAAAAATATGCTAAATAGTATTCCTAATAATTTATAGCTCTCCCTATCTAACTAATCTCTCTGAATGATTCCAGAATTACGCAAGCGAGATAATATAACAAACGTATCGCAAACACTACGTAAACCGAACTACGTCCGAACTAACGATTACACAGAATCTATAAATGAAACACGATAAACATTTTCACTCTTCATGGTGTCTGCGGACGTCAGAGTTGGAAACTGCACAGGTTATAAGCTTCTCGAGTACGTGATTATAAGCGTGACACAGACGTGACGAACCGGTGGACCATCTCATTTGTACATGACGATGCGATGCCAACATTATTGCGAGATGAGAGAACTATTTCACGCGACGAATTATTTCACGCCTTACACGTCACTGTGTTATTTCGACAAACATTATCGGAAGGGCAGACGCGAGGTGGCGGAGGTTTACCACCCCGTCTCTTGTGGGGGTCACGCGTTGATGTCTTTTGTTAGGGGTTTACGTATAAGATACTGATCATCTGTTATGACGCAGTTGTTATCCGTAGACGCAGCTATTATTAAGTTTACCAAGAAAGGTTTGGTATTAAGTTAATACCTTTGACGTTCCTTACATACGTGGCTGTTGTATGCTTTCACTAAAAGTAAACATAAGTAGACTTTCCGTCGTGAAGCTAATCTAAAAATCAGTTAACACCCATTTTTAGATTAGCTTCACGGCGGAAACTCTTTGGCTAAAATAATAAGTTTGCGGGGGAAAAGAAGTTAAAACAAAAATATATTTTCATTTCCACTTCTGCCTGCAATCATAGCCATTGTATGTCACCTTGCTAAATCAAGAATCTAGAGGTCGTGTGCTTATTTTTTTGAACGGAATAGTTTTTATTAGAATTCAAGAATCTCTTTTTCCGTAACCAACTATAATTATTTCGGACAATATTTTTTTCTGTTAGTATATTTATTATTAAAAGTTTGTGTTCATTTTGTATGACGACTCATCTTAACTTCGCATGGAGTGGCAAAGATCAATACTGTGAAATGTGCATCGGCCGCAATTAGTTTGCGTGGTCGCACTATACCTATTACAATACCACAGCATGAGAGCTAATTTAGATGCGCTTAACTAAAAACATAATCGTAATTATCATTTAAACTACTCGTCAAAAAGTAGTGTAAAAGAGTCAATTACCTATCTTTCATAAACCGAGTAAGAATACACTACTATTATATTTTGTTTTTTTTTTTAGCTTTAGTTTAACGTTTTACAATGTTTTTGTTGAAAAGTACCCTATAATATAAGTGTAGTCTAGTTATAACATTAATATAGATATAGATACATAGTGAAGATATTGAATAGTGTAGTGTAGACGGTCACATAACAAGCAACATAGGTATAACACGATTATTTGTACAATACACCCGACCATGGACGATTTTCTCAGCTAAACCGATAATACAGTTTAAGAGGGCTTCTTAGTGAGTCAGGAGATACCAATGCGAGATAACGTAACATCCGATATAAATAGAGTCGGTGGCAACATCGTCACCTAGAATTGCATTCGCAACATAAACCGTTGTATTATTAGCCTGCGTTCGCGAGAGCTCGCCAAACGATGCCGGTCACAATACATTTTAACAGTAGTTTGGTACAGTAGTACCTACTTCGTACATCTGACCAACTTCACGTTAACAACTCAAAGCAATGAGAGGGAAAATATGTCAACAACCTTATTACTGTGTTCCGGTTTGAAGGGCACTGTTACCAGCGAAATAACTGGCATATGAACTGGATGGCACTGTTCATATGCTAGTTATTTCGCAGCTAACAGTAACCTGTAAAGGGCAGGCGAGGCGCTTACCGTGAAGTGAACGACTTGCTCGTCTCTTATTACTTTGTAAAGTAAAATTGTATATTTTGCAGTATTATTAAAAAGTTTGAAATAGTCCGTATGGCCACTGGCTAAAGACTCATGTTTTTCTTTAGATAGGTATTAGGAAGCGGTGGTAGCCTTCCAATCAGAAGGTCGTGAGTTCAAATCCCAGTGTGGGCACGTACCAATGTCTTTCTGTAAAAACATATGTACGTAATTATCACTCGCTTTTCGGTGAAGGACATCGTGAGGAAACCCACATACCTACCCGAGAATAATTTCGGAGCTAGGTATGTTATCCACCAATCCGGACTTGGCCCCCGTGGTGGAATATGGCCTAACCTTCCTCACGAAAGTGGGGAGAGACCCGTGCCCAGCAGTGGGACGTTATGGGTTGATGATGAGGTATTAACTATTGTAAACCAACTCTAGTTTTATTTTTATTGTGGGTACTATATATTCAAAATGAGATCACTTGCTGGTTTTCAGCTTTTCTGTGTTCATCCGTTAAGAAAGATTTTGAAGGCGTAAAGGAGAGAAATGTTAGGGAGAATTGGTATTTCAGGATACCGCTAAATGGCTTGACTCTTCAATGCCTGTATTATGGTAGTAGGTCGCGCAATTGCTCAGCCGCTTTCTAATTCGATGGCTCAGCCTCATATCACCAAACATACCACGAGTGCATACTCGGTATCAAACTGACAAAGATGTGTTTATGAGGGCGTCAGCTACTGAACTGACAATCACCGTGGTACCCAATGGGAATAATGTTCTAAAATGATTCTTCTATACATGGCTTTCCCTACATGTCGGAAATTCCTCAGTTTGCTTCTGACCATACGAGCATCAGATATAAATAACAAGAAAGATAGATAGTTAGAAGCAGTTGGTGTTCGTACTAACGAAAATGATGTCTACTATTTTGCCAATTAAATGTATGTATAACTATAAAACTTGAAAATTATGTCTTCAATAGAAATAATACTGTCGTTTGGAAATAAAAACTGGAACTTTGGAAAAAAAAGAAAAATTTTGGAAATAAAAACTGCGAACTCATATTATTTCTTAGCACGGTCAAATTACTGTTTCAAAATCCATCTACTGACCCTATATAGACTTATTAGATGCACGCGTCGAAATTATAATATTATATCCTATGACAAAATATAAAAGTGTCATGAATGAACTGCGTGCGTATTTGCAAACTTTCGACTCGATTGGATAACGGAACTTGGGTAAAATATCGATTGAATTCATGAGCTGTCAATATCGTCATCCCACTTTGTTTTGTACGTCAATTCTTTATCTGTAAAACCATACGTCAAACACGTATGCAGAGCCAATTATAAAACAAACACTTGAGATAGATATAATGCAATTTGTTTGGTCAAGTGTCACTGAACCATAACAAAGTGGAGGCAGCAGACGCGAACCGTAGCGTTCCGCCACCCACCGTCCACCGGCGGCGGCGCCGGCGCAGCCGTGGGAAGACGCGAATGTTTGTATACCGACTGTCACTGAGCATGCTCACGATGACATTCACGACACTCCAAGTGACACTCCTTGAACATTAGTCAAAATATATCACACGGTAGCTTCGCACGATAATTTCAATTATACTACTCGTAAATCTTCAGTTTCTTTTCTCATCTGAAATAAGAAAAACATGCCTTCTCCTGTTTGCGCAAAACAGACGTTAACCACACATACACGAGCTAGCAGTAGAGTCGCGTGACTTCTTACTCAAAGTCCAAAGAGACGAAACAATCCAGAAGAAACAAATAGCAGTGCGACCAAAATAGACAACACGTATTCAAGCGCGGTCCGAAATAGAACCCCGCCTCCGGACTCCGAACCAAAAGTAGTCAAGTTAATTATAGAACGATTCCCGCAGGGACGTTTTCATCCCGTGATTCACCTGCCGAAAACTCGATTGTTCGCATTTTACGTCAATCGGTTGCGTGGTGTTTACGAGTTTGCTCGGCGCGACGACGGCGCGGCGGCGTCAGCTGACGTCCAGGAATAGCCCTGACATCGCGGCCACGCTATGCCGCTTGCGCCCGCGCACCCACAAATAGCGAGCTATAATTAGACGGCGGTGAAATCGTGGGTTTGTTATTTTTCTTTATCGTCGTCCGTTACGCGATAATTGGGTTAGCGCGAGCGATGCATGTGGGCCTGGGCGGGCGTCGGCGTGTCTCGGGCATTCGGACTTCCACCGGCGCGCAGCGTGAGCCATTGTCCTGGACCCGCGTGGCGCCCGCGCCGACGCCCGCGCCCGCATACAGCTCCCACATCTTACGATTCAATCAATTATATCATACTATCGTCACGTAACATCTTACATACATACAAAAACAAGCTTCTCACTCGTCTTTCATTAAGAGCATCTTTTAATAACATTTACAGTTTCAACATCCACATGATCTGCCAAATTATGCGAGTAGGACATTCCAATTCGTATCTAACAAAAGAATGACAAATAGCAGATGAAAAATAGTTTCGAAAACATCACGTGACTTGCGAATTTTACATTGTTCAACAACAAATAATGTACTATTATATTCAGCTAAACTATAAAATGGATAATATAGGATTTTTTCGCTTCCCTAAATATTATCCGTATAAAAACTGGACCAATTCGGCTCCAAAAAGTTTTTTTTACATTATATTATAATTTAGGACTTTAATTTGTAACATAAATTCCGATATTCACGGAATTTCATTTTGGAAATTTATTATTTTTAATGAAATTATGAATGTTAAATTGCATCCAAGTTTAAATACTATTCAAACCTAAATCCCTTTATTTACCTAACCAATGTTTATGTTAATCCGTATAACTTGTTACAGTGGGAAAAATATATAATATGTTAGGTTTGATCATGTACCTAAATGATCATTGAAAAAATTACAAAGCACTTAGATATCTACCTTATCACCCGATAAAAGATTCTGACAGCAAAATCTCTATAATTTGAAGAAAAATGTTCTATTAATTGATAGAACCTGTAAAACATATAATTTGATTGTCAATATCATCAACCCATATTGTCCCACTGCTGAGCACGGCTCTCCCCTCACTTTCGTGGGAAGGGTTAAGCCATAATCCACCACGGGGAACCGGTCAGGATTGGTGAATAACATACCTACCTCCGAAATAATTCTCGAGTAGGTATGTGGGTTTCCTCGCGATGTTTTCCTTCACTGAAAAGCAAGTGAACATATTATAATATGAACGACTCTTTTAATAAAATAGTTTAATGATTTTGTATTCAAGTCGAAGCAAAGATCAAATGATAGTTACTACGGCTACCGACACGCCAGGCGTCGCCTTTTCATTAGCTCTGGTCAGCGCCTTAATAGTGAAGCATTAGTGTGCAAACATTTATAAAGGGCACTAATTTCAGCGAAATTACTGAACGTGAGACTTCACTACCAGTATCTCAAGGTGACGATAAAATTACCGTTGATTTTGATCAAAGCAATTTATAGCCAATAAATTTTAGTATGGTCAAGTCATGAGATTGCTCTCTCTCCGTTGTAGTCTCCAAAAGGCGCCTGATTTCGCACATAACTTAACGAATTCATTCAAAATACATTACGTTAATGTCCTATAAATAAAGTTCTCAAGTAAGTCGTTAAAGTTAAATGGCTATAGTCGTGTTCAAAATACAACCGTTGCAGGAAGACAAACAGAAGTTCTACAACCTCACCTTAACTTAAGTACGTTTTAAATTCTAGACAGCAGCTTTAAAAAAATTAATATAAGATGCTAAGAGCAGTTGCCTTAACAACTAATTCCCATGCATCTCAGATTAATAGGTACTATAATGTAGTTACAACCAAAGCAATGCTTCAGTTATAGGGTTCGATTCAGGGCTATATCCTTTCATTTCAAGTAAGGTTCAGTCGCGCCCACTCGCGAAACCTACGCCGGCCGACCCGAGTACTAATCACAGCCGCGAGGTAACAATCAACCAATTAGTATAGTATATATAGTATCATATAGGCACAAACTTATTTCTATACAGGGTAGTAAATGCATAGACGTCGTTAGTACGCGTGCGCCAAAGGATTGCCTTATGCGTGTGTGATGAGAGTAATCAGCTAGTTTTATAATTGCATCGTTATTTTAATAATATCGTAAAACAATGCGTCACGATTTTGTTAAAACTACGCTGTTCCACTCCAAAAACAGAGCAATAAAAATTGATATCGTTTACTGAGATATAATAAATAACACGTCAAGCGCGAATTTTTTTTTGCTCCATTTTTATGAACTAGAAAATTGTATTTGTGAAATAAAAAGCTCAATATCTGAGAATCCATTTAAGATGTATAAGTTTTTACTATTTTTTATAAAACAGTATTTTAGTTTGGAAATTATTACAAGCTCCAAGTAAAATAATTGTTAAAATATCAATTATATTGCTGTCTACTCAAAAAGCACTTTTGAACGATACCTTACGAGTGGGTACTTACAGAACAAGAAAAAAGTTTTGCTATGATTAATAACATGTATTACCCCCTTTTATATGTATGTATGAGGGTAGGTATTTCCTCCACCAATCCGAACCTGGCCCCCGTGATGGATTATGGCCTAATCCTCCTCACGAAAGTGGGTATGGATATGGGTTGATGATCATGATAATGATAATGAACACCTTAAAATTTTATAAAGCTCCAATAGTGTTAATACGTTCCTGCCCACCTTATTACGATCCATTGTGGAGCAATTCTAAAATAGCCAGTTCCAAAAATCACTTTAAATTGTACCTACAGAAAATTTGCAAAACTTATAAAGCTCAGTTACGGAAATTGTAAAAGCTCGCACGAATAAGCCCTAATGAAATTACAGAAATGTATTTAAATTAATAATTTTGAACCTACCTATTTACAAAAAATAATATCTAGATATCATCTGAATAACGAACTATAAAACAAATTAATAAATCAATCATCGACTCGTACAGTCATAAAAATAACAAAGCGAATGCGACCTATACAAAAAAAGTGGCGGAAGTTCATAGTTCAAACGGAGGAGAGATATACGAATAGTGGTAGAGTCGAAGCGCTAGCGGTCGCGGTGGAGGCTCACCTCGCGGAGGCTTCGCGGACGTGAACGGCACGCGCCAGGCGCCCCACCCGGCGCGGCGGGGGGCGGCGCGGGCGGTGGGCGGGCCGTGTGACGTCAGCAGGGGGGGCAGCCGGGCGCGCGATTGGCAGAGATGCGCGCGCCGCTACCGAATATGGGACCGCGGTTCCATTGATAAAACTGCGGCGCGGGGTCGCGCGGCGCCAGTCCTCTTCGCACCGGGCACGCGAGAGGCCGTTTTCACGCTGGCGCTGTTCGTAATTTCGTCGTTCCCCCAGTGGGCCAGCGAGGAGCAGGTGGTGCCGGACGGGATGGGCACGGACTCGGAGCCCCCGGCCGGCCCGCACCTGCTCTCGCTCGCCGACATGGGAGCCCTCGGGTTCGACTGCGCGCTTAAGCCGGCACCGGCACCCATCGCGGGCTCCATGCCAGCCGACCTCAACACACCGGTCACCACTTCGGACCTGCCCGCCTTCTTCCCGAACCTGCTGGAGCCACCGCTGATATCAGGTGCGAATCAGTCACGCACGTCCCGCACCCGACACGTAACATTGTAAACAAACAATGCGCTCTTCGTGTCTCATTCGCGTCCTTCGATGCCCTTCAGTGTTCCAAAACGTACACCTCTTCCGTGTTTCGACTACGCCGCGAAGTGATAGGGGTTGGTGTGACGTCACCGCTCTCAGTGCGCCCGAAGTGAAATGGAAAGTTCATCCGGTGTCATATGGTCGGATCTGAATGAAGCTTTCATTGTGTAGCCGCCGCGCCGTCGCTTCCCTCCCGTGTCGGTGGCGACTTGTGCTTATGTAGTAGTGGTACTTTCTTGTTTAAATATTGCCATTTCTTCAGTACTGGTAAATATACACTTAGAACATAATAATATTACAACTTTTAAGTTTAAATAGACGACGTCGGAAACATTTCTTGATAATGCAGAAATATTTCTAAAAGCTGCTTTTTATCTTTATTCTATTTAGAATTTAAAACAGTTTTCCTGAGTTCAGTCAATGCGTCTCAAATAAACAGAAATTGAATTTGGTCAGCTAAAATATAACGATGCAAATTATTTCATTTGCTGACATTCAATAAAGCATAATGTTTTTATTGCTGCTAATGAATAATATTTAGCTATTATTTTTGTTTTTGTTGTAATGATAAATAACTAATTTACAAACTGCATATTTTTTATGAAACAATTTCTGAAAATTACTAATATTTTTATTATTTTACTTTTGCTTTTTTATATTTATTTTGCTGAAGTTTCACTTAAATCTTACACAACCGGGTGTCTACTCTAAAATACTGTTGGGTGGAACAGATATTAGTAGTTTGAGCTTTTCATAGTTATTTTTTTATAGAGACGAGTTCTGTACCAGTTAGGGACATTCAAAATGACTGAGTTTTGTCATGAAACTTGGAAAAACTTTTTTCTACACAGAAAAATAATTTAAAATAATAAAATTATTAAATAACTTAATTGAATAATTTTCTCCTAAAAGCCCAAGCCTGAGTGACTTAGGCCTTTAGGGGAAAATTACTAACCTAATACACAATACACATGTAAACAAAACATTGAAAAAAAATAACCGGCTGGCGGCCACCCGATACGCGCATGATAGCCCCCTATCGACTTCCGACGGAGTTATCGCCGCGCCTTCCGCCGACACAATGAACACGCGCAAAAACTCTAATATTTATCTAATAAATGCGAAAACATAACGAGCATTTATGATATTCAGATGAAAATCTCAGTATCCCGCGAAACCGATAAACAGCTAAATATTTTAGGACTTTGGCACGCGTAGAGCTCCACTACAATTTTTCATTCAATGAAGAGTAGTGTCGAGATGATTGATAAAATAATTAACTTCAAGATATTTTTATATTAGTCTGAGTAAAAGTGTAAATAAAAAATTCAATAGTGACATGTTCATTTAAATGCTATGACAAGTATACAGTAACAGCTTGTCATCAATATAAGAGATCGCCGTTGCCTTCACGTGCCGAGACTATAAGTTTGAGCACTAAACACATCGTTAAGTTAGGATAAAACTTATCTAACCTGCGGTTTGTATTGTTGCAGGCTCCCTGCCTGGCGATGAGTTGTCGCTGGGTTGTTCGCCGCGGCGGCACAAGCACGAGGCGTCGCTGTCGCCGGGCGCGCGCGCCGAGGACGCCAGCAACGCGTCCAGCGCGAGCGCGTCGCTGTACGCACCGGCCGGCAAGCGCGCGCCCTCGCCGCCGCTGCAGTGGCTGCTGCCGCCCGGGCCCGGTCCCGGCCAGGTCGACAAGTACTTCCAGCAGGAGTACGAGGAGCGCGTCGACCTCATGCCGCCCGACTGCCAGTCCTACCTGCCAGCCGGGCCGCCGCAACCCTGCGCGCCGACACACTGCGAGTACCGCCCGCCGCCGCCGCACTCGTGGGAGGCGCAAGAGTACGCGCCGCCGCCGCAGCCTACGCCGGGGCCCTCCGGCTTGCCCAAGCGCGAGCCGTACCCGAGCCCCGTGGCCGCGCCGGGCCCCGACCGGCCCGTGCAACTGGCGGAGTACAACCCGTCCACGAGCAAGGGCCACGAGATCCTCTCGCAGGTGTACCAACAGAGCGCGCAGCCGCTGCGCCTCGTGGCGGTCAAGCCGCGCAAATACCCCAACCGGCCGAGCAAGACGCCGGTGCACGAGCGCCCGTACGCCTGTCCCGTGGACGGCTGTGACCGTCGCTTCTCGCGCTCGGACGAGCTGACGCGACACATTCGCATCCACACCGGCCAGAAGCCGTTCCAGTGCCGCATCTGCATGCGGTCGTTCAGCCGTTCCGACCACCTGACGACGCACGTGCGGACGCACACGGGCGAGAAGCCGTTCGCGTGCGACGTCTGCGGCCGCAAGTTCGCGCGCTCCGACGAGAAGAAGCGGCACGCGAAGGTGCACCTCAAGCAGCGTCTGAAGCGCGAGCGCGGCGGCGGTGGCCCGTCGCACCACCACGCGGAGCATGCGCCGCTCTAGTGGGCGCCTGCGGCTCGCGACGAGGCGTCCGCGAGTTCCAACACGATGGATAACTGAACTTTTTATATTTTTCACGTTGAAGTTATCGAATAATTTCATCGCATAAGTGTAAATGAACTGTCTTTAACGAAGCTTTATTAACTCTACATTTTGTAAATTCACTGGAATTTATATATTAATATATATGATATATATCTTTTTATACATATTTGTAATAACTACGGTAGGAGTCGATCTATTCGATGTATTTATTTAATTAGATAGGTTAATTGAAGGAACTCGACTGGGATCAAACGGTAGCGTGAGGCCTAATATAGATATGTGTACTATTGGACACAGAGACGTGTGTTGTCGTCCGAGAGGAGCAGTGAACACATATCTTTTTTCGTGAGACGGCAGTCCGTAGCTAAACAGACAGTTGATTTTCCTCGCATAGATATCGGTTAGTGCAAATGTATACTAGTGAGTTTTGCCGTTGTGGAGACATCGACGAACGTTCTTCGGTGCCAGAGTAAACTTCCCTTCGTAATGATACCAATGTATATCTATGAGATCGTGCACCACGAAGGTAAACCTTCGAAGACTACCACTTGTAGTCGATTCTTATTTTTGATAAAACTAACGTGAAACTGTGCCATTAATTTAACTTTAAAACGTGCCACTGCAATTTTTATTTACATGTTATGTACTAAGTGTAACACGACTGCTGAATAAGTGATAACTTTAATTATTTCGTTAAACTATATTTCTAGTCGAATATTATATAATATGAATGTGAGAATGTCGACTATTATGTATGTTTCTTTAAGATGTGTACCTACTGTGACTAATATTCTAATTTATTTTCGACAGCTGCTGTCAATGTCTTCTCTTGCTCAAAAGATTTAATTTAACTAAATTTGCTCAATTCTGCTTGTTTAGATGAAACAGCTTCTAGCCGACGCAAGCACTAACGACTAACCCTTGTTTCGCCCCTTCGTCGCCTCTATCCGTCGCTATCTGTTCACCGCCGCACTTGTTCAGTGACTTCACTCTGACTCTTTCCCAGTGGCATATACCTATTTTGTAACGTACGTATTATTAAAATAGACTAATATAAATCTAGTAAAAGTTTTAGTAATAGCATTAAATTATGATCTCTTAATCATTATTAATTATTTTCAAATGTAGCAAAGTCCCCTAATTTATAATACTCATAAGTTGATAGATATAATTACATGTAAGAATTCATTTGTATAGATTTCAATTTCTGTGATGATGTTATGCAATTAAAAAAACAGGTGACCAGTCACTTAGCATTGAGACGATTACAGCTGTTTATAAACATTGTTGTACGTTATGTAAACTCTAGGTAACATTCGTTTCTTAATTCGCGTTTGGAAATGGTCAAAGGAGGTCAATATTGTTGGTCAGTTTGTTCTTAAATGTTAACTGTTATTAAATGTGAGAAGCGCTCTCTTCACCCGCTTCAGTGCTCGTCAGTTAATTTATGTTTTGTTCGATATAATTCCAGAAAACACGTCTACAGAGATGCAAAATGTTAACGATTTTTATGAAATTGCCTTCGATATTGTAAAACACTAAACGTGTGTATAAGTTTTGGGTACATTAATATTATGAGAGTCCGACTCTACAATCTCATCGTCATTTTAGAATTAAGAGTAAGAATATTAATGTAAATTGTGAATGCACTAAAGAGATGGGCAACCAATGTTTTACAAAAGAAACATCACGAAACAAGCAGGGAATACACAACAGGGTGGGACTTTCAAAACAGTCTATAAGAATTTAAGATAGCGGACAATAATGTTGGCAACTGTTGCGCCTATAACCAAACCCAAAACGATTATGGACATTAAAAGCAACTTACGCTGAAAAAAGTAAAATACACGACGTCACATCACCGTTCCAATTGTTCAATCGCGAAGGCTTCACTGGGCGGCGTCCGCCGCGCAAACCGCTCCGCGGACCGCGTGCGCTCTCGCCTGTCCTTACGTTTAATAAGAATGTGGTGTACGAGTTTGTAATGTTTTTACTGTTATAGAGACGAAGTCTCCGATAGACAAGGCTAGAAGTAGATAGGTTTTAATAATGCGTATTCATGTTAAACGATCGAGTGACAATTGAAACGGAAAAGACTAAAATTCTTACACATTTTACGTAATGTTGCATCGCGTTAACGTTATTGATAGACGGTTTTCTATTAGGTTATTATACGTGTTACTCGGCCGTCCGCTGTCCGCTCGGAATCGGACGCGCCCCATGACACCTGTTACTTACATACAGCCCTGTGTTAGGTAGGACGCCTGTCGACATTCGCGTAAGTCAACACGAACGAATTCTAACTTTTTATGATGTTCACCGAAAGTGAACACGTACGAATTCATAATGAATTTTGTGTAGTTATGATTATCATCTAAGCTATCTTTATGTATTTCACCAGAGTGAAGATGTTGTTGATGTTCTAAAATATAGTTAGTGTTTAAGTAGGTATTGTTAAATCTCACTAATTTTTACTAAATTCTATTTAATTAATATATTTGTAAATACACTCTGAATAAATTTGGATTTAATGTGTATATAAGAGAAAAGAAATTTTTATTTAATATGAATCCACCTAAGGTGCGAAAATACAAATTGTTGAAAATTGATGTTTGTCTTTTGAATTACACAACCTTTTTCCTTCCAGTGATTATTCATATATAAGTATAAAGAGCCGCTCAGCAAGCCTCGACCTTAACTTTCTCGGGAGAGACATTGTTTCATGACAAAATTAGGTTGATTAACTCGAATCGTGGCTCTTAAACTAATTCTGCAGTATTTAAATCAAATATAATTTTTCAGTTCATATATTTCCATCTGATTATCAATTTGTCACACTTATCCAACCAGTGAAAACTAGACCTGGTCTCCATTGTTGATGGTAGGTACCTATACCTCCTGCATATGCATGTGTCAATAGCTAAAATAAAAGTAATAAATTACTGTGACAAAAAAAAATTCTTCAATTTTTAAAAGGAAAAACTTAGAAAATCCTTATGAGATCACGTTCTTCTCTCCCTATACGTATGCCACAGCTAATATGCTACAATATAGTATCGTATATAGAATAGTCCACTATAGCAACTACTCAGTACAAAGCTTGGAATACATTCATCTGAATATAATTCAAAAGCACTAATGTGCCATTGTAAACTGTGGACCATAAATATGTATCGCACATATTTCGTAGCCCAACTATTTACATAATTTATCATAAGAAGATTGAATAACGAGTATACTACATGATATTATAATAGCTGTGTTACTAATTCAGGTCTGAAGACCTAGAACTTATTTTATTCGTTTCTTTTATTTGAATTCCGTGTCGTTATCGTCGTATACAAAATAAACTTTTGACTCTAAGGCAATTATTTCTCCATAATGTGTTTTTATAATACGTTAAGAGTTAAGGAAATTCTTATATTTCTCCGATATCGTGTAAAAAAAAATTAAAAAATTAAGTGTTTTATTCGAACAAAAACCATGTTTTATATCGCATTAGGATTGGACCAGTATGTTGAATGATATGTAGATATTTAGCAATGTATGTTTATTAAATTATTTCAGTCCCAAGCGCAATTCATAATCTAAAAATATAATTCTTACGATTAATTTCTTCAGAGAGGAACATAGGTATTAGGCACGATAAATTCACTTGCGAAAATAAGACATAATATTATATACAAACTAACGTGTAATACCAGACATCTCACTAAAAAAACAAAAATATACAATAATGCCAGACTATAAAACAAGACAAAACACAATAACACGACCTTATTTTTATCGTGGATATGGAATTGGGCTATCTACGAAATAAATTATGGAACGTATTTCTTCATTAGGTCAAACTTATTCAATTTCGAGATTTTCTTCCTATGGTTTAATGTTCTACATATATCCACTGATGTCTATGGAATTTACTCGGGCAAAAGTATATTTAAAAGTAAATTGCAATAACTTTACCTATCGACAAAGACATAATTAATTCAGTCCAATATTACATATATTATTACTATGTAACGAGATGAGCAGGTCATTTACCTGATGATGAGTGCTAGGTCTGCCTATAACAGTTTCAGTGCCAAGTAGAACTTTGCGTTGCAAAAGCGCGGCATTGGGCTGCTCTGGTTTAGTGTAATTCCACGTCATGATATGTAAAGTCCATCAAGAGGCAAAGAACGCTGTTTAATTTTTAGGTTACCTTAGCCTTTATATCGCCGGGTCTGCTTTTTTGCTTCATGGAATTCAGTAGGTACGCTAAAAGATTTGCGATATATTTGCATAGCCGTATACTTGCATACACATTTATACGGTACTGTGCGAGACATCTATCGTCACTAAAGGGAACCATTTGTAACTTCTGAATCTCAGTTCTGACTACAAACAACGTCATGTGGTAACTTTAGAACTGGTATCGTTGTTCATCTGCTACGAACTAGATGGCGCCTAACACTTGGACTGCTGAGACGATTTTCTTGTCTAGCCACGGTTACGGATCTGCACACTCCGTTGTGTTTTCCCGTACTGCTAACACAACAATTGTGTTTTCGCGTACTCGCGGCAAGTTATAGAAAACACAACAGTTGTGTTTTCAGCAGTGAACGTGTTAATATGATAACACAGCGATTGGTATGATGAGTTGATGACACGTTCACCAATCTATGTTCACAACAGTAGAAGCTTTTGGGCGTCTGATGTTCTTGTGGGAACATTGAGCTGTCCCCTCCAAAACTACCTTTTAGAATATAATTTAAAAAAAATTACTATTCGTTCAGACAAAATTCAACATCACATTTTGATATAAAACCCTACTCGTAGATTACCCAGTACACAAAATTGGTTTCGTAGTTTATTTTCTAAATTTACTTTGTCAATAAGTAAACTTTTTAGACCAAAATAGAGTAGTATTTTCCAAATCGACATAAGTTTGACAAAATCAAGAAAAACGTTTTGTGTGCCTTAAAAATAATTAAATACATTATATAAAGTAATGGCAGATACATTCGATATTCTAGTGCAGTAGCGCAGTGACAAAGGACTTTGGTCTCTAACGCTGTAAATTAGAATAAATTACTGAAGTTTATTTTTATTTATATTACAATGTATATTATATACATCACTAACCGAGGCAGATAATTATCATCTCTCTACAGCTATACATAAAAATATTTTGCATATTTCGAGGTTCAACTGAAAATTAAAAACAAAAAAGAACATTTTTAGGAATGATTGTAGGTATAATCATTTTTTTTTCTTTTTTGCCATTCAATATATCAAATTTGTGATAGAGCCTATGTATCCAAATAACAAAAATATGAATGAAACAAAATTTATCTGTATGAATACAACCACACACGTTTTTTCTAAACACTTAGCACAACACATAGGCAAAGTACAACTATCATAAATTATGTAATGTTTGTCAATAAATTATGGGAACTGACTCGTAACAAGCACCCAAGTCTTATCAGTCTTAATTTTCATTTAATAAAGTGTCAACAATATTCACACCAAACAAAATATGTACCTACCTTTATAGGTATGTACATATTTCAAATTCATATTAAATTTATTTATGTACTCTAAAAGGCATTTCAATATTGTAGAATTATTAATTTATGACACTTTTGGAGCAAATCTATTTTTGGCGGTGATTTGATGGTAATAAAAGTGATTTCGTTTCTAATTAGGTTGTTTCTCAAGCTAGAGTGGTTTAGTAAGTAGATTACTGTGCAGGTGTGGTATGTCGGCTTCTTAAGTCTAAAGATATTTTAGTTATACATTAGTAGTGAACAAAAATGCTAAACTTTATGAAAACACGTTTTAGGATTGTCAGACAACTGAACAGTTTGAATTCATCAACGAATATCCACTTTTCACGCGGACTTAATTTTGAATATTATTATGGAAATATAAATTCTTGTGGCTTTGCGTGTTGCTAAAATATTATTCTATTACTGGTCCTACCGAGTGTATGACTTAAGAAACTGGTGACGACTCTATATGCACCTAAATAAACTAACATTAAAATTGGCAGCTCTAAAATTATTGTTGTCTCTCTCTCGTTTTCATACAGTTGGAAAGTGACAGCAATAACTTTTTTTTTAGTTCAGTTTTGTGCACACTGACTCGACACCACTATCTATCTATAATATATTATACATTTTCATCCAACAAAAATATAAAATCTCTACACTCACCATAGACTAGGTTCGTATGCCGCAAACTTGGAAAACTTCATCCCGTTAGTTTTCTTAGTGGTTCACGTAAAAAGGTTACTAATACCACAGTGAATAAACAGTAAAGAAACAGTGGACAACCAGTTGTTTTGCTTAGTCGTTGTAACGCGTCTGTAAGCTTGGATCAATTTCGTAACTGCCTTCGATTGATTTCGATCAAATAATACATCTATGTATGTGACCGTGACACGTTATTATTATTATCTTAATAATGTTTGTAAGGTTCATTGTAACATCTCTAGTCTGTGGTCAAAACGTATATCCACGAGTACGTATTTTCAATTCGGAACTTCCATAATTTCGATTTCAACCAAAGTTGTTTAATCGGGCCGCTGTTAGCACCGATGTAAATGGGTGTCAAAATGTAAAAAAAACTAGAAAATCCTATCAGTACCTAAACAGTTTTTTTTTATAAAACTGCACGGCTGAATCTGAAAGCGATTTTTTTACTGTTCATCAACTGTGCAAATATATACTATAAAAAGGACCCTTCACATTACTTGAATTCATATAATGTTATTTTGAAAATAGGTAACCGCATTGAAAATAGTTTACATATTAAAAATTTCATAATGTCATAAGTAAGGCCTTTAGCAAAGGCACTCTAACGAGGCTTAAATATATAACGTCCTCTTAAAGTTAAGCACGTCATTTAAGTACTGCACAGTACAAACATGTAGTGCGCAAACTTAACTGATGCCCTCAACTTTAAGAGACTGTTATAAGTAAGGTCGTGTATGTTTTAGGAAGAGCCAAAGTAATGCTTTACTCATCACTTTAACAAAAGGCCAGTTTATAACCATGAGGATGGTTGCAGAAACCTGCTACAAAGAATACCTGAGCTGTCGGTCCCAGCTGCTATCCGGTAGTTAAGTCACGTCAGAGGCCCTGGGGCTGCCTGATTAGCTGTAACACAAGAGGCCTACCTCATTCAACAAACAAACAACAGCTCAGTTGATAGCAAACGCGTAGCTTCAATTAACGTCACGGGCACATTTACATCCCATACATGACATTATCAACAGGCACGAGCACATCGGATGCTACGTGGTCTCCTCGTAGTGTTCTTCTGCCTTGACCAGATTGGGTTCGGATTCTGAGCGCCGCTTCAGCCCTTCCGCGTCTGGAGAGAGCGGCCGCTCGTCTACCTCAGCCTTTACTTCTAAACTTGCGGCTGCTTTGATGTCTGGAGCGCTTCGGCTGACGTCAGTCTGATGGAGAATTTTTTGATTTAGACCCGTCGACAGTCTCTATTATGTGTTAGTCTGACTCTATCACCACACTTATCGATCGATTTGTGCGGCAATTAATATTTTTGTGTTTTTTTACGCCGTACACTTAAGGAGCCTTTGTGTTCAGATGAAAGCTTGTTATTTTTCACTCCAATGTAAATAGTAAAATATTTTTCGCAGACTAAGCCTTACATTCTACACTCACACACACTCTCCGAAAAAATAAATGTTGTATAATCTTAGTTCTTCTTAGACTTTTCTTAGACTTTTGTTATGTTAATATGACCTGGTATAATTTTACTCTTATAATTCCAGACTCTCCTAAATAAAGGGAATTTTAGTTACGGGCCAGGTTTTATAGTTATTTTTTATTTATATTTGTCGGGAGAAACCATTAGCTCCTAAAACAAATATTATAAAAGTTTCAGATGCCTATAGATTTTTTTTTATATTCAGTACTATGGCATATTCCATGTCAATAAATGATTTGGTCATTTTTGTTCTCACTCACCAATTCAGGTTCCAAATAAGAGCCCGGTTCCTGTTTGACCTGCGCGTTCATTTTGTCGTTGAGATAACAGACACCGTTGAGATCAATCGCGCTATTCGAGAATATCGCCGCCGCCCCTACAGAGGCGTCCACTAGTGGCTCCACCTATAATGAAACCGGATTCATTACATTGTATTCAAAATAAAAATTAGTCGAGACCGAAGGAAGTTAACCAACCGTGATGTTTGGTATGGAGATAGTTTGATTATTGACGAAGGACTTAGGTTACACTGCTTTTTTCTTTATATGCACTGCACTACATTTAGCCTTATTGGTGTATTTATGTCTCACAACTCTAATTGGGCTGCATAGTTCAAACTTTTCATTAATTTTCATACTATCCACATCAGGTAATAGACATCCTGGTCGAAAATATAAGCTTATTCTCAGTAAAAGAAAAACCTTTCTTACCAAAGCAACATCATCGGGTATGAGGAACTTCAGCTGTGTAGGTTTTTTAGGAGACCCCGATTCCGTATCCGGTGACTTATGTGGAGTGTCTTTATTCAATAAATCTTTCTGCTCCCTAAAACAAAACACTTTTCTCACAATTGGAACAACTGATGATGATAAATTAGGCCTACAGCAATAGGCTGGCGCGATATGATTCGATAATATCGCAGGCAATTTAATTATATCAGTTTTTAGTTTATTTAGTATAAGGACGCGCGCGATATTACACACTGCTGCTATAATATCCGCGTGACAAAAGTTGGACGGGACGTAGAACGCATTATCGGAATAAACCTGCGATATTTTCGACTGGTTTATAAATATCGCGCAATTATGGTAGGGGTTATACTGCTCATTTGCGACAAGAACGTGTTATCTCCTCAACGTGTTGAACGTGAGTACTAAAATATTGTTACCTCTTAGGAGTGGTGTGGTGGCTGTCACTCCGGTCCGTCTGATGCTGCGTTATCAAGTCGCACGCCTTGCCGAGAATAACGATGGACACAAGCACCCTCACCGTGATGAGGCACAGATACGCTAACAATATTAACAGTATTGCTGCTAATCTGGAACAAACAATTATTTAGGTCAGTAGAAAAATTCTCTGTTCATTTCCTGTATGATGTTACACTACACAACATAAATACATACAAAACTAATATTTTTTCAGACCTTTCCACATATTTTTTCACGAGTGTAATCTATATGTTAAATTTATTGTCATTAACATTGAGTGTAATCTGTGTATTAAATTCTTTGTCTATATAATCAACCCATATCTATCAGGCCACAGTTGAGCACAGGTCTCACCTCACTTTCAACCTCACACTTCGCGGTCGGCTCATCACTGACTTACTCTACAGAGGCCGTCCACTAGACTTTCCCAATAACTTCAATAAAAAACTCACCCATCGACTTTGACAGCATGCACCAATACTCTGGTGATGACGACACCCAAAGGCAGCGGTATGAACCCCATCCGCCTCGCTACGAGGTCGGAATGATCACTAAACGCGTACTTCTGCCTCGTCTGTGCCACATCATACGCTAAACTCACCGTGTACTCTCTATACACTCCATATGGGATTTCATTAAACCTGTGGAACAAGAACACAGTTTAATGTTTTTTATGTATCGACACGAGCCAGTTGTTTGGCCTAATGGGAAGCGCCATGCCTGCACATAACGACATATAATGGTTTCAATAACACTCAGAACTTCGCATTGCACAGCACTGCACGGCACTTTAAGACTTGGATCTAAAGTCTCCGAATCCAGCGGGAAAGTGCTCTAGAAACCGGAACACTGTAATGTTTCCATACTAGCTACTAGGCGGATGATCATCTGGCGAAGACATGCTACTTCCCCAAGCAAACTCGTACAGAAGAGGCCTGCCACTATAATGATTGTTTGACTGTGAGTAAAACTGAAAAAGATGCATGTGTCTATTCTGTGTTACATAAAATCTCACCTAGTAATAAAAGCATGCTTCACCCAGTCAATAATTACTTCGAATGTCAGCACAAGCATACAATCAGGTGCGAGGATCCAGAACCTTTCTTCTCTCCACATGTACTCTTTCATCGTCTGTAGCACCACAATAAACAGCAACACGGACAGGTGCAAGCGCTCCCTCACATCACTGCAGGATACTTGGAAGAGATTGTTCTTGTCGAACTTCTTGAACACACTGCCTTTTAACTCTACAAACTGTAAGAGGAATTTTCACATTATGTTTTGTTAGCGCTTGGAAAGTCGTGCCTGAGCATCATGTCCAAAGCTGGCACACAACAACAGACTGATTGCAAATTTTTGCCAGGACTCATGGGCATAAGATTGCGAGGACTCCTGAACATAGGCTCGCAAAGACTCGTGAGCACAGACTCACAATTCCTCGAGAGTCATGGTGTCTCACACATTCCGTCAATAGTTTTAGCTCCATGAATCTTGACATGCAATAAAACCGGAGACAGGCTATCTGTTCCATTAAAAATTTGTAATCTTATTTCCATTTGCATAGTAAGATAAAATATCTTGCAATCATTTGATAATCAAAATGCTTTAGTATAATATTATTTGAATTATCAAACTCTATTTTGTCTTTCTATGAATAAAACGGTTGATTTCATAATTTTTAGTTTTCATAATTACCTAAATCCTTTTCTTTATATATACTTACATTATTTGACATCATTATAATCAAAAGACTTTTGTTGTTTGAGTTGAAAGCAACATTCAGCGTTGTTGCTTGGAACAATACCAGTAAGCTATGCAGGACTGATTAATGGGAGTTATGGAAATTAAATTTAAAACCATGTACACTTACTAAAATAAAATTATGAGTAAAGGTACTATAAGACTATAGGAGTATAGGACTATAGGACTATAGGATAAGACTATAGGAGGGTTTTTATAGTCTTATAGTAATAAGACTATAAAAACACTTTTATAGTCTTATAGTACATGAAAATAATTTAAATATTTGGTGCAATTGAGTCCCAACGAAACTCCATGATGGCCTCAGTGGCGTAAATGGGTGATGAGCCAACTGTGGAACGTAAGGTTGCGGCTTCGATTCCCACACCTTGCGAAGATGTGTTTGAACCACGAATGTTTGCACTGAGTCTGGGTATTTGTAAGACCATGGTCCTCATAGTTCCTGATTCTGTAGATACAGGGCATCCTAGTTAGGGGTCAAATTCTATGTATGTGATTATGACGCATTATTATTGTTATCATTATTTTATTAACTCACATCGAAACTTTCACATTAATACACATTGTAGCTGCTGAATTATATTTATTTGTAACTAGTTTAACTAAAGCAGATAAAGTTTATGGCTTTGCCATGACTGCAAGATTATTTTAATTTGGGTTTTGATCAAACCCAAGCATAGGCAATCTCAACAAATTCATAAAAGGATACAGACATAAATCATGGCAAACAGCAAATGAGGGATAACACCTAAGTGTTCTCTTCTCCTATCCCTCGGTTCTGTGGCTGTCCAGAACAGCGCATCAATCGTATCTTGGCCAAAAGCTGAGAACAACCTGTCTCCAACTTCCAGCATGTTATAAAAAATGTAAAGCTTCATCACACTCTGACTTTTAACTAAATGGTACATCATATTTGTGTCAATGTAACACATAAGTATACTGCATACTAATAGAATGGAGCCTTTGAGCATGTCACAAGTCTCTGCCGGCTTCAATAAAGTTTTTCTAAGATGCGGTGACAAGCTGGAAAAAAATATAAAAATACTTTTGGATCACAATCATTATTTTTGTATATATCTTACGTACATATTTATCAAAACACTTACCCGAAGCATCTTCTAAATAATCTGTTAAGAAATGACCAAAACGCCATAATAAATCTTAGCGGCAGGAAGGTGTAAACAAACAGTAAAGAGTCTGCACACTGAAAAAATCCGTAGGCCATGAATTTCTCTAACTCTTGTGGAATTTTAATGAAGGAATACACCTTTTCACGTCGCGCAGAGAATCTTTCTTCATCGTGTTCCAGCAAATATCCCCGAGTGAGTTCAACATGCAGAAATCCAAAGAGTGATGTTGATTTATCACTATCTATAAAAACAATAACATAGAATTAGCCAGATAAAATCCCATGAAGTTTTAAATAATTTGATGGTTACTTACCTTTCTGCTTAGATTCTTTAGCATTTTTATCTCCGTTTAAATCACCTGAGGCATGTTGGACATTGGATATTGGCTTGAAACGTAACCTTTTGGTCTGCTCTTGAACTTCGTCATTCTTTCCTACCATTTTGTAAATTACTTGTGTTCTAATAATTTAGAAGACTTGCATTTAGTTTTTTATTACTAGTAAATTATTGAAGGAAATAACTACAATATAAAACTTTGTCGATTTGAGTTGTTTTTTGAGTTTTTGCAATGATAAATAAAAATAAATTTCGAACCAACCAACAAACCAAACCAGCACAATAAATGCGATAAAATGTGCTCATAAATTAGACCTTATCTGTATGTTACGAAGGATTAATCTTGCGTGATAATTTTCAATTTTGGTTGAAAGCTCGTTTTCTTAGGTACCTGTCAAAGTCATGTAATGACAGCTACTACGTTAGTGTTGCGGTGAGTGAATTTATACTTCACGAATCGATCGATTGAACTTTTAATTAGTGCTATGTATTAGAATGACACTCGCCTTTTTCATGGTCTTTATAAAGAAATATTTACGGTAATTACGGTTTTCCTCCCAACTCTAGTCGCACGCCAGCAATCTGTCAGCCACTAGCCACAGCCTGAGCCAGCCATCAATTTTTCACTGAACCGCGATTGCCTACGTCTAGTGAATTTAAGATTATAGTGCGGTTTTGTTGATAAATGCGGTTAAACTAAATATATACTCCATACACAGAAAAAAACACTGAAAGCAATCAGTACGACACAAATCTACAATTATGGCGTCAAGTGAAGGGCGAAGTGTAACATCGAACTTGCATCAGCAAGATCTAACCAAATTGGTGAGTAGATTCAACGAAATTTAAGCCCTTTCAGAAAATAAACATGTTTCAATGCATTCATTGCACCGAATCATTACCAACTTTAATGAAAACTTGTATGTTTTGCGAACATTTAAGTACCCCTAAAAACATAACCTCTATCTCGACCGTAATAAACGTTCACTTGCCTATTAGTCTATGGGGACTAGTTCTACACGACGAACGAGTAGAAGTGCTGAATGAAACGTGTATGGAGTTTTTGAGAAACGACATTAATTATTCATGTTTTACGTTTTAGGATGTCACAAAGCTATCGGCTCTGTCCCCTGAAGTAATATCAAGGCAAGCCACTATCAACATCGGCACCATTGGACACGTAGCTCACGGCAAATCCACTGTTGTGAAGGCGATCTCAGGAGTCCAAACCGTTAGATTCAAGAATGAGTTGGAAAGAAATATTACCATTAAATTGGGTATGTAATATTTTATTTACTAGATTGCTTTCACATTAATATCAAATAAAGACTATTTATAATGGCCATTAAATTTTAATTAACTTTTCATAGAGTTACAATATCTAACAGTTCATGATATTTATTTCTAACATGTTAAAACAAATGTCTATTCCTTCAGATTTGTATTAACATTAATACCTGGATAGAAATTCTGCTGTGCAAATGTCTTTACTATTGATTCCATAATAGTGTTGCATATAAAAAAGATTTTAAATTTGCTCAAATAAACAGATGCTATGCAATGTACCATGTGAACATTATACAAATTTCTAAATTAGTTTCAACATAATAATATTGTTTAATTTATCTATTGGACATAATTTTAACCAAATCACATGGTATGTTGCAGAGCGCCTGTCGGACTCAGTTGTTAAAATGTACCATGAGAGGGAAGACGAGAGACACGAATACATGTTCTTCGAGAGATATGTGAGGTCCAAGAAGAGGCACTTATCTCTAGATCCTGATGAAGATATACCCGCTGCCAAGAAACAGAAAAAGAACAGAAATACCAGAGATCCGGAAGAATACATTATCGAAAAAATTATGAAATTCGATTTTAAATTAGGCAAAGAATATTTCTATGTGAAATGGCAGGGATACTCAGATAGTGACAACACCTGGGAGCCCATTGAAAACCTCGACAACTGCCCTGCTGTGATCAGAGAGTTCCTAGCCAAGGAAGAAGTCCAATACTGTGATAGAATTGCACAACTGAAACAAGAATTACAGTTTAATAATCTGCTCAGTGACAAAAATCTCAATAAAAGATTGGGTGAAGTGGAAGAGACAGAACTCTCTAAATTAAAAACCAGTCTGACTCTCAAATTAATCTCAATGATTAATTTACCAAATGAGCATGAACATTATGTTACAGACCTTGTTCAAGACACTAGAGAGGCCTTACAACTTTATATTGCAGCAAGAAAGAGGTGTCAACAGCTGATGAAATTGAAACAGTGGGAGGAGCATTTAAACCAGGTGGATAAAAGTAAAAAACTTGTTGTTGAAAATAATGTTGATTTGGCTGGTCCACCAGAAAACTTTACATACATCAACCAATCTATACCTGGTGCTGGAGTTGTGATACCTGATGAGCCTCCCATTGGCTGCGAATGTACAGCTTGCAACTGTCGTTCTAAAGCATGTTGTGGCATGCAAGGCGGTCTATATGCATACACTGTTAACAAAAGACTCAGAGTCGCATCAGGGACACCCATCTACGAATGCAACAAGGCTTGTAAATGCTCTTCAGAATGCAGTAATCGTGTTGTACAACATGGACGTAACATCAAATTGACTATATTTCGTACTGCAAATGGGTGCGGTTGGGGGGTTAGAACTGAACAGAGAATAAGGCAAGGTCAATTCATCTGTCAATATATTGGAGAAGTAATTACATTTGAAGAAGCTGAAAAGAGAGGAAGAGAATATGACGCCAATGGGCTGACTTATCTTTTCGATCTTGACTTCAATTCTGTTGAAAACCCTTTTGTCTTAGATGCGGCGAATTTAGGAAATGTATCACATTTTATCAATCACTCGTGCGACCCAAACACGGGTGTATGGGCAGTGTGGGCAGACTGCCTCGATCCCAACTTGCCAATGTTGGCATTATTTGCAAATCGCGACATAGAAACTGGTGAAGAAATATGCTTTGACTACTTGCAAAAGTGTGCAGAACCTGAGGAGAATGAAACAAGCAGTCCTAGTGTGAGTAATGAAAGCATGAGCGATAGCGAAGTTAAGATCCCCAATGGGTCTGATGCAGGCGCAGCCGATACTCCAGCATCACCTATGAAATCTAGATTTGAAATACAACAGCAGAACATGGCCATGTTGAGAAACCGGACAGAATGCAAGTGTGGAACAGTCAAATGCAGAAAGTATTTGTTTTAATAAAATAAGTTTGGAACAACACACAAATAGTTAATATTACTTGAAATACTGCAATTACAACTGTAATGATTCAACTTTTGTTTGAATTGATTGGAAAAAAACGTTAGTGTTCAATAAACTGTCAACAAAGTTAAATGTAGAAGAATCTCTAAATTAAATATGCAAATTGTGTAATACATTTAAGTATACACTTATATGTATTACACAATTTGCACTATTTTTATAAATTTAAAATATGAATTATATGTGGCCTTCCAAAACATAATGTGAATGCATGTGTATTTTGTAGACATTTATACTAAATTTTTAGGTTTTTTTTATAATGTCCAGTGCCTATTCCCAAACAAGATGAGATATTTTAGAAAATTTTCGACAACATCTCTATTTTGTAGCTGTTAATTATAGTATAGTTTACTAAGATATATTTAGAAACATTAAGCCTGTTTTCCTATTCAGTAAATTGTCATTTGAAATAAATATAACTTTGTTAATGTTTTTAAGTTTCCATTAATTCACAACATCACAGATGTAACATAAATATGAAATAAATACAATTGATAAGACTAGTGTCAAATTCTTTTAAATTTGCACACATCTTGCGGCGGAAGCAGCGCGAGACGCTTACGCCGTCGTCTGTACTGTAGGTCTGTACTATCACCAGGCCCCATTCCCACCTGCTATTCAACAAGATTTAACTTTTTTACGAAATTATATGTATACAATATGAAATGTACAGTACAAACACACTGCATTAGTTATAAATAAAAGGTGAATGTTTTACTGTGGTATTATAGATTTATATTACAATTAAAAGATTGTAAATTGTTGTAAAATAAGAAATAAAATATAAATATTTCAATTATTCCATGTTTTTCTTATTATTCTCATACACAAATAAAAACTTTGATGAAACAATCATTGTTTCATAATAAAAGTTTTTATTAAATAGAATAGAGTAGCATAGAAAACTCTTCAAGTATTTTATAATTTATTTACTTGTTCATTTTTAGCCAAGGGATTGCGGCTGCACCTATTACTAGTTAGTTTAGTACTTTGTGCTGTACACTCAATATGTTAATATTTTGTTGTATGTACATATTTTGAGTTACAATCCAGATTTTAAACTACTTTAATTAACTCATAAGTTACAACGATTGTAATTTGTTTTGTGCATCAAATAAATAAAAATAAAAATAAATGAAATATTAATTTATCGGGTAAACTTAAGTTTATTTTCCCATCCATCATTAGCCGTAAAAGACAAAAAACGTGTCACAGTCACGTTGGAATTCTTTCCTTTTCCAACTTGTCCCGAGAGAATTCCCAACCAGTCACACTCAGTACACAGTTATGGCATGTTTGGATAAAACCAAAGCGAGTAACACTGTTACATACTGGAAGTACGCGCTTTCGCTCATTTGCAAAAATAACGAGTGTTATTTATTTTTTGACGTAATCCAACAGCGTTTTACAATACATATAACAATACAATTCTTCTGTACTGTGTTTATTTTTGTTTCTGGTGTACAATAAAGAGTTTTTCTATTCTATTCTATTCTACAATAAGTTTGCTATAAAAATATGCCCAATACAGGATTACTTATTATATTAATTAAGTTATAGTTTACAGTTTTACTGATGAATTATATTGATGAAATACGGCACAGTGTGTGTGTGAGAGAACGAGTGAGAGAGTGCTTGTTAGATAGATAGATAAACTCTTGAAACACCACAGAACAAAGAAAACTGAAACGTGTGTACGTGTTAGTGTGTGTTGAACGTGAAATAACACGTTCTTGCCGCAAATGAGCGCTTTTATTGTACACAATAGGCGAATACTCCTAAATCAGTGAGGGTAAACCTGTAGAATAAGAATTGTTTTGATCCAGGATACGCGAACGCGAAAATCTACAAATGCGACAATCCGAAGTGTCCCCGGCCTACCAGCTTCATATCGGGCGGGTCCTCTAAAGACGACAGTTTCCCGTGTCTGCGGCCCGCGTGCTCTGGCCGCTTCCAGCTGGTGCGTCACGTGAGCTTTGTGGACTGCCCCGGGCACGACATCCTCATGGCCACCATGCTCAACGGCGCCGCGGTCATGGACGCCGCGCTACTGCTTATTGCCGGTAATAAAGATTGCCTATCCCTTAATTCTGTTATTCATAGGACTGCTACATTTCCAAATAATGACTACCATACATTTTGATCTTGAACTTCTGTGTACTTGGGAGTGATTCTTAATGAAGGTTGTCCACTCTTCCCCGTTTTGAAAATTGGCTTGCGCTTGACCACCATCTCGCCAAATTGATACTACCAGTTTTACTATATATCTGTATCTGTGGCTTTATGTATACAACGGAGTAACTACCTAGACGAGACAGTCGTAAACCTGATGGTAAGCGGCACCCCTGCATAAAACAGATACAGTTCCACTCACTACTAAACACGCTTGTGCACGTCACATTTATCTTACGCCGAACCCCCTTTTCACAGTGTGTAGAAACCCTTCGTCCCCCTTAGTGCGCCCTAAACACGCTATCTTCACTTCTTACTTTGTAATCTATTCTAACGTATGTTGCTATTGTAGCTTGTGAAAGCAATAACAACCCCATTTGAATGGCGCAGGCAACGAGTCCTGTCCCCAGCCGCAGACGAGCGAACATTTAGCCGCTATCGAGATTATGAAGCTGAAGCACATACTGATCCTGCAGAACAAGATCGACCTCGTGAAGGAGGGGCAAGCCAAGGAGCAGCACGAGCAGATAGTCAAGTTTGTGCAGGGTACTGTCGCGGAGGGCGCGCCTATTATACCCATATCGGCGCAGTTGAAATATAACATTGAGGTATGTATGACCCGGCTCTACACACATATCACAAACTCATGCCTACATAATTAAATTATATCGAAAAATTGTTTAATTAGACATTTTAGAAACTGGCTCATCGTCATTTCTCAAACACACGCAGTTTTGCATAATCGTAAGTTTTAGAGTGCTATAAACAAAACTGTCTATTTCATCGAGTCTAGGCATAGTCCGATTTCTACCCTGTAGGTTACACAGAATGTCTTAGCGGTCCTTGTTTGTTAATTTTTTATTCCTGAAGCATTTCGAAGCCGTCGACGGTTTACAAACTTTGTACGATGCAGTTTGTAATATGCCGAGGACACAGATTACTATAAATAGGCATATATAACTGCTCCTTAAATACTTGCAGGTCCTCTGCGAGTACGTAACAAAGAAGATTCCGGTCCCGCTGAGAGACTTCACGTCGCCGCCCAGGATGATCGTCATCCGCTCGTTCGACGTGAACAAGCCGGGGTGTGAGGTGGACGACCTGCGCGGAGGCGTCGCCGGCGGCTCCATCTTGCAGGGCGTGCTAACTGTCGGCATGGAGATTGAGGTACGGACACTTTAACACCTTCAGTGCTAAAAACACAACTGTCGTGTTTGTGTATGGAAAAACACCGTGGAGTGTGCAGAGCCGCACCCGTGGCTAGACAAGCAAATCGGCTCAGCAGTGAAAGTGTTATCATCATAAGTATCATGGCCAATATCCGCCCGTTGCTGAGCACCGGTCTCACCTCACTTTAGTGAGTTTCGGTTTAGTGGATTAGTCTATGACAGACTATTTATTGATTAGTCAACAAGACTTATGTAATCACGTAAATATATGACCAAAACGTCGGCATTCTTGGCGCAAGTGAGGGGCCGACTGCTAAACGTGAAATTGCGTGTACGATTCCCTTACGCACAGGATAAAGACTTGTGTGAATTTGCTCTGTGTCTGGGTGTTTGTGGGACTATGATCCTCGTAGTTCCTGATTCCTTAGATACAGGTTCAGGACCTGTGACGCATTATGTATATAAACAGCAGTGTATATTCGTCATTCCATTCAGGTGCGACCCGGATTGGTGAGCAAAGACGCTGACGGCAAGCTGACATGCCGGCCGATCTTCTCGCGCATCGTGTCTCTGTTCGCGGAACAGAACGAGTTGCAGTACGCCGTGCCCGGCGGCCTCATCGGCGTCGGCACCAAGATCGAGCCCACGCTGTGTCGCGCTGACAGACTCGTCGGACAGGTCGGCTTCATACAAATATTGAGAAGATGATTGATCGGTTTCCATCTTTGGATCGCACGCCGCAGGGCGTAGGTTCGAAACCAGCTAGCCGACCGCAACAAATTTGCATCCGATAGGGAAAACATTGCTTAAAACCTTGACGGTGGGCAATAACACGTTGACTGCTGAAAACACTGACGTTTGTGTTAGCGGCGCTTCTACAGTGCGGCTCACACAGACGGCACGCCAGTGCTGTAAAACACGGTGTGTGCAGATTCGTAGCGGTGCCCGAATGTAAACCCGGTTCAGCAGTCGACGTGTTAATTAGTATCGTGTCCACCTATGTGTGTCTAACCCCCGTCGGGGCAGGTGTTTCGGCGGTGGTTCTTAAGAGCCAGTCCCATTCTAGTCCATGCACCTGATTTTATGCAAAATATAAAATGACAGATGCACGAAAGACGTCGTCGTCGGTTCAAATGAATCTACTTTCTAACAAGATAACTCTTACTGATTAATCTTAATCTAACAAGAGTACTCTTAAAAACTATATTATCTCTGCAGGGCTGGAATATTAGTTCTAGCGGTAATTTGCTGTCTACGAAAACATTGGGACTTAAGTTTGAGATTATTTTATGCTCTACAATCTACATACAATAATATAATGGTATTATAGGTCCTCGGTGCAGTAGGCGCTTTGCCCGGAATCTTCGTGAAACTTGAAGTCTCTTATTACCTCCTCAAGCGTTTGCTCGGCGTCCGTACGGAAGGAGACAAGAAGGCCGCTAAAGTACAGAAATTGACCAAGAATGAGGTAATTATTTTAATCACACCTATTAATTATGGAATTTCTTAAGAATAAATCTAGGCCTCAACATGCAGAATTCATAAATGAAGTTAAAAGGATAAAAATTACATTTTAACACACCCACAATATTTTCAGTTTGCTCATGGACATGGCTCTTGCAATTGTGTCGAAATAACCAGTAGGTAGTAGTAGGCTATTCATAAGAAATACAATACATAATTTTATATAGCAAACTAGCTGCGCCCCGCGGTTTCACCCGCAAGGAGTACGCAGGAACTGTTAATTTTTACGATATGAGAAGTATCCTGTGTTATCCAGGTAATAAACTATATGGGCACCAAAAGCCATTAAGTAGTTTTTGCGTGAAAGAGTAACAATCCATCGTCCCATCCTCACATAATTATTTTCACATGTATAATATTAGTAGGAAGTAGAATAAACCATTGCTAACACTAGTTTCAGAATTCATAATTATGTGTATCATTCTTGAGATCAATTTTATAAATCAGACAGTTTCGTCCTAAAAGGAAATGATGTCCGATTCCAGAAATCCCGTATGAATGGGATTTTTTTACTTTTTTACAAGAATTTCACAGGTCTCTCTCTAGTCTCTAATTGTAAAGTACTAAATCCTAATTGTAAAACTCTAGGTCCTCCTGGTGAACATCGGCTCTCTCAGTACCGGCGGTCGCGTGTTGGCCACCAAGGCTGACTTGGCCAAGATCGCCCTCACCAACCCCGTGTGCACCGAGATCGGAGAGAAGGTCGCGCTCAGTAGGAGAGTTGAGAACCACTGGCGGTAAGTTGATAGTAGCGGTGCGATCATAAGAAATTAGATGTTTGGTATTTGTAATTATCTGAATTTTGCATCTCTAGATCTCAAACATGATAAAATATATTTTGAAAGTCTCGCCTTCTTTAACCATAGAACGAAAATTGCGCCACTATATAAGGCTATAATTATTTAGCCAGGTTTAATCTAATGAAAGCTAAGTGTATAATATTTCTTTTTCCAGATTAATTGGCTGGGGACAAATTCAAGGAGGTGAAACTATAGAGCCTGCGAAGAACTAATGTTATATTTTAACTTTTATACATTATATTGTATCTATATTATGTATTTAATAAAAGCAAACAAATGATTTCTCAACTATTATTAACCCAATATCCTATACATAAGTTCATCCTAAATTAATATATCACAAAACATATGTAACAAACTAAATGAAATGGTTGACATGACATTCTAATAATATTTTTTATTTATGTAATTTAAATTACAAAGCTGAAGGTTAAATAATTTATTGATTTTATTAACGCTGGTGAACTCTAGGCCATGTATATAAACGTGTTGATGTCTTCGTCGTCCCGCCGCATGTATTTGTGCTCAATGAGCCATTCCAACTGCTCTTTGATCATCTTCTTTGAGGGCAGGAACATGTTCTTCAGGATGTCAACCAGTTCACTCTGTAACAAACCAAGGGATTGTGTCAATGAAGTCACTGACATAACAAGCTAAAAACAAAATAAATGTCACAAAGCCACTTGCAATTAGCCCCACATTAAAATAAAATAATGTTAACCTGTAAAGCAGTGTTTGTGATGCGCTTCCTCATTTTCAATATTTTGATGATTGCCTCTTGCGTCCTCAATATACGAAGTTGAACAATGGAGTGGTTGTCTTCCATCTGAGATCGTTCAGTACTCAGCTGCAGTCTTCCAATCAAATTGATTTTGCCCCTGCGTTGAGGTTTTCCAGTTTTGACAAGAGCAAATTCTTGGTTCACCCAGAAAGTAGTATTCTCGGCAAAATCCTTGGGATTCTGAACAGTCGGTTCGTAAGACAATAACTGCCGCTTAAGTTTCGGGAATGCAACCAAAGACCATAGAGTCCTCCGCAATTCTGGGTCAGGCAGCTCAGTTGCCAGGCGCAAGTTTTCGTATGTTATTCTCTCCATCGGTCTTTGATTCCATGCAAACAATACTGCCATCTGGAATGTGGTCACATCCAAGTCAAATCTACCGACAGCATTGGCGAATGTAATGGTGCCATTGCTCATGTGATGATACCACTGTAGCTTACGACCAGAATGCTTCTTCTTGTAGAACTCTTCAACTTCTGGGATATAGTCCTCTAATTCTAAAGGAAGACTGACTGTGACTCTTTCGGATCCACGAGCCCATGCTCCTGCATTCAGGATTTTAATATTTATAGCGTCATGGCGCGTCGTTTCACCTCTGAACTGAGTGTTGAGATCCTCGCTCACTTTGATATCTTGGAACATGCGAGCCAGTTTATTCACATAGTCTGCGGGCATTCCTACCTCACGCAGCCACTCTACCATATCTTCTTCTTTCTCAGAATCGGCACTCGAATCCAATATCAACCGCCGAGTCAAATGAGCCTTGTGATATCTCATAAAGACATCTTTATTTTCAATGTACTTAAGAACTAGTAAAACATCCCTCAATCTAGATTCAATTTGCTCAGATGTTAACCGTTTACTTAGTGGAGTTTTTCTTAACAACATATCACAGTAGTTAGCAAGAAGTTCAGGGCACTTGCTTTCCGGTGCGGTGCCTTTACTTCCACGGAGGAGAGCTGAAGATGGCAATTCCAACTTAAAGACTGTAGTGTCATTAACTACACATTTGTAAGCCTTATCCCTAGCAGTCAAAAATCGGGGATCATCCAAAAAGGCATCTTTCACTAACGAACTGAATCGCTTAAACAGATCTAGTAATCGTTCCACATACTTTTCTGAGTCTGTGGTTATAACATCACCTGAAGCAACCATGTCTGCTAAGCCTGCTGAGATAATGTGAGCTTCCAGGTCTCGTAGAATGGGAACAACTGCCTCGGGCACCCTATCCAAGAGACAGAACATGAGTTGCAGCTTCTTAGTTTCACCCGCTTTTATTAAGGGTGCACTTTCTGCTAAAAGGGTGGCTAGATGTTCTCCAATAAGCACTCTTTCACAGCATTGTGTAAGTGCTACCACACTCCCACTTCCTGGTTCAAGATACCTGTGGGCACGGGCCTCTTCCTCTTTGAGCCGCATGTCTGCATACTTCATGTATGATTGAACTCCACAGGTCAGTAAATGCTCATTAGCTTTGAGTTTGTAGAATTCTTCTGTAGCTTGCATGTAAGCTGCTTCAAAGTTCTCCCTGTATATTTCTAGTTTATCAATGGAGTTTGAGCACAGGTTAACTGTAACAAGCAAAGTTCCAACATAACCATTATTGATTTTGGGTGGAGTCATCAATTTTATCCTATTTCAAATTTGAAAGTGAAAACTTTGTATGAAAATTATCAAAGCCAGTGGGAGCCAGCCACCAAGTCATCCCTACTAATATTATAAATGCGAAAGTAACTGTGTCTGTCTGTCTGTTAAGCTTTCACGCCTAAACTACGGAACCGATTTAAATGAAATTTGGTGCAGAGTTAGTCTAGAGCCTGAGAAAGGACATAGGCTACTTTTTAATGCGAAAAAAGGGTTGTAATAAGTTGAAATAGGAGATGAAAGTTTGGGGTGCGGGCCAGGTAACCTCCACGAGTGCTCGGCTGTTGTTCGTCCCTCTTGGTGCGTTGCATCCGGAGGGAAGGGCAGCAGCTGGGACGGTGCACCCTGGGGTTCGGTCAGCAATTCTTGTAGGGGAATTGGTGGCCCTAGCAAATAACCTGGCGAGAAGAGGTCCTTCGCGTCCCTCTGATCAGCAGAGGGCACAGCGAGGGACCAATAACGGGGACTTTTGGGCCGCGGATCGGGGGTCCAACGCCCAAGTTAGAAGTCCCGAGCTGAGATGCGGCCCGTGTGTTCCGGGACGCACCCGACGGAGAAAGAGGCCCAAGCCTCACGTGGCGAGCCCGGGAGGGCGCCCGCAGAGGTGGTCGCGGAAGCGCCGTGCGAACCCGTGACCACCTCCATAATGCGGAGAGGAGAACACCCCGGGGTTTTAGTGGGTAAACCCCGCCAGACCAGCTGGCGGGGGAGACCCACATAACCCACCCCCCCCCCCCCCCCCACCCCCCCGGCCGGGTGGTATGCCTAATGCATTTCCCCGGAAAAAAAAAAAAAAAAAAAAGGAGATGAAAGTTTGTATAGAAGTTTAGTCTTTTTTTTAGGTTTCAGATTAGATATAAATAATTACGACATTCAACGTTTGTAAAAAATTTACCCTTAACACTTTCATTCCTGAGCTGATTTTCTTGTCTAGCCACGGGTGTGGCTCTGCATAGTCCATAGTGTTTTTTCATACAACAAACACAATTGTGTTTTAGTTATGAAAAACACGACAATTGTGTTTTTAGCACTGAAGGTGTTAAAGTTTGTATGGAAATATGTAAGATTTCGGCTAAACCACTGCACCAATTTTAAAAATTCTTTCACAATATATTATCTCGCTATATTATCAGCGAGTAGCAGTGGCTATAATTTATCCTCATATTCCTATTCCTCATATTCAATAAACTTAGCTTTATACATAGAAAAATAAAATACATTATTTTGTGTAGATTTAGCACAAGATACTGTCTTTCTTACATATAATACTAATTAAATAACATCACTCACCGTAAGACTCTCGGACTCCTATCACAAGCTGGGTATCAAATGATTCTCCATTACGCTCAGCCTGGACCAACTTCATGGCAGAATCTTGTAACCTCCGCTTTATATCGACAAAAATGCTTTGATTCCACGAGTCCAGCATAAGCTTACGCACTAAGCTGTCCTCGTTATTGTTGTTGTTGTTCTTTTTCTGTGAATGTGCTGGGTTGCAGCTCACTTTGCTGACATTGTTTATCGAGTTTTCTAACTGACGAAATGGTGTAGGCAAATAATTACACTGAGTAAAAAATTTACCCCATTCGGCTATGTAAGCTTTGAGAAGGGCTTGGTTTTCCCTCTGCGCCAACACGCGAGCCTGAGCCTGCTTGATGTACATCATGATATCCTGTTGCAATGCATCCCTCAGTTTGTAAGGCCCTCTTTCGTCCCACAAGCAAACAGAGTGTACGGCACCAAAGAGGTCCTGCCATTCTATCTGGGATACCGGCTCTTGCTTGAGAAGTTTCAAAACTATAGGTCGCATTGAAGGCCATTTGTCTTCGAAGGTGACTTGTCCTTTATCCTGGGAAAGAAACATAGGTCAACGCATTAATTCAATTCGATGTTATAGCTTGATTAATATCCTGATATCTTACCTTGAGCATGGCTAAATATCCCGATGTAGGTATCTCTCAGTGAATATCTGTTTTCAGCAGATTCTCATACCTATTTTATTTTATTTTTGCAAATTATATCGCCTAGCTACTCCGCACCGTTCTCGTTACGCGAATGAATGATTTAAACATACGTCCACAGAGGCACAGACTACTTTCATAATTCCTTGCTTGGCTTCCATGCTCTACCATAGAATAAATAAATTACTATCCTACTACCTATATCAAATTATTCGATTTTACCGGTTTTCTAATACCGGTACAGTAATAAAAAGTTAAGCCAACTCAAATGGAATCTGTCAAGTCATCAGAAACTACAGTTTTTTAAGTTTAGTAATCAATAGATTTTCCAGTTCAAACATTTCAATTTTGTTACATCGTGCTCGTCTAACGTGCATTTGAAAATAACTAGGTGTTTTTTTTTAAAAGTCATATATTCTGAACGAAATCAACAATCATGAGTAACTTTGGAGAGATCGCTGAACCCGGTACTCGAAATGCATGGGAAGACTGGGATGAAAACATTGAGGAAGATACGCATTCGAAGTAGGTTTTAAATTTGGTTTTACGCTCATTTGCTCCACTCCCAACATTACAGCTCAAATCTCGTTGATTTTCAGATTACAGTGGCAGAGAAATGTGGTTGTTCCGAGTGAAATAAATTCCTTATTTATCCTAGAAGGAAGACACATTGCAGATAGTATCGGATCACTTACTAAATTCCACCTAGAACTTGTGAACGTCATCCAAGAAGTAAATTTAAACCTCTACAAGACAAAAGATTCAGTAATATATGTGTGTGTTTTAAGAGATTACAATTTGCTGTTGGCAAGTGAAATAGTAGAATTGTTAAAGCCATACACTACTGTGAGCACCGATGTGATAGCAATATTGACAAAACCTTTAGTAGAATATCAAGCAATGGAGACTACAGGCCAAAATTATATAATGCGCAGTGTGTCCACTACAAAACCGCCGTCAAGATCGTTGGCCAAGAATATACAAAAATTGGAACAACCAAATATTTTATCTGGTGTTTCTGCTGGAGGTAATTATACTCTTTAACTCTGCTATTTCCTCTTATTAACACATTCACTGCTGAAATCACAACTGTGGTGTTTTTCATAACTTGTCGCCAGTGCAGGAAAACACAACCGTGGTGTTAGCTGTATGGGAAAACACGGTACAGTGTGCAGAGTCGCACCTGTGGCCAGACAAGAAAATCGACCCGCCAGTTAAAGAGTTAACCCTCTATGTGAGAAGATACCTTCTCCACAATTAATACTATACTCTCATAATATTTTAAACAAATTATGCTTATGTGAAACTTAGGGCTAATATTTAATTTAATGTTGATGTTGATTCAAAACTACACATTTTATCCATGTTGTCATTTTTGTTTTAGTGATCAGTCAAAGGGAGATTATGAATCAATCTGGAGCAGCCATTGTATGCTACATGGAGCACAATGAAGAGTATCAAATCAACGAGCTGCAAGAACTGTTGAACAAACTCAACTTTGGACCGGTGCAGTCCCAACCAAATAGTGTACCAAATTCTAATTTGTACCTTTAACTTTGACTGCTGAGCCGTTTTGCTTGTATAGCCACGGGTGCGGCTCTGCACGCTCCATAGTGTTTTCCCATATAACAAACACAACAGTTGTTTTGTCGCACTCGTGGCAAGTTGTGAAAAACACTAGTTGTGTTCTCAGCAGTGAAAGTGTTAAATATGTAATGTGGAAATTAAAAATGTATTGTTTATTATTTTATTTATTTCATTTATTTAATTCCCTATCTAACTAACGTTTTGCATCTTTATAGTAAGGTTGTACAGTGTGTAAAAACTGCATCAAAGCTTCAACATTTTGTTTAATTTAGAACTAACAATACTTAAGGATATTGTTTTTTTATTTGACTGATTAACGAGATGAGCAAGTCGTTCACTTGATGGTAAGCGCTACGCCCGCCCATAACAGTTAGTGCCACCCAAAACTTGGCATTGCATACTCTGGCGCGGCACTGCACTGCGCTCGTCACCCCGAGACTGGTTCTAAAGTCTCATATGCCCAGTAATTTCGCTAGAAACAGTGCCATTCAAACTGAAACAGTAATACCTAATTTAAATATTAATAAAAATTTTGGTTTATTAAATACTTATGTTAGAATAGAATAGAATAGAAAAACTCTTTATTGTACACCAGAAACAAAAATAAACACAGTACAGAAGAATTACAATAGGTAAACAAGGGTAGTACAATGGGCGGTTAATTGTAACTCACAAAAACTTATTTTTTACGGGATATAAAGTATCTTATGATCTATTTCCAGAACCTAAAGCAGATATGGGTAACCTTTGTAAACTGGCGGGCTAACTTGTGGATGATAACAGAAGTCGCGGGCCGTAGTATATATATAAAACTTTCAACATGCAATATTCATTCCATGTATACAACGAAATCGTATACACAAAAAGTGCACAAAACTAGCAGCGGATATTATTTAAATAAAAGTACTATTTTGTGGTTTTATTTTAATATCTAGTACTCTTTCATTGGCGTACTTTGTTTACAGCGCGCGAATTCAAAATGTTTTGTGAGGCGCGGGCCGGTCCAAAGCAATGGCGATGGCGGCGGGCCGGTGGTTGCCAATATATGACCTAAAGTATCTGTTAACTTTTTTTTGCAGTATTTTCATTTTAGACAACCCCAAAAGAGGACTCTTACTCGTACTGTTGTAAAGCTATACCATTCTAAATTAAGAAGTAAAAGATCATGAAGACTAAACAGATTTATTTAACATCAAATACACAAACATTTAAATGATTAAAATTTTACAGGTATACTAAAAAACAGTAACATAATGATAACCTAAATGAATTTATACAAATAAGCACAGCCTATTGAATCGCAGACCAGGTTTATGAGTTTGGTATAACTTTGTAAGATACAAACATTGTTACAGAGCACAATTCTCTAAAGTTTGTATAGCATACAACTAAATAAAAATATTGATACATTATAAAATATGTACCTAATATGTTCGTTTATTTTATTCACAAACAAATAAAAGTTAAAACTGAGAATATTGCTTTGGGGCCCAAATGATAACAGGATAAGAGCAATTCAATTTGCCATACATTTGGGATTAAGTTGTATACCTATTACAGGAAGGGAGATGAACAATCAGCATGTATCAACTTAATGTAGATTTAAAATGTAAGTTGAGAAACCTCAACGGGGTGGCACAGATTGCTTCAAAATATTATGTTATGAACACCATCCATGTCCAGCCTCTAAGTTGTTATTGATAGATAGCAGGGTCGTTTAGCCACGTCAAAAGCCCTTGGGAGGCCTGTCATCTGCCTGTTGCAGGCTACTATAGAAGGGGTGCTCATAATATAATATGTATTATTATAAAAAATGGTCATAGCAAACATTTCCACCCTGTTCAAAGTTAGACTATGAACTGAATGCTTTAATAGTAAATTATGTGTAGTAGTGACGTTTTAGCGCATTTAATTTAGAGAACGAAATGTTGAGTGTTTGTTAGTTCATTTGTTACAATATTGTCAGTTACATACAATAGGTATTCTTCATAGTGGAATTGGCAAAACTAATTTTTAATTTAACATTATCTCCAAAAACAAAATCTGGCAAAATATAGGTAGCTACTTATTTATCTAGATACCTATAACATGGATCTTAGAAACAACAATTCGACATATAATAATATAAGCTGTAAAACGCTATAAATTCAAATGTAGCCTGCCTGCCCTACCCGTAAAATCAGGTCGCCGGGATAGGCGCATATTATAAAAACACTTGTAACATTACATGGCTCACTACACAACACTGCATAGTAGATGAAAACTTCCTTTCTAATAGACACATTTTCTACCCTTTGCCACATAATTTGAACGAAAGAAGAAGAGCACGAACAATCTTTAAAACTGGTACTTACAATGTCTACGGTTTTCAGTGCTATTCATTATATCTGAGGCAGGCGCTTTGAAATCAAAATGTTTTACAATTTAAATGGCTTAAAATCACGAGATAGTATGTTACACCTTACTTGGCTATTTAATAAGTTTTATAAAAATATGTTTTATTTATCGATTATAGTTATATAATAAACAATTATCAATAATTTTAAAGATAGTGTAAACAAAGTTAAACTTTCAACCGATTTTATATATTATAGAATAATCTTTAATTAAAGTATATCACATGTTCAACAATCCAATTAATAAATCATACATTTAGATAACAAATAAAATGTACATATTGTACTTTATAACAAAAATGGTTATATATGTAAGTATTTGATATGAAGTTAATTAACTGACTTAATGATCAATACAAAACTTACAATAAACACTACTACTGAAAAATGTAGCTTAAACAATTATATCCAGATCGCTTTGTTAAATAGAAAGAAAGTTTGCTTCCAATAATATGCCTAACCAATCATGTCTCTTCTCAAGTTGCAATTCTGTAAAAGACTAGAAAGTATCTGTTTTAACAAAACATTCAAGTATTTTAGTAACACAATATGATAACTTATCAAATGTAACAAAATAAGTGGTGTCAACATAACAAGTAAATTTAAAAACACAAACAAAATGTAGTAAATTCTAAAACAATTGCTTTTTTTTTTCAATACTTATCATGGATTATTACAAGCGACCGACGGCGACACCTCGAGCTAGGTCTGCTAACTGTACTATAAAAGAAAACACTACTTTGTATGCATAATTGCATATAATTCGTTGTGGAATAGATTGTTTTGAGTGATAGGTTTTTGAGTGTTTCTATACTATATATCATACCTAATGGAAGCAAGCTTTTTCTACTTGTTAATTAAAAGTAAATACTTAATGTAACTTGATTATGCACTTAATGCCTAATATAATAAATATCCATGTACTTCATTACAAAATAATAGCTTAGCTATGCCTATTTACAACAATGAATAAATTTTAATGGATGAAACATTTACGTGCAATATGTTTTTTTTTATTTTACTTTATATAATTTTTGAGAAATTGATCTTTTAAATATTTTAATTTATACAAAGCATGCATTAGCGCGGTGTTAAGTCCATTTAATCGGGTTACTGGAAAAACTAGTTTTTTTTTTGTCAATAACCTAAATATAGGGAAGTAGGTATGAAGAACTGGGCCATGAAATCCGGAAATCAACCTGTGAAAAATGTCCTCATTGCATACTTCAATTATTTTTTGCTCTAGCTAAATGACTTAGCAGCTCCGATACAAATTGGAATTATTCACCCTGCATGACTGACTAAGCTGACATTGTATAATATAAATACTATAAAATGCAACAAAGATGGATAATTTTTATATGCTAAAACACATCATGCTATTGTTGAATAATTATGCCGATATTTCTAGTTCCAAGTTTCCCACACCGCACCTGATCGCTCTGCAGGTTTTGTGCTTATATTGAAAATATGTAATATTTTGTTCCTTGATCTTAATTCTAAAATTACTGGTAACCCACTTTTTCGATTTGTAGGATTTATAATTTCTAAAATATAATTAAGTGTGGTTATTTATTGGCTGATTTACTTAACTACACGATTATAAAATAATAACATTGATGTTATAATCACAATAAAGTATTTAAAACATGCGTACAATGCCAGCATAAAAATATGGAAAGTAGGAAAAAATTCAAGCAACGATTTTGTTTAAAATAAAATAAAATATATCACATGCATAACTATGCGTATGAATCATACGAGTTTTTCTTATTTTATTGTATTTTTCCGTTATAAATACACTAACCTACCACAAGTTTGGGTATATATCCATATTTCTTTATAATAGAATAGACTATAGTATTATATACATCTGACAAGAATGCAAATATTATAATTATCACTTTTAAATCCCTCACTCAGATAGTAGCAATTTTGTCTTAGATACTAATTTAAGCATACAGTATGATGAAATAAATGGAAACATTTCACGATAAATATAGTTTTAAACTAGCGAATTCCTAACGTTTCTAATTTTATTTCAATACTAGATGTTTCCCGCGACTGCACTCACGGTGGCATTTTTTATATCGATAAAATTAATAGTAGGCTGTATTTACTACCATAACCGGTGGTCTATGCCAGCGGCGGTGCTACATTCAGTTTTTTTATGAATAGCTCGGTTTCTATTCTTTGAATTTAATTGAACAAGTCAGGTTTTAAGCTACCAAGCAGAACACTCAATGCAATATGGTGTTTGTGTGACACGACAACAAACAGACTGACAGATTAATGTCCAATTAATTTTTTCTTGCTGAATTGCAGGTCTTTCAGACCTATTTATTTAGTATAATCTTCTATTTACACAATTTTTATCTTCATCTGCTTTATAATAAGTATAAAACATGACTATAAAAACGCATGGTGAAACGATTCGCTTATGGCCGGAAATTTAAATTTCAAAGTTTTTTTAGTATCTGGCGCTAGGTAACTTATTTTAGATTTTTTTTATTTGGCAGTGACGAGACGACCAAGTCGTTCACCTGCTGGTAAGCGCTACGCCTGCCCATAACAGATAATGAAAAAAAATAAAAAATATATATCTATATATATAAAAATGTTATGTTGGTTTGTGTACGCTTCAAAAACTCAAAAAGTTCTGCACCGATCGAGCTGAAATTTTAGCATAATATATAATCCGCATCAAGGATTGTTTTTATATATTTTTTTGTTCAGTGACATATCAGCGAATGTGCCACAGCGAAGCGTGGCAGGGCACAGCTAGTATATATATATATATATATATATATTTAAATGATAATGGAATTTGCGACAATAGTAGATCATTCTTTACGATATTCTGTAGAGATATACTGTAGATTATTTAATATTCTAAAGAATAATCTACTTTTGTCGCTAAATAAATTATTATTTAATATAGTTACCCGGTCTATTGCCAAAAACTACTTAAAATTTGAATTTCCCGCCATCAGCAAATCCTACTAACTTGGACGTGTTTATAAAAAACGAAAGCGCTTACTAATTAAATCAACCAAAACGCGTTTATTGCATAACTAAAATGAAAAAAAAAACTCAATAAGCTTTTTGGCTTTTGCGTTTTTAATTTCAACTATCTTGAAAGAATCCTGTCACCTTTGCTTTAATTAAAAACCGAAAATATGCTTGTTACTCCTTTGTGACAATTCTACTGCAACGATTATGGTAATTTTCAGATATCTTCTTAAAATAATAAGAATAAACTGCACGAAAATGCATTCCCGCAAAAAAATTGGGATAAGAAACTGCAGTTGGACCGCAGGTAGACATTAAGTTGCTTAGAAATGTAAAGGCGACTTCCAACTAAATTTATCATTTCTTATTGATATATTATTATATTCCTATATACTACAAATGACACTGTCTGTCTTACATTATGGCATATTAATAGACGATAATTAACATAATGTGTATCCCTTTAGTTGCCTTGTAAAGCTTCTAATGACTAAAACTATACTCGTGATACCTATCATACAAAAATAAAATTGTCTTGGACAATGATAGCTTCTATATAAATAATGATACGACATAAAACTCTTTTTTATATATATAACTTTGGAGGTACATAGAACAGCCTTTAATTGTTTTTGAAATTGGTATTATGTTACCTCAGAAATCGTTGATCCCGCCGTCATGTTTACCTGATCTCACATTGTCCAAAATTTTATTTACAAATTCTGAAGTCTTCCCGGCGATTTTGATTTCTGAAACAAATAAAAAACAAGATTAAGTCAGATATAAATTTATTCATCTATAAAAAACAAAACAAATTAAGATTATTTTATATGTCACTAGCCTTTCGCACTGCGGCGCCGCCAATAGTTTTCCCATTTTCCTGAGAAAACTTTAGATTTTCCCGGTTCTAGGACAAAATTTATTTTCATAAATAATCACGGAGTTGAAAAAATCGAATAAATAAATCAACAAAAATATTTTATAATTTATCCGAGATTTAATAATTGACAGTTTAATGTGTAATTTATATAGTTCATATATTTTATTTTTTAAATATTAGTCTGGATATGTTGCAATTTAAGCCATATGAAAAGCCTATTTCTATAGTTATAATTCTAGTAATTTTGTGCTTATTATTATCAATAAAAATAAAAATAATTACTATACAACAAACCTGTGGCTGTATCGACTATGTTCTTTATATGTGAGTCCCAGTCTACGTTACTCTGCGAGTTTGAGACCCTGTTGCCTAGTACCTGCTTCATCTGCGCTATTCCATTTATTAGACGCTCTGAAATATAAATTTTCAACATCAGGCAACTATAAACAATATTACTATTATAGGTAATATGTATTAGAGGAATTAGTATTGCTAATGGTGATCAATGATCATTAATGATACAAGCTAATTTCTTAAAGTCATAAATCACTAAGTAATAAATAAGTCATTCTCTAGTCAACATAGAAATTAATGTAAGTCATTGTTATTTTGTTTCATTAGTCAGTGATGTTTACTTTTTATGTCCTCAACAGCAAACTTCTGAAAAACAAGGGTGAATCATATAATCGGTTTATACTTGGATTGTAGCAGCTGATTACCGAAACAACATAAAAAAAATCTTCAAAAATATGTTAGGTTGTAAATTACGTGTTATTGAAATGTTATTTATGGAAGAATACTTACTATGCTCTTGCTGGAGTCCATAAAGTTTTATTTTATTGGCTTCATGTTGCGCTTTCTTCTTGAGTCTACAAGCTCTGGAAGCTAATTTATTCTTTTCCTTTCTGGTTTTTGGTCTAACATTGAAAGGCAGCTCACTAACAGGAATCATGTCATTGATAACTTTACCAAGATTGTCTAATTCTTTGCCTATCACATGTAGTTTCCTTGGATTTGGTGTGAGGTCATTGCCATCGCCCTTTCTTGCTTTTCCACTGAAATATTTTAATGAAATCCTTTAGTTACAAGTCTTAATTAAGTTTAGAGCTGCTCTGTAAGTGCCTAACCCTCACAAAGCAGGTGCTTAATTAATTGTTTACCTGTGCTTAATGCCCCTAACACTGCAACTAGGGCTGAATACAGGATCAGTAACTAAATTCAAAACATGTGGATCTTCTGACTTTTTCTTCAAGATCAATCTTTGGCCTTTTGGACCTTTTGCCTGAACATTGTACTGCCAGAAGTACCTTTCCTTTTTAGAGTTTACACGTGCCTGTTTTGATTCAGGACACTCGTCATTTGATTCTGCAACATAAAGTATTGTAAACAATTGTGTAACATAACAAGTTGTTAGTCATACTATATTGCTGATGTTCTAGGTAGATTATGTAAATTAGTGATGCATTTATTACATACCATCTGAAGATAAATCTTCATATCTGTCACTATCCTCATCTGATTCAAAGTCTCTGTCTTCTTCATCTTGAGAGAATTCCGCAGTTCCGGGACTCAGCAGGCCTCCAGATAGCGAAGACATGGAACCCGCCTCCGCCAGAGAACTAGTAGACAACAGGTGCTTACGAGGCTCTCTCCTTTGCCAAATCTGTAGAATGTATTAATTCCTATTATGTTATTGTGATAAATCCCCAAATATTTGCATCTATCAAATATCAGCACAAACAATTTGTTTGGTGCCTCACTTATCAGTGATATTATCATTACAAAATAATGACCTAGTTTAACAACAACAAACTTTGAAAACTGAAAGAAACCATTTACCTGTTCCATGGTCAAGTGGGTCGGAGCTGATGATGAAAGTTGTGTCGGTTGAGCTTTGACAACTGGCTGGAATGGTGGCAAGATGGTAGAAGCTGGAACTGACTGGCCTAGAGCTATTTCTCCGCTATATCCATCCATGCGAAGTAATAACTCTGGCAACTGGTTAATGGGTTGAGCAAAGCTTGAGGAAGCCGAACTGTGCTGACTTGCAGGAGAGAAGGCAAGTTGTGTACGACTGTACGGACTGCATGGACTTTCCGATGGCACAATATTATTAGTGTAAAGAGTATTTGGGTTGCGACGTGAACCACTCATAGCTCCGCCTATCTGTACACAATAACCACTCTCTTCCGGCAGCAGCAGATCATCAAAATTCAAATCATCAAGCAATGTGTCTGGGTTTGCATTCAACTCTGCTAGAGTGGGACCTAATATCAAATCTGCTTTATCAACTTGGAATATGTCATCATCATCCATTTTAAATGTGTCCATTTTGGATGAGCTGTCTGTATCGTAGCCTATCTTGCTGTACTGCATGGCAGGAATGTTGTGGAAGGAGCCCCCTAGGTTGTCCTGCAGGCACAGATCCAGGTCGGCGCTGAAGTCGCCGTCGGCACGGCGCTGCGGGATGGGCACAGACGCGGACATGCTGGTCAGCTCGTAAGGCGACTCTTGTTTTATCTCGACGCCTGGCTCGAGAAGAAAGTCATGTGTGTAAATAGAATCCGACATTGCACGTGTTTGTGCTGGCTGACCTTGACGTATAATCGTCTTGTTGATAGAGACTGGCGCACGCGCCTTGCGCCTCTATCGATTATTTCACAGCGAAACCCACGTGTCGTATTTTTCTAATGTTTATTTACATCATCGCCTCTAAACTGCGATCGTCACCAATTCATCTTATAATGATGGTTGAGTCGAATCTCTTCCTTTGATTACATAACTTGCGAAATCACAACACTAAATAAAATTCTTAAGAGCTCGATTATTCACAATGACTTTCGATATCGAAATTAGTCTTCACAATAGTCTAAATTCAAAATACGTAGAAAACACAGATTAATACACTTCAATTACTTGAAATTCACTTAGTTGCGTGTGCTAATCACAAAGGAAATCGATTTCGATCAAAATAAATAAATTAAAAATATTGTCACTCACAATAACAAAAACACTTTGCCCGAGATAGTCGAAGTAAACAAAGATATTATTATTGTTATTATTCAGCAAACCCAAAGGTCACTAGAAAGAGATAGCCAAATAGAACATTGCGAAAAAAGAAAGAGACGACATCTAAACGCGGAATTGTAGTCGACTGCCGGAAAAGGAAGAGGGAGCGCGGGTGGACGACTAGTGTAGTGCTACTATCTGAATCTAAAAACCGATAAAATCGAAAAACATTAATATGATGAGAGTTCCGCTTAGTTACTCTCAACAAAGTTGACGCATTGTACATTGATACTCGTTCTATTTTAGGACGTGAAGAATTTGGTATTGACTTGACTACAAAGCTAAAGGTACAGCTCAATAGTGCTAAATATTTCCAACACTTCCAAAAATTTTAGAATGTAGTAACTGTAAAACCGCTATTTTACCGATTATAGTCAGCAAGAGGTGTTTTATCACCCAGCATACATGCATGACAAATATTAAAAATTATCAAGTTTTTAAATTAAATATCTATAACACGTTTTTTGGATTTAGATAATTTGCCCTTATACCTTCCAACAATCCACACATTGACACGAAGAAATACAAGTTTGAGAAAAAAATATTATCGTGGATAGTCTATCCACGATAATATTTTTTTTTGGTATTTTTTGGTGGTCTCACCTACTTCAGTTTTTAATTTAATAATCTACTATTTAACTACTGTCAATGACAGAGTCTGACTGAACTTGACTGCAGGAAGAATGAAGTTTCTGTTTGACAACCTGACACAAAGTTGTCAAATCAAACGAATGAAAGAGGATGTCGTAACCAGCTGAACGTCAAGGTGTAGCAACAAAATAATCCAAGTATTTTTAATTTATTATTATGGGTGACGACAATACAAATTCTAGTAAAAAATGTGATACAAATAAGTATAATGTTATCATTATTGGCGCCGGAATGGCAGGCCTATCCGCCGCCAATCATCTGCTCAAAAATGGTATGGAAGATTTCCTAATAATTGAAGCACGAAAACGCATCGGTGGTCGCATTATTTCGATACCAATGAAAAACCACAAAGTAGAACTAGGAGCCAACTGGATCCATGGAGTTCTGGGCAATCCAATATTTGAAATAGCCATGGCCAACAATTTGGTAAACATTATAAACATACCCAAGCCTCACAAGGTAATAGCGGCAACTGAGGACGGGAAACAAGTACCATTTGGCGTGCTGCATGAGACGCACGAAGCCTACGTGTGCTTCCTGCGGCGATGCGAGGAGTATTTCCTGTGCCAGTACCTCCCGCCGTCCGACATCCACAGTGTGGGCGAGCACATCAACCTGGAAGCTACCATCTACCTCGAACGACTACCGACCTCGGAGGAAAAAAAACTGAGACGATTAATATTTGACTGCTTATTGAAAAGGGAAACATGTATATCCGGTTGTAATACCATGGACGAAATTGACCTCTTGGAGTTAGGCAGCTATACGGAATTGCAAGGTGGAAACATTATCATACCGTCTGGATACAGTTCCATATTAGAGCCACTTAAAAAAAACATCGCCCCTGATAAGATACAGTCTAATCTTCCGGTGAACAAGATAATTTGGTCTTCAGAAGATCAAAATTCCACGAGAGGACTAGAAGACTTAGGTGAAGAGTCTGAAGATTCAGACCAGACTGTTATAGAGGATATGTCAAAGAGCACAACATCTGAAAAACCGGTGAACCCCGGTGAAGGGACTTCACATATGGATGTCACGCACAAACCAAAGAAAAAGCACCCTTATTGTGTGGAAGTACTCTGTGATAATGGGAAAAAATTCTATGCTAACCATGTGATATGTACTATTCCATTAGGTGTCCTGAAAGAGAATGCAGCAAACTTGTTTGAGCCGGCTCTGCCACAGTATAAGTTAGAGTCTATAGAAAGATTATTATTTAGTGCCGTAGATAAAATTTTCCTAGAATATGAAAGACCATTTCTTAATCCTGACATCACTGAAATCATGTTGCTCTGGGAGAGTCCACCGACCCCAGAGGATATGTCAAACTCTTGGTACAAAAAGATTTATTCATTCAGCAAAGTATCTGAGACTTTGTTATTGGGCTGGGTGTCGGGCAAAGAGGCTGAATTTATGGAAACTCTTCCAATGGACGAGGTAGCTGTAACATGTACAAAACTGTTAAGGAAATTCTTGAATGATCCTTTTGTTCCGGAACCTATAAATTGTGTATGGTGAGTCCAACCACATGTTATAATCAAAACCAGAACAACTATAGCCTGTTTTCAAGAATTTAAATTGACATAAATTGAAATGAGGAAACCAATCTTTTAATTATCTTTTAAATTATTTTTGCATTTCCCTTCTGTCTGAGGTTTTGTGGAAGACGTGCATGGTTCTAAAGAAGCCAACCCACTGGATTACCTTTTTTATGATTTACTTACTTCACTTTTAGTGTTTTTTTCTCTATTGATTTGGTGTAGAATTGGTGTAGAAAGTTTTATATCATACACTGATAACTAATGAATTCCAATGTTCTTTCAGCACAAGTTGGAAGAAGCAGCCGTACACTAGAGGATCCTATACTTCAATTGGAGTTGGAGCCAGCCAAAGTGACATCGAGAGTATAGCCCAACCATTATTCAGAAATATACATGATAAAAAGGTAAATACTGTGTTGATAGTGACATAACTGCAGTACCTAATACTAAATGTAAATAATAGGTATTCTACAAACCTATACATAGGATACAGGGCAAAAGATGTTTGTGTGAACCACAGTTATTTGGTCTGTGTCTAGGTGTTTGTAGGACCATGGTCCATGTAGCTCCTCATTCCCTAGATACAAGGTTGTTATTATTATTATTCCCTGTTACTAGTAAAAACAAATTATGGAATGATTGCCATTTTATTATAAGCTAATATGGAAATGTTTTTGATTCCAGCCTGTATTGCTCTTTGCGGGAGAGCATACACACAGCAACTTTTATTCTACTGCACACGGAGCATACTTGTCTGGCCAATCTGCAGCTCGGAGGCTTCTCGCACCCGAGGAGCCTGTCACAAACATTCTGAACTGCCCCAGTTCAGCTGACCTTCACGCCTGGATACAGGGCATTCAACTTGAGGGGTAGCACTCTAGAGCACACAGTGTTTTAATGCACACATTGCGCATCGCCTAGCTAATATTGAGATAACACATCCTTCCCGTTTTGTTTCAATATTCATGTAAGTATTGGAGTTAGGAATTATTGGGTTGTTATTGTTATCTATCTCAGAAGATACCTCATTGTATTTACTCACTATTCATGACAAAGGCTATGCAATACTCTTTCAAGACATTAGGAATGTAGGGATTTTTTAAACAGTTAAGTGTTTTTTGTTTTTTCTACTTTTGTGAATGAAGGTCTGTGTAATTTATTTTTGTAGATCATACTGATCTAAAAATATTGATGCATGTACTTTTAAGCCGCATATTCACTAGAATTCAAACGTCTCACGACATTTGTAACTATGAATAGAGGGGGTTATATGTATTAATTAATTTGTTAGTGTTTTTTGGTTGAAAAGTTGGACATGAATTTATTTAACATTCTTTACATTTTAATTATTATGATTTAGTGACTAATTATATAAACATTACAAACAAAGAAAATTAAGTGACAAAATTTCAATGTAATAGTTACTTCTCTTTTTGATTTTTACTTAGTTAATTAATCATGTATACAGGTAGGTATTTGTCATGTCATAGATGAAATTGTTGAGTTGTTTTCGAAGTTATTGTTGTTATGATAGCATTTACTAATGTATTTATTTGAGCACATAGAAATAAAAGTGTTAAGAAAATATTAAGTGAAGTATGTAATTTGACTGCCTCTGACTTCACTTTATATTAGGACTATATTATAAAGTTAAATAATAATAATTAAGTTATATATGGTCAACAAACTATCGAGTTCCCTGTACTTGGTTGTACTATGTTGAACCTACACATTAACACCTTCAGTGCTGAAAACACAACTGTTGTGATTTCCATAACTTTCCATGAGTGCAGGAAAACACAACTGTTGCGTTTGTTGTATGGGAAAACACTACCGAGTGTGCAGGGCCGCACCTGTGGCTAGACAAGAAAATCTGATCAGCAGTGAAAGTGTTAAAGAAATTATATTCAAACAATATTTGAATATCTCTTACATTTAACAGCAATTGTTATTTTAATAAGTGCCTTGGTACTTGTAAATCTATTATTTGTTGTGTGGTATGGCATGCTATGAGTTTAATTGTAAATACTTTCTACTGATATAGTATCTATGGCGCAAAACCATTTCTGCTTACCCTAAAAAGTGCTAGTGCTGTGATGATAAAAAAATTACCATATTAAACGACTGCTTGAAAAATAAAATTATTGTGGAATTTGCTTCTCCAATTTAGTTTCATGAGCCACTTAAAGCTAATTTGTATACCTATTGTAGGAATTCCATTATTATGTAGTGCAATATGTAGAATAATGAAGCATTTCCATATTTGTTAGTTATTCAATAGCTAGGTTGTATTATTAGATTTTCTAGTCAGTGCAATAATTTTTGTATCGCTTAAATAAATCATAAAAATGGATTGCTTTTTTCTTTTATTATTAATTTGATAGCCTAATTATTGTTTGAATTACTAACTACCGACTCAACACTTTGCTGGGATAATGAAAAAAACATAAAATCGATATTGAGGTCCTTTAATCATATTTATCATAGAATAATTAATTAGTAAATAAATAAAATAAAACAAAACAACAACAAAACTTAAAATACTTTAATTAGTAATAAAAAGTAGGTTAATTTATACCCCACAATATTAATGACCCATGAGATGTTAGTAATTAGTAGCTTAAATTAAATGAATTTTGTATATTGTGATATGATGTTTCTAGCTGTTTCAGATCACATAATGTTGTGTAAAAACATATTTTATGGCCAAATTTAATCAGTCCAATCAAAACTAAACCTAATTTAAAATTATTCATAAGGTATTTGTTAATTAGAGTTAATACTTTTTTTGTATGGAATGATTATTGGAATGTCTTATATTATCGAGTTAGTGAAAAAGTTAGCAAGTAATTGCTAACTAAATAGTTTTAATATACAATAATTATTTAAGTGATACAACATAGTTTACCTACGTGTGCTATCTAATCTAGCAAAATAATATACTCTGATTGTCTAATATTACAATAATTTAGTGTCAATATAATGTTATCTGTACATACTGTACAATTTATTTATGCATCAAAACTAAGACATCATACAAGTTACTATTAATAGGTAATCACAAGAACATTTTTTCAAAACAGATACACATTGAAGTCAATAATAATAGAGAGTTCTCATCAATATAAAACAATATAAGTAATCTTTGAGCACCATTCTTGTATTTATAATAAACATGATTATAATATTATCGAACAACATCCAGTTCTACTGTTGAATTCTTTTTGTTTATTAAAGACAGCAATCTGTCTTCCACATCATGTGATAGCTCTTGCCAAGCGCATTTGCCAATCAATGGTACTTCTTCAAGAGGTGGCCTGAAAGCTACCAGTAAAGTTAAGCAGCAACCGTCTCCCGCGGGATTGTGCTCCACATTGAGAAGTCCCAATGGCCGGTGCTGTCCCACATCGGCTCCAAACATCTCCACCATAAATCGTCTCAATGTAGAATGCACACTCTTGGCAGGATTTATTTCACAAGTAGGAAAGTGAATAGTAGACTTTTCACTCAGTAAAACATGTAATTTATTTGTACTTCTCTTCTTTATAACGATAATTAATCTCATTAAATCTTTGACATGGGGAGTCGGAGCCGGCAAGATATCATTGTGCCAAGACCCATTGGATCTGTTCTGTTTGTACAGCTGTGCTTTCTCAATTAGATGCAGAATATCATTAGATCTCAAGGATATTTCTTGTAAATTTGCTATCCATTTGGCTTGCAGGGACTCCTTGTCTGCGTTTGCTGGAGTTTTGAGTTCTCCACCAACTACATTTGCTGTCAAAACAAACCTGTACCACATGCCGCCGGCAGTTTCGACTACTAGTAAGGTCTTAGGGTCGCATTCCAAGCCAGTTTCCTCTAATACTTCTCTAACTGCAGCCTGAACAATAGTCTCGCCCTTCTCCATTCGCCCTGCAGGCAGGTACCACTTGCCAGCGCAACTTTCCTTCGCTTCTTGCATCATAAGCACTTCGTTAGACTCATTTATAATCACACAAGCAACGACGTAAGTGACGTTGCTCCCAAGTACCGGTTTGAAATTAGAAGGAGTGGTTGGCGTGATACCTTGAGATTCCGCAACCGAGTTTTGATCCGCAATAGTGAAATCGCACAACTCATTTTCTTCTCCGCTAAGGCCTAGTCCTTCCAGCAATTGAGCGATATTGGAATTAATTTGGCGCGACATAATTACCTTGATCTTTGAAAAAAATGTAAAACTACAGTATCACGGTAAACTAAACTTGCTACTGTTAAAATTCGGAACTGACTGAACACTGGTGATTTTATTAAATTTACGGAAACATTGGTAGGTCTATTGTCTACTTTCGAAATCCGAATAATTGAAAAAAAAGCTCTATCTTTTGGGTTCTATGACGTGACGAGACGAGCTTTGCAACGGGATATTGCCGATGTTGTGTTGACAACATTGACATCATTTTATTGACATTGACAACACAAATGCAAAAAAATGACAACCAGAAAGATGCTGCCCTGATTTAGAAAAATGAGCTAAATACGTTAAAAATAACTAAAAATAAAATATGAAAATAATTTTGTTTAGCAGCTTTTATATGCTTTTTGCACGCTATGCTTATAACAAATATTTTTTCTTCGCAATTTACACACACCTATAATACTAACTTATGCCTTGGTTCAGTTTTTCATTATACTTAGGTAGGTACTTAGTAACTTTTTTATACTAGAGTTTTAGCGGGAAATTTAAGGTGTAACGTTATTAATTTTCTATTAATTATTTTTCCACTACATAACTGCTGGCAGCCCGCACCCTAGAGGTGCGATAAGATCACGTAATATTCCTCTGTGACATACCATACATACCCACAAGTCAAAATAAACAAGATAAATGTAGTCTAAGTAGGGCTATTATAAATTTTCAATTTGGCAGCCCTGAGAAATAGCTGGTTTGCTGGCTGGCTGACTGACAAATGACAGCAAGATATTAGACAACTTACGTCTGACTGACAGAACCGAGCTGAAACTGATGTAGAGAGCTTTTCTTCCGATCGAAAAAGACACTTTGTCCTTGGGAAATTCGCAATTACAGCAGTTTTCAGCAAGGTCTCACCCCTCTCATCATGTCGATGATTAAAGGACAAATGCTGGTGAATATTAGAGATGGCAAAGATGAGTACATGTTTACATTTTGTGAAGTGCAAAGCCTAAGTTACGTAATTGTTTTAGGTCCGCTCGCTGAGCACATCATCCACTGCCGCTCAGCTTATAAAGCCCCCAGTGCAAGTATTTGGCTTAGAGGGTCGCTATGCTTCGGCTCTGTACTCGGCTGCAACAAAGAACAAGACTTTGGACATTGTTGAAAAGGAACTGATTCAGTTCCAGCAATCCATCAAGAGTGATCCTAAGCTGAAGGAGTTCATAATCAACCCTTCATTGAAGCGTAGTCTGAAAGTGGATGCTCTGAAGCATGTGTCTGGCAAGGTAGATACGTTCCTTATTTTTCTTTTAAAAGGTTTCACTACTTTTCATTGTATCAGATAATAACCTCAAAAATAGAGATTTTTCTTTTAAATTGAAATTATTAATTAAGTTCCTATTTAAAATTTGTAACTCATTTTAGATCAACCTGTCTGCAACAACTGGTAACCTCCTTGGTCTTCTGGCTGAGAATGGCCGGCTGGGCAAGGTCGAGAATGTTATCAATGCCTTCAAGACAATAATGGCTGCCCATCGTGGTGAGGTTACCTGTGAGGTTATCACAGCTAAGCCTCTTGACCAAGCCCAGAGGCAGAACTTGGAAACTGCACTTAAGGTATGTTAGAACTACCAACACCTTCTTCCGTCAACAAAATCATAAGCATTTGAATACATTGAATGTGATTTATAATTTTTCTTCTCCTTATAAAGTATGTACATGTTTGTTTATTGAAATTGTCCATATTGGTTTCTGGAACAAGTGCTACTCAACCTATCAAATCAAAAAAGACTCAAAAATATATCAAACTATTTTTGGCCCCTGATTTCATCCACATAAATATAAAACTACAATGTATCACTATAAAAAGTATCCTATGTCATTCCCTAAGGTACAAAGTATTCTCCATACTAAATATTATCAAGATGTTCAGCAGTTTAGCCTTGAATTGGGTGCAAACATAGACTTAATTTTGTTTCTATATAATATTAGTAAGAGTTGTCAATGGTATAAAAATAAATATCTTTTATAACTATATTAATAATCAAACCATCTTCTGTACAGAAATTCCTGAAGAGCACTGAAACTCTCCAGCTCACAGCCAAGGTTGACACTGCGCTGATGGGAGGCATGGTGGTCTTCATCGCAGACAAGTATGTGGACATGAGCGTAGCCAGCAAAGTCAAGAAATATACTGAGCTCATCAGTACCGCTGTCTAAACTGTGGTCGAACAATGTTGTAATTTATAGCAAAATATAAGTTAAATCAGTTATCATTAGAAGAGCTGTGTATTTATTTCTGGAAACTCATATGAATTGTTCCTTGAGCATGAATTAAAATAAAATGTACTGAGGTGGAATCTTTGTGTCAATTAAAGTTTTCCTCATCCTAAGCCTTTAGCTATTGGCTCAGTCACTAATACATTTTTTTAAAGGGATTCATCAGGGTCTCATAGGTAATCTCTTAATATTTTATGTCTGGCCACAAAGCTCTAAGACTTAGTATATAAACTGCAGATCTAGGATTTTTACTATGCTCAATATAATAGACCTACATCCTTAGTCTGTGGTGTAAACAGTGTCTTGGTAATCAGTTGTCGGCTCACTCCAGATAGATTAAGACAGCCCAACATCATTCATTTACTGATAAGATCAAGAGTTAGCAGTAGCCTAACCCTAGTCAAGTTTTTCTGTGTCACACACAACTAACCATAAACTAAGGGAAGTCTAAATGTGACAAAATTATTAATTAATTTGTTAAACTTTGATGTGGATGTGAAATACTATGTTTTATTAATTTATTTCACTGTATGTAGTTGACCAGTTTGTAAAATTGTTACAGAACAGTATTTTCAAGTTGAGGGAAAACTGTATGTTCCCAAGTTTCAATAGAGTTTCGTCCCAGCAGCTTTAGAATAAATATCATAATCCATAAAAGCAGGCCACTATTACAGATTTAGCCACATAATATATGCTTATGGCAACTGCGGTTGTGACTGGAAAACCATAGTCACTGGTCACTGGTAACCAAGAGAAAATTACTGGCTTCTTCTTTTTGAGTTAATGGTCATAACATAACTCGTATAATATTGGCAAAGAATGTAGCCTATGTTACCATATTGTTTATGGCTGCAGTATGTTCCACTATTGTGCAAGATGTACGGCAAGAAAAGCATGACAGCAAGTGGGGTATAATTTGGTTTGGGTCTCCAGTCGCATTGCTCAATAGGGATTACTGGCTTGTATGGTTTTTGGGCACTATATGCACCAATGTAAGAACTACAATGATTTATAAATGTCTACAGAAATTTATTAACACCTACTGCTGAGGCGATTTCCTTATCTAGAAAAGGGTGCAGCTCTGCACACACCATAGTGTTATCCCATACAGCTAACACCACATTTGTTTTCCCAAGTCGCAGCAACTTATGAAAAACACCACAGTTGTTTTTAGCAGTGACAATGTTACACGACACTCAAGGAGTTAATTTGTTGTTTATAGGCCCTAGTAAATACTAGCTGAGCACCACATTTTTATAAAAAAAAAAACAATCATTATTTTTCATAAACAACCATTAAATCGAAACGTAAAATTTAATGTGCTCTCTGCACTGCCAACTTAAATACTATTCACAATAATAAAGAATACTCTCACAGTACTTTTAACACTAACATTATACATCTCTGGAATCAACAAGAATAGTTTATTGAGATCATTGAACATTGAGATCTTTTAAATGAAAGGGAATGGTAAACTTTTTATTTAAATAATACTAATTTATCCATCCGTAGGTGCAGCTTCACCCTTGAGGAGCGCGTTTTCAGCTTCTAACTCTGCTATACGAGCTCTAGCTGCCTCTAATTCGTCATCACCTCCGTCTGTGCCCAAATGTTTGCGGACATATTCTAAGGCATCCTCAGGCTTGTCTGGCTCTTCATACAAGCTAACCAGAACTTTCGTTAGGGCATCCATCACTCCAGCCCTTTCCAGGTAGCGTCGAAATTCTTCTCGTTTTGAATCAATAGGCTGAAAATGTAAAGATTTAGCCAAAATAAGCAAGAAAGAAGTAATAACATAATCAGATAAAAGTGGCTGATGAAGTTTCGTTTCTGTTTAGTGATTGATTGATTTATATACCTTGTATGAAGACATTTTTTGATAGGCGGCTTAGATTATCAGTTGTTGCTATAAGATCTCTGAATTCAGGGGACGGAAGTCGATTTTTTTTCGGATAATACGAAATTGCTGCTATGTAGTAATTTTAGTTTGGTTTTCAAACAACAAACGCAAAACCATGCGACGCATCCATCAATGTTCAACGAATGACAAGCAGTATTGCTAACACTGATTTAAGAAAAATATCTATGCAGTCGTAAAAGAGGTGCTAAAATGACTTAATTTATGCGTCATAGGAGCGTAAGAACCCAATAATTATATTTTTTTTTTATTTTTCTGAGTGACGAGACAAGTTCACTCGATAGAATATGAAGAAAATAAATTTTGTAAATATGTAATTTGGGACCATAAAATACGCGTAATTTTTTGTGTCACTTCCAAGACTCTAACGATACCTCTCATACTAAAATCCATCAAGCCATTGAGCTACAGAGCGTGCCTTATATGTGTATAATTATACATACATACTCCCCAAAAACATAACCACCATTCTGGCGCAGTCGGGTAAAAAGAGCTAAATTCTGTAAAAAAAATCTATGGAACAGTTTATTATTTTTAGAACTGACAATGTTGAAAAAGAGCTAACTTTGGCTCTTTATTGGAATTGGCAACACTAATGAAAGTGTTGACTGTCGGCCAGGGCAGAATGACAGACAGAACTTGATTATTTTAGAGCAAAGATCTAATTAAAAAACTATTTTGACGTACCTAGGTATCTAAATTTTTTTTAGTTCTATTGTTTTTCGTACTTCAGTTCAAGAAAGCGAATGTCTGTCAACTCCAGGCTTGCCACATTAGGTGAGTTATCGCCATTTAGGCTACTCTGAGTGGTTAAACGGCGACCAAAAATCCAGGCATCAATATAGAAAAAAAAAAGATTGAGCGGCTTAGGGTACTTCAGGATTACCCCAATTGTATTAAATAATTTCTTGATAAGTAAGCTTATAACGAAACATAATATGCACGACCGGCGTTCTTTCATCATGTACTTTTCATACTGTTTGTTTTCTTTAAGGTATTGCATCCACTATTTGCAGGAGTGAGATAGAGATAGAGATGACTACGAGAAAACAATATTTCTACTATCCTGCTACCCAGACAATTTAAGCGACCCCTCCAAGTATCCATTTAATATAAAATTATCTGCAATACGGTCGAAATTGTACCAGAGAAAACCAATTGATGCGGCTGGGTCACCTACTTTCACCACCAGTTTTAGTAGAAGGCAATGAGTATTTTCCGACTGAAAGTGATGGTAAGCTTTATTTTATTACAGCAGGATTTATTATGTATAAATTATACTACCTACTAAGTACCAATATAAAATAATAATAAAATATTATTTTGTTTTCCGATGATGTTTTTTTTTATTGCATAATAGTCAAGCATTAGACCGCGGTCTCACCTGGTGGTAAGTTGCGACACGGTCGATGGTGGAGCATGCTTGCCTAGAAGATACCTATTCACTTTCGACTTGAACACTTTCAGATTATAGTTTTCGGGAAACATAGACGCTGGTAAGGTGTTCCATTCCTTCGTTGTTCGGATTATTAATGTGGATGCAAAATGCTTCGTGCGGATCGGAGAAATATCAACCTTGTACGCTTTTTTACGTGTCTTCGTTATTTAGACTAAATATAGGCTACTTAGCTCAAAATGTTAGGTGAATTAGGTCGTAAAAGAAAAGGCCATTTGGGCTACTGGTAGCCAAAATTGGGCGAATTGGGTTAGCTGATATCTGGCAACCCTGGTCAACACTCACTGTCAAGTGTCAATTATCTTGAATTCTTGAAATTACTAACTATCCTCTTTTTTAATTTCCACGTGTGTTTTTGGATCTTGTTCGTTGTTTTCTTTAATATCTGTAATAATCATTCTAAATAGAAACTCAAAAACTTATCAAAATGTCTGTAATGCACAGGATAAAGTGAGTTAGTAATTTATGATATCTTCAATCACTCTTTACAATACTAAAAACAATAATGTCAATGTTTCAGAAAGCCGACCACTCGGAAAGGTAAAAAGGCGCTTCAATCTAAGGAGCCGAAGCCTGTCGAAGGGCCTAAACAATGTCTCTTTATGCAGGGACGCAACCCTTCAGAGCGCACGCGAAGTCTCATGAAAGATATTTACGATTTAAAGAAACCAGACGCAGCGTATCTGACACGCAAGAACGATATTGTTCCTTTTGAAGATGCCTCTCTCATTGAAAAGTAAGTTGGTTTACTTTTGTCTCAATGAGTAGGTAAAAAGATTAGTAAGTCATACTTAAATGTGCTAATGTTTTTGTAATATCTATGTGTAGCATTGAGAATGCTTGGAAATATGGTATTAGGAGTTATACTGAGCCCCTTTTTTACTTTAGTTACAATATCATGTTGAACTTCATTAATTATTATATAATGTTATGTATCAATTTGAATTATTTGTAGTTATTGGGTAGTATTGCCACTTTAAAATCTTAATCACATAATACTGATTAACATTTAATTGTTTCTACTTCAGACTGTGCAGTAAAAAAGAAGCAGCAATGTTTGGTGTTGGTTCCCACAGCAAGAAACGACCTCACAACATAATACTCGGTCGCACATTCAATTATGGGATCCTGGACATGATAGAACTTGGAGCTGACAATTTTAAAGCAATGTCGGAGTTTCACAACATGAAGGTGCTGCCTGGCATGAAACCCTCTCTGTTGTTTAATGGACCAGCTTGGGACCTGAACCAGGATTTGAAGAGACTGAAGTCATTGTTTACAGATTTCTTTCATAGAGAAAAGGTTTGTAATAAGTCTTTACACTGGTAATGTATCTAAAATCTGTAAATGTTGCTCATTAGCTACTATGGTTAAATTATCAATTATTTAATTTCAGGTTGAAACCATCAGATTGCAAGGATTGGAACATGTGCTCAGCTTCACAGCAACTGACGATGGAGCCATATTCCTCCGATCATACAGAATAATGCTCAAAAAAAGTGGGCAGCGTACACCGAGGGTTGAGCTGGAAGAAATAGGTTAGAGAAATCATATTTTCGAAAAGATGCGCTTCATCAACAACCTGGCAGGAGTAGTAAAACTCCTAAATTGAACTAGGAATTAAGTCTTCTGAAGACATAAGTAGAGTTGTTACCTGAAATATGTTGCAGACTTCTTTTAGTTGTAGGCTGGTAGACCTCTCCTGTTAGGTCCGCCTAGGGAACTAACACACCTTTCCTATCCATCAAGCAGTAGTGTACAAACATTACTGTGTTCTCTTGGCTTATCTTTTAGGACATTTTCTCCCTGACAAATATTATTACAGGAAATACATATTATGTTGTTGATATTGATGATAGATTATTTTAATTTATTGTAAATCAACTTATTTTTTCAGGTCCCTCAATAGACTTCAAACTGAGGAGAGCTAAGCTAGCGTCAGATGACCTATACAAAGAGTCCTGCAGGGTTCCCAGGGAATTGAAAACAATCAAAAAGAAGAATATTTCAAGAGATGCTTTTGGCTCTAAACTTGGTCGCATCCACATTGGCAAGCAACAAATAGACCGCCTGCAGACTCGCAAGATGAAGGGATTGAAGAAAACACCAGAAGAAAGAAAGAAGATGCTTCGTCAAAAGAAAATTGCTAAGAAAACAGGGAAAGTAGGAAATGTGGTAGCAGAATAAAGACAATATGTATCAGTAAAGTTTTGTATTTTATTTCTATCATTATTTGTACAGGTATAGGGGTAGCATTTGATTATACCGTCGCACCTAACAGTGTAAACCTGTGGTGGTGGTAAGTCAGTAACAGTGACCTAATGAGGCAGATTTTCTGCTTGAGCTTTAACCCACCTTATTGGGTTTCTTGAATGTTCGAAAATAGCGCCCGCCCTACAGTCGGAGAGACGGGCTTTGAATATAGTGGTAGGTAGATGCTGCAATACATGTAGAGAAAAACAATGCGAACATTGTAAACGAATCACTTTTTCTTTAGTAAAACTGTTCTAATATCATAAGTAAGAGGTAAATAGGTACCGCATTTGTGGTTGTGAATCAGCACAATAAAATATAGTAATCATAGGTGACATACATATGGTGCCTTTAACAATTTCGGATTGTGCAATTTATTGAAACACATTGGCTTTATTTTTTTTCCAAACACTTTCCATAATTTTTCTTGGTCATCAGCTGGTGTACTTTTGGGGCGTTTGTTTCACAAAGCAATGGCACAGGTAATGGTCAAAATGTATGAATAAAAGAATGAATGAAATTAATGAATTTTGCTCCATACATTTTGACTAAGTATTACCAAAAATCACAATAACAGTTAGGTACCTACTGGATAGTACTACCTACTAGTAAGATAACGAATTATATTCATATCTGGGAAAGATATGAATATACCACTGTCCTCGAAAATCCAGGATCAAACAATCAGCCTTTACTAGAATTTCATTAGTTGTCTTCTTTAGTTGCCGGAACGAATTGTTTCAAACACGGAAGGCTTAATGGAATGGAAACCTTTGTCCTTTTGCTTCCTTTGTTACAAAGCACCATTAAAATGACCATCAACGTAGGCTGTATTATCCTTCACTATCGAGATCAAGCTGAGACCTTAGAGACCACTTCCTAGGGAAATATTTACAATTACGCGGCCAGGGGCAGATCCAGTAACTTGATGATAGGGCTAAGGTCATTCTTTAGAGAATGTCAAATTATGGCCTGGAAAAGTAGTTAAATGTTTGACATCTTCTGCCGCCGGCTGTACGTATGCCTACGCGCAAAAGATTACGTAGAATAGTATTCTATTTTTATTATATTAAATTGTTATTAGATTTAAAGTTTGAACAAATTCAGCCACTTTCGTCGCCGACTGTACCTACGAGAAGTATATACCTACCATCGAATACAGAAAGAACTTACCTACCTACCTAGTTACTAATAGGTATAATACATAAATTGATTATCTACTTACCAGTTGCATAAAATATCAACTTACTTTTACTTATTAAAATGGCATTGATCAGTACGGAGTTGTTGCACCGTCACTGAAACAAGTTTAGGTCTTTGAACTTCTGAACTTCCGGTCCTTAAAAGTAAGTGTTACCGATTAAAAGTGCAATCGATGGTCTGTATCTAGAACTACACACTGAATTGTAAGAGGCAGAATTGCCCGTAGAGCTAGCTAAGTTTATTTTGATGGGAAAATATTCAATGCAGACTTAGGTCTTAACTATAACATTAATAACTATCTACTAATTGTTTATTAGTAAAGCGCAAGCCATACCGCCAGCGAAGCTAACTTGTACATTTGCAACCATGCGGGCTAAGCCAAGCTATGAGACCTATAATACAGTTAAAAGAAAAAGACTTATAAAAAGAAGACGTAGGTACACGCGCTGCCAGTTGACAAAGCTGAATAGGTACCAAAGAGATCAGGAAAACGAACGTAAGCTTAGTCAAGCGTGGACAAGCTAAGTTAGCTTCGCTCGCGGTGTGGCCTGCGCTTAAAATTGAACAACTTAATATAAGATGACAAGCGGTTTCATAAAAGGAAATGCATCTATTGTATGAACGTATTTAATTCAGGTAATAATATTAAATAACTATAGTATTGTAAGTAAATTATTATATACTTTTTCGAATATAACAAATTGCATCGGAATCGGTTCAGCTGATTTCGAACTAAGATGCTAAGAGGCAGATAAGGCTTCAAACTTATAAAACTGCACCTCTTTTGCGTAGGAGCTTAATTTTTTTTAATTGAATGAGTGACGAGACGATTTAGTCGTTTACCTGATGATAAGCGCTACGCCTGCCCATAACCTACCTAGTGCCAGCCAGAACTTTGCATTTCATAATCTTGCGCGGCACTACACTGCGTACTACGCTCACTGTAACGTTTGCACACTACTGCTCAAATATAAGTGGTGCACTAGGTAGGTAGACCTACCCATGAGGGCAATTTAAGTAGGCGTTGACAGAAAGAGGTAAAATATTTTGTATAGATAAACCTAAAGATAAGCCTGCCTAACATAAAACGGTGAATACCAAATCACAGTAATTTACAATTAGCCTCAGTTTTTTTCCTCATCTAGGTATAGGCAGGTACTATGTATACAAACGTTTCGTTTCCTCTTATCTCACTGGGAAACGCATAATCATAGAGGTATCCATACCAGGAGAAAACTAACTTTTAGCTTAGCCCGATGGAAAAACCGTTGCTTGTCTAAATATAAACGTTGTACTGTACTGTAGGTACCTATATGATAAGTATTAATACACTGGCTAACCCGCGACTTCGTTCGCGCGGTACATATATATTATTTTTATTCTTAACTTTCTGTTTTGTTGTCATTTTCTTATCTTGTTTTTCGATGTGTCCGTGTTTGTTGTTGTGTCCAGTCTGTATAAAAGTTTTCTGTTTCTTTCAATCTTTCTTTTAATCCCTGAAATTTAGGCTGAAATCCGTTGAGCCGCTTTGGAGCGTATTTGACACAACATTTCAGACAGACAGACAAACATTCTAAATACGATCATTCATGATTTGACAATGGATAAATAAGTTAAGTTTTCACTTAAATTTTGGCATTTATTCTGAAATCCTAGACAGATAGCTACTTTAATTTTAATTGGTATGTATTGTATACTCGTAGATGATATGATGCAGGGGCGATAGTCGATACGTGCACTGTCTGCGTAGGCGGCGCTTCTTAGCTTAGCACTTATGTATGTTATTGAGCTTCGTTCTTAGTTAGGTATGTACATACGTGTCTATAGGTATATGTTTTTGTAAACTAAGTGACTGTCAACCTAATTTATGATCAATATGCTTGTTGACTGAATTAAGTATTCAGATAGGTACTTAATTACGACAAAAATAATAAAATATAACTAGGCGGCCCGCGAGTATCTAATAAAGTTCATCAAGGTACAAATACAAAGCTGCACGCTCGGTGACAGTGGTATATTTTAGATTTTGGTTTAGAAAATGCTCTTTAACAGATAGGTTCACCAATGTTCTATATTATATTAAACAACATTCGTTGAAATTTTGAGTGGCTACGGTAACCCACGGTAACTGGTATTACGATACCGTCGGCCTAAATATTGTTGGAGCTCTGACCCCGCAAACTCAGATTTATAATGATACTAGGTCTACAGCGTAAAAAAAAAAAAACTAGGTGCTTAAATATCATAAAAATGATATACCCATTACTAAGATAGTAAAATTGCGTCCCGATGGACGCTATGACAATATTATCCACCTAGGACACCTAGGTACATGATTGATAAATCCGTACTTACCTGATAGATATGTAAAGTAGGTATGCATCATAAATGAACATGCTTAGCCCTTATTTTTCCATAATTCTAGTAAGTCTGCGGTTTCATTTACCCTAATAAAATGACAAAATGTATGAAAATATGTTCGTTTATCGTACTTATATCGTTAACGTTTGACGTCACGATGTGACGAATACAATGAAAAATCCCCGGAGCTTGAATTATGGAAAGTAGGCAAAGGTATTATCATTGGAAGGATCACAGGTACGAGTAGATATCATGTGAGTGTGGTAAAATTGTATTAAACGCAAAGTTACGAGTAATGAAATATAAACTTATATTATAAATCGCAAAATGGATAATTAAACCAACTTTTTATTATTTTTAGGGTTCCGTACCCAAAGGGTAAAACGGGACCCTATTATTAAGACTCCGCTGTCTGTCGGTCTGTCCGTAGGTATGTCACCAGGCTGTATCTCATGAACCGTGATACTAATTAGACAGTTAACATTATCACTGATGATGTATATTTCTATTGTCGTTATAACAAGAATTACTAAAAAACAGAATAAAATAAATATTTTAGGGGGCTCCCATACAAAAAACGTGATTGCTCGTTTTTGCTCGATATTGATAACGGCTACAGGTTACAGATGCTTAAAATATTCACAGAATATTTAGTTATCCTCACTTTAAAAATAAATATCTAAATAAATTAAAATAATTTTGCCGTTTTTATAGATAATGATACGAAACGAGTCGAACTCGCACTTGGTCGGTTTATTATTATTTATTTTACTAAGTAACGAGACGAGAGACGAGCAAGTCGTTCACCTCATGGTAAGCGCCACACCTGCACATAACAGCTATAGTGCCACCCAGAACGTACCATTACAAAATCGTGTGCGGGCACTACACTGTGCGCGTCACCCTGAGACAATGATTTTAAAGTCTCATATGGCCAGTAAATTCACTGGTCTTTCAACTAACTTGAGTAGGATCCCTTCATCAGCATGCAAAACATCGTACAGGCTGTACTCTGGTATATGTCTAGTTAATGTATAATATTTACTCAAGAAGTACTGATTTAAAACAGGTAGGTACCTAAGTAAGTATGTATGCACTTTAAAATTTTTGATTTCCAGTTTTTCGTCCCATTTCATTGGGTCCAGCGGACGGGCCCGGGCATTAGAACGAAACACTGAACGAGCCGTTTTATTCAAAACTATTATACATAGCAGCGGCCGCGATTTCACCCGTATAATTCCAGTTTTCATGCAAGAGCTCTACGTAAAACAAAAGTAACAACCAATGCCAAATCGTGAATTCATACAAAAATCCCATAGGAAAAACCACTTGTTTACACTTTTCCAAAAATTTTCGGGCAAGTTTTCTAATTTTTCTTTCCATACAAACTTTGTCATGAAAATCACGACCATAACAAAAAAAACAGCCAAATCGGTAGAGCCGTTTTCAGGATGATCTTTAGATTTTAGAGAAGAAGAAGATAGAAGTAAAAACACTCTTTTTTGATACACAAGGAACCTAGATACAAGCTTCTGGCTAGCGCATGACCACAGACCTGTGGTCTAAGATGGTAAAGACACTAAGCCTAGAATGGGCTAATAAAGCATAATCATCATTAACCCATAACGTCCCACTGCTGGGCACGGGTCTCTCCTCACTTTCGTGAGGAGGGTTAGGCCATATTCCACCACGGGGGCTATTACGGGGGTTAGTCCGGATTGGTGGATAACATACCTACCTCCGAAATAATTCTCGGGTAGGTATGTGGGTTTCCTCACGATGTTTTCCTTCACCGAAAAGCGAGTGATCATTACGTACATATGTTTTACAGAAACACATTGGTACGTGCCCGCACTGGGATTTGAACTCACAACCTTCTGATTAGAAGGCGTACGTTCTCCCACTAGGCTACCACCGCTTAAAGCATAATAATTATGTTTAAACTTTTTTTGTTAACTAAACTATTTTACACAAATTAATGTCCTATATAATTACCCTAGAGAACTATATACTTATTCTTAAAAAAATAGTTTTTATATAATTATAATAAGTACCTACATAGTTAAATCTGTTTTAGAACGATTCTTAACATGTATTTCATTGCTCATGGCTAGCTGCCCCCATGTATATGCATGTATATCTAAATATTATCAATAGTCTTTTCTTTAACAACATTCCAGATTAAATAAAATATTTATTTTATTAAAAATCTTTATACTCAATATGGTAGAGAAGGTAAGGTGGGTACATTAGCGTTGTTTAATCAACATAAATATTTCATTAGAATTGTGTAAATGGCGAGGTGTGATTATGTGCTAGAAAAATATTTGCCAAGCAATTTACGAGCCTTCGAATCCCCGTTGTGCCTTCTGAATTTATACTTAATGTGTTTTGATATTACAGGTTTCTATGATTAATGTCCATCATTTATTTACAAGTATCATAATTCAAGGCTATGATACGTTTAAATTCCATACAATAATAATTGAACTTCTAAACACCTACCTACCTATCATGCTTCAAATCTCTGTTTTCTATAGGTAGCTGTACTTAGAGTTTTTTAGGTAAGTAGGTATAGCTAACTACCTATATATTGATTCTGTGGATTTATAAATACATCAAGGAAACCCGCTGTTTTGCATTTGAATGTAAATTCCAGATGGAGGCATTAGTGTATCTGGTCACCATTAGTTAGTTAATTACAGAGTATTTAATTGACATCCTTCTTATACTATGCAGTTGATCAAGGCACAATGAATGAGACGTTTCAAATTTATAACAACGTATGCAGTTATCGTATGCATTGCAAGAATGTTTTCAATATGTTGACCCGATTAATTAATTAATTATACGTTATGACTCTGCTTCTTCGTAAACACTTGGTACTGACTGCATTTTATAAACACTACTTGGTCCCTGCGGGTCCTCCTGCGTAGTTAATAATGATGATTAACCATACCAACTATCAACTACCAACTATCCATTATATCATAAATCATATCCTATGTGTTAACACTTTGATTGCTGAGCCGTTTTGCTTGTCTAGCCACGGGTGCGGCTCTGCACGCTACATAGTGTTTTCCCATACAACAAACACAACAGTTGTGTTTTGCCGTACTCGCGGCAAGTTGTGAAAAACACGACAGCTGTATTCTCAGCAGTCAAAGTGTTAATAAAGTTGTATCCATATACCTCATCAAAATCCATTCAGCCGTTACAGAGTCAAGTCAATACATATAGATACATACTTACAAAATAATATAATACTACCAAATACATATTATTCTAAATGTATACTTACATAAATACCACACAGTTTTGCATTTACAATCAAGTTCATCATCATCATCGTCAATCCATATCCAACCACTGCTGAGCATGGGTCTCCCTTCACTATCTTGGGCAAGATTAGGACCCGGTCCAGATTTGTAGATCACATAATGTACCTTCGAAATAATTCTCAGCCATGTGGGTTTCTTTACGATGTTTTCCTTTACCGAAAAGCGAGCGATAATTACATTTATATGTTTTCTATGGAACACATTGGTACTTGCTACAATGTTGATTAGCTTTTATTTATTACCTGTCTCATTGAGTCGTAGGTATACATAATTTTATATTTTTAATTGGCGTCTAATCAAAGAATACCAACACTAAGATAAATTACTCCATCCAGAGTTATGGTATGTTGACCTGTCAAGAAAATAAACAGGTACTAAGGAACGTAAAAAATTCAGCTTATTTTTCAAAGATTTGCTGTATTTCAAAGGTATTCAATATTTATATAAGTTAACATAAACTACACAGCTAGTTTATGTGGATAATTTTATACTTTCAGTAGATACATAATTACCTAAAATATTTCCACAAAAACGACCTCTGTAGCTTAGTGGGTGATGAACCGAATGCGCAGCGCGTGGTTGCGGGTTCGATCTTACCTCTTACCCCCCTATATATCTTACCCATAAAATAACGAAAGAAGGTACAAGTAGAAGTACTTACCTACAAGATTACAAGAATTAAAATAATATAGCTGGCTCTGTACCAACTAACCAGATTTATACGCATAGTTAGCTAATATACTTATATTAATCCGATAAATCAATTTAAAAGTATTTCTATTTACATAAATTAGCATGACGTCGTCCATCATACTATACCGCAGATCTTACAACCATTCTATACCCAGGGTAGTTATACATTGCTACAATATGTATATAAACCACAGTGAGATAAATACCTACAAAAAACATCAATAATAATTAGCTACGCCCGCGGCTTCACCCTCGTGGACAACGATGAAAAGTAGAATAGAATAGAATAGAAAACTCTTTATTGTACACCAGAAACAAAATTAAACACAGTACAGAAAAATTACAATAGGTAAACAAGGGTAGTACAATGGGAGGTCTTATCGCTGAAAGCGATTTCTTCCAGACAACCTTTGGATGGACAGTAAAAAACATTATCGGGCTTTTCCAGGACCATTGGCATATTCGTATGTAGCTATTATCAAAACCCGTTTAGCCCATTGGAAATAACAAACTTTTATAAGTTTGCATACTATAAACTTACTTTACACACATACTCCCTACCCAAAGATTGCCTGGAAGAGAATGCTGTTTAGCAATAAGGCCGACCATTGTATCTTTACTTATGCTATTATTTTGTATAAGCTTGGATGTCTTGAAGGGCGATAAAGAGTTGTTATGTTGTACTTTTGCATCTATCATGGTTGTCTGGAAGAGATCGCTCTGAGCGATAAGACCGCCGATTGTGACAGTAATTGTTAAACTTGTTTTGTTCTAGTTTTCAAGATTTCTTGTTCTGCGGTGTTTCAATAAAGAGTTTATCTATATATCTATCTATAGTGGTAATTCTGATAATCTTACAGCTTGTCCACGTGGCTCCCAGATTAATTAATACCAGTAGGTAAAGCTTTAAGTAAGCACAATTGCGTATGGAACATTAATTAGCACGAATGCTGTTGCTCCTATACTGTGCTGTAACTTTGGTCGGCACAACGAAATAATTACGGACCCACGCATGCACCCTAACAAAGATGATTTACCATATAATATATCCTTATCTATGTTTATCTATTTTATACTGTATTTATTAGTCTATTATAACGTTATATATTTAGTTGTATTATAATAAAATACTCTAACACTAAATATCTTTTAAATATATTTTTCTCTGCTCTCTCGTTTTGCCACACCACCACCATTTCAGTTACACCTCCAGGATGACTGGTAGAAAATGCTGCTTAGCATTAAGTACTCCTTGTACTCCATTTGTGTGCTAAAGAATAAATAAATAAATAAATTATGAGTATTGGAGATTCAAGGTAGTCGATGACTTCTTATTGTGTAGTATAAATAACAGGTCAACCAACCAAAGGTCTTATATGAGCTTTATGCTGCCTTTAGTTATATTTAGAATCGAAAGTAATTTTGTATTGATCTTCAGCCCCGTGGCGGATTTATCAAAGTGTTTTCCTTACCGATCCGGTTACGCGGGTTACCATCTCATCATGCCTTTAATCCTTACATTATAACAGCGAAAATAACTCTGCCTGTCTCTCTATCTGTTTGCTCCGGTTCACGGATAAACGGCAAAACGAATCGTAACAAAATTTGGTATACTTATTTGGATATAGTTTCAACCCTGTGGAAATACATGCTTTTTATCACGATAAGCTGTATTACGTGCGTAAAAGTTGCGGGCAAAAGTTAGTAGAATATATGAATGCGAAAAAATTAAAGGAATAAGAAATATACATAACAAACTTAAAATTATTAAGCCACAGAGTAATAAAATAAATACTACTACAAACGATAAACAATATAGGACTGTAAGCCAATAAGGGCTTATTGATACCAACGTGGAAAGCAGTGGCTAAGCCTTATTCTCAGCACTGTCCAGACACTAGAGCACTGCGCAGTTATTAAAAAAAATACAATGTCAAAATTCCGCTATTGAATGACACAGAACAAGTCAAGAAGACAAGGACCCATAAATTCCTAAAATGGATGCTTAGAGGACTTTGTTTTCGGCCGTTCAACACCTTTAAACAAAATAATAGGTACATTATTATTCAGGTATCAATGTCTGATTCAATACTACCTACTATACTACGCGAAGCTTCGCGACTTGCATAATATTAAAAACAAAAACTATATAGATACAGGTCAATATAGCTCAATGATACAGGTAGATTTCGTTCCTATAGAATAGAACCTACGAGTGGTTAAAAGCTTCTAAAAGTTTCCTGGCCAGCCAAAGTAAATATTAAAAAGTGTGCTTCTTAATTTAGGGGAAAATACTATTTTTTTGCGAAATAGTAAGACACCTCTATTTTATAAATAAGGTTAGCAAAATAATGTTATATTACGGTGATAGGAAATTAGGGACGGACCAAAATAAAGGTACCTTAGCAAATAAATTAGTTTCGCCGCAAAGTTTCAGTCATCCGCTGAAACCTTGACAGCTAACAATACATTTTAAATCATCAATATTGTTTGAATAATACTGTAATTTGGTACCCATGGATATATTAGATCGTGATCAGTTGGTCACGTTAGCAAAGGCGACAAAGACGACGGGGCGCGCGAGTACCTATCGGCGGGCGGTCGCGGTGTGGTCCAGCCGCAGTCGGTACCGTGGTGTTACCGTACCCTTGACCGGATGCCGGTCGCTCAGTCAGCGCGCGGCTCTCTGCTTGTACCCTCGCGTCGACCGCACCAACATAAAGCCTCCGCCTCCGCGAACCGCGGCAGTCCTGGACGGTGCTTCGATAGAACGGGCGACAATGCCCAAACTACTCACCGCTATATTCCAGCATTATGTTATGTGATGAAATCATGAAATAAACGACTCTCAGTGACTGTGAAAGACTATCCGACATGAAGTCGAAGAGCCACCAGTCGGAGCCGCAGCCGGAGCTGCAGGAGCTCCTGCAGAAGCCCGGCAGCCTCCCGCAGATCACGGACAGAAGCAAACATGCGACAAGTACGTCCGATTTCTCGTAGCTTTCGGTCACCGATCATCTTTTCAGTAGAAGAGTGACGTCTCAATAGCGTTCGTTCCGGTGAATGGACGTACATAGTAAATCACGCATAACAATTAGTCATTTTCCAACAAAAATTTAAATTATCAGCCCAGATGCAGATTAGTGTGAAAAAAGACGTTTTACGTTATGTACGTCTCATATGTCGATCATTGTTTGTTTGTCGCAGAAACTTCAGTGTTTTTATTCTGTCAAACTGTGTGATGAACGTTCGTTATTTGTTAGTTCCATCAATCGTCGCTACTTTCAGGGTTCAAAAATATATTTACCGCAGAAAGTTCAAAACAAGTCCATCCAAATAAAAGCAAAGCAAAAGCTAAGGAATGCAGTACATACCGCGGGATACGAGATAGGCGGGCTATAGTGAGTGGCGATGTTCTGGGCTGGTTTTAGTAAACAATATTAAAACTGAAACCTGTTCACGGTTATAAATGAAACGAGACATTGTTTAAATAACCACGAAATTAGCCACGACACCTATCTATTTCGTTGTCATTGAGTTTTTGTTTCATTGGTCATTGATAATATCCGTGTTGAAGTATTAGTTGGATTGCGATTGCGACACTTTCAAAAATCAGACGGTAAGTAGGCATTAACTATACTTATGCATAGAAGTGCAGAGCTAAAACAGAAAAAGTTTAATTATAAGTACATTAATGTACAGAAACATATAATTATAATTAAGACTTATAGTATGTACAAGAGTTAAAAGGTCAAGGTAGGGTCACTGTTTTAACCCTGTCTAATGAACGACGAGTATTTTAAAATAATGGCCACGATGTTTCTATTATAGTAATCAGTAGGTACAACCAAATCAAATTCCTCAAACTAGGAGTGGGACCTGTTCTAAAAGTGTATTAATAAAAGTATTTAATTTATTGCTGCAAATAATATTAATTTAATATGGGTAGTAAAACTGGCTAGTTTTACTCTACGACTTGGCTCACTATGGAAATATTTTGGATAATGAGGCTCTACGGGCTTGATAGTGTCTACCAGAACAAAAAAGAAATAATGCGACACGATCTCGTTCCGGTAGTTACTTGTGTTACTCATATGCTGGTATTGACTTGGTGATTTAAGAACCACCTGCCTTTAATAGAATATCATGTCATCAATTAATGTAGGTACCTACCTACTCTTATGGGATGCCCCTTGATATGAAATTTTTAAAGGTTTGTTTTCCTTATTGTACTTTCTACTTTAAACACCTATCTCTATGCTGCCTTAAAATAATCTGATGTACAATAGTAATAACTGTAGAATAGATAGTGAGTGTAAATATTTACTTATTAACTTTAGTCCTCATTATTCATAAGTTCAATGCCTAAAGCTTTCCAGTTTGGCATGTTGTCATAATATTTACTTTGAACTTTTAGCAAAGAGAAAGCTTGCCTACTTTAGAATTGCCGAATCACGGTAAGTACACAAAGTCTTGCAAAAATAGACCAGTTTTCTGATTCATTTTAAGTAGAACTACGCCTAATAGGTAAACACATGTCCCTCAACTGGTCTGTGGAACTGAAGTCACAAATCAAGCAAAACTGTGGAAAATTGCCGCAAAATCTGTCGATGTAAACATAACCTACTGATTGCTCAGTTACTTAATTTATTGGTTATTTAACAACGCAATATGAAATATGTATCTATCAATTTCAATTTAAACTCAATTTTGTAACCGAGATGGACTCTACTCAAATATGTATTGTATAAAATAAAATCACACCCTACCCAAAATAAAAGCGCGGAGAAAAAAATAAAACATAAAACAACAATTTACAACAAACTTTCCCAAGAAAGTAAGTTATTCTGTAGCTTTAGACTTGCCTACTCGTAGACGCGATACTAACTTTTAAAATTCTACGTTTTGAATCGATGAGTACGTTACGTAGGCATTTATGCAGAAGGACATAACAATAATAACAATGTCAGTCTACTAGTTCACAATGCTGCTTTCAAAAGCGTTTTCAAAAGAAATGACACAATCCATTATCCTTGTGAGGTTACTGAGCTAAGTTAAAAGTTATATTGTTTTTAAACAAATAACCCGTATTTTGTCGGTAGAGGGAGAAGCTTGCGTCATTAAAGAATTGTAGTCCAAAAATATTGCCGTGGTGTATCCAAAAATGCTATATTAATAATGGACCAATGAAGTATTTGACAAATCATATTCACTAAATAATATGTACTAAGAGAGATAATATTATGTATTATACTGTATGAGACTTTAGAGCCGATGTCTCAGTGTAACGAGCGCAGTGCAGTGCCGTGCAGGATTATGCAATGCAGGATTCTGGGTGGTGCTGTGACTGTTATGGGCAGGCGTAGCGCTTACCATCAGGTGAACGACTTGTTCATCTCGTCATTCAGTAAAATAAAATTACTAAAAACATACATACCCATTTAGTGGATTACTAATTGCCTCAGTGAAAAAATCTATTGATTGCTCGTGGCTCTCTCTATAGCTTGATTTTACTGTAGATATACGATATTATATTATCGTATTTTTTCCAACTCGGAGTAGACTAATTATGTACCTAGACGTTTAAATCACATAATAAAACTTGTAAATTTTCAAACTCAATACGTTTTCTTCATTACAATAATATAATTGGTTTCAGTTTGTTTACTAAGAACATATAGCGTCGTATTATCCAAGGGAAAAAAATAACGAAATATTCGTTTATTACGGTCTACCTATTAGACTTTGATTAACAGGTGAATACATTAACATACCAAAAAATCCCGAGTGGACAATACTGGTACAAACAATTTTTTTTATTAGCTTAGGCTAAACTTAGAAGAAGAAGACGTTATTACATTCCCACAAGTAGAAACTTGTGGGAATGTAATAACGTCTTCTTCTAATCCAAACAAAAAAAAATTATCTCCAGTTTAGTCATAGAATACCCGTGTGTTTAGTGACAAAATACCTAATGACAAAATCAAGGCAGGTATTCGTACAAAAAGCTCTGGAAAACTGAATAGCGACATGAGGCGCATTCTAATAACTTTGCATGGACCACACCTAGGTCCAATTGTTTTTTACAATTCCCAGGGTCTATATACCTACTGCTTGACATTTCTGTTTACATACTGGCTATGGTACCGGCTTCTTACATAGATGGATAGATGAACTCTTTATTGAAACACCAAAAGACACAGAAAACTTATAACGTGATATACTTAACTTTAATTTTCTTAGTAGCTTGACTCTAACTAACATGCTAGATTATGGAATCTAGCATGTTAGTTTCTTTCTTCTTTCTTTTCAAATACGCCCTGTATGGACAGGGCGTATTTGAAAAGAAAGCGCTCTACATAGATTTGAAGAAAGCATTCCAATATTGCCTCGTTCCTACAATTTAAATCAATTACCTATGCATTGCGCGTAGTATTTTAGTATCTACGCCCACATATTGGCAAAAAAGAACTGGTCAATGGACAGTACCCCATTTTGTGAAAATCTCGGCACTTTGTGACTTTTAGCGTTCTTGTTTTCAGAGCTCCGTAGCCAAAAGGCAAAGCGCTTTCAAAAACGACCCTTGTTTTGTTTTTAGGGTTCCGTACCTCAAAAGGAAAAAAGGAACCCTTATAGGATCACTTTGTTGTCTGTTTGTCTGTCAAGACTCTTTTTTACAGGACCGCGTAGAGGAATTAAGTTGAAATTTACATCAAATACTCGGGTCTACGGTATCTTTCAGCTGTGAAATTAAAAAAAAACTTGTTAATCAATGAGGTCAAAAAATATTATATATACATATTTCGCGCATTTCGGTTTTTTCCGAAAATTATTTTTTTCCGGTTATTTAATATCACTTTAATTTTATTCTAGCTTTGCGTAGACGAAGTTTTATAACTTTTATGTAGATATGTCATTAAAACTAGCCGGAACTTATTTAAAATCGGACGTCTAGTGTAAATACCACGTAAATACTAAATATTGAAATTTAACATCCCGGACAAAGAAACAACTATGTGGTGACCTCCGAGCTAATATTTACTCTTGAATGTTGGCACTTGCAAGGAGTTTCGTGATTCGTGAATGACCAAAGGCTAAGCGCGATTTGCTAAGTACAACAATACACATTCGTGGGAAATAAAATGAACCTTCAACACGAAACTTCCAATCTCTTCGTTCGAGCAATATGTAGACTGAACTACGTTCAAATACAATTCATTAAGTGGCTGGGCACCGATTAATCTCATCAGGTGACGAATTTCACTAAAATGGCCGATTTACTACAAAATATAAAAATCGGCCCTGCACGGACATTCTTTTAGGATAAAGATACGGATTTTTAAATGCAGGCCGAGGATGAGTTCGCACTAAATTTACCCGTTATTTTATGCTCTATCAATTTGTGGAAATTGAAAAAAACATATGAACGAAGACATACCTAAAACAAAGGAAAGCCAAGAGCTTTCCTTAATATTCCATCACTTACTATCTCTTTTCTTTATTATTTTATTGGAGTTCGCAAACTATACCAAATATCTATAATTTATTTTTAATATTTATATGAAAAATATATTATGTATTCTTATAAATATAGCCGTTACAAACCGTTTTTTGTAAGTTCCGGCTAAAGCAGGTGAATGGCCATTACCCATAAAACCACTTAGTAAGCCGATACATATACAGACAGCTTTATATCTAGATTTAAATAAAACATAAGCAGTCGTTGTGAATTTTGCAATGATTGCCTGCTCACCTCGGAAGTGAATTTCCATTTCCACTTACAATCCAAAATGTCGACGCCAACACAAGATTTGTGTGTGTCTAGGTAAATAAAACATTTAGCCTAATAATTATATTTCAAACATATTTGTCAGTTTTATTTAAATTCAGCATATGAAACACGCTTTTATAATCCTATTAATATTATAAATATGAAAGTTTGTATGTTCGGATGTTTGTTACTCATCACGCAAAAACGACTTAAATCTGGATGAAATTTGACACAAAATTTGAAATCTGACACAAATTGTTTATTACCCGAATTAACACATAGGATGTGCTTTCATAGGACATGCCTTTATCCCGTAAAAAATAGCAGTTTCTGTGGGACAATACTCAACGCGGGCGAAACCACGGGGCGCAGATAGTAATATAATTATAATCCATCGGAAAGTAGATATACCTACCAAAAAACGTTAATGCTTAAGTTACTAATTTATTCCAGAACAGGTATATATATCTAATATTTCTCGATTATTCTAACATTTTCTCATTGTATATTTTTTAAATGATTGGGGTTTAATATCCTTTGATTAAGGAGAATCAAAAGTAAAGTAGCAATCCGCGAAGTGTTTAAACAGCAACCTAGCATCAGTGTTACTTTAGCAGTGATAGAGTCGATCGCAAAGTGTACTAATTATATTATATATGCTATGTCTATTACTGGAAAGTCGATTCATTGCTCCGTTGCTACATTTAAGAAGGACACACCAACAAGCACACTTTAGCATTATAATAAAAGTAGCGTAGAAGACGCAGGTCTCTCTCGAATAAAAAACAAGTTATTCAGGAAGTAAAGTATATATAATTAGAAAAGAACTTAGTTTGGCAAAAATAAAACAACGACTAAAAAACTACGTGAAAAAGAGGCCTTTTTTGTTTTTCTTCGTTTTTCTATTTTCAAAAATAAAGTATTGCAAACTAAAAAGGTTTTCTTAACCAAAAAAGGTTTGTTATACTAAAGAGGTTCGTGTCGCTTACAAGTAGGTTCAAAATAAAAGATAGTATTTATCGAGGCGCCATCGCCAGTGTCATGCTTGACACTATCATCTATGATCATACAATACCCTCTTCAATAATATTATAGGTGTAGGTAATAGTAATTTACATTGAAATTATTGTTAACATCACTTTATTAGTATTTTTATTGCTGTTTGTTGCAAAACAGTAGCGTATTGTACGTAGACTACGTAGATATGATTCACAAGCCCAATGTTGTATGTAAGTTCTATTCTATGTTATAATGGCTTTAATAACTTGTCGATATTGAAACATCAACAACAAACTGACGAGCTTCATCGTAATAGTGGGTTGATAGTGGTTAATTGTATCGATTAGTGCGTGCGTGCTGATACTAAACTTATAATTAAACATGTTGCTTGACAAGACGGACAAGCCGGTAAGTGGTGAATTATTGCTCATAACTTTATTGAACTAGCTTGTACCTTTGTTGTTAGTCCATTTTTCTGGTGCTCCACACCAAGTGCTCCTAAAGACTAGACTTATAGCCTGTATTTAAGGCTTGTCTCGTTTTTAGACTGCCAAAAATTCTTTAGACCTTGATCCTAATTCTTTTCAAGATTGCTCTCGAAAGAGGTATCCTTATAAGATATGTTGACAAACGTCGGATTAACTGATGGAGGTCTAAAAAGGTTCAATTAACTTAACACCCCTATAATAAATAAATAATACTTAACAAAGTAATAATAACAATTAAAAAAAATAATAAAAGTAATCTCAGACCCATATCATATACCTTCTATACTACTACCATACATATCGTAATAAATTTAAAACTAATTGATGTATTAAAATTCTAAACCTTTGTTCATCTTAAAACAAAACTTACGTATTTTTATAGATTCTATAGAATTTTGCATCTAATCAAGGATTTTTAATCGTTCTGTAGTCGAGAAGGATGCCATCACTATGAAAATAAGAGATAAGTATTAATCAGGAATGCCATGCCTAATTTGAATAGTAAATAATAATGATACCGACCCGGATTCCAACAGCTCTAGTCACAAAAGATTAAATTTTGAAATAGTGCTAAGTTTAAAAAAAAACTAGAGGATTTTTAACTAAACTTTGAACCTTTTGCTGTTCTATTCCGTCAGCTCAGCTCTAACAAGATTTAAGAGCGTTAATAGGGACAAATGGCCGTTTTTTGGAAGAACCAATGAATAATATAGGTATTTATCGACTAAGTATCTTATCCCAGAAATCCTGAAAATATCAGAATCTACGTGCACGGAAGTGTGCTAAGTCATATCCAGTGGAAGTATTAGTCTATCAAAGTTTTCCATTTTATTCTGAAGCACACAACTTTCTGTTTTCATGTACGTTAGCTGGAAATATGCATAGTATCGATATTGGATAAAAGGTTAACTACAAATAAAACGTAACTTTCGCAGTCTAAGCGTCACTCAAAGGTACATTATTCAAAAGTATAATAGTTGAATAGAGTTGTTACTTTTTAAGAAGGGGGACTGAACATCTCTATATATCTTGTTTATGAGTGAATGAACAGGTTCCAAATGTGGCGCAAACATCTGCGTATGCGCATGTACGAGCTACACGCTCCAATATTGAGCAATCTGCGTCTTAGAATTGGCGTCACGCACGTGACATTGAATTTACGCAGATTTAGGTAACAGGTAAGTATAGATAATATATGTCAAGTTCCAGTTAGTCAGTAGTCTGGTCTAGTCGCAGCCAACGTCACGATTCAGTAAAGTGGATGCTTTACTCGTATAATACTCACACTTCCTGAGAGTTTGGAAAGAACACCAAATTAGACGTTTTTTGGGTTTGTATCAATTGTCCACATTTGTGCACGTTAAGGAATCATCATCATCCACCCATATCGTCCCACTGCTGAGCACGGGTCTCCACTCATTTTCGTAAGAAGGATTAGGCCGTAATCCACTACGGGGCCCGGTCCGGATTGGTGGATAAAGAATACATAATGGGCAATATTTCATGAATATTGCACATGAACACAGACGATACACAAGTTTGAATAAAAAAAAATCAATAGCAATGACGTCACGTTTTCCATTTTCCGCCGAAGCTCTAGATGATTTTCACACTAAGATTTATAATGAACTGTCATAAACGATTGACGAATACCTACACTAGTGGCACAAATAAATTCTTATAGTTTAGAACCAAACCCAATTTAACACGTATAGTGTAGACGCTGCTGAGTTGTATATAATTAGTTATGGCTATCAGTGCCAAAGGCAATGAAACTTGGTCTTATTCCCACAATAGTTGCATATTATTATATTCAGTGTTTCTTTATAAATTACTATGTAATAAAATAGAATAGTTTAAGCTTTTGCTTAGAGAGAACTAATATTATTATTATAATTTATTTATTAATTATTGTAATCCTCTTGGCTAAATAACATTTAACATTAAAACATGATTATGCTAATGAAAATTTGTAATTAAAATAAATTATGAGCCATTTTCTATAAAATGAATTAATTATCACATTATTTAAGAATATTGAGATAACATGATTTTATGATATAAGTATTTACGTTACGGTGGCAAAAATTATAAAAGCGTATGCTAATTAAGTCATTAGCAAGACAGAAACCGGCTCACTACGAGAACATATGATTCTAATGTTATTCAGAAAATAAATATACTTAATACGAATACATATTACGTGTCTTATGCAAGCGCCTGTAACGTTTTGCAGCGAAACTTATGTTTACCTGCAATACATTTTTTAGCATATTTTAAACAAGTAGGCTATTCTATATCATCTATTTATATATAAAATTATGTCTCAATGTGTGATCGCCATTTAGAATTTAGTTATTTCTTTACCTTTCGAATTGCAACTGATAAAGTAAATGGCTTATCAACTGCATATCTTTAGTTAACTTAAATTTAATATTTTGACGAACGTAGATCATAATAGTATTTAATTTATTGAACAAAGAATATACATTTCCTTTTAATAACCAAGTTACAACTGCATCACAGATAAATCTTGTGGATACCTAACCTACTACAGATAAACAGAATAAAGGCTTCAAAAAATATGTTTTTTATACAAATTTAGTATCTCAAAGAAACAGCTAATTTAGAATCAGCCACTTTATTATAGCAAAGTGAATAAAATAACCATAAACAGTAGCCACGACAACCGGCAATTTCCTACCGATATGCCAAAAACACAAAAACAATTCGGCTGAGCAGATATTACTAATTTGAATTAAGAAATAGATTGTGAAGCGCTTCTTTACAAGGAATAATTAGAATGACGTTGATGTCTTTTGTATGAAACATAATTAGACAAGAGACTCGCGCGTTCATAGTTACACACCTGAGTATTGTCTCCGCAAGAAGAGAAATCTAGTGCATATTTTAAACATTGAGTTAAATATCAATAAAAACTGCATTGTTTGTACTGCTGGAGCTAAGGCTGTACTCCTGCAAAATTTTGATTCGACATTAACGTGGCGTCTCCTACTATTGTGTTTTTATTGAGATAGATAACTTAGAAAACGTCAGTAAAAATGAAGACAAGGGCATACTAATTAGTAATTACAACGGTGATTAACCAAGGCTAAACCGAAATTCAATTAAGTACGGTCAGTAATAATTACATTGGTCACAATGAGATAGGTATTGACCTAGGACTCGATAGTTCATTGTTAAAGCTATTATAAAACCACACTGACTTCACCTCATTCCTTTCTATTTAGATAAAATTCTTTTTGAGGTGTAGTATGAAGTTCTATGTATTAGTACAGAGTAGGTAAGATCAGCGAAGTACTAATTATAATTTTATTTCATTCCATAACAAATCTATCGATATTAAAATTTCTGTTTTTAATTTTGGCTTTGTTTTTAAAAACTCAATCAATTATTTACTCTTCAATTACCGTATCACCTAATTTATTTTTCTAACATTACCCTTAAATCTTGGTTTTCCCTATTTAATAAAATACATTTTTATTAGTTTTAGCTCATTTAAACACTTAAGCAATTCACTTTCCATTCCCTCACATGAAACATCATAATATTAATTTAATTTGTACATACCACATTCAGATAGGTATGTTATCCATCAATCCGGATCGGACCCCAATAGTGGGTTAAGCCCTAAAGCTTTTCACAAAAATGAGCGGAGAACCGTGCTCAGCAGTGGGACGACATGTGTTGATAATGGCGATGATGATACCACATTCACATGAGTTACCGTAGTAGGGGCTGCCTCTGCACGTGAGGCGAAACATTGGAATGCGGTCACTCTCCATATTAAACGTATTCATTTACAATTTTGGACGAGAAAAATAAAACACTATTTTTAAACTTAAATGTACCTATTAAAGCCTGTTATTTATCCGTGATTTTACATTTGACATATCAAATTTACCGCACTTTCGCACTCCGTAATAAGTTATTAGTTACCCGTAACACACCAAAACGCACAAAAATGCACTTTTCTTTGTTCCTACCACTAGTATATTTCATTTGGATACGAACGTCGCGCTCCTCTCCACGGCTGACTCTCGATCGGCTAACCGGAGGTTGAAAGTCATTCTGCATAATCTGATCCCTGATCCAAAAGTAGTGACATCTTCTGTATTGCTTCCACACAGCGAGTCCCAACAGAACACAAATGACCACCAGTAAAATGCTGATACTCGACATGCGCATCTTCAGCTCCTCGACGTGGGCATTGTGGTACCCACGGAGTTTTTGTTGACGAATACCGTCGCTTTTTCCATGTTTGACATCCATTATATAATGTATTCATTATGTTTATTTATATTTTTTTTTATTTTTTTAGTGGTGTTTATTTCTGTAGATGCACTTCCGACCAACATATTACTATATTTTTGATCCTTTCCATCCAAAGGTTGTCTGGGAGAGATTGCTGTTGTTTAACAATAAAACCACCCATTGTACCTTTAGTTGTGTTATCTATTTGGTATCCCGTGCGTTTTGATTGCATTTCCATACTTTAACTCATTTCTTTAAGCCGTGAGTTTTCCTTTGATATTAAAATGAAATAAGTAAATTCGTTAAGTGTTTTTATAGGTTTTATAACAAACTAGATATTAAGATAAAGCTAGCTTCTTTACGAAAGATAAACGGCTGTTGTTGATAGATATAGGTATAGAGTATACCTATTGGCAAAATTTCAATCGATGATGTCGTAAGTATACAAAGTGACTCACGTAATCTGACGAAAATTTTACAGGTAGTTATTTGCAGTTAGTCAGCAAGACTCGTTAGTTCAGCGGTCAGAACGCCCACTTAAAAGATTTGCGTGTGGTGGTCGGGGGTTCAAATCCCTCACGGGTCAAACTTTTTTTTTATATGTTTAACGCAAAATATATTCCTTGCTACAAGTTTTGTACTTACAAGCATAGAAAATAATCGAACAATTTTTTTAAGTACAATTTTTTTTTTGGCCGAGTAGATAATACATTTTATCATAAGTCATTATGATAGCAAAAAAATCTGTCTTGCTATTTAAATTCTGCAGGAGGATAAATAAGTAAGAGTAAAATATTCGATTATTATAACCAGTGAAGGTACAAAGAAATCAAGGCCCCAATGAAAGAGAGGAAGGGGAGGTTAAGGGGTGGGGGAACATGGGTTCTTCATGTGACATTGTTATAGTCATAAAATAACTTTTTAACTGAAACGAAGGCGCTAATTGAGTTTTTTAAATTACGTGTACTAAAGTCATAACTAACTATGTCATGGCTTTAAGTCTGTTATTCTTTTTGAGTTACTTAAGTCGGTTTTAATTACTATATTTTGTTGAATGAACATCTTTTGAGATGCAATCCAGTGAATACATTTAACTTAAATTATTTCATATGTAACAATTAACGATTTTTTGCATAAGAAATAAATAAAATATGCACAAATAGTTTTTTTTTTGGGATTTAATTTTAATTAAGTTTTCGTAGTAAGTATACCGTAACTAGGTGCTAATTTCAAGATTCGTACTAATTAATTTCACATAGGTACGCTCGCCGCAGTGATGGTTAGTCATAAGTTCACTGTTTTCTTTCAGATCTTAGGCTCAGATAGGAATCATTCCTATCAGTGGTTTTTAGGGTTCCGTACCTCAGAAGGAAAAAGTGACCCTTATAGGATCACTTTGTTGTCCTTGTTTGTCTGTCGAATCACTAGTTTCAGGAACGCGTGGAATTTCACAAGGGAATCAAACATATAGAGTACTTCCAATTGATCTGAACCATAAAATTTGGCGAGAAGTAATGTCTTGTTAACTGTTAAATGAAACTACGTTTTTGATGACAAAAAAAAGCTAATTTACAAACATATTTTTTGCGGTTGGTGCAATAATCGTGTCTAGGGATTGAACGGCAAAGAAAAGTTTATCCTTTAACCTAGTTTGTCTTTTAGTTAGAGCAATAATGTTATATGCTTTCTTAAGGTCTACAAGTTTGTACGGAACCCGAGGTGCGCGAGTCCAACTCGCACTTGACCGGTTTTATTTATCAGTGATTTTGTAAGTCATCTTTTATGTGTTTAGTTTGAAGCGGGCACATTATGTGTACGATATCTGCAATGAGTCATTAAGACTCGTTAGTTCAGCGGTCAGAACGCCCACTTAAAATACTTGCGTGTGGTGGTCGGGGGTTCAAATCCCTCACGGGTCATACTATTGTTTTTCTATTTTGTTCAAGTCCTACTTCTTAGCAGTTTTTTGATATAAGTAAATCAACGGTAAAAAGGAGAAGAAAGGTAAAGACTTTTGTCCTGTAATGGAAGAAACTGAACTGAATACAATATTTCTTTGTGATAATATTTACTTAGTCTTTGCTATTCGCATAAAATATTACGTTATAAATATTTTTAGTAAAAGTAGATAAGTAGGTACTCGTAAAGGATGGTCACAAATATACAATTGTAAAAACGAATAGATATTTTTTTCCTGATAAGTACCTACACCCAAGTGCGATTTATCCGCCAAATTCCTTGAGTACACTCTTTCGGTATAATATTTTATCGATGAAATTGTGAGTCATATTTGACTTTTACTGTTTGAAGCGGGCACATTATGTGCGTGGTATCTGCAGTGAAACAACAAGACTCGTTAGTTCAGCGGTCAGAACGCCCACTTAAAAGATTTGCGTGTGGTGGTCGGGGGTTCAAATCCCTCACGAGTCATTCAATAGTTTTTGTTGAAGATGAAAAATTATTTCTTAGCAGTTTTACGACGTAAGTAAATAAACGTTAAGAGGGGAGAAAGGTAGAGACTTTTGTCCTGTGGTGGAAGAAAACTGAATACAATATTCTTCATAATTATATTTAACTAGCTGTGCCCTGCCACGCTTCGCTGTGGCACATTCGCACATTCACTGATATGTCACTGATGAAAAAAATAGATAAAAATAATCCTTGATGCGGATTATATATCATGCTAAAATTTCAGCTCGATCGGTGCAGAACTTTTTGAGTTTTTGAAGCGTACACAAACCAACATAACATTTATATATATATAATTTTAGTGTTTGCTATCCGTATAAAAGATTGCGTAATAATTATTTTTAGGAAATGTAGATGAATAAATCACATACATAACACACAATAGCAATTTTATAACACAAATAAATAAACAGTACAAGGGCAAGAAAAATTACGCTCTTGCCCTGCACCATTCTGATTTGTGACGTTAACTGTTTGAATTGGGCGCATTAAGTCGTGCTAGACGAGTTAAGTAGTAAGTTAACGATATTCTTTAGTTCAGGAGTCAGAGCGCCATTCCCATGCTTGAAGTGTCATTTTACCTCAGCGTAGCGGGACTAATATTTGTTACGCGTTAGGTATTAAAGTGTTTTTTTTATTTTTTTACTCATTGTTATCAACAGTCTACAAACCCATAATAAAGATCTACCTAATACAATGCAAGAATTCTTTATTGAACACCATAAAGCTTCAGTAGACACAGTACAGTAAACATTTAATAAACAAGTGGTACAATGGCCGGTCTTATCGCTTAAAACCATTTCTAGTACTATATTCTTCTTTCTTTCTTTTTTAGTACTATATATATTCTGTGGTAAGCTCTGAGCCTTTAGATATTCCATTTTTGAAATAAATGTCTACAAAAACTTATATTTTTTTAATGAATTTGAATTTTTAAAGAAAGTTTTATTTAATTTATTTTCTCGCAATCGAAATGAAAAGTAGAATATTTAACGCGGGAATAAAACGATTCATCATAGCTATTCGATTCTATTGTCTCCCTCGGTGCCACTCGGGAGGCAAAACATGGATTTTAGACGTAATGACTCTTAAACCACATAATAGTTTGACGGATTTGAACGCTGTACAATGTAGATGGTTCAAATCCTTCAAACACTTATTTATTTTATACTAAGTGTATGAAGTGTATCTCTTATGAAAGTTTTTTATAATTCTGCTTAGTCTAATTTTAATAGCAATTCACACGCATGTCAACACTAAAATCACTAGGAGGCAATGGTAAAGTGCCTTTGCATATTTTAATAGCAAGATTTTTTTTTGTTGCTATTGGAGTATTGTAGGCGTTATTTGATTTGACAGCGTTTGTTTTTGAATAATTTGATTTTTTGCTAAGCGTAAAATTGGAGGAATACTTTTAAGTACCAATTAAACATTAATCTGTGAAGAATAACATGCCTCTTGACCGAATTAATAAATAAGATTTTAGTTAACAACCAAGAAATGTGACCCAGATAATTTAACCGGAGAACTTATTACGTTTTTAAAACGTTTTTAATTTGAGCAAATTTTAAGTTGTATGCAAGTTCCATATTCTGCAGGCGTGTTTATTTTAGAATTTATTCCAGTGAGTGCCGTAAAATTTACTTTTATTTCATTTTAGTGGACTTCATGCTATCAAAAAAGTTGACGGCCTGTCTGATGGTTAACTTTTGACACCGCCTGCAATGCTCATAATTATTCTAGTATCATATTACCTACTGTAATTTATTCAAGTAAAGTCTGGCTTTATCTCCTTGCTTCTGTGAAGGTGTTAATGTAGGTATAAAATGTTCATAGGTGCGTTGCGATTTATATCTGTCAGGCACTTACAAATTTGTTTTTTCTTGTCTAACGACACAAATTCAGTGAGTGTTGTTACAAATTTAGATCATTTTATATTCATGAGGGTTCTTTTAATTGTTTACATATCATACAGCTATTTTTATTGTAACTGTTATTGATAACAGTAATAACATGATCTGAATTTGTTCCTAACTTCCTGGTATTATAATATAAATATTTAGCGTAAAAAAAACAACAGAAAAGCATAGGTTACATAGTAATAGTTTAGTCGAAACTGTACTGCACGATGTGGTCTCCTATGATTAGAGAAACAACGTATGATAGCATTGATAGCCATACCTAGAACTTACTAATAGCAAGTTATATAAATAAATAAATAGATAAAAATAGATTAAATAGAAAAACGTATTTTCTAATAAATATGTTATTATTTCGTACACCTTAATAATAATTAACTGAATACACTCTAAAAATAAATTATACCACCACATTTGGACCTCCGAATAAATACTATTTAGATCTGTAATGAGAAGTCAGTGAATAGGGACGTCTGTAACCATAACTTGGTCTGACAGTAACCACTGACTCCTCTACTTCGTCCACTTCAGTCACTACCACAAGTCCTGAAACTGCTTCTACCATTGAGTTCAAAATATCGGATAGGGTGTATGCTCCTAGATTTTTTAGCAAATTTATTTTGAATCCGATCACAACATCTATGATATATCTGAAGACTTGAACGGCTATTTCTTCAATGATTTCTCTGAGCTGAGTTTTTATCAGCGACAGCACTGACTCCAATTGGCGATCCTGCGCTGGCACCATGGCAGTGATTAGATCTTCCATGTCTTCATAATTTCTCCCTCTTGCAGGATCGGCTGAACATATGTCGGTACTTAGTAGAACTGCCAAAAAAATCGCTGCTCTAGACATCTGAAAGGATCAGACCAGTAAGTTTTTATGTAAATGGCAAGCTAATTAGACCACGTTGATTATTTCACTTTGTTTAACGATGGTTAGATAAGAAATTTAGTGGTAGACAATTAAGCTTAGACTTGTTTTAAGATTAATAGCAGTGTGATTGCACAGTAGATAAAGAAATCTATTTACTGCAATATAGTTTACAAATAGTTAAATATTATTTTAAGGTTCTTGTGGGTATTAAAGCAAATTTTAAATAAAATTCAATATGTCGCAGTTATTTTAATATATTAGGGTGATGTAAGTTTTACTCATAAAGTATGCGTTGACAGTTAATGAGGAACGGGCTCGAGCTTGTATCAAATAGTACGCGAATAATGAATATGTATATCAGTTATTTGGGTCCGTTTTCTTAAGGCTTATTAGCCAATATACTTAAGTATGTAAAATAAATACGTATATATATATATATATACTTATACCTACGTCAATCTGCAATTATATAGATTACAAATTTTCCAAGTTTTTACTTTGAGGATATATGGATTATTATTCTGTCCTAAAGGTCACTTTGTATTTTAATTTATAATATATTATAAAATAAAACACAAACTGACCTACCTCAACTAGAAAAAGGTTAAATTTTTTTCGTTTTCCTTCTCGCTCAAACTTCTATCGAAGGCTTTTTTGAAGGTAAAGTGTGCCTGCGAAACTGTTGGCTAAAGGATACGTTACACTATAGGTACATGTAGATATTTTATATGGTAGGAAGGGTAGATATTTATATATATATTTGCTTGAAACACTGTAAGATCTGCAAATAGATAGGGACACCATGCCAAACGCCTGCTCCGTTCTGGTCGAAACTAAACATGTCTGCACACTTGCAAATAATATATAAATGACATTGGCGAGTTAAGCCCACAATAAGGAAACTTCTGTTAATATTTGTCACGCAAAAGAATTTGTTTTTACAATGTCTAGCTAGAAGGTTGCTATTTTTGCACAATGACTTACATTTGAAAAAGGTTCCTCTCTTTCACCACTGGCACTGGTTCTTTTTACAATGTAAATATAGAGATAAATGACAACACAAAGGTCACGGTAGAGGTTTAAAAAGGCTGTCTCATTAGGAAAGTACCTATTTTGAACGAATTTATAAATACTTAAAACAGAAAGTATTAAGTAATTATTATCAATTATCTAATTTCAAATGATGAATCTACCTTTAGTGAGTAATACACCATCGCCCGCATTCCGCTCCCTTGCTTACGGTTACGTCGCACTGGCCGGTATCACCACAGACAGAATGCCTGGTAGTATAATGAAGACGCGTCGCTCGGGATACATTCTGAAGGTAACTTACAAATTACTCGTCAAAAAGTTAATGTAAAAGGGAGAATGAACTACATGAATTGAGAAAGACATCTAGAAAAGAGAAAACAGTTATAACAAATAATTTTCTCGTGTATATTATATCTGATGGTCGTCGCAGCGCACGCTAAAACACTCATAGATTTTATTCTGACTTATCAAGAAAAATCTTCGCAACTCTACCTATTGACATCTATAGCTTAAAAAAACTCAGGGAACTCAAAGTAAAATGTCATTATTATCGGCATCAGATTTTTTTCCCAAAAATTTAATAAATATACTTAAATTGCTTTTAAATAGTGTAATTTTAAACAGGCACGTTCTTTATGCATGCTTGCGCTCATAAAACTGGAAATTAGTCTATTTAGCCATAGAATAAATATTTGTAAATTGTTAGTATTCTACGTGTAGATTGATACTACTGCATCTGCTTGAAATTAGCATTTGTGTTTGTGCTACTTATGCAGTAGCATGTGTGTTCCAGCCTTCAAACTAACGCTTGCATGATTAAACTCAATGAAAGGAATAATAATCTACATCTGAAACTATCAGTATAACAAATGTCATGAAACAAATTTGGAGCTACGTACTAGGTTTGTAATGTGAATTCAGCTTAACTTTTGGGCAAATCTTTGACTTAAGCAAGGGTATTAATTACTACTATAATACCTATCTAGTTCGTTGATAGAGGGACCTGCCGAATTAATGCGATTTTTTTAACTACCTACGCTTATTTACTTTAACGAAATAATTGTAAATATATTAATTTTGAGCTTTGAGAATTTGAAAAATACCCGTGATACATCCAAAATCCAATTTCTTATTCCAATGCGAAATACTTGTATGCAGTATAAAACGAATTCCGTCTAAAGGGAGCATATACTTACCTATAGTATGGTATATTTAAAATTTTTACTTGATCGATCGAAGTTTTGTGTTTTTTTACTGAGTAAAGTTATAAAAAAATAATTAGGCGTCATGAATACTTTTTTTTTGACTAAGTGACGAGTGAGCAAGTCTTTCACCTGATGGTAAGCGCTACGTCTGCCCATAACAGTGCATACATACTCGTACCTATATCCTCATCCCTAACTAAGACTCCCTGTATCTAGGGAATTGCATACCTACAGATATTCATTTTATTAAACCAATAGAAAATAGCAAAATCCTGTGTATTAGATTATTCCTGTATTTAAACTAACTACACTCGATAGTTATTAAATTGGTATGTTTTTATCTCCAAACACCCCTTTCATAAGGTGCCATCTGCAAAAAATCAAACCTCTCGTTTCAATTGGTAGATTATTGTAAAAACCAGGATGCAGATACCTCTGTTCTGGCAGGCCTTAAACATTATCCCAGGCGAATGATTAGCATGTGCGTGGCAATGAGCTCGGTCGCAACTCGCAGCGCTCGCGCCGCTCGGCGCTCGGCGCTCCGGCCGCGCCGCCGCGCGCCGCAGTCGGACCTGCGAGCGCGTAGAGCCGGCGCCTACGCCGCGTCCCTTCTACGATCGTAACGTGAAAACTCAATAAATATATCGACGCTGCTCAAATCTAAGAACTCGCCACGTAGAGTTTCAGTGTGCCGAACCTACATCTTACAGCGTGGGAATTTAATTACTTATTCAGACTTTTATTTTTATTTTTATTCTAATCTATGTTCTAAAATAAATATTGAATAGTGCTGGTTCACATTAATGGGAGAGGTTAATACAGTTACATTTCCCGACATAATGAGAAAGTGCTTCAAGATGGGTCTTTTCAAGAGTGAGTTTTATTTTTAATATTATGCGCCAACATTTTAAGGCTATGTTTTATTCAGTTCTACTTTCAGGGCTTTTTGTATCATATAAATTCAAGTACTAAAATCTTGCAACTTAGCTCAAACAAATTATTTAGATAGGTCAGTATTTAATTATTCATAATCTTAAGAAACTATTTTTTACTATTTATATTTGACTGAATAACGAAACGAGCAGGAATATTTGTTTTTGTGCATTTTTGATTCTCAATATAATTTACTGATATACAATTTAAATTAGGATAAAGATATTAACAGGGAATGTTACATGTACAAGTTTACCAAATTTTCATTGTACGTATTATATTTTTTAAAATTTTAATTGTGATTTATGGTAATCTTGATACTCATGTTTGCCAATCTATTTTAAGAACGCTCATTTCAATTATTATTCAAAAACAATTGTTTCTTTACTCACCTAGTAGCTATGTCACCCGGTGGCTGTGTGTTGCTTAGAAACAAAACCATAACAATAGACCAGTCTAGCTAGAGCTCTCAGCATAATATAGTCTCTACTTGTTATGCACGCAAAATGTAAAGGTAGCTGTTGTTAGATTTTTTTTTTAATTTTTGGGTAACTTGGAACCGTTGTCGGGGTGATGACCGCAGTGCTGTCCCGCCCAAGATTTAACAACCAACGTTCTATTGCATTTGCTAAGAGCAGGCGTGGGACTCATCATGAAATGTAATACCTAGTTGTAATTATAAAAAATCTTTACCGTCGCTGCCAATTTAGTTATGAAGAAAAAAAAATACACTGGACAGTGTCCACATCTAGCGATGTATTGTTCAATAATACTTTGATGTATGCTGTCAATACTTCTGTATAGTAATTGTCTTAGCAAATCCAGTTACTAACACTATCTTCTTCAGAGCGACTCACGGCGACACTAGAATATTGGTTCGAAGATAAGGCACGCTTGTCTTGTCTAGTGACACTTACGTAGCTTAATGTGCTTCATGCACCCATCAAAACTCATAAGTCTTGAAGGAAAAAACATCGTTAAAAGGATACATAGTTAGTCTCTTTACATTTTTGTACCTAGGCAATCTACATTTCGGTTTCGAAACTGTCTGGTTTCATTTGACAGCCTAATGCAGTACTGACATCCTTATAATATAATTAACTAACGAACTAGCATAGATGACTGGACTCACCTGGGTCAAAAATATTAATTCTCTCAACAGCCACCAAATCGCAACATCGCGAAACAATAAGGTCAGAAATCAATCGCCTCCAAATTCAACGAATTCATACTTAACTTGCCGACATTTAACTTTTGCAGGTAAACATGCGCAATATTTCTTACACAAGGTTATAGGGCATTGAAATTTCAATCTATTCGGTTGAGTGGCCACGCTGATCACAACAGTAGTTGCAATCAGAACCTGGCATGCATCAGCGCAGACCTACAATGCATCCTACTAGCACGACCATTGTCGAACTTACATTTTGAAATACCTAGTAGTAGTGAATAGTTAAAGCTTGCGAAGCATGTTATTTTTATTTATTCTACTTTCGATCCAAACATAAAAACAGAGCTCCTAAAACACGCACATTTGCTCGTATTTCCATCTATCCTCAAACGATTGCGGTCTCGTGAAGGCGTTTGTGTTTGTACGTGCTCTCATGTTAATTTACCTAATTCATAATTATAACCTTTTTCGTAAATAAACTTATTAAAAAGTGTCAAACAGTAATTTTTCAGGGCGGAAACGCTAATTGTCTTTGTCTGTGTTGCAAACATTTTACTAATTCAATGTATGCATATTATGCAAATAGTCCTTGTGATTACAAAAATGTTGAATAGTTTCAAATATCTTTAGAACTGGCACATTTTGTAGTTGTTCCTAATATATAGTTTTCTTAAAATAGAACTGCTCTGTACTCATACTTTTTGACTGATACAGCGGTATGAGTATACTTGAGTAGTACTTACTTTACACTACTATATACTTACCGTATATACTTTGTTGAGTTGATACTTGATCTATGCAAGAACTAGCAAGATATTTATTAAAACTAGAAAAGATTTCTCTTTTGGGAGAATTAATTAAAATTTTAGTTTTGTAATTATTTTATTTAAAATCTTAAGTTATATGCGTACCTAGCCATCCTTGTATTTTTGTGGTTAGGTAGGTACTTTAGAAAATTTGTGACGTCTGAGACGATCTTTCAAAGAACAGTCATTATCTATCCAGATAGGTGCTTAGGCTAATTCAAGCATGGTATAAAATTAAAATAAAACGTTTTATTGTTCTGAGTTGCTAAATATAAACGTTTATTACGTGTTCAAGATATAAATTAATTGAGTTTAATTGTTACAAAGCATTATGTTTATGAGCATTATTCTCTATCTATGCCTTCATAAATCACACTTTTTGCATACCAAACTGGCATTATAAGTTTGTTAAACGGGGAAATCCTAAAATGAGACCTCGCGTTGTACCGATTTTTTAACGTTTTGAGTTGAGTTGAGTTTAATCTACTAGTACAAGGTTCAAAATTAAACAAAGCAATGTTTTTAATGGACTAATTACACAAATGTTTAGTCTTACTTCGAAATTTTTAACAGCATATTTGTCGCCTACTTCTCAACAATCCTCCGACCGATTAGACTAATGCAACGCTCTTACGATTTTTTTATTATTACGGATCATCCAACATGATTTGGAGTGCTTGCTCTGTTAATTAGGATGTAAGATGTACACAGACCAAACATGGAGATTATAAATTTTAACTTTTACTGATGGGAGCATCTGTCTGTGTTGTGGATTCAAGACCCGTATACGTCTCACATGTAATTTATCCGGTTGATGATATAGATAGGTACTTAAATGTAGTGTTTGAGTAAAGAGATACGCAGACCTTATCTTATAATGATCTGTCTCCTCATAAAGTACAGTAATTGTTAGTGGTTTCAAAGTTTTGTTAGAGTTGCAATCACTTTACTATTCGAGTAAACGACAAAATTGCGAAAATGTATTTAAGTAATTAGGCTAGTAAATAGTAAGTACCAATATATGTTCTAATTAAAAAAATAGAACAAGGACTTCGCACTGATATCAATACCAACGAAGCAATTGTCTCTGGAGTGTGTAATTGAAACGCTTACTATTCTAGAACAATTTGCGGTACATAACCCTGTAAATATTGACATAGCTATTATCATACAGAGCAGATAAAGGGCTCTAAAATAAATCTCCAAATTCGTGACAGCAGCCTAATGGTTCCAAATAAGGAGTGGTCGAGACATCTTACATGTGTGCCCATATCATCATCGTCGTCATCAACCTATATCATCCCACTGCTGGGCACGGGTCTCCCCTCACTTTCGTGAGAAGGGTTAGGCCATAATCCACCACTTGGGGTCCGAATTGGTGGATAGCATTACTACCTCCGAAATAATTCTCGGGTAAGTTTTTGGGTTTTCTCACGACGTTTTCCTTCACCGAAAGCGAGTGATAATTACGTACATATGTTTATACACAAACACATTGTTACGGGTCCGCACTGGGATTTGAACTTACGTCCTTCTTCTTGGAAGGCGTACGTTCTCTCACTAGGCTGGTAGCCTAGTAAGAGAACGTCCCATATAACCCTGCCGATATCACGAAGGGTCGGCTAAATATATTATTATTATTAGTATTATTTATCAGCCTAGTTCGTCCCACAGCTGCGAAAAGGCACCCTTCCCTCCTTCAATGACTTCTGGTCTATTGCTACTACTAGCAAATCCTTCTTATACGATTCCAGATTGTCACGCCACCCCGCCGCGGTCGACCACGTTGTCGTTTTGCTCCGGCTGGAACCCAATCGGTTGTGATTTTGGCCCACAGCTGGTCTAGCACACGACAAACATTTCAGCTGTGCCGCTTTGTGGGTTACGTCCGCGATTTGGGTTTTTGAGCGCAAAGAGATAATAATAGTCGGTATCTTGATTTGACACGGCCTTCGAATGATAATTTTATACCTACTAGTATATATTTACCGGTCGTCCCGATTCCACGCTTCCTTTTTGCAGAACCATTTTTCAAAAGCAGTAACTGTGTCTAATTTTCTTTTAAATGTTAGTTATATTCTACTCTTGGTAGAGTTAAATAGGTACGTCATATTAGATACTCTTTAAGGCTATGTCAAGGATGTTAAGAAGTGTCGTTGCATGCAGTTTCATGGAATGAGATCTTGGAGTCGGTTGTGATAATAAATATGGGAAGGTGCTATTTTATATACCTAATCAAAGATATCCAACGAAAGACCAAATTATACCTGACATGGAAAAACCTATGAAGCTATTAGGACTCCAATACTAATTGTTTGTAATAACAGCTATCAGATATCAAATTTTATATTGAACATTTTATTTAATTGCCTATAACATTTTAATTATTTAGATATTGGTATACACCATTTTATCAATTAGACTGACTTTATTACTCTCAGGTCCTTATTGTATATATAATAGTCTGACCGCTAGATTCTGTCTGTCAGCCATTTTAGTTTTTGCCATTCGATACTTTAGCAGTTGATAGGCAATCGTAACTGGTGAAATAAATTGAATTGAATTAAAATACAATTCTGCATTTACGACTACGACTACTTACGACTACTACTTACGACTTTAGAATTTTAATATATTATTAGGCGCACCTCACAAGGCACGTTAGTAGATACAAAACTGCAATACATGTAAAAGAAAATGGAAGTAAGAAAGTGAAATAAAAACAACCTTAGTTTCGTTTCATCGAAGTTCAAGGCACGTAGATGTCTGAGCAAGACACGTCAATGGCAACCAGAGAGAAACCGGTTGCGGCCGCAGGTCCAGAGTGGCCACTGTGGCCAGAGTGGTCAGACGACGGAAGTGGCTCACTTCCGCGCCATACTTCCGAAGACGTGTTTATGAGTCAAGGTCAGGTTCAGACTTAATCAAAACGATTGGACGAAGGTGCAATGCTTAAATACCCTTTTTAGATGCGGATAATTACCACTAGCATTAGGGGTACATTGATTATTGGCTGTGTTATTGGTTGCGTTTGGGACTATTTATCTATAGTGGTTTATGATCTATAATAGCATCAAAGTTGCGCCTACCATAGAAGACTTAATTGCACTAGATTGTAGTTCCTACCTATTTAGTAGTGTGGCAAATGAATGTTGACACTGTGTCATTATCTTCTGATAGTAATAGGTAATAAACAGTCAAACTATCATTGATCCACTAACGATAACCTACATTTGGTTTTTGATTTGGTGGCAAGACAATTATTTCTGTAATATATTACGGCTTGGAACTAAATTTACTTGATAGAAGTATATTGTAGCGGTTCATTTGTCGAAAATATCGCACAAATTTACAAATAAAGATTCTATATTAAAAAAAATGCCTACATAAAAGGTCGTGTTGAATTTTTAGAGCAATACCTTCCAAAAGTACAAAAAATAAGCAGTACGTAGATATATTTTAACCCCCGACGCACAAATGACGGGATATTATCTTTTTGAATGTAGTAATGAGTAAGGCCATAGTTTATTTCTTCGTTCCATACAAAATGAGTGAATCGAGATCCTTAATCCAAGCTATTGCGGTCGAGCGATTATTCTGAGCCACAAACAAGATTTATTTCACGGTTTTTGTCAAAAACCACAAAGTACCCAACGCAGTAGCAGTAAAATCTCAGGGTTTTTTTATGCATTTTTAATACTTTTTCCTGTTCAATGGGCCAAGTCAAAATCTGAGTTGCGAATGAAATCGTAACCTTAATCTTGGCAAAGTAACACGCCAACCACTATAAGCTGGAATGCATATTTGTGTTAGATCATCTTTGATAACATGGCTCGTAGCAAACACTCAATAGCCTAAGACTAAAGCTGGCAATAAATCTGTGACTGTATTTGTGAGGTCTTTAGATTCTAACCCACAAATGCATGTGGCGTTTGGTGGAACTCTATAGATAGATATTCTACTGCAAAATATGCATAATTTTCTTTCAAAATTACACCTACAAGGCCGTATGGAAATATTACGGTAAATAAAATACAATAAGTGGCTAGAGGGTGTTATTACAAATTGCATAAGCAATCTTAGAGTGAAGGGCGACACTGGAAATTGCAGGTTGCAACGTTTGGCCATCCGCCTGATGGGTGAACGGATCCTGTCTTGCACAGGCGGGTGTTCATTGTAGTATAATACGATACACGTTACATTAACAACCTAACAATCATTTCAAATAATTCACGTCATATAATTTTGTTAAGCGTATCAATATTCTCTAATGAACATAAGATGACACTAATTTATTTTCACTTACTTACTCAGTAATATAATAAAAAACTCAGACCAATTCTGAATTATAAACGGAGACCTAAGTGAAATATGTCGGTCAATATACCAAATGATAACTAACCGTAATCAAGAAAATTCTTGTACTAACTTCCCGAACCGAAGGCAAAAGAGATGGAACAAAAAAGCTTTTTAAACATTTTTTGTCAGTTTTATTCAGCGAGTGTGTGACATTTCTCAGGTCCCAGCGAGGGCTTGAATAAATAACACAGTCGCTCGACGACCTCTTTCACTCGCTACTCAGGTATTCAAAGAGGCTTCAGGAGCTTCATACGTGTGTTTATAACCTGCTGTTTTCTGTACATGATGTATCACACAATTACTGCGAAGGACGTACTATTTAGTCAAGTGCAAGGAATAATATACATACTAGTTATTCTGTGGACTAAAGTAGACCTTCTCTATCTACGTGTTACTTTTTAGCTAGACGTAAGGCGTTTTTACTTTGTACGCGTAGGCAAACATGTGTTTCTTCCACAGAAGAGATACAAATAAATTGTTTTTTCCATTCTGTGGTTTCTTCCATTCAGTGACATTTAATTTTTTCTCCAAAACTCCCCAGGGCCGTTAATCTCTAGAACTACCTAGACTCGTAACGCGCTCATTTTGAACTTGCAAAATAACCTGAGGGAAGCTAGCGCGTTTCGATAAGTTTTAAGGTTCAAAATAAGTTTACCTAAACCGCATTATGACATCGCGGGTTTTCGGCAAGGAATCTCATGTGGCATAGCGAATAAGGATTCAAGAAGTTTTAATAACCCATTGGTTTAGACGATAATGTGGCGTAGTTGAAATTGGATTTTTAAATTAGTTAATTAATAATTTATAAATTAATAAGGAGTTCCTTATGAATTTCCTTGTAAATAGCTTCAAAAGCATGATTCTTACTTATTTCTTTTATCATTTCAGATGGAAAATGTATTTGATTTCGCTTATAGCGATAGTACATAGTTTCTATCGATGTATTGTAAATGGCTCTGGGTAATAGATCTATTAATCCTTGAACTGCCCGCAATAATATCAATCAATGACTTTTCCGATTCAATATTAATAAACCCAATCTTAAAATATAAGGCCACGCTGTTTGTGTAAAATTTTATTAATAACAACGTGTAACCCGCGACTTCGTTCGCCTGGTACTTGGAAAACTATATTTTAATCATATCTTTTGAATCCTTCAAGATATTGAAATGAAACTTAGATGAAAATTTAAGTTATGTAAGACCCCTGTTTTAATCCCTGTACCTACTCCTAATTTTCATTTAAATCCGTTGAATCGTTTTTAAGCCTATGCAAGACAAAAATTCTTAAACAGGCATTTATGATTTGGCGTCGCATACTAAATAGCAGTTTCGAAATAAACTTAGGCATTTATTATAAAATTCACAGACAGACACTTCAATTTTATTAACTGTTATAGATTGTACTTAGTTTGAACGTTAGCATTTTACTTATTACATGCACCTAACCTCTAAACCATAAAATAATTTAAATAAAGAGGTTTCATAATCAATGCCTATGCATAATAAAGAAATAAGTTTTAATTGTTACTATTTTTATTTTTGAGGTCAACTTGTAATGGCTTGTTGTTTGGTTATCTTACACTCCAACTCGCTGTCCTTTTGAATTATGGCATTATTTATATCCGTAAGTAAGACAACATTGATTGCAATTATTTTATTATTGTTGGACATTAAGTTTATTTACCAGATATCTTTGACATTTGGAGCGTAGGAAAATCAAATAAGCACTTTGACCTATTTGCGGGTTTTTATACCTACTCTCAACTTTCATTGTACTTACCTTGATATTCAATAAAACACATTCAGGAAGTAAAGCTTTTTGCAACTAATTAATAAACTTAAAAAACAATTCTCATGGTAGGATTCTGTTTCGTTGTTATTCGTCGTTGTTGGACTTTAAAAACTAGATCTTATGGTTAGCGTTTGAAAAATTTAAACTCCCTACTGGACCCTCAGTTCTAAATTGGTAGGAGGAAGCCGATCTTATTGTATTAACTCATCTCCACTTATCTTGAGATGTCTTTTTAAAGACTTGAATATACGGCCAGACCTTCACCTCTTTTCGCCCGCATTACAGGCGCTTAACACCTTTATACGTTTAGGAGGTGCACGAATATCTAAGCCCAGAAAAAATATCTATCATTTTTGGCTTACGTTTGAACTCACGCTTTACCACGTCAGAATATATTTCTATAAGTACGTAGCTTACATAGGTACATAAGATACATTCAAAACAAGACGTTTACAACAAAAGACTAACACAAAGAGACAATTTTCTTAAATTACTGCATAAGCGGAGTTTATAACACACAAAGACATATTTTTTTTAAATTACTGCATAAATTGTGTTTTCATACAACTCGTTTAACTGAATGCACATAATGATAGGACTGAATTGCAGTTAATTACCGTTAGTTAGTAAGTCGCGCATAATGCACAACTATCAAAAATTAACTTGTATGTAAAGAAAACCTATGAAAACCTACCATGTAAGTATAAATATATTCTTCTTTGTTTTGTAAAATGAGTTGAACCAGATAAAGGTTAAATAAGTGACACTAATTGATTAAAGTGTTTATTCACGAATTAATGTAAAACATATTTTAGGTGGGTCGCGGATAAAGATTTGTTAAATACGACTTTTATATATGACTGAACAACTAATACGTGCTTGACAAAATGATAAGCGTATAGTTCCCGCAGGAGTCACTAGACCAGCTAGGAAATAATTCGCAATGTAATTTATAACGTTTGATATGAGTAACCAGAACAGTGACCGAGCGGGATCGAAGCGAATCAGGTACATTGAGAGTAGTATGTCCACTCATAAACACGCTAAAATAAGCCCTATTCCGAGACCATAAGGTGTCGGGTGTGAGGTGCCGATGACTGTACGTTAGCTTCCGGAGATGTCCCCCAATGCAGACGCTATCCTCGCTTGCTACTATGAAATACCAAATGATATGGAATAAACACGTGTTCTTCAAAACGTTTCACGTTTTCACGTATATCACTCGTTTAGCGGCGAAGAATGAGTTGTGTGACGAATTTGTCAATAGTTTGGCAAAATATTCCTAGAATAACTAAGTAGTTACGAGATAAATTATATTTAATTTTAACTACTTTGAAAACATGAAATCTCTCTACATTACTATGAAGCGCACACCTTGGAAGTATATTCTTGAATTTAAGGTAAATGCCCAAATTAACGGTTAGCTCCATTTACGGATATCCATATAGAGAGTATAATAGAGCCCCCTGCTAGTTTTGCCACGGTCAACACAGATTGGCAGTGTTTGGAAATTGTGATGAGTTCCGGTTGTTTTGCATTCAAGAATGTCCATAGCTCCAAAAACTCCACTTTGTACTGGTCAATCTAATTATTGATGTAGACTAATATGAGTTAACACTGCCCAATAATGGTTAGTCTAGCAGTTTTCGTTTATGTGTGTGTAAATGTATAAGGTCAATACAGTTTGAAGACTGAAACAGAAAATAACTACCGCCTACAGAATAAGTTATACAAAAATGAAACCCTAGTGTCATATTATGTCTGACGTCCATTATATTATGTAAAACTCGTATATTACTTCGTTTTCACGTATGGTTTAGTTCTCCAGTCTGTCTACAACATAAACAAGAACAATGCAACAGTAACACAAGAACAACAACAAAATTATATAACTTTTTTATACTGATTTTTTGTTACTTATATTGCCCTTAGTAACTCCATATATTAAGGTAGCTTCCTTTATAGAGTTGAAAAGATGAATGCTCCGAAATACCGCATAAGTTGATTGATCCATGGTTGGCACAAATTATTCCATTCTTATTTTCCTATCTCTATAGTATATAATTATGATGAATATTTAGTATTTTTATTACATATGTACAATTATTAAGTAGCTAACATGGAACTGAAATGACCGAAAATGCAGATTTTAATTATATATTATCTGAAAAAATATGACAGAGTATTCCATTTTTACATAATAGATTTGTACAATTCTATAAGGATATTTTGATTTGTTGCCAATATGTAATGTAAATGTAAGGGTGATAAAACTAGGTAGGTATGCGTAGGAAGAGTAGCCATGGCCGTATAACATATTTGCATGTCAGGAAATCAAGACTACCTTAACAGTATCAAACAACCTCTAAAAAGCGTCTTCAATAACACATACTACATAAAGGAAGTTAATCTATGATTTAACAGGTCACTGATTAGGGCATCACCATTCAACCGGTGGCGATGTCTACCGAGCCGAATTAGGTACATTTTTTACAAAGGAAACTTTGTCACTTATAAAAGCCGGTTAAAAAAGTAGCGTATAGGAAATAGGCCCATCACTGTTGGATGTAATTAATTAGTTTTTTACTACATTGAATGAATCTTCCAATTCAATATCCTGCCGAATACAAACAGATTGTTAGGTAACTCGTCTCATTGAGTTTGATACTGACAATTCAATGTCAATTTTTAAACATTTTGTTTTATTTGTAAGCATCAGTGATGGCGTAATATTGCTAAGAAAAATAGGTAAATAAGAAAGTAGGCCATGATCAACGCTCTTATACTAGGTTGTAATGTTATGTTAGTTAAAGATAAACAAAAAATGTACAGTTTTCGTGAATAATCCCCGGGGTATCTTGTGGTTCTCCTTCAGGCCTTTGCCTTCACGAATAATGTGGCAATGTAATATAGTAGTGAATATCTAGAAAAATATCCACACGACGAAATCATAAACATTTACCAAATACGAGTAGGTTTTGCAAGGAAATTAGTTATCGCGAGCGGAGCACGAGCCAACGTCGCGTAAAATGGCTTTCTTATCGAAATATTGCAATTTTGATGGAGACCTCTCAAAGTGCTTAAATTTCTGAAGTTAAGTAACCTAAGTCGCAGATGGAACAGAAATGCAAATGGAACATACCAAACTTAGCCGCCAGAAAATTAACACAAGGTAAATTTGAACATTCATGTTGAGTGTGTAAAATACAAAGGTATTTAATTTGTTCGTACACGCACAGGCTCTAAGGTAGATAAATTTATACTAGTAATCTGTTAAATTCGGGTCTTATGACTTATATATATATATTATTATGTAATGTGTGTGTGTGTGTATTTAGGCAAATTTTATGATGACTTAGGAGGACTCTACTTATCTGCATAAAATCGCATTTACCGTCGTTTTTGAAGTTGATCGATAAGTATCTCACAGTTTGGTCTTGTATGTATTTAACGAAGGTCCTGAACTATAGGTTTATATTATATTATATTCGTCTTACTTTGTTGATTTGCAGACTTCGCTCCGCTCATTCAATTATAAGTTTAGTGGGTTCTTTTGAATGGGTTCTCTTTTGGGTAAACCCATTTCTACAATTCTGTTTTTCGCTGGAGTCTTAAGTTTTCGGGGATAAAAAGTATCGGCCCCTGTAGTTTTCTATGCGCAGAATTTCGTCAATCTATCTATGTCAGTTTAGCCGTATCGTATTGTTGTAAAAGAGAGGAATACTACCTATCACTTCACCAACAATTTCCGGTTTTCCCGTATAAGCTTACCATTTTCCGGGAAAATCCCAATTTGGATTTTTAATTAGCTTATTAGTGGGGTTAAATATGGGGGTGGACAATGATCAGATTAGTAAAAACTGACTAGAGGTGCCGATGGTTAAATAATAATTGTATTGTCTGTTACTAATTTCAATAACAAATTCCTGCGCATGTTAATTTGCTTGCTTGTCACTGAGTATTAGTTTTTGAGGCTCACATTAGGTTCATATGTATTCAATTTCTATGTTTATCGTTTAATATTATATCCTTATTATATGTTCACGTTCCTAACTCGTATTCCGCTATTGCAGTCTTTCGATATCGACCGAGATATCGACTAATCCAATGCAAATGCAGGTGATTGTACTCAGTCTGCCGCATAACTAGCGATCTGTGTAATTGATATAGACCTCAACCTTGGCCCCAAATGCAACGCTGTCGGCAAGATTAAGAATTATGTGGCGTTGTATGACGCCTCTCTCTCGTTTGTTTGTTTACTACACACGTAAGGAGCCCTGGAATTGCTGTATCCGTTTAGGCCTGAGTAATAAAGAGTGGGTGTGTGATGATCCGTTTGATTTTAGGTAGTAAACACTACGCAATATTGCTGAAGGTGATATTGGAATTTTCGTCCGAAGTTTTGCTTTATTATATACTATTAGGCACCTTATAGGTTATCGCGATTGTTGAATCGGAAATAGTAATTAATCTTCTTTTTACGGGTATTAATTACCTTTTCGCGTGAATAAAATTAATTGCTTCTCCTTAGTTTAAAGCTTCCTGTTTACTACGACTAAATCTTTATAGCTTGCAGTGTGACAATAGGTACCTTATTATAAAAACAATAGCGGATATGCATTTTTCACTATGTTATGCGTCTGTGTCTTCCGTAAACAATTGTAACTACTCTGGTATCGGCAGGCGTCTAATATGTTTGCGATAACATTTATAGTTTATCAATTTATCATACTTATTTGTACCCATACAATTTGACTAATCAAAATTCGTAGCACGGCAACGAGCTCTTTGTTCCCGAATTAGCCAGTTAGTGAAATCCTAAACCTATAAAGGTGTCAACTGCATTCTTGATTAATGATTCTTAGAGTTTGTCATCCCTGGCGCCTGTTCTATTTAAGGATGAAATCATAGCAGTCATAATGAAGATGTTTTCAAGTGATATATACATGGGACCTTCCCCCTTCATGACCTTCAGCTGATTCCACAATCACGCCTATTTGCACGTGTCCTAGAGTTGTAAGCTGTACCCACAGACTAACAGAACAAACAGATAGAGTGCGCGGAACACGGGATTGTTAAAAACAAACAAAAAGCTAGTACAAATCCAAGTCGGGCTTATACTAGCTTTCGCGTTTTGTATTTGCTTTATGCCTCACTCCCGTGTTTTGCGCGCTGTATCTGTTTGGGAGTGAGGCATAAAGCAAATACGAACGCGAAAGCTAGTACAAACTTGACTCGGGTTTATATTAGCTTTTGGTTTGTTTGTTGTTAACACTCCCGTGTTCCGCGCGCTTTATCCGTTTGTTCTGTTAGTCTGTAAGTATAGCTAAAAATTCTAGGACACTTATGTCTGTGCCTATACCTACCCAATAACTTCGCTAACAAGCGCAGCGGACGCTTAAAAAAAACTTGTTTTCCATTAACTTCCACTTGAGTGGGTCTTGTGTTAACTTACTAATTACTCAAAAGTTTGACGCAATAAGTACCTATATATGATCTAAAACAAAAATAAAGTTTTACAAAAAAGTGCATTTATGAATGGTTGGTTGTTCACACAATACTCGCATGTTATATCCATTATTGCAATTCTGTTATAATTTTGTAAATGTTGATTTTAATATAAATTGACTCACATTATTTGTAAAGTGCTCAGATTTCAAGTGAAGCAGATAGTTAGAAGAAATGTGGAATAAATATAAACGATACGAGCAATTATGGCTTGATTTAAATTTCAAATGATGAGACGATGATTGTTATGTGTGTACTCATAATTATTAAACCTACACCAAATGCGTACAAAAATAATTGCCATTTTTCCGTTTACATGAAATAAATATAAAATTTATAGAATTTACCTACTTTATCCACTGTACGTATCAAGATTGAAATTCATGTATTTCTCAATAAGCCGAGCGGTCGTTACCGCTGCAAGATCATTGCCAAGGCGATTGCACATGTTTGTTAATAATTGTTAGAGCCTGCGAAATGACGCGGGCTCTCTATAGTTCAGTAGTAAAGGTTCATATATTTGAAGCCGGCTGCACTCCGCGGTTTCATTCGCACCGACTGTTCAACAGAAACAGTTTTTTTACAGGAAAATAAAATAGTTTGACTGGCGTTTTTTTGGCTGCCTGGCTGCTTGTCCAAAAAAACTAGTGAAGTTGAGTAACTGGACTTTTTTAGTAAATGAGACGCGTAATATAGTCATGTGCGCGCTTCGGGACGGTACTCGCTAATAACTTTGTGATTATCGTGCTAATAACGGACAATTGATATGGATGGCAGAAATCATTAAAATATAACTGCGTTTCTGAAAAATTCCTTCATTGTTTATACCTAAAAATTATTGCATTCTGATTATTTTATAACAATACGCTTAAAATTCAATTATAATTCACTTAAAATTTAATTATAAGAACCGTTTCAATAAGTCAATTAAATGAAAAATAGGGAAATATCTAACATAATTCGTCAAGTTTTAACGATGCGGTGCGTTGTATGATCTAAGCTGAAACAAATTTCTGGGAATACCCAGTGGTTAAGTACTAGTAAAAAACGTACATACCTAGGCTTTATGACCGTATCATTTAACAAGACGTATTAATTTTCTTGTTCCGGTAATCTAATAACAAGTTTTTTTGAAAGGGTGTATATATTAGGTTACAAAACATGATATTGGTAGTAACAACCTGCAGAATAATTGAAATAGGTACTTTATTATTATTTATTCTCTACTGTAAAAAAATTGGTTTACCTCCACCATTATCCTGCTACACCAATTTTTTTGACGTTGTTTTTTTTTTTTATTCATTGTATTGAGTATATTGTGAGCTGTCAGTTTTATATGTCTTATCCGTATATTCATTTTACATCTTTTTCTTTCCAGTCATCCCAAGCCAGACCTCTACAAAAGAGAAGAGTCGGGCGCCGTCCGTCGATGACGAGGGTCCTGATGTCGTGTCCAGAATCATAGGGAACTACGGCCGGTGGCAGCTGGTCATGACCTTCTTGCTGTCACTGTTCTCGCTGCCCTGCACCTTCCATATCTACCTCCCCACCTTTACTGTGAGTATTTTACTATATAAATAATAACGCGTTACGATGACTTGGAATCAGCTAAACTAAAGCTAGAGAACTACAAGCAACATGGTCCTAAAAATGTCTTCAAGCAAATATCTGTGGCTCACAGCTTGCGCCACGGTTCCCATCTTGAGCAAGTCGCCCCAACGCGTACCGGTCCCGTGTCTCAATGGCTCCTTCACTATGTTGAATATTTTACTTTCTTTTGTTTAAATTGACTTTGTCTGACCATGTTACATCTGATTATTTCCTAATTGTATTCCAAATAAGACGGGTACCGATGGAAGACTCAGTAAAATTGCCAAGTAAGAATATGAATAAAGTTATTTTTTATTTTGTTGCGAGTTATTGTTAAAATATATGGGTTGGTAAAATAATGAAATAAAAAATAAAATGTCGAATGAAGAACGAAACAAACGACTGCGATTAAAAGTTGGTAGGTTTGTTGAAATTCTTCATCTTTCGAATCTCAAATTCACGAGAGCAGTTTAAATGCAATATAGGTACCTGAGATAACTGTAGGTTTGCTCGTGTCTAGGTACCTTTTCAATTTACCAACAGCATCATAATAATTACGGACATGTTAATTTTACTTCACATTCATTATTTTCAGGCAAAAGCAACAAAGTTTTGGTGCCGAATGCCGGACAACTTATCCAACTTAACGTTGGATGCCTGGATAAACTACAGCCAGCCTATAGACGCTTGCAATGTGCGTATGATACCAGCAGGAGTCACGGCCGAGAGCATAATGAACCTGACCGCTCCTCTACTAGACTCCTTCCAGGAATGCAAAGAGTGGGACTACGACCGGTCTGAAGTGGGGAACACCATCATATCGGAGTGGAACTTGGTCTGCGACAAGGGCAACCTGACGAACTTGGCTGAAGTAGTTTTCCTTATTGGTGTCGGAGTTGGTGGCGTAGTGGGAGGGTGGATTTCAGACAAGTTAGTACTTAGTACCTACTATATATTTTTATTTTTTTACCTGGGGAATGCGTTACGCATACCACCTGACCCGGGTGAGGGCCGGGTGGTTATGTGGGACTCCCCCGCCAGCTAGTCTGACGGGTATACCCACTAAACCCCAGGATGTTCCACCGGGACGCCTTTGTTGTCGGGGCTACGGGTGCGAGAGTTTACTTCCGCGGCCCCGACGGCGTTGGTCCTCATGGGAGGACCCCATCCCGTTGACAGGAGTGGAGAGGAGTGGTTCACTCCGTCTAATATATTTTAATATAAATTAACGTCTAAATCCACTTCTAAAAAGATACGTAGCCGTTGATAACTAAAATTAAATTATTGTTATAAATCCGCTGGAAGCAAGTAATAATATCATAATTATCTATTAGTTTCCGCAGGATTTGTACAATTAAATCAAACCGTGATCAACGTAGATTTTCTTCGTTGGAAAAACATAAAAATACCAATTTAAAAACCTAGTTAATAGATTTGAGGTAGGTAGGAACTACGGTGTTACGGCGCGGTGTTTCCGCGCGCCTCTCACAGACAGATGGAGTGGAGTACTCTTCTCCACTCTTGTCAACGGGCTGGGGTCCTCCTTAAAGGACCAACGCCGTCGATTCCGCGAAAGACTATTTAAGTGCCTGTAGCCCTAATAATAGGCATCCCAGAGGAACATCCTGGGGCTTTAGTGAAAATTCCGCAAGGTAGCTGCTGGAGAATTCCACATAACCACTCGACCTGCCCCCGGGCTGGGTAGTATGCTTCATGTATTTGCCCAGGTAAAAAATGAAAAAAAGGTATCATCTGCTGTAATAAATATGTGTGTTTATCTACGAGTACATTTGTCTTGCCTATTTCCTTGAATCAGATAATAAGTAGTATAGATCTATTTCCTGTTTATTTGAAGATCTTTGAATTTAAAACAACCGAAATTTTTCCATTCGTTTTAATTGATTCCGAATGCTGCAAGGATGATAAATCGCCTTAGACTGCGAGATATTAACATACAATTTGACCATACTATTATGTGGAGTTCCCCAATTCAGTTATTTTTTTTTTAATTTCAGATTTGGCCGCAAACGCATCCTTATGGCCATGATGGTCGCACAAAGTGCACTCGCCATCCTATCCCTGCTCGTGCGGTCCTACATACAGTACGTGGTGGTCCGGCTCATCATGGGCTTCGTGTCTGTGTCCGTGGTTTACGCAGCTTTCGTACTGTCCGTTGAGCTGGTTGGAGGGAAGTGGGTGACCATCGCTGGAGTGTGCAATTTCTTCCCACTCCCGCTAGCGTATCTGACCGTGTCGCTGCTGTCCATTGTTATGCCAAATTGGAGAGACCTGCAGCTGTCGCTCTCCATTCCTGGATGTCTGCTTCTTGCCCTATGGTATAAACACAAACATAATATTAATAACCTTACAGAATCTTTCATCTTCAGATTGAGACAATTTTATCCACATAGCTACTCATAATTGGCATAATTATTAATTTATTCTGTTTCAGGTTCGTCTTACCCGAATCACCGAGATGGTTGCTGAGCATGGGAAAAACGCAAGAAGCCAAATTAATACTACAAAAAGTAGTCAAGTTTAATAAGCGAGAAATGCCAGCCGATATCGACAAACTATTAATGCTATCTAAATCTGAAAACCCGGAGGAAGGCCCGAGCGTCGTAATGCTGTTCAAGGGTGCCTTGCGGAAAAGAACTATGTGCCTGTTCCTAGTTTGGTTTTCTATGACCATAGCATACTATGGACTCCTGTTGAACATTGGGAATTTCAACATAGGAAATCTGCACGTAACGTCAATAATCCTCGCCGTGGTGGAAATCCCTGCAATAGCTTTCAGCATACCCATACTTTTGAAAGCTGGTCGTCGAATCCCAATATTTACCAGCATGGTGGTTTGCGGCCTAGCTTGCGTTGCGAGTGAGCTGTTTTCTATTGCGTTCACTGACAATTGGATTATGATCGTTTGTTTGATGGTGGGGAAGTTCGCTATCGGCTCCACAAATATGATGCTGCCAATCTTCACAGTAGAACTGTACCCGACCGTGGTGCGGAATCTCGGAGTCGGCGCCAGTCAAATCTCCGCGGGATTGGCATTGATTTGTATACCGTACTTATGGAAACTGGTAAGTTATACATTTATCTACACTACAATACACTTTGTTCAATATAAAACTATCCCCAAGAAGACTTATTTATGTTTAGATTTACTATTTATTTTCTGTATGAAGAGTTAGAAACTTTAGATTTAGCCAACGAACAGAAATGCAGTCAGAGGCATTACACAATTCTAAAACTTGTTTACCTCTTTTCAGTATTATTCGCAGTCATATTTTTTTCTTATTTAAATAAGTAATTTTTTATCTGTGAAGTACGTCGTCATGTAATAAAACTGCTAACCAACCATAACGTTCTACGTACCTATCTACTTATTATTTTATGACTTGAGTTTAATGGTAAGTATGCACCTACCAATTTTCTTTTGTGCTAATACAATTTTCCGTTCGTTAGGTAAATCTTATAGCGGGTGAGTATTTTTGAGTCTCATCTCATTGTTTCGTACGGCTGATTATACATCTTCAAGTGCAGTTTTCTTGAAAATATGCAAAAAACGCCCTCTAGAGACTCTTTGCCTTTACTACTTTAGGTATGTGAATAACATGTAAAGGAGACCGGCAGCATCCCAAACAACCGTTGGCCTGAGATGTAAAACGTGGGGTACGGCGGTTTAGAATGAGGATTATTATACCTACTTCAAATCAGTGATTATAATCTTTTTAACCTAAAACTTAAGACTATGGAGATATGTATATCTATTGATATCAAGTATGGAAAAAGATTCTGACATTGTTAACATAAAATCGATTTATAGTTATTTATTTAAAACATGAAGTAAAAAGCCATAACTTAAAAAAAACTGGAATAGAATGCCGACTCATTATTTTGACACTAGCTAAACGCACAAATCGTACTATCAAAACTAAAATTAGATTTAACTGTTGTAGCCTATAAATAAAATAAGCAACGCAGATAAAAATATACGCTTTATTTTTTGGTGGTGATGAAGACGCCGTTTGTACTCCTCAGCCTTAAACCGCCTCACTGCCGTGGACCCAGTCGGTGGTAGCTTTCGACCATAACTCGTCTGACATGCGGCAGACGTGCCCTGCCTGCCCTTCCGTATTACTGTCCTCTAACATTTTTATTTGTTTTATTTTCAGACGATGCTCAATGCACATCTTCCGATGGCGACGATCGCTGCACTGGCGTTCATTGGTGGTGGCATCATTCTGTTGCTGCCCGAAACCACCAGGTCTCAGGATCCACGGCCCGTACCTAACAACAGCAAAATGTAAGTTAACAACTTCATACTCGATCCACCCCGACGGGATCGGAGCATTGGAATGTCTCCTAAAACTTTGCACAGCCCTGCACAATGCTTATCAATCTCAAATGCCAAGAACTCTGAAATTATTTTATGCCTTGAAACTCCTAGTAATTTGCATATGGCTGAAATTCCACGATAGCATAGAATAACTGCAAAGTAGTAGTATATCTAAGAACCTTTCCAAATACCCCCCCGCACAAGACTCGGTCCACTAGAAGTGCAACCCCTGAATCCCTTGATCGAATATGTGTCTACAAATTTTGTTGAGGGAAAATAGCACTAAAATGAGGCACAGCGCCATCTAGTTTTTTTGTATTATATCACCCTGCCTTTCTATTTCCAGGCCTTCGTTCGACAACACTTCGCCGTGCAACGGCACGTTTACAGTCGCTTCGGACAGAGGGCACTAGCTGTAATATTGAACAACATTAACATAGACAATTATTATCAGTGGGGAAATATTGAGAAAACACCGTGGAACTAAAATGTATTAAACTACGTTGTACATAGTGTTGGTAGTATATTCCATGGAAAAGACTCTGAAGTGTACAGTGAAATAGTGAGATTATTTTTTCAGTTAGATAAAAAAAACACTCGTAGATTTATAGTAAGGATTAAAATAGTTGGGTATTCGTACTATTTACCTTGTTAGTATTTAAAATATATTCGACTAATTAACATTAATAGTCTTCTAACGCAATTTTCGCTTAAGAAACGGAAGTAAGTTTATACAGTAAGTTTGTTATAAACTACGAGTATAGTTTCTAGGTCGCTCTAAGAAAAATGTACAAAATGTTATGGTTGTTGCTCTATTGGAACAAAAAAAGATGAAGATATTCATCTTTTTTATTCTTTCACGTGTTAGAAATCCAACAGCATTTAACAACACTTCAAACGCCAAAATAATGTTTCACATTCCATTTTATCGATCTATTTGTAAGTAATTAAGCATTTCGTATCTACTTTCAATAAGTTACAAAACTTACATATATAATATTATTATTTTTATGCATCAACTTATTTCGTTGTTTGGAAATAACGCAGGTGTAAATTATTATTAAGTACATTTATTTACGAATTTATAATAATCGACACTAATTATATTAGGTAGAGATAAGTATAAAATAAATTATTATTAATTTAAAGTTTTATTAATTTCTGTACAGTAAGTAATAATTAGCGTTAAGTTACATTATAAGATGTGTGTACCTATGTACCTGTGTTAAATACCAACCAATTAGTTTAATTATTTAGGTAAGTTAATGAATTGTAACTACCTATTTAAGTTAATTAAGTTCAGATGTAATAATAATTTCCGCTTTCTTTGAATATTTATTGGCTTCTGTACTTATAGAGTTGAATAATGTCTTTTACGAGTCTTCTGATGCAATGGAGCCGAAAATATTTACGATTTGTAATTTATAGGAATTATAGATCAAACAACTTGTAAACGAATTAACTGGAAATAAACTAATTATTATTTTCAAATGGTTCTTTTCTTTTGTTCACATAAGCCCCTACTTAGAATTCAAGTATGGTTGCGTGGCCAACAAGCTACCTGTTAACATTCTAATTTTGGGTACTTAGTGAATTATAATACTTTCCTTTTAGCCTTTATGATCCACATTCCAGTACCTGAACGGTTCCTTTTATCCATTTCCTTTACTACGAAAAAGAATAAGCAACAGATCTTCACGATTCTTAAGATGTAGGAAAACCAAGAACGCTCCGGCTACAAAATATGGTACACTTACCTAAATCCTAATCTATGTAGATACATCATAAGTGCCAGGTAAATGTATGTTAATATTGACATTATGAGGACATCTGTGACAAAATTATAAAACAAAAGCTTGTCTACATTGTTAAGTAGGTTCATTTCATGTCAGTGCGTTGACCTAACCTCGTCTAGGGCGATGCATTCCCTTAGTCGTTACAAAACGAGTGTAACGGTGGACACCGGCGGCGGCGCGCCGTTTATACGTGACTCACATAATATGAACTACACTACATCATACCTTACTCCAAAGGCTAATTATAAACGCTTCGACACTCTTTAACAACTCACCCGAGTATCGTAACATTTTACTTTAGAAATGTTGCTGAAAGTGCAAATTTGCACTGACGCGTTACGCGGTTATAGCCAATTTTGAATGAAACGATCTTCATTACACATGCCACAATAGTTATTTCGTAATATACTGTTGCTCTGCGAAGTTATTGTTAGACAATCACATTTTTCTGGATGAAAAACTCTATATCATGAGATAAATTGCCTCTGGTGAAATTCTAATTGCATTTTCCGATGTCCACTCCTGCGTGACGTCAGCGGTCGATCGGTGTGCTCTCCCGGCTATTGACCCGTGGTACTCCTGACACGAATGCATATTGAGGCGATAGGTATGAATATGACCGGGTGACAGGTCCTATTGTGAGGCCGATGGAGTACGTGTCGAATCAGAAACGAGCCGGTAAAAAAGGCGATACGGGACAGATAACGGGGCAATGTCTACTCAATGAATAAGGGAAAACAAAATTTATAGTGGACTTTAAAAAAATTGCATAATGTTTAACTTAACTGGATAAAGCTGTACCAGGAAGTGGTATCCCCGTGAAGAAATAGCACACCTATCTCTTTTTAGTGTGTGTGTTTGTCTCTTGTTCACGCGCCGCGAAGGATGAACGGATTTTGATAAAATGTTGGTGTTTGACACAACTACACTTAGTTTGGATTCTGAAATAACACTATTTTTTATGCCATTAAAATTATCGGTTCCCGTAACGTGGGTGAAGAAACCGTAGGATGCAGCTAGATTGAATATATTAAACTGAAAATTTTTGGTTAATTAGGGTACACCCCGACAGGCAGAGGTGCTAAAATAAAATGACATCAGACTGAAGTTATGAAAGAAGAGCATATGTTGGAAGTGTAGGTGAACATTTTACAATTTCGTGTGAGCTTACTAAAATTAGTTTTTACTTTTGTTACCTAATGCATTGTTCTAAATTAACGGTCATATTCTATTCTTTTACCAACAATTAATGATAACGTCCAATTCGTATTAGCGCATGCTAGAAGGTACCCACTACAAAATTGTTTCGCTTATAAACAAACAAATTGTAGTAGAGCAGATACAACCAGGTGAGTCGGAAGTGCGTCGAAATATCCTTTCAAGTTGGCTGGGACTCGACATTTAAACCATTTGAACAAAAATACTTAACTAAATGAATAAATCGTGCGAAGCCAAATTGAACTATTAAGGCGCACACACATCTTACTGCTGACGGAAACTACTCTTTCTACTGTTGTCACTTCGCAAGTAAACTTTACATTAACGCAGAAAACAAGCGGTGAGTAAGAGACTTGGTCGATCAGGTACAAACTGTGATGGCCGAGAGCTATAGATATTCTCGCGTGTTGATCACTAAGGTGTATGTATGTCGCCTTAGTGTTATGAATGTAGTCTGAGGTAACTCTCACTAGTTGTGATGCTGCTACACTTTCCTGCGTACGTGACAAGACTGCGCTTCGCTAGTGATGTAAGTGCCTAAATGCATTATCCTGGCAAGCTGACACATCCTACAATGGCAAAAACGTGAAACCATTGTTTTAACACCCACGTAGATCGGTGCGAAAAATATTGTGGAATTTGTGGCGATTGGCGCTCGTTAGTTGATCTGGTACCTTGTACTCAGGTACGAGTACTTTGTAGAATTCTGCAAAGGTGGACCTTTGCAGCATTACTACTTATTATTATTAATACTTGCCACAATTTATGCAACTTATATGCTTAAATGTAATAATAAAAATAAGAAATTTAAAAAATATTTAATAAATTAAAAACCCGACTACGTTTAAAATTAAATTGTGCAATGCAGTCGTACGCATTGAAGTCTAAAATTAAAATTCAATGCTGATGCCTTCGACTGCATTTGACGATTAAATTTTGCTGGCAGTCTAATTTTTAATATATGAAATATTTTCATACCGTTTTGTGTATATTTCTCATATATTTTTGAATGGCTAAAATTCGTTTCTACATTCACGTCCTTGGTATACTCTAAAAGCTGACATTTATTCGGGATTGCAAAGCCTGTGTGCAACGTTTATATGGGTGGGTTTATTAAGGCATCTTGCACGGTTTTATTGAAAGAGCATGCCATCCAAAAAAACAAAAAGTCACTACATTGCCACACATTGCATGATACGCGCATTTCGATTGATTTACAAATCGAAATGCTTAGAGAAGAACAAAGACAAATTGAATAATTTTCGTCACACTTTTTGTAATTCTAAAGACGTCTATGAAAACACGTCGTCGGAGATATCTTAGTACTTAAATATGTTTCACTTATACCTACGTACGTATACGTAATACGTATACGGTAATGCCTGTTATCAACGAGAGGTTAATAGCAACCGACAGAAAAGATGTAGTTAGAAACTACTTTTCAATAGCAATCCTAAAAATCGTCAAAAACTTAATTGGTTATTAATTTTATAGAATAGTCTGCTAGTCAAATACAGTCAGCATTCACAAATATAGACAGATAAATAGATCAACAAAAAATAAAACAACCAACAAATATATATATATATATATATATTATTTTATTGTTAAATATAATACTTAGTCTGGTAATAAAAAGTTAAATAAGTAGATACATAAAATGGAGAATCTTTTAAAAGGAGCAACAAAATGCATTCACGTAAGTGCCATGATTGACTGATTTAGATCGCATAAATAAGCACTTCAACTTTTATTTTAAGGTATAAAAGAAAGTAAAAAAATACATTATAATTAATATGTTCATTGTTTAATATAAAGAGTATTCTAGTTTACATTAGCTAGGTAGGTAACTGGAGTATCTTCAATTTTATTACAGCTTTGATGTATTTATATCATACAAGATAATTATGTTGCCAAAAATTACAATGTTTTGTGTATTGTGAGGAGCAAAACATGCGCAGGACACACGGCTTAACACCTGTCATGAACAGTAACCAGATTTGCGCTGTGTTGACATTTTATTGTACTTAATTGTTATTTTGTATTTTAATTTACTGTACAATTGTATAAAACAAGTAAAATATTAATATTACTTTCAAATGTTAGTTTGGAACCGCTACACACTATTGCAGTTGTATTATGTAACCTACGCACAATATACTATTTTTGTCATAGCGACCGTATCTGCGCCAATATGTAAGTACGTACCCTTTATTAAAAATATTCAGTGTCACATTAAATAAGTTCAAACAATTGAATTATCGCGTTGTGAATACTTAAACCTAAACCGCCGAATTTTATTAATTAGCTCGTTTAGCGGTATTTCGGCGTCTATCGCAACCGATTTGCGTAGTGGTGCACTTGCCCGGTTCCGAGTGGTCGGAGTATGCGATCACAGTTGGTCACCTTGCAATAAGGTATGGCAGTCGCGTCTGAAGCAGGGCGAGAGTGGGCGACCTCATATAGCTTGCGCGGGAGGCATTTCCTTTATTTCTTGGTGGCTCGCGGCGTGGTAGTGACGTGCGCCCACAGGACATCATGCACACATTACTGGTGAGTACTGCCGTCGCACCCTCACAAAGGTCACATTATTTTGGAAATGCTTCCTCATTTTTCCCACCTTGAATATAACTTATAAATCAATAATGTTTGTGGTTAAGTAAAATTTAATTCCTGAAAAATACTCAAGGTGAATAAAATGGAAGCAAAATAAAACTCAGTGTATATATTTTCTACGTAAACTTTCTCATAGCATTCCGTGTTTAGTGCAAGTTTATTAAGCAAACAAATTAAATCAATTAGTTAAATATGAACTAGTTGCACAAAAAAGTGAACTACAAATTTTTTAGTAAGGACACAGTGTGAAAGTCAGTGCTGCTATACGTAAATAAAGTATGAACGTGCATATAAATTGACTTATTGGTCCCAACCACCGCCGGTCAAGCTCTCTGTTGCGTTTCAATGAATAACACGCTCGCAGTAGATAAGTACCCAGTTATTGTAACTTATTTAATAATAACTTATATCGAATCCAGGTCGATAAGATAAATGGCATTCGAATCTTATATCAGTTTACTGCGGCAACCTTGAAAGCAAGCGAGATGACAGGTCGTTTCAGTTCAACGTGCGCTTAACTTATTACCTTACAACATATTGCCCTTTATGATTAGCAAAGCGGAACCATTTGTTCGCAGAGTAGCGCATATTTCGGCAAGCAACCCGTTGTCATATTAATAGGGGAGTTACGTAAACCACGCAAGTCTTACGGGCAGCTGGCGTAGTTACGTTACACGGACCCACTGTTATTACCACCGCCGCCTCTAGAACTACGCATAACTTGTCCTATTCCAACAGTAGGTAGGTAGGTACATAATATTAAAATATACACATTCGCTGCAAAAGTCAAGTTTGATAATTTTACCGGTCTAGCAGGGACTAATCGATAATAACTTCAGAGATTTTGCAATAGGTTTAAACTTTGTAATGAGTTTGTGAGAATGATAAAAAGCGTAAACTTTAGAATTTCAAACAGCCAGTGCGCGGTATGGAGTTTCATGTTTATTTAATTTTAATCTGGCGTGGTGGTACTTACTGGATCGTTCAAATCAAATGTAAGTGTACTTAGCGGCATCTATAACTCTGCATAATTGATATATTACAAATATTCAAATAAGTGACACGACAATCATTACGTTCTTTGTTGAGTACCTACAAACATTTAATGAATATTTAAATTTATTTAGATTATTAAGTTCTCTAAAGATTGAGACATGCAAACTCAATTTCGCTTAATACACACGAGCCTTAATAATGCAATTGCTTTTAAGCGTTTACATTGCACATCGTATCGTATTATGCATAGGAATAGGCGTTTCGATTTAAGTAGGTATCGAATCAAGCAACTCACTTCATTGTATGGCAACGTAAGCATGCTAGGGGGCGCGCGTTGATGTCTTTTGTATAGGACAATATTAACGACATACAAAATTGATTGATTGATGGTTTAAAAGCTTTTTGAATAAGACGTCTGATGATCTTGAACCAGTAGAATAATAACATTAGTGTAATGGCGGGTAATTTAGTTAATTAATTGTGAATAATAGTATTCGTAATTAATTAACTAAATTCAACGCCATTATACTTTATTTGCTAATGTTCGTGTCTTTGTACTCTTCACGCCGCAATGGCAGAATTTGGATAAAATTAGGCCTAAAAATAGATAACACATGGATAACACATAGGATCCCCTGGATAACACATAGGATACTCCTTTTCCCGGGTTCGTGTGTGAACCCGCGGGGAACATTGTTAGTAGTAAATTTCACATTATAAAACAACCTAAGCAAAAGTACGCAGGTACGCTGTCTTTACACGGGTCTTTGTTACTCTACCGATATTGCAAATAACATATGAGAGAGTTCGCGTGTACGTATGGTCTAGTCATTGTTGAAATGGCTGAACGAATTTCGATGAAACTTGGTATGTAAATATTTTAACATATCGCATAGAATATTGTTATCATCATCGTCCACAGTTTATCACTATAGAGAATGAGCTAGTATTATTTATTTATAATACGTGAGTGAAAAAAATACGAAATTTTAAAGTGTGAAGTGCAAGTGTCTTTGTGCATATTGTTTTGTTTATATTATTCCGAGTGTGCAATCCCGGAGTTTGCGAGAGTTCGTCTGGCGCAAAGCCAGCTAGCGAATCAGCCCTAGGTAGGCCAGATAGGTAGGTAGTAAGTTAGCGCTTGTCAGTGATGTAACGCAAATGTCAATCATTTACAGCAAACAAGACGGAGTAATTTAGACAGTATCATGGGTACCCAATTGGTAGAGACTAGAGAGGTACATAAATAATTCTTAACCATCATAAGTAATTGGGTAGATCGATTGCTTAGCTTACCGATAAGCTTGTACCGGCACATGACCTGTAGTAGTTAGATTAGTTGTATTCTGTAGTAGATAGCTTATAATTCAGCAATTCAGAAATCACTATGCGTGTCTTACTACGAGTACTATGCCACGTAGAGCGAACTGTTTGTTTGTTTAATAGTAACTTGATTACAATTAGATAATGCTCTTACAGACAGCTTAAGTTTTTAAATTACCTCTGTTGCATGTCTGCATTCAATGTATAACGAAGCAAGACGCTGCAGCAGTCACGGTGTGATGGGTTAATTGAACCAAATTGTCCTGACAAACTGCTTATTATGAGTTATGAGTAACAAAGTGTAACTTATTGGCGTCGCACGCATCGTACAGTTGGTTATAAAATATCGGCGCAATTATTACCACCAATAAAATTTATTATCATATTAAAAGTACCTAGTATTTACTACCTAGTAGTCATAAACTCAAAACTCAAATCATTTATTGCAAGTATTAAGTTAGTACATAGAGAAAAACATAAGCATAAGTCAAAATAAGATCTACTAAACTAATGATTATCAATTTATGGTTTGAGTTTGAAAACGGACATTTCCCTTTCAAGTGGTGGCTCCATTAACTCTCCCAATGATTCGGAAATACGACCGTCAGAGAAAATAGCACCAAGAAACACTACGGGGATGTGATCTTTTTAATTTTCGTCATTCATTTTGTTTTAGGCCACAATATACAATATGAAATTAAACTGTTCTAATGACAATATTATGATATAAAATCATTACCAAACTATAGCACTGAACATACTAGTATTTAACATATTATGCTCAATTATTATTGCTCAAATTAATCTTAATTATTATCTACTTATACACCTACAAAAATAGTTTCGGTGGCATAGGTAGTAAGTACATTGTCGTGTTTCCTAGTCGACTTAATTTGTTGTTATACGAGTTCGTACAGTGGGTACGCATTATATGTTGTGTGTGTTTTTGCAGTCATATAAGTGCTGTACTTATTTAGTCTATGATTCGTTGCCGGTCCAACCTTGACTGGCGGAAGCATGATCGCCGGGCGGCCTTAGCACTTTCAGATCTGTCGGTACCCGCCCTAACCTCACCACCGGCATTCCACATCATCTGATGTAATTGTAGTTCTCTTATTATATCCGTATAAAATTGTAAAAAAACATGGTTGAGATTTATTTTCATTTAATTTAAACTTGAAAGTCGTATGTGCTTGCACTTGCGTGAATTTCTGTGTCCACCTCCGAATATATTATAGTTTGCACTTCGTTCGAGAAAATGGTTCCAACTAACCGACGAAGTTAGTTGTTCATTTATTATCATGTCATCTTGCCAGTCTAATATGCCCTAACTATGCCAACTGCCAACGTACTGATACCAAAACGATGTATTGTATTAGCAAATTCTATATTAATTTTTACCGACAAAATACCTACTAGATATAAGAATTTTCGTCATGAGACAATTTATAGATGCAATTACAACGATAACATAACCGGCATTGTCCTTCACATGCAATGACTATAAATTCAAAGGCACGCAACAATAGAAGTTCAATAAACTTTCCAAGTCCTTGTCTTTTGAGACAATATGTAAACAAAAACAAAGGCCATGTCTTTCAAAACTACCATTGATTTGCGAAAGTCGTAGTTTTATTCTTGCTTTGTTTGTGTTTGATACTTACTCTGCAATTTGTTTCGGTCAATTACTGGGCATATGAGACTTTAGAGCCGCTGTCTCAGGGTGACGAGCGCAGTGCAGTGCCGCGTAGGATTATGTAATGGAAAGTTCAGGGTGACACTGTAACTGTTAAGGGTAGGCATAGCGCTTACCATCGGGTGAACGACTTGCTCGTCTGAAAACAAACGTGAACAAAAAAACGACCATGCGTCTTTTCGATAGAAGTCGAACGTAGCCCTCACTTGGCGAAGACATGCCAAGCTCACGTTTTAAAAATACCTTCATTGCCATGGTTAATATAATTTCAATATCTCTACAGATTATATAGGTTGCGAAAATGGCTGCCCACAAGTCACTGTGTCGGTAAAGCAAGCCAACTGCCTCATTGCACAATTGTCAATGTAGGCTGTAGCTTAGCAGTTAACTTTTGAAATAAAATTGATCAATGCCTTATGGTGTGCGTGTGGCGTTAAGTAACATTTAATAAAAATAAGATAAGATAAGATCATATTAATGAGAAATAATCCTGCTACCTACGAATGTTACAAATACAGTGTTGTATTACAAAAAAATTGGTGTAACAAGCGTTGGAATGTAAAAAGCTTTAAATTTGTTTGGTCATAGCTGCTTTTAGAATCATAGGTAAGCACTCAAACTTAATATGCATAAATGAATCTAGGGCAACCTTTGAATTAAAGTTGCCTATGTGGGTACTAGCATCCAAATATATACTTGACGGCACACAAAAGGTGACGCCTCTTCGAGAGGGAAAATGTAAATAACTATGATATGAATTATATCATTATCCTCACTAACCAGCAATGACATTTTTGGTGGAGATAATTATGGTGGTCCCGTTTTTAAAAACTGTCTTTACCTTTTGAAATAAAGTTTTTTTTAACTTTTCCATTTTTTTTCCCTCTTAGTAATATTTACCTGTTAGGTATAATTTATATGAACATCTAAAGGTACATCGTAGTACCTAAACACGTTAGGTATTGATATCCGGTATATAACTACGCACTTTTTGTATAGTATAATTAAGTTATATGTCATGACTTTATGAGTACCTATATGAACTATTATGTATCTATATATATATATATATATATATATATATATATATATATATAGATACATAATAGTTGTACACAAACACAGAAGCACAGAAGCGTACACAAACATTTATATATATATATATATATATATATATATATAAATGTTTGTGTACGCTTCAAAAACTCGAAAAGTTCTGCAATATATAATCCGCATCAAGGATTGTTTTTATCTATTTTTTTCATCAGTGACATATTAGCGAATGTGCGAATGTGCCACAACGAAGCGTGGCAGGGCACAGCTAGTACATTATAAAGTTATCTTCCTATAAAACACATCTAAGTCATAACAGCTAACTATAATGGAGGACCAAATACAAAATAATTTTACTTATACTTACTTATCAATAACATTTCAGTTAGAACTCTACCAATGTAATATTAACATTAAAATGTCGAAAGAAAAGCATATAAGTACTTTGGTAATGACTAGCTACATTTTGTATGTAAAAATTAAACATGTTTGCATAAACGCAACATTTGAGTAATCTGCATGGTTAATGAAATACTTCATCATATTGTATTTTATTTATTCAAATTTATAAGCTAATAGGGTGCTTACTTGAAACGAAATTACATAAATGACTGAATCAAATTACATACCTAAGTATATGTACGGTGCTACTAAATAATTATAACGTTTTACGATTAATTTTATACCTTTTTATTACCCAAATGTAAATTGTAATATACCTAGTGCCTACCTACCAATAGTAATCTGGCGACCTCTGTGGCGTGGGTAATTAGGCGACTACGAAGCACGAAGCTGCGGGTTCGATCCTCGCACGGGTCAAATATTTTTATGAACCGCGGGTATTTGCTCTGAGTCTGATTGATTGTAGGACCATGATATTCGCGATTCTTATTCCTAGTTAGGAGTCAGGATCTGCTCGTATGTCTATACTGTTACAAGTGCATAGATAAGAGTATTATATGTGTGGGTAAACATTACATAATACTAGAAGCCGCGGGCGCAACTAGTGCGGCTATGAAAAGACGGCGGTACTTTGTTATGTATTGAAACATTTTCAAAAATTTACATATTATTCTATGTTTTGTGTAGTGTGTAGATCAAAACATGCGCAGGAGACACGGCTTAACTGTTGCTTATTTGTCAACGTGCACCACGCACGACGCTTACAGCACAATGGAACCAAACCTACGGCCGAAGTAAGGCGTGTTGCGATAGTACTTGACTCAGAATAATTTATAGTAAGGTGTTATACTGGCTTACTTGCGCGCAAGGTCCACTGGAAAGTGTGCCATGCTGGCTCGTGCTCGACTCGAGTCGACATGCCGTCAACCAATCTGATCATGTTCAGCTTGACTTTATGACCTTGTACAGCTTGACTTGATTCAATGCGCAGCAAGCATTATTACAATGAATCTATAATGAAGATATTAACTACCTGCATATACGTTCGTTGTGAAAAATTACTAACAAATTCGTTTGTTCTATTTCAGATATGTATGCTGTGCGCGGTCACAGCTTATGCACAATATGAAGGCCCTGCGCCTCCGAGATTACAAATTCCCGGAGCTATACAACTGGGCGGAAGACAGGGCGGCTTCAGACAAGGGAGGCTGCAGAGCGCCCCCGTGGGCGGCGGACTAGCGAGGATCAGGAGGCCCGGACTCGCCAGACCCTCTTTCAAGTCCGTGGACGCCGCGCCGCGCCCCAGCCTGCAGTCTCTCGATGACCACGCCAAGCCAGTCACGGAAGAACCAGAGGATGAAGTAGAAATCAACACTCCGACAGCTTTCTCTCCGAACTTTTTCTCCACACCCGAGCCTCAAAATGAATACTTCGATATCACCACGACGTCGCAGCCGAAGCCTCCGAGCGTCTTCAATTCGTCGCCGTTCCCACAGTCGACTCCGTCTGCGTTAAAGCCGGAACCTATCAAACCTATTCAGTACAGGCCGTTGTCACCACAAGCCTTTGCCCCGGTCAAAATCGAACAACCCAAGCCCCAACCGCAGAGACTGCAACCTCTGTCAAGCAGACCACAGCGACCCGTGTTCAGGCCCGAGGTCAGGCCATTCCAAGAAGAAGAGGATGTGAACATCCAACCTGTCAGACAATACTCCAGACCCCAGGAGCCCATCAACCGCGCACCGGTCAAAAGCGCACCGCAGAAGTACGTGCCCTCTCACAACAGGGAAAAGAAACCAGTAGCTCAAATTATTCGCAAGTTTAGAGACGAGAACCCAGACGGAAGCATCACTTGGGGATTCGAGAATGACGATGGGTCCTTCAAGGAGGAGACCATTGGAGTAGACTGTGTGACTCGTGGAAAGTATGGTTATGTTGATCCTGACGGTCTCAAACGTGAATACAACTACGAAACTGGTATCCTATGTGACAAGACAAAAGACCAGCAAACCGAGAAGGGCTTTATAGACTACCAAGAAAATAAGGCAGTCCTGCCCAATGGTATTACCATTGATCTCGCCACTATGGGCAAAAAATCCAAGCGGCCATTTAGATCACCTACCATTCACTAGTGTTTAGGTACTTAATATAATTTATTTTAGGAAAATCTATTTTAAGTACATTTTAGTACAGTTATGTTGGTGTTTTCAAAGATGAAACATTTTACTGACTTTAGTTGGTCATGGATGTGTCCAATGAACAAAGATGTGGAAATAAAATTATGAAAATTGTTATATGCTTAGTTTTTATTTTAGTAACCTTCATACATATAATTATTAATTATATTCTTTAAGTTTGAGATAGGTAAGTGTTCGCGCCACTTACATTGGCACTCATAATACCTTCCTACCTTCCTATTCCTATCATTTCTTGGCGACTATCTCTGTCGCTCATATCGTGGTATCCACGAGAAAACTGCTTGCCGCCGCAAGTAGTCTGCGATCGACCCTCGTCCTTCGCGGCTGCCGCTCTCGCCGAATCCAAAGTACTGGATCTGCTGCTCCTCTGTGGTGGTCCACGTGAATTCGACGCGCAAATATAAACAAAACCCGCTATAAACCCGCCGCGTAAACGCTCCTTGCCGACACGCACCAACCGCCTAAAATACAGTCCACTACATCGAACGTCATAACATCCTGAAGGAACAAGCAGCTTGGAGACGGACCCGAACCGAGGTGATTGCAGTTGCATGGAGACCAGGTTAGTCGCCAAGTTCCTTTGTACTACTCTTCTACCAGCCATCCTTCCCCCGCCATTGGAGGCGCGCTCAGCCTATACAGCTTAGCTGCCGCGCTAACATATTGTTGGTCCTCCGCCGCCGGATCTTCTCTGGTCCTCCCGCTATTCTCTGGCCCCTCTTAGGCCTCATATAGTCCTCTTTATAACCGCCCGCAATTTTATATTGGTATTTTTACCAACGATAATTTCCTATAATTATCGTGTTCCCGCCCGCAATTACAGTTCAGATAGTACCCTGTACTATCCTACTACGCTCTTATATACTTATTTCGTGTATTCCGCATTCCTAAATAGTAAAAATAACGATTTTTCCGTAATTCTTAATTTTTATTAAAAAGTGAAGGTATTCCTAACGACCGCCCGTGCGTCTCCACGTGGGTATTCAATACGCCGCGCGCGCGACAGGTAAATGCTGTAGGCAGTTGCAGTAAATTAGGAATTTCATACTTTATCTAGTTTTTTATACTTTGTTAAGATGGCTATGGCTACTCGTTCAAAAGACAAAGATAGTGAAGTATACGAGGACGCAAAAGCGCTCGATACGTTACAGGTCGAACGTTTGACCTTGATAGGTAAACGTGACATTATATTTTCCCGCTTACAAGATATTTTTAACCGATCTTTAAAGGCTTTTACTGATGATACTGAGAAGGATTTATTTCTATGTGGAATGATCTCGTTAGACCGCTTACGCTCCGATTTCAATGAAATTGTGAACAAATTAAATGTCACCGAGTTGACTCTCAACGCTTCGTACACGGTAAACTACCAATCTATAAACGTCTTCGAAGATATGTTTTGCCGTTGTCAGTTTGTTTATAATAAACTTAACCCGCCTTTAAAAACCGCTGATTTCAATGTTGCCCCGCAACGTAAATCCATCAGAATTCCTGAACTCGATTTGATGGTCTTCAATGGAGATCCGATGACCTGGAGAATATTTTATGAGTCATTCAAACGCACGATTCACGAAAATCCCGATCTCACTGATCACGAACGCGTCCAATATTTAATTAATAAATTGTCAGGCCGGGCCCTTGCAGTTTGTTCTGGTATCGTACCTAACGGTGATAATTATCCGATCATATGGCAGACGCTCGTCGATAAGTATAACGACAAACGTAACCTAGCCTCCGCTTATCTTGATCAAATGCTTGATTTTAAATCTTTTAACACCGCGACGAATAAAAACTTAGAATTATTCCTAGATAAATTCTGCACGGCTGTGTCAAGTTTGAAGTCTCTCAAGCTCGATAACGTGTCTGATTTTATTTTACTATCGCTCGCTTTGAAGAAAATAGATTCAAGTACTGCACGGTCGTTTGAAATGCACATGCGAGGTAAATCTATGCCTACATACAATGAACTTTTAAAATTCATCCGCGAACAAAGCAAAATATTGGAACGCACTACGACCGATTCTCTTAGCCGCAGTGATAACAGGCCGCGTACTGCAAGGTCTACGCAGTCTTTTGCAGCATCATGCGTCACTCACTGTCCGCTTTGCAAACAAGCCGATCACGCTAACTTATATAGATGCCCTGCATTTGATAAGCTTTCTATCGACGACAGGTACACTTTTGTAAAACAAAGCAAAGGTTGCACTAATTGTCTAAGCACTACGCATATAAATACTGCTTGCAATTCTAAATTTGATTGCCGTTATTGTGGATGTAAACATCATTCTATGTTATGCCGCAAAGTATCATCTTCCCGTGAAGACAATCGCCCGTACCCTAGCGCTCCGTCACAGGCGCACGCGCCGCCTCCGCGCGCGCGAACTGGCAACTTCTCCGCCGCCGGGGATCACATGCCGCCTTCGGCATCGCCGTCGCCCGTCGCGGGCTCCGCTAGCGCTCAGCTGACGAACTTACCTACAACTGCTTATCAGTCATCACAACAACAGGTGTCGCTGTGTAATATACGCCCCGCTTCGCAGCCTAATGACACTACTTGTTTACTGGGAACCGTACAAGTTTATGCTACGGATTTAAATGGTCGCCGCCATGTAGTACGCGCCTTAATTGATTCGGCTTCCCAAAGTAATTTTTTAACTTCAAAATGTTGCGCTAAATTAAATTTAAAATGCAATAAGGTGACGAACACCGTTGTTAAAGGGATAGGTTCCGCATCTGACCCAATCAAGGGAGCAGTTTCTGCTACTTTATCTTCCCGCCTAAATGATAATTTTATTGCAATTGACGCCTATGTTATCGACCGCATAACAGACAATTTACCGGCAGTGAAAATTGACGTATCCTGCCTTTCATACCTGAACTGCCTGCCTCTGGCAGACGACAGTTTCGCTTCGCCTTCCGAGATCGACATACTTATAGGCGCGCCGCTCTTTTCTGAAATATTGCTATCAGGCCGCGCCGCTGGTCCGCCTGGTACTCCAACCGCTTTTGAAACCATTTTTGGTTTTATCGTAATCGGGACCGCTCCCGTTACTCCCGCTCATGTTACTCCCGCTCATGTTACGCCCGCTCATATTGAAACCGTTGTTTCTATCACTGACCCCTTGGTTGAAGATAGATGCCGCTCTCATATTTCCCTCTGTACCTTTACGGAAGGACCACGTTTAGATAATCTTGTCCAACGCTTCTGGCAGCTTGAAGAGGTGCAATGCACGCCGACTTTGAGCCCAGACGCTATAGAATGTGAACGCATTTTTACAAATAACGTTTCCCGCGATCCTACGGGACGCTATTCTGTAGCGTTACCTTTCTCCCGCGATCCCGCGACCTCTCTGGGTAATTCTTACCCTATCGCTAAAAAACGCTTCATGTATCTCGAACGTAAGCTCGCCGCGACACCTGCTCTGCGCTTAGAGTACGATGCTATAATCAAAGAGTACATTCAGAAGGGTTACATTTCACTGATCGACAATGATAGTCCTTTTACTGGATATTACGTGCCACACCACGCCATTGCGAGACTACAAAAAACAACAACTCGATGGCGTATGGTGATGGACGCCAGTGCTGAAACTGACTCAGGCCTCTCCTTGAATCAAGTTTTATATACCGGGGATAATTTACAAAACGATCTTTTTACAATCCTCTTGGATTTCCGCCTCTACCCAATCGCCTTTACATCCGATATTAAACAGATGTACCTACAAATTTTGATAAATAAGGACCACCGCAAATATCAAAAACTCCTGTATCGATTCGATCCCGTTTTTCCGCTTGATACCTACCAATTCAACCGCGTTTGTTTTGGTCTACGTAGCAGTCCGTTCCTTGCGATGCGAGTGTTGCGACAGCTGTGCGCCGCCGACGGTGCCCGCTTCCCACTCGCAGCATCTCTTATCAGCGACAACACATACATGGACGACGTGTGCTACTCCATGCCTACTCTGTCTGCTTGTTTACAACTCAGAGACGATCTCTGCGAGTTGCTCAAGGCCGGGGGCTTCGATCTCGTCAAATGGGCTAGTAACTCACCCGCGCTCCTTGACTCCCTTCCCGTCTCTGCGTTAACGGAATGCGTTAAAAATGCGAAAAATGCGTTAACGGATCTTTTAAATTCCGACGAATATAATAAGTCTATCTCAGATGAGTTATCAGCTAATCGCATACACTGGAAATTCAATCCACCGCGAAGTCCTCACTTCGGGGGGAATTATGAAATATATGTGAAAGCGTTTAAAAGTCATCTTCATAAGACGATCGGTTCACAGTTACTCACGTATGAGGAAATGTTAACCGTACTCACACAGATAGAATGCGTTATCAATTCTCGTCCTGTAACGTTATTGAGCGAAGATCCGTCTGAGCCGACCGCGCTGAGTGCTTCACATTTCTTAATGACCGCACCGCTGAAGCATTTGCCCGCTTGCACGGTTCCCGATGAACCTGGACACTTATTGAAACGGTACGCTTTATTGGATCAAATGGTACAATCATTTTCCAAACGGTGGAAGTTGGAATATCTTCACTTACTTCAATCTAGAGGAAAATGGAATACACCTTCGAATCCCATTACAATAGGTTCTATTGTTCTTATTATCACTGATAATATTCCCCCGCTATCCTGGCCTCTCGGCGTCGTCGTGGCCACTCATGTCGGCGGCGATGGCATCTGTCGAGTAGCGTCAGTAAAAACGGCGACCGGCGTCTACCAGAGACCCGTCGTCCGTTTATGTATCTTACCTACCCAATAATTTAACCCCTTGCTCCCCGGTCAACCGCTATGTTATATTTAACCCGTTGACTGCTTAAGAGTTAACTCTTATTTTTATTTTTTTTTTTATTTCCCGCTTTCTTTTAAAAACCAATGGTTTTTAGGCCGGGGGCAAATGTTCGCGCCACTTACATTGGCACTCATAATACCTTCCTACCTTCCTATTCCTATCATTTCTTGGCGACTATCTCTGTCGCTCATATCGTGGTATCCACGAGAAAACTGCTTGCCGCCGCAAGTAGTCTGCGATCGACCCTCGTCCTTCGCGGCTGCCGCTCTCGCCGAATCCAAAGTACTGGATCTGCTGCTCCTCTGTGGTGGTCCACGTGAATTCGACGCGCAAATATAAACAAAACCCGCTATAAACCCGCCGCGTAAACGCTCCTTGCCGACACGCACCAACCGCCTAAAATACAGTCCACTACATCGAACGTCATAACATCCTGAAGGAACAAGCAGCTTGGAGACGGACCCGAACCGAGGTGATTGCAGTTGCATGGAGACCAGGTTAGTCGCCAAGTTCCTTTGTACTACTCTTCTACCAGCCATCCTTCCCCCGCCATTGGAGGCGCGCTCAGCCTATACAGCTTAGCTGCCGCGCTAACAGTAAGAAATACGAGCTTTGCACAGTTTGTGCATTTTTTAACCACTAACAAGTTGGTATAATACGTGTCACTCCAATATATTACTTACTTTTACATCTACACATGAGCAAACTCAAAGTTCTAGTTGCAAAACTCAAAATAAGAATAGGAATAAGAATTGGCCAACGGGACATAGGCCTCCACAGAATTCTATAGGTTGAGCTCTGATGCTGTAGCCACACTAATGTTAAAAGTATTGTATATAAATGCATCGAACGTCACATTGTGAACAAGCTTTATATGTAGTGCCACTACTCATCCATCAATGCCTTTCCTTTTGTAATGTGAAATTTTACTGCCACCTGAGCTATCACATAACATCATAATTTCATAATGTCTAGCTATACTTCAAAATAAATTACATTATGTGAAGTTTAGGATAACTTCTGCATAAGTCTGCAGGAGTCATGGGGCAAATTAGCACAGAAACTTCAAATTAATAATGTAGGTATAATCAGTTTACTTATAATCAATCCTCACTTATGCCGTATGTCAAATTACTAATCCCATTAGTAAGGTCTATTATTCATGTATGGTTGTGGTCGTCTCATCGGAGGAGGCATCCTGTTTGGAGGTGTAATAGAAATATCCAAATAGTGTCCAACTTGAAACTTGACTTGAGAAAGCGTCTTGTTGTCATCCCCACCACGTTGCCCGGAGCACGTCACTCCTATCTCTCTCATGCGGTAGGTAGGTGTGCGTATGTCAGGGAAGACTATGGCAAAGTCAAAGTATGTTCCCTTACGCCTGGTCTCTGGATTCACTTCTTTGACAAGGCCCGTGAGTTCACGCAGTGTAGCATCCAACCATGTATATATCTGGAGTTCATTTTGCGGTACAGCTCCTCTTGCAAAGTCCCCCGGGGAATTGTGTCTTCCAGTCGAACAAAATACTCGTAGAAGTAGGGGGCATGTCTGGGAAGTTATTAAAATTTTATACAAGTTCACTTATTAAGTAGGTACAATGGGGAGTAATTGAAACATACTGCTTTTAAGCCGGTAAGAGCTAGTAGGTTGACAACCTACCAGCTTTTATAAACTACAAATTACCACACAGTAGTTTTTAGTTGTTTTTTGTAGCAGCTAATAGATACGTTAAATACGCTCACTAACATTACACTAATACTTTTGTATTATTATTGGTTAGGTAATAAAAGAGACATTTTGATACCTTTTCCCTATCAACCGGCTTCTCAGCGGGTTTAACCTCTTCGACCACCATTGCCATGGATTCTAAACCAGCCATTATATTATTACAGCTAATAATACAGTGTTCCTCTCGATATAAATATAAATGGAAAAAATTTACACAAATTACGAATTGAACAGAATATTTCACGCGATCCAAACAAGCCAGCCACAAATGCCACAATAACTAGAAACTTCACATTCACAACAAATTGAACGAATGAATGAATCATAGCCGCACAGCCAGCATACTGCCACAGACATTGCACAATGCACAGCACAATCAGACAGACAGCCGACAGGCTTGAATTGATCTAATCTATTGAATGAACGAATGACTTGGAAATTATTACAAACTGTAACGAGAATGTCGGAAAAAAGGGAAAGTAAAAAAAAATAAAGCATATCTAGTTATGCGCGCACCTGGGCGCTTGATAACAGTCAGCCCTAACAAGAATGCTATCGTAGCGTCTGGGCCGTCTCCGGCCCTCCGGTGAGCGCGTGGGATGTCGTGCGATGTTTTTTAGTACTAAGATTATTATTAGGCAGTCGTTTAGAGCATATAACTTTGTTCGGACTTCTCATTTGTAATTAGTTATAATAGAATATAACTTTTCTGATTAAATACTTTTTAAAGTTTAAAAGTGTTTTCAAAAAGCTCCCAATAAACTTGACTGGCGCAGACGGTAGTATCGTGCGTTTGCTGCGCCGTCTTTCGCGAAAACTGTGTGAAGATTACGCTAAATTCGCGGATGTTCGGCGTGTGTGCGGTACACGAACCAAATAAAAATTCGTCAAGGATATAAGGAGACCATGATGGTGATTGGCTGGTGAGTGAATTTTTCGCTATCCTTTCCCGTATTTCGTTATAGTTGGAATCGAACCTTGTCCATTATAACTTATCTGGTTTTGCCTCAAAATAGGTAAAAGTGTTAGTTTTTAAGTAAATAAATTAAAGCCAATTTAAAATCAATTGACGTTATAAAAGTGTTAGTTTTTAGTAAATAAATTAAAGCCAATTTAAAATCAATTGACTTTATAAAAGTGTTAGTTTTTAGTAAATAAATTAAAGCCAATTTAAAATCAATTGACTTCATAAAAGTGTTAGTTTTAAGTAAATAAATTAAAGCCAGTTTAAAATCAATTGACTTTATAAAATTGTTAGTTTTAACTAAATAAATTAAATCCAGTTTATTAATCAATTGAATTTATAAAGTAATTAAAGTAAAGCCAGTTTAAAATAAATTGACCTTTTAGCGAAACAATTAAATTCCGTTTTAAATTAATTAACTTTATTAAAATATAAATGAAAAATAAAATGAGTTATATTATTATAATTAATGTCAATTGTGACAATAGTTTTTAGTTGACTAAAAATTAAATAGTTTTTGTTGTTGACTAAAAATTAAATAGTTTTTGTTTTTGACTAAAAGTGAAATAGTTTATTAGTTGACTATTTTAAATAGTGCAGTAATTATAGTTATTATTATAAAATGATTACTATTCAAATGATACCTAATGAGATGCTGAAGCTTATCCCGCTTTTTGGTGGAGATAAACGTCACTTAAATTTATTTCTAAGAAAGTGTGAATATCTGATTCTTAAATATCATGGTGATCAAGAGCAGAATGCGTACATTATGCATACGATAACTTTGTTAATAGTACAGAAACCTCAAATGACAATATTTTAATATTAGATAAAAGATTGAAGAAATTATAAAGTCCGGAAATAATAAAGAAAATAACTGCTTATATCTCACACATGTTTTAAATATGTTCAACACGTTTATGAGTACATTTAGGACTACTTATATAACGCTTAATGAGATAGAAACAGCATTGGCATTTACTAAGGTCTCTGTACTACATGAATCAATTATAAACCCGAATGAGCTATTATATATTCTTAAATCCATAGAGCAGATCCATAATTTAATATATGAAGTAAGTGAAGGCAATTTGTTAAAATTCGAGAGAATCATTAAAGTAAAATCTTATGTAAAGGAAAGCCAGATAACATTTATTTTAGAAATACCGTTGACTGACAAAAATATATACAATTATTTTAAAATTTATTCTATACCAAATTTTCAAGGTTCGATTAACAAAACTATTTTAATATTTCCCGACTTCCCTTACCTTTTGGCGAAAAGTTCTAAATACCTGCCTGTCACAAAGCCATGCGAGAAAATTGATGCTGATAAGTTCCTATGTACCGATGATAACGTAATACAGTTCAAAACACCGACCTGTGCAGAACAGCTTCTGGAGTTTCAGACAGATCTGACTACTTGCGTACCGTATGTCGTCGAAGTGGAAGACATCAAGGTCCAGCGGATCAGTTTGGACAGCTGGATTGTATTTGCACGAAAACCGACTATAATAGCAGAAAAATGTGAGGAGGACAATATGAAGGAGTCCCTATGTGGTACTTATATTGTCTCAACTACTGAAAATTGTGTAGTTTACCTAAATGAATTGAAATTATCATATCAACGCACGTTTGCTGAAAATCTCCAATACAAAGTTACGCCAATTATAGCCCTACCTGAATTGAAAACTACTAATTCGCCTCCTTCAACTTCAATCAATATCAAGAACATCAATTTGGAAGAAATGAGACATTTTTCGCGTATTCTAAAATTAAAAGAAAGTGAAGTGTATAGTGAAGGGCATTATGGTGAAAGTGAAATAGTGAATTTCAGTGGAATTGACACAAAAAGCATTAGTTATATGTGTTTGTAGCCATAGGTTTCATTAGTTTTATCATTTATCGTTTTAAAAATATGTTTATGCGAAATCATCGGAACCCGATCCAGATCTCAACGGAACCCGATAATTTCGCACTTGATGAGGGAGGAGTTATGCGCGCACCTGGGCGCTTGATAACAGTCAGCCCTAACAAGAATGCTATCGTAGCGTCTGGGCCGTCTCCGGCCCTCCGGTGAGCGCGTGGGATGTCGTGCGATGTTTTTTAGTACTAAGATTATTATTAGGCAGTCGTTTAGAGCATATAACTTTGTTCGGACTTCTCATTTGTAATTAGTTATAATAGAATATAACTTTTCTGATTAAATACTTTTTAAAGTTTAAAAGTGTTTTCAAAAAGCTCCCAATAAACTTGACTATCTACTAAAATATTATACAAAGAGATTGTAAATTAAGATTCGTGTGTTTGACATCAGGATCGATCGGTATTCGGTTCCACTTGTTTTCGAATTAAAGCAGTCGCTAAAACCACGTTGAGAGAGGCCATTATGCAGCCCAACAGACTTCGAGAAAACAAAGTGCAAAACCATGCAAAGCAAACAATTAAAAAAAACCTCAATCCGTATAATCTGATTTCTTTATTTTTGTTTTGCTTACTTGGTTAATGTTTTGTTTTAAAATAACATAACATTGACCACAGACAGATTAACTGTCTAACTGACAGCTGGCTGCCTGACTGTGAAAGTTGATACAAATTCGATCGATATTTTTACTAGTGTTTTCCTTATTTTCATTATTTGAATTATTATTGTGAATACCAAGACCAAACGTATTATATAATCAATATTGTGATATTTTAATGTCCCGCATACCCTAAGATCAGCTTAAAATGGCTCACAAAGAGGATGACGACTCATTTCAAGACGACGACGTTTACATAAACGCTGAGGATGGCATGCCTAATAGTCATCCCAATATCGTTAATTTAGAGCATGAGAGCGACTCAAAAGACAAATTGGATGACATTGACGACCTCCCAAAATCCGTTATAGTTACTAACATTCATAGTAGTATATTCGCCGACGAAGCAATGAAGAAAGAAATGGAAGATTTGTTCCGTTCGTTCTCTGACAATGTAACGTTTCAATGGCTTCGCAGCTTTAAACGTTTGCGTGTTAACTACGATAGTCCTCTGGCGGCCGCAAACGCGCGCGTGCAACTTCACCAGTACCAGTTCTATGATTCGAATATAAATTGCTACTTCGCCCAGCCGGTAACGCCCGTGTCTTTAAAAAATCTAAGACCTCCAGCACCTGTGAAACAATTCCTGATCTCGCCGCCATCCAGTCCCCCGGTGGGGTGGGAACCTCGAGAGGAAGGTGAACCGTTAGTTAATCATGATTTGCTGGCTGCACTGGCAAACCTATCTCCTGGGGAGAGCCACGAACTCCATGCGCCCACGCCCACTCAGCCGGCCATCATTGTGCACACGGCTATACCTACAGAGACCAATCTCACTTGTGTGGCTCCACTCCCACATACTCGTTGTCCAGAACATTAATAAAAATGCCTGTATTAACTTATATTAATTAGTTCTTAAAATAGAAAAAGCTTTTATTTAATCACATTGATTTATGTGATTTTGTAAAGCCAAGGACAATGCAGCTGGTTTTGGCTGTTTTTGATGAATCTAATAACAAATGGCTTAGATAATTGTAACAAACTTTATAAAGTCATAAAAAATGCTTGTTTCATTAGTATTGTTTTAACAAAAAAATATGTTAAAATTAAATTGGTGCTACATTTTATCAAAGTTAAAGATATGTAGCTGTTTGTAATTATTTTGTCATCTTGTCACCACAAGCTTACAATTTATTAAAGAGTTTGTCCAGCTGGATTCCTAATGAGTTTTTTACTTCATGGTAACAGTTGAAAACATCATGGATTATAAAATGTTCTTATTGATGAAAAATAATATAATAGTTGCAACTGCCAAATGCCATTTTTCATAAAAACGTTAAAGATTTTCAGATTTACTTAGCATATTTTCTTGCTCTTTTGAATATTTGTGATACAGTTTTTGTTGTATTATTTATCTACATTAATTTTAATCACATGTAATTCACATATGTCTGGTGTACTTACCATTTAAATAATTCTATTAAGATTTTATTCAATTATGCTTAAAATTGCCACTGTTATACTTAAAGCACTGTATAAATTTATATATGGAAAAATCTTACATAATATTTTTTGACTAAAGAGAATAGTGTGATTTTTAGAAACATTTTGGGTGGTTAAAGAGTAATACCGGGCCATTTATGGAGTTTTTTGATCAAAAAATCTGTATTTTTTGTTCCTAGTGATGCTATTTATTATAATAATATACCATAAGAGCCTGGTGATCATGAATCTGTTATTTTAATGATCTATTGTATATAGTAGTGACTTTATTTTCATAATTTGAAATTGGTAGTTTCAATAATTTAGAAGTTGCTATCAGTTTTATAACTTGAGGTCAGGAACACAAAAACTGACATGTTTAAGTTGTGGTTGTTAATCTTAATTGATATAATTTTATTATTGTAAGACTTGCAATTTACAAGTAGTGAGAAATGGACGTGCTTTATTGCTTAAAGTAGTGCATGGATTATCTGGGTTCGGGTCATCCAACCAAGACAGGCAGACAAAATGCCGGACAGCTGAAACTTATAAAAAGTATGTTTAGTTTTGAGACCCGTGCTCTGCAGTGGGTGGAAATGGTTAAATATGATAATTTTTATTGTAATTCGTATTTGTAAATTTATTCAATGTTGAATCATATTCCTTCATGTTACAACAATAAAAAATATTATGCAAAATAGATTTGGTTTTCACCTTTTAAAGTATACAGTCCTATTCTCCAAACAAACAAGTTTTCCAAACACCTTTGCTCTCTTATTATAATGGATAATCCATGCACTGCTGTAGTTACTTAAGAAAATTCAATATAATATGTATTTTATATCACCAGCTCTAAATAAATAACCCAGTGGTTGTGAGACAGGGTCTTACATGTTACCTATCTAACAATACTTTGATATGTACCCTAATTATTTTAATGTTTGCTTTTGATTGACTGCAATGTAGGTTGTAGGGACAGAGAAACTAGAAACTTAGAATTTGTGATAATTATGTAAGTCTATGTAACACATTAATAGTTTGTAATTATATTTATTTTTGGTGACATAATATTGTTGAAAATTCGCAAGTTGATTATAAAATATTAACAATACTTAGATAATTATGATTAGATTTTTCACATCTTTTGCTACTAGTAGTTTGCTCGTGATTTTTTCTTCTAATTTGCAATCTTATGTTATTTTAAGTTTTTTTTTGGGATTTGCTTATTGCCAGTTGGGTCAATTGTTTTACGTATTTTTAATGAATAAGGCTGAAATATGCAATGAACTGATGTTATCAATATAAAGTCAGCTGTAACTAAATAATCATGAAAAGCACGATGTTCTACACTGGTACATAAATTTAAAAATCATTTAATATTAGAACCATCTCACATACAGTGGTGGTTAAATTCAAACAAATCCCAGGTCTTAGATACTTAGGTACCTACTTATAGAGTTACCTACACACAGGTATAATTGTTTTTTTTAAGGATGTCTGTCGCTACAACATAATCTTTATACTACAAAAATATGCTAACACTTTTGTATTTTATTGTACTCACTATACTATTAAATATAAGTAATTGCTGGATTATTTGCTACGATAACGGATTAATTATAATATAATATTACACTTTTTGTTCTAGATCTTGAACTTACCTCTACTTTATTGCGATGAAGTACAGCTAAGTTTATTTTAGTAAATCAAATGCTTTAATAATTATTATGACTTGGTACCTATTTATTTGGCATTATGTTGCGTCTAAAGTCTAAAAAAAAAAAGTTGAACTACTGCAACAAAAAACTCCCATTTGTTAAACGGTTGAACTAAGCGGGAATGAGCCTTAACTTAAACAGCCTAAATTAGCAGTAAAACATGAATATTAGTGTCATCTGCTTAGCTGTGTACTTACCATGCCAGCTTCAAGTTGTTACACTGATCATAAGATGTTTTTTGTTGTGGAAAGGAAAAATATGAGACAACGAACTTGTGACCCGGAATACCGTTCCATGGCTCTCAACACTGCGATACCAGGAGCCCTATGACAATACTTCGTGATCGTCTTTTTCCTTTTTATTATTTAACTTATGTTCACGCCTAACATGCGCTAATGCATTTTGAAAATAGTAATTAGATTAATGTTATCTCTACGAACCATTTACATAAAAATGGTTAAGTAGATATCAAAATCACTAGTAAGTACATAAATTAAAATTTGTAATAGTTTTTATAAAAGATTTACAAGTAGGTGGAGAAGATCATATAAAAGTGAACAAATATTTTTAGGTATTTAATTGAAAGACGCTATTTGAGTAGATGGCCGTTTGTTACAATGAAATGAATGGCCTAAGTTGAAGGTGTTCAGATTGTAAGGGGTACTGGCTGTTTATTGTAATTTAATTAGACTAGCTGGGTATAGCACATGTTAAAATTTTGGAAAGTATTAATACGACCGGCCGAATGTTGTTTGGACCTTCTTGGCTCTGACATGCTGTTGTAACATCCATAAATATATTTCCAAAATCCGAAATTATGTTGTGACTTGCGTGCGCATTGCGCGCAGAAATGTAAACAAGTGAGAGTTACCAAATAAAAAAAAAATATTTTTACTCTAAACTAAATATGGACCACGTTTCCTACGTTTTGCTTATACAAAAAAATTTACCAACATGACTAGACTTCTACGTTTTCAATTCATAATTTAGGCACTCATTGCATAATGAGGCTCCACAGATGATTTATCTTAATGTTTAAGTGCTGGGATCTCATGTTCTCTACTGCGTTTCCTTTGATATGGCTGTACTTAGTCATTATCTTATTAGTTAGCGTTACATTCTACTAATCAATGAATTACTACTGAATTAATGTCATAATTATTCAAATACATTCATAATAGATTTTCACTAATAACGTGAATTTGAGAGGAGGTATCTACGTATTTAGAGGCCTAAAACAATACTTATAGTACTAAAGTACCTAAACTAACCGTAATAACTTTCAGTAAATAATTCTATTCTATGTCAGAAATGGTAAATTTTTAAGAAACTTCTCGATGTTGTGCTTTCTGTCTATCTTTGTCTGTATTTCAAGATTTCTAGTGATGTTGTTGTCCTTGATCCTTGTACAGAAATTATTATATCATAATTTATGCTCGTAACTCTACACTAACCGACCATGCTTGTATATTGTATGTTCACGTTAACATTGATGTAAGTATATTCTATTGATGTTTTTATTCTCACTGTGATTTAAATTATTGTTTGATGTAAATATTAAATTATAATATTGAGTTTTGAAATAGTGTCTTAGTGCCCACACCTTTCGATGGAATATAGATCGCTTGTCTGTCAAAGCTAAACTAAATAAGCTTTGACGAATTAGTCTTTATCTTCTTAGGGATAGACATAGTGGAACTACGAGGACTATGGTCCTCTCTTAGAGAACAAAGGCTTTTTTGCCGTGCAGAACTGCTTATTCGTTCTGGAATGGGAATCGAACCCGAAACCACCAATTGTGTAATACAGCCGTTGTAGTTGCTAGTGCACCTTTATGATTATTTTAACACTCACTGCTGAGCCGATTTGCTTGTCTAACTGGCTTGAAGGAAACAAGGAATAGGTATAAGTAGGATTTGGGTAGGGAGGTAATTAAAAATGTTTTTAGTACAAAGTAGTTTGTAAGGCACGCGTTTTATTTACATTTATACAAAATAGCTTTCAATATTTGTTATTCTATTACTAGTAAGGCACGTACCTATGAAATTGTTACTAAACTAGATAGGTACTTAAACATGATATGAAATTGTGAATAAACTAAATTATAAAAAAAAAAAATTACGTAAGTATAGTAAAAATATCAAAAAGTAAAGTTGAGCACAAAGGCTGCATTTTACAAAGTAAAAGTAGGTGCCTATTCGTTGCATAACATTTAAAACTTTGAGGAACTTATTTTGACCCATCTCTTACCGTAAAAAGCTTTTAAGCTTTATGAATTTAATGACTGAATTTTAATTAATTAATATATTTTTTCAACAAAATTCACAACTTCTGAATACTTCGCGGAATTATCAGCTATAATAGGTACCTATTTATACTTTCCTAGACATATCTTCTAAAGGAACCATCGCTTCGGGAGTCTTATCATCATCGGTATACCCTTTACCCTGTTTCTTACCTAAACAACTACCAAAACAAGTATCGCCTTTCCCGAATTTCTCCCCATCAGCCAATGTCTGGGGCATGGGCTGATTCATCGTCTCCGGTAAGAACAAACACATAAAACCAGATACAAGGGCAACTAGTCCAAACGTGATAGCCGGAATTTTGGGATTAAAAGAATCCAACAGAGTTATCAAAGGAGTCAAAGCTCCAGAAAGCCTAGCGCACATGGAGCCCAACCCTAAGGCGGAGTTGCGGACAACTGTTGGAAACAGTTCGGCAGAGTAGTTGTAAATAATAGCAAACGAGCCAGCTATGAACAACTTACCTGCAATGACGATACCAGTAGAAATAATGCTGCCGGCCGGAATAAAAGTCGCGATAATGCAAGCAGCACCACCTACTAACATCATTGAACTTATAAGCGGTCTTCGGCCCCAAATATCAAGAAAATATATAACAGCTGCATAACTGGGCAGTTCAACGAAACCTAAAATTGCTATGACTAAATAAGGGTTACCTTCAAGTTTGCCTGTGCTCAGCGTGAGTCCGTAGTACGCAATAGAATTAGCGAACCAGCAAAAGCAAACATTCAATGTTTTCTTTCGTAAATTCGGAGTTCTAAATAGATCTATCGTGGTAGCGGACGCGGCATTAATAGCTTTAGAAGCTTCAGCCTTTCCTAGAGATACTAGTTCAGCCCTATCTAATCTGTGTTCGGATCGATTGCATTTTAAAGCTTTTTCAACTATATCAACCGACTCCTTAGACCGACCTTGAGCCCACAGCCAACGCGGAGATTCGTCCATAATCCAAATATGGGGAATGAGAATCAGAGCGTGAAGCCCGTATATAACTTGAAGAAGTTGTCTGTTATCAATGACGGCGCCCCACGCTGCTACCAAAATAATTCCGCCAGCAAACGCTGCTTGGAAGGCTACACCACAAAGCGTCCTCTTGGTAGGACCAACAATTTCCATTGTCAATACAAATCCGGTAATATATGAACCGGCGGAGCCAAAAATTCCGTATAAAAATCTAACCACTAGGAAGGACCAGTATTCTGGTATAAAAGCGACCATAACGCCAAAAATTAATTGAAGTACTCCTGACCAACAAAATATTGTTTTTCTGCCATATTTATCAGCCATTCCTCCTAAGACTACGGCTCCGGTGAATACTCCAAGCATGTAAACGGATTGTGCTAAAGCGCCCATCCACCTTTGACCGCAGACGAGATTCCATTCCATGGCACGCGAGGAGGATCGGTATGTAGTGTCGTAGACCCATTTGGAACATACGACAGTGTCGTTATCTTGGTACATGAGACATCTGTCTAGACCACCCGATGGTGACATTGGAATGGCCGCCAGTATTTCTGAAGAGTTCCACGCAGCTATTGAAACATTTGTGTCCACACCGTCAATCCAGCATCTGAAATTTAAAAGAAACATTTATCTCACTGTATCACTATTTTAAGATTTCGTGCCTAAATATAAAAATAATACATACCGATCTAGTCTAATCCTGGATAATGACGTAAGTAATTTAAATAGATGATGAAAACAGAACTTAAGAACAATAAATTATATTTCAGGGGTAGCGGGAATTGGTTGAAAAGCATTGGCCTCTCTAAGGACAAATATAATTAAAACAATTTTATTTTTTTGTAAATTACTAATAGGGTTATAAGAGGGATACAAAAATGAAAAATATAGTTATTTGTAACATACGTATAATCATATTTTTACTTAAGCACCTTTTTATAAATAAACTTTTAAATCATGACATTAGTAACTAAATCGAGTACAATAGAGAAATGATGTTATGATTCTATGAGATAAATATGCATTAAAATTTAAAAGTGCTAAAACTACATACTTAACTTACGAAATAAAACAGTAAACAACATTTATATAAATGGATTCGATATAATAATTATAAGTCTTGTGAGTATATTAAAAAAATAGTCAATATTAAATTCGAAAAAGTGTTAGATCTAAGAGGAGTAGGTAAGTTTTTTGTTTATTGTGAAGTTATCTGGTGATTGATTATATTGGTCCACTCAATATTGGTGGATATTGAAAGTGAACCTTACTCCTGGCTTGGACATGAAAACTTCCATAAATTGTTTTCTTTAGACTATTTTTAAACTAAGTTTTAAATATATATTAGTACAGATATATAATATATATTCACGATTAGGATATGGTAAAGTACATAATATCTAGCATAGTAATAATGAGCAAATACAATAAACTTTAAATGTAATATCTATTCTTTGTTTTGGATAACTTTCTTTTACTCATAAAAATTATTGTTTTATTTCAAACCAGTCATAAATAATATTATCGCATAATTATGGGTGCAGTACAATAATTAATTATTGAAATGGCAATATGTGGGGATATTTATGTATAGGTTAAGTACATAATATATTGAGTGGAACGATGACCGCTAATCAAACGACTATAATAGTAGGCTACACATAATGAGCAAGTACTGTACTTATTTAAATGTTTGTTTTAACTGATATACCTATGCATATTAACACTATTTATCATGTATATTGATCACGACTGGACTGTGGGTGTCAATAACATACTTGGATATACTCACCGCAAATAAGTATATCTATATTAAAGCATGAAGGTAAACTACTTATTATTTTACATTTACCAACTACCTATCTACTTACGTGAGATTCCACGACTCATTGAGGAGTTATAGTAAATTCGTTTCGTTCCATTTACGCATAGTAAATCCTATTAAAACTTAAGGCAATACCTACCTACATACGCTTGAAGGAATTAATATTTAACCTCACTTAGGATTATGTACCTACATAATCCTCGTTTTTCCATGGCAAGTTGAAATAAAATCTACATCAGTATAATACACTGATAAGATAATCGACAAAGTTTAATTAAATATTTAAAATAACCCCCGACACAAAAAACACCCTTCATCAACTAGAAAAGAACCCGAATCTAGATCAAATCACATTTCGCTAATGACTGGATAACCCTGCTGGTGCGTGTAAGGTGGGGGGGGGGGGGGGGGGGGGGGGGGTGTTAACCGATTGAAGAAAAAAGTGTCTATCTACCAAAATATTTAAATGCGTGTTGTTGAGCACTACTATTAATCAAAACATTAAAATAAAAAATAAAAAACCAATGGTTTTACTGAATTTGTTAAAATGGTACTAAATTATGTAAGGAAGGGAAGTTTTTAAATAAATTCGTAAGTCACATGCTGTCTGGATATATATAAATATATTTTTTTCTACTCGGCCTCGACCCCTCACACACGCACTTGCAGGAATTACCGGACACCCTGTAGATATGCAGATACACACGCTTAGCTTATAATATAACACTGTTTGCATCGGGGGTTAAAAACCTTATAAAAGGGACGACACACGAATTAAGGGTAAAGTAAACCAGTTGGAGGCATCTAAGTATAGACTAAAGAGATTACGCAATGTTTGAAAATTGATACGAAGAGCCGTAATACGGCTTACAGTGTTACACAACCAGCCAGGCGCTTAGTGAGGAACCGCTAAATTCTTGTATCAATAACACCTTTTCTACATTATATTATGATTTATTTGCAATTGAGCGAGAATTCACGGATCAGTCTAAATATGAAACTACTAATAGACTAGACATTGTGACTTCAGGATCTAGAATCGCGGATCAATAAAATATATAAACACAACAATATCTATATTACTTAATTTCTTTGGACACTATTTAGTTGTAGGTAAATGTGTAAAGTGTATATCTAAATGGAGAGTGCTTATTCGACGATATAATATATTTTTTCGGTTTACTTGTTTCAATACAACTTAATTTCTATTTCGAAAAAGCGTTGAATATTACTAAATAAAAACGTCTGCCTAAAATTAAGATTAGTAGTCGTTTGTTAGTAGTGAGTTTTAATGTTAGTAACTAAAAGTATTATCCAGTCTAAAGCGATAAAGTTCTAAAAGAACAATATGGCCATTATTTCACTTTGACTAGACAATATTAACTAAGCGAACCTTAAAACTATCCCCATTAGTTCAATGTTAAGCTTGGTCAACAAACTATGAAAATTGACATAGAACTAGGTAGGTACATACCTATATTTGAAATTGTACTTGAAGCTAATTCTATAACCATTTCATGTACCTGAATCACTGAGTAAATGTAGGTACCTATTTCATCTACAGTCTGGTTTAATTCTTTGATCTCATCACCCCGAATGGCAGTTGAATTTTCGAGTCATGTTCGACTTTCTTCTTAATATGACGTTATTTGTCGTGTGCCTTCTTTTCAGAAGCATCCAAAGGCATCATTGTTTCTGGCAGGTCTGCGGAAACCTCACTGATCGGTCGACCACTGCAGTTAGTGAAACAATTATCACCTACTCCGAATTTCTCGCCATCTTCCAGTGACTGTGGTAAGTTGCGACCAAGTGTTTCCGGTAAGAAGAAAGTAAAGAATCCGAAAACCAGTGCCACAAAACCAAATATAATAGTGGGGATTTTTGGGTTGAGAGTATCCAGTAAGTTGACCAAAGGTGTTAATGCACCTGAGACGCTAGCGCACATGCATCCAAGCCCCACTCCAGAACTACGAACAACAGTCGGAAACAGTTCAGCGGAATATTTGTAAATGATCGAGTACGACCCGGATATAAATAACTTTCCGACCATCACGATGCCAGTCGTCGACGGAGAGCCGTGAGGCAAAGCAGCTATCACTAAACAGGAAATGCCTCCTAACAACATCATAGTACTCATAAGAGCTCTATGCCCAATTCTATCTAGAAAATACATGTTTATTATGTAGCTTGGAAGTTCAACAACACCCATTAGAAACATAATAAAGTACGGATTGCCGTCGAGTTTCCCGCTATTAAGTGACAGTCCGAAATATACGACGGAATTAGTGAACCAGCAGCCGCATATGATCAAAGTCTTCCGACACATCCTTGGGGTTTTGAAGAGATCAGATGTTCCAGCAGCATGCTCATCCGTATATTTAGCGCAAGTAGCTTTACACTGAGATACTAAGGCAGACGTATCTACGGATTCAGTAGAATTATTGATTCTTAATGCCTTTTCAATAATAGCAACCGACTCTCGAGCTCGCCCTTGAGCCCAGAGCCACCTCGGGGATTCATCCATCAGTAAATAATGCGGAAGTAAAACCGCCGCATGCAAGCCGTAAACGATTTGTAATAAGAATCTGTCGTTGTCTATCAGGTATCCCCAAGCGGCTAGTAGCATCAGTCCAACAGCAAACATTATTTGAAAAGTAACGCCGCATATTGTGCGCTTGCTTGGACCAACGATTTCCATTGTTAGTACGAATCCTGCAATGTATGAACCGGATCCGAATATTCCGTATAAGAATCGGATGGCTAAAAATGTATAGTAGTCGGTCGCGAAAGCCACAGAAGTTCCGAGAATGAGTTGGAGGATGCCTGACCAAACGAAGGCTGTTTTTCTTCCAAATCTGTCAGAGAGCCTTCCAAAAACCAGAGAGCCCCCTACTACACCGAACATATAGGCGGCCTGTGCTGTGGCGCCCATCCACCGTTGGCCGCACACGAAGTTCCATTCGATTCCACGCGACGAGGTGTAATACTGGGTATTGTAGACCCAGGACGTGCATTCCTTCAACGTCTTATTGGCTCCATACATAATGCATGATTCTAATTTCCCATGATCATTCAACGGTATTGAATCAAGAACCAGTGTTGAATTCCACGGCTCGGTATTGTTCAAGCCGTCTATTCCGGGCAGGTAACATCTGAAATTGGAGAAACTACTTGTTATTTTCAAGAAGTTAGACATACATTTCATGCGGTGCGGTATTTGGTGCGGTCAAGTGTATTGCGGGTGCAAGGTGCTGTCACACTATATTATTATACATTCTATTAAAGTTTTAAAAGCGTAAATAATATCCTATTATTTTGGTTACAAACTTTCTTCAGTGTGGATATATAGGTAAACACTTTAATAACATGTTGTAAAAATGGAGCATGCAGTTATTATTTATCTCATGCATAAAAATTAAGAATATAATGTTAATGGTCTGTAACAAGTAATAAAGTCCATAGTGACCAAAAAAAATAAAATTTACGACCACCAATACCACCACCACGTAGAAGAACAAAAAAAATTAAGAACAGTTTTGATATAAAACAAACAATAGAAAAACCTGTCCCATAATTTATCATCAGGTATATTATAATACGTATTTTTATACTTAATACGTACCTATTTAACAAGTTTATTATAGGTTAGGTTTAGACAGCAATAAAAAATGTCTAAAAGTATTGAATTCAAGTGTATTATTATGTCTACTTACTTTATAATTATTAATAAGTACCAACCAAGTTGTAAAACATTGTCAACGCAAAGTTATATGGAATACTAAGCTTTTATCTTCCTTATAATTACAATTTCAGTAGACATATATGTACACACGACATAAAAAGCTGTTAAGATAATAAAATCCACCACCGGAGAGCATAATAAATAAATAAAAATATGTTACAATAGATTGTACTCACTTTTAGAAAACCAAAATATAGTGGCCCGCTCTTATCACTCGTTCCTTGCAGGATATAGGTATATATTTTTGAAACCAAAGCTGTTTCCTGTACCCTCGTTCCCGAATCAAGCAAAATTGTACACTCTATAACCGGAAGCAGGTTGTGTTAATGCTCTCTGCCCCATCATCCATTTTCACAATTTTTAAGATAGACAATAAAGGAAGTTTATAACATGTAGAGGAAACCCGCATAGAGTCGCCTATAAAATTAAAATAAGAAGAACATATAGGTATTATTTCATTTTAACATATATTAAATGATACTCTATTTTAAAGACGGAAAATAAGATAGTAGGAAGTAAGATATATACTAGTACCTATATACTTTTAAATCCCATCATTTATCTCGACATGCACATGCAATGGAAAAGTCATTATTTCATATTTGGGATACCCTTCATTCATCTGATGTAGAACCTTCAGTAAAAGAAAATAACCTACCCTTCATATCGTTTACAGCAAAAGTTATTTTTTTTTTATCGTACATATTTTAATGTTAAAAGTAAAACTTAAAACTATATAATTATTGGACTCAACTGGACATCATTATTATTATACTGCGTGGCGCCGAGATCTTAGACACTGCGTGCTATGTAATTCTAAGTAAACAACTTTTGTTCAACAAACATTTTAGCATTCAAAAAGTTCAACTTCCATAGAATTTGTACATAGACTGATTTTGTACATAGATTTCGGAAGTCAAAATATATGCGAATTCCAAAACAAAATTTATTCGGGTAAGTCGGCACGACGTACTCCTTTACTTAGTTTCAATCAAATCAATATCGAGATGTCAGCGCCACATTGTATAACACAAAGCCAACCTGATGGGAAGCTGGCCAGTCAAGTAACTGGCAGCGAGTAGGAGGTCGAAGACGCAGGTAGGAATGTTATTTATTTATTTGTCAAATGAGGTAGTGCCGGCCTCGAGTGTCAGAGTTTGTCAGGCCGCCCAAGGGCCTCTGACGTAACTTAGGACTGGTATCAATGGATAACGACCGGAACCGACGACTAAATGTGCCCTTGGAAGCCCGGAGCGATGGAACAGGATTAGGAAGAATCGATTAAAAAACAAAATGAAACGATCAAAGAATAAACGGTTACTTCGTGACATCTATCCAATGCCACCGTAAATGTAGGTATGCTTTGAGCTACTTTTGGGTCTTTATTGAACTGAACTATACATTCAAAACAGAAAAGATCTGTTGTATTCTAAACAGCGAAATTCAATAGAGGGAGGTTTAGGCAAGGAATATTCAATAGGAGTATTTGAGGTTTGAAATAAAATCGTTGTGGTGAGATAACCTACCTATGTTCAGGTACCGCTGCGACCGTCACCAACGACAGCATGTGCATACCAGCTGTCATCGCAGCAAAAATGTGGAGGAAGAACTGGAAACCTTGGTATCGCCCGAAATCCCCTGGAAATAACAGGAAAATAATGATTAGCGATTCATCCTACGTTTTGGTGACAGAATTATTCTTGGGGTGGTAGCTAAGAACAGGAAAGTGCTCTACCACTAAATTTTTAAACCTATTTTCTTTCTTTGGAGAATAGTGAAAATCCAATGGACTTTCATATACTTAAGTAAAGCAAGTAGGTACGTATAATTGCCATTAAATTTATTACCAGTTAACTGGATATTTTTTGTAGAAGATAATATAGCGAGTTAGTGAGGCACTAAAATCAATTTAATTAACATAATTGTGATTATGCAATAAGCTACTGATAGAAATACAGTGACCAAATGACCGGGTTTCATAATCGATGTAGAGATTGGACGAGTTTGTGTTTGCAAATAATTATGTAGAATAATATAACGATATCAGAATGAAAGAAAATAAAATAAAATCTAGACCAAATAACGAAAACGTTTTAGTTTAAATGCCAAACGGATAAAATAAATCACATTCCGGAATTTAAATTAAGCTTGACCAAGTTTGTGATTAACAATTATCGCACATTATTAGACACCTACGACTTTTATGAGATCGCCTGACTCCCAATAATACTCTTATTTATTCTGCGGTGATTCGTTTGTTCGAGATATGTTCGTGTCAAAGTATAGTCACGGTATAGGTGCTTTCAAACAATAGTGAAAAAATTCATAATACTATAATTTATATAATATGTGGGACAAAATGAGATCCAAAAATTGTAATTCAGGGTCTTATTTCGGACTTTCGTTCATAATTAATAAATAGTACAGAGTTTGTAAAGATCTATTAGTATTTCCATAATACTGCGGTCGTTGTATACAATGGATGTGGTGCTATCTGGTAACCTGTGACATTCGACGCACTGTGGACTCGTTTCGTCCGAATGGTAAACTCATTATATCTGGATATGTAATAACCTACGAAGTTTATATTCATTGCTATAACAGCGTGAGCTTTACAAAGTCAGTTCAGTGACATAACCAGTTGGCAAGTGAACTATTTGGGAAAATGTCCAAAAATACTCCTAAAAGTAGAGCAGGGTCAGGCCTTTCTAAACATTTTGTTATACATGAAGCTTTTTATTTAAATAGTGACACTGTATAGCTCATAATAATATATATTATCTACATAACAGCTGGTCTTGATGCACGCTGAACTGTTTCAGTAATTTAAACAAGCCACAACTGAATAATGGAAATTATATGTCACGACATAAAAACAAAGAGCGATTATAAACAGTCTGGTCATATTTAAAGACAATAATGGTCATTACGAAATAATATAGTGCATGAATACATGCTCTAGGACGGAGTGCGAGAGGGCGTGTATATCGCACGTCATAAATAAGTATTGACACAGATGTTATTGATAATGCGGCATAGCTACACCGGTGGCTGATAAGAAAACAACGATGTTCGGCGTTTATTTATATGTAGTTTAATATTGATTTGCTGGTCGTTAGCATACGAATAGTAACGAGGATCAAATTGGAAACTCTAAGGTAGCGAGCGATGAAAAATAAAGGTGTAAAAAGTCTCTTGGAAAACGTTTAAGCCAGTCTCATCCTAAAAAGAACCAAGTGCAAATCGCGCTTTGGTACAGTTTTTTTGTGAGTAAAATCTAATCGTATATCGGGGTTAGAGATTCCCCAATTTTATGAGTGATATCTGTCTCGTAGTAATACATGACATCGATGTTATAGATAGATACGCCCTACATACTGCGCACCACAGTAATTGTAAATGAGAGCTCACCGGTAGAAGCAATTACACCAATGATCTAAGTATTGCAGTTACCTAGTTTTGTATGCTATCTTTAGCGATGCAGTTTCCATGTTTCTATCTAGCCTAGCTTTCAACCGCGGATTCATCCACTTCGTTCAGAGTCCATAGAGTAACAAAAATAGCAACAAATAATTATGAAATGTTTGATCGGAATTTCTGGGCTACGCGGAATGAGTGGTCAACAAGCTATAGTAACTTGAAGATGATATTTATAATACAATTTGGGTTCTATCTCACAAATGAAAACATAACAGGTAGGCCTTTGTACAAACTGTTAAACAAACAAACCTCAATTATATTGCGATTTTTTATAACATCATGTTTTGTTATTTGTCAATATGTTAGGTGCAGACACGACACACTCATATTTTATTTATTGGGGTAGGTTGAGATCACGAGAATTCAAGAGGTTGAAGTTATTTGTGTAGTAGGCCTCTTCTGCATGAGTCTGCCTTTTCGTAGACTAATAATGATATGACCAATAAGGTGTGATTTCTAAATTTTCAGTAAAAAGTTAGTAATTCGTGTCTGAATTTAGTAAATTTACATGTACGCAGGTAATACCTATACCTAACATGGACACGTCTTGCGTTTCCAACAATTCTAATTATAAAATTCGTGGTTGTTCAATGACCTGCGTGTATTTTGGAATATATGCTGCTGGTTTCTACATAATGATATTTACATGCTGCAACGGAGTTTAATGGAAAGGTATCTTATAAATTTTAAGAAAAAAAGTATGTAGGTACCTACATTTAATGCCACAATACATACTTTATTGTCAGGTAGGTACTTATCTATTAATAAAAGCGCGCGTTTCGCTGAAAATGTTAAATACGTCATTTTAACTAATTACTTTTTGTAATTACTTCTTTGTGATCTTACCAAGATTAAAGAAAATATAACTTTGATTGTAATTTAGTAATTCTGTAAATATTATAAGTATGGCTTAGAACCTAAGAACTTTTACTCAGTCACGAGTATTTTCTGGAATTATCTGATTATGATTAAAACTTATTGTTATGTTATGTACACATATTATCATTTTTAAAATTGGGTAATTATCTGCCTTCAGGTACTTATATCATCAGACGACTATCATCTATCAACTGATAGCTAAGATATGCCATATCTAAAGGTTTATTAGCCAGTAAAAATCATACAATTACATATTTTATATTAGGTATCTTGTCATCAACAATAACTTACCTCATATAAACTATAAATTTCTATAACCCACGCATATTTATAGACAATGGGCAAATGTAGAACAAGACCCAGAAAAGTGTTACGAATCCGAGATGCGTGGTTTTAGAATATACAAATAAGATTTTAAGCTCACGTATGATTAATTACAGCTTACTCTTAACTACGTGACATATGATATCAGCCAGCGTTTTTGTTCTAGTAAATTTTATAATCTTTTGTGGTAAGTTTACATTTCCATAGTAACGAGATGTATAGCATACTCGTTGTTGCTACGAGCACGAGCCGGAAAAAAGAAAGAGACGAAGTCACTTCTTCAGAGTCGTTGTTATTGGACAAAAGGCTAGAATATTTTAAAATAATATTGTCCGAGCATCGTACGTCAAGCCCCAGACGGTCCGGCACGAAACGTGACGAAGGTATTTTGTTATTTTATGTTATGTAAACGCTAATAACGCCTACGTCAGATAGTTTGGAGGTGTGTAAAACTACGCAGAAGCTAATACACTTTGTTTGCCCAGAGATTAAAATAAGTAAACATAGAAAGGAGGCAATCATATGACAAAGAACGTGCGGGCTATATTGGACGAGACGATGAATTTTCTTTAAAAATAGACGATTGGTTATAATGTTGTCTCTCTCAAAGTCTCGCGTGAAGAAATGACTAATGTAGTGCATCTTGATTACTTATAACTAAACAGAGATATTTTATTATGAAATGAATACGCCGCAACAACTAGTTATTATGTCACAAATAGGTGGTACGTGGATAGATGCATTTCAGTTTCATGCCGCGTTATATATACATCTATAATTCTATACTTAACTGAGCTAACCCACTTTTGCCATAGTACAAATATTCAGAATCACGTAAAGCGAGTATGATCGATTCAGTATTCTTCTTTCAGCAATTATTGACGAATCCTTTATTATGCTGATTTACGTAGTCGTAAGGTGTTTAAGCGTTTAGGTTATAGTGTATAAAATACGAATTCTACAAATTTCTAATTCTCAAAATGACAAGTTCTATAAATGGCTATTAATTTCTAGAAATTTTTTTTTTCAGGAAATTAATTGCTCAGAAATACTTATAAATTTTTTTGCCTTCATAAATTTATTGTGATTTCAACTACAAATGAAAATTTCCACAGATAATAATATCATACTTAATTTGATAAGGATGAATACAGATTTGCACAAAGAGTCCTAGAAAATAGTATTGAAAAATCATGTTTTTCAAACCGAAAGGGGTTGATTTTGGAGGTTTTGTTATATAAAGGTGCATACAATATGGTGCCACGGACTTGTAAATATACGTATTCCCGTCCAGCAATAGCTGCACCTACCTAAGTACGAATAATATCATTCACCGTGCAAGCAACCTACGTTTTCTAGAAACTCATTACTTCATTAGCTTGACCGTTTCCTCGCTAACTAATACACGACTAAAATTATAAGTAAGTATAAAATATAGCTTATAAGAAATCGTACGTACCACTGAAAGATTTTTAATCGGTTCAGTAGTTTCAGACACAGTTTTAGATTACCTATACACTAGTCTAGTAAATACTGGCGTAGACTAGTATGGTTAATATAGATATTAGTTTAGATTAGATTAAGGTTATTATCTATGTATTGTTATCGGTATAACTATCTACAAAAAATCGCGATCCTAATCAGAATAGGAATCGTTGATCAGATCGAGAAAACAGATGTTGCAAGGAATTGCAACATAATATAATTACAATAATTTTATCATATAGAGAATATAGAGAGAAATATGGAGTAGTAAATATGTCAAATATGTATGTCCATGTTTTGTGTAGATGTTTTAGTGTAATGTGTAGACTAAAACACTCACACAAGACATGGCTTAATAACAACATTCTATTTATTTATTATTTATTTATTTATTTACATTTAATAATTAATACGATATAACCAATTACATTAACTAATAGTACACAATAATAATCGTGTCAAAACAATTATAACATTCAAAATTAAAATTAAGGTAATGTACACTGAGATAGAAACAAGAATATAAACATCAAAATAAAAACAAAATTTAAATCTATGAACGCATAATGGTCATATTGACTCAATAATATAAAATCCTGTAATTTGATCCCTTTTATTCAAATTCGATTGACAATGACATCATCAATATAATTTATTTGTTAAAACTATAAAAACTGGCCACGATGAAATATTCTACAACGTGTTCGATGACCTCATTAAAGAATACTTAAGTCCTTGCAAGCAGAAGTAACACAAGGTTTATTTTTGTAATATATATAGGCCATTAAATGGAATTCCTTCTTTTTGTCTAGACTGTACAATGTACATGAAGACTACAGTGCCAAAATTTTTATAGCCAAAAATACAGTCGCGGTAACTCAAAGAAAATAATGTTGCTCTGGTCATTAAACAACTAAAGTTGCCTCATAAGTTGCTATGAGCTGGCAAGCTTATGATTGGGTACCTACTACCTACCTACCTACCATGAAGGTTCAGTAAAGTAAGCAAGGTTAATAAAAGTATACCATTTATACCTTACCTTTAATTTTGAAACATTGCACCGCGATTGCATTTATTTTATGATTGAGTTTACGTTATTGAACATTAAAATCGACAGTTAATTTAAGTCCTAAAAGTTTTACGATTTGAAAGCTGCCTGTAATTATACAAATAAGTATATAATACAATGTTTAGTACCATCAGCTGAAATGTATAGAGATTGAGCTGCTGAAAACTAACCAACCGTGCCTAATACAGCGCGGAATTTTAAAATAGTCAGCTCATGACTTACAAAATTACGTGTAAGTATAACAACCAAAAAACAACAATAAGTAATCATTGAAGCGTTTCAAATAAGGCTGCTTTTTGCGTGACTTATGAATTGTCAATGAACACAGGGTCACAGTTATTAAAGACATGCAACCCTGAAGCACGGTGTTCGAAACAATTCACCTGCTAACGCTAAATGGCGAGATTTATTTCGAACACATCACGGTTCTGTGTTTATAAAAATAATGAGATTAAGACAGGTTTGATTTTAAGTTGTCCTCAGCTTACAGATATTTAAAATTATGGATATATCAGTAGTTAAACTTTGTATACAAAATACATAGATGTAGAACAAAAGGAATGAGAAATGAGAGAAACGGAAAGATATAGTTAAACCTGGGGTAGGCTTCCGTCAAAGAGGCGATTTCTATGATAGATTAAATAGATACCTACTAAATCCTTACTTATATTATAAATGCGAAAGTAACTTTGTCTGTCTGTTGCTCTTTCACGCCTAAACTACTGAACCGATTAAAATGAAATTTGATACAGAGATAGTCTAGAGCCTGAGAAAGGACATAGGGTACTTTTTATCGCGAAATAAGCATTCTAAGGGTTTGAAATGGGGGATGAAAGTTTGTATGGAAGTTTCGTCATTTTTGAAGCTAGAAGCTTGAAATTAATTTTTTAGGCTTTTGATTACATATAAATAAATTTGGCATTCAAAGTTTGTTAAAATTAACCCTTGAGGGGGTAAAATAAATATAGGGGATGAAAGTATGTATGGAAATATGTAAGGTTTCGGCTAAACCACAAAACCGATTTAAAAAATTACTTCACTAATGGAAAGCTACATTGACAGCGAGTAACATAGGCTATATTTTATCTCCATATTCTCGCGGGAACAGGAACTACGCGGGTGAAACCGCGAAGCGCAGCTAGTGACCAATAAAATGGAATATACAACATAAAAATTTGTAAAAAAATAATTATATATAGGTCACAATAAAAAGAAAATAAAATAGATATGTAAGTGGGTATGTATGTATTAGGATAGTAGCAAATTAACGTATATAAAAGGAAACTAATTAGAAAGAAATCGATAAATAAATAAATAAACACAAACACAAATAATAATTATATAGAGAACTAGGTGTAAGCCACAAGTTCGCTCCTACTGATATTATTTTTGATATCGATATTAGAAATAATAATTCGAAGCTTCTTACCAAAGCCCAGTGGCATTTATTTCAAAAATTTATTTATATCAATAGCTTGGTTCCTACTTGTTCGATTTAGATGTAATCCATTTTAATTACACAAGTAAAATTCTAAGCCACCAAACAGTGAAAATCGCATTGCAATTGGTTGAGTAGTTTATACATGCTCTTGCAGAAGTGGGCACGGTGTCGTCGTGTCATTTAACCACACACAATATGTCGTCATATCATTTTGATAGTTCTACAGCAAAAGTTTGATATCTAAGTCCACAATAAAAAATAGTGCTTGTATTCCTTACACAGATATAATAAATAATGACCTACATACCTACATGTAAGGGACGAATATATTTGAAAGGTAATTATTTGAAATACGTAGCGTTTAAATTGTTCTACTGCATTCTAGGTCAGTCCCGATAAACACACGCAGTCCGTCAGAAATCTAAATAAACTCTATTCTAAGGAGCATTCCGTGCTGCATTTTAATAGGCACCTACCTATATTTTTATGACTAAATGGCCTGCTGGCAAGCACTGCGCAGTGGAATTCAACTAATAAGCGATGTTAGTCTAGTGTGAGCTAAATTAGTCTATTTATCCTATCATCAATTCACGACAAAGTATTTTTTTAATATTCATAGTAAAAATTAGTGTTATAATTTTTTTTACTATAAAACTTGTTATGATTTTGGTTTTGTCGCCTTGAAGTGAAAGGCCATCATTATTGTATCTACTTCATTGGCTTCTTTGCCCTTCAAGTTGAAACAATAATTAAAAAATAACGGGCACTATGCGGCAGCAGAATAGGGTATGGATTGTATGCACCATTATATGATTTACATACAAGTAAATACAATGTATACATGGTTTTAAGTAACATAGTCACTAAAATTGGTATTGGGAACTCAATACAAACATAATACATGGTAAATATACCGTTTCCAATGATATACTTACTTTTTATTTAAGTAGGTATACTTTAAAGTATATATGGATAAAATATTGTATTATAACAGAAACACAATAATCATAAGTTTTTAAATTAGCATTAAGAGGAGGCGACCTCAAGGTCGTAGGTAAATCCTTCGCTTTAAGATAATGAAGCCGTCTCCGAGCAGAATATATTGAATATAAATATTATGTACATGCATAACCGAGACATTTGCTTTGCCAAACGACATCAACCCGAATGCGTAAATATTTGGTCGTTTACGACAAAGCCACAGGTCGATATTGTAAACAAGGCGGTTCCATGGGCAAATAATCCATCCATTATTCGATTTATTAGTTACCTAGACCTGCAACTTCATTTACGGTGCTTTTTACCTGACTGAGCGACGCAAAGGAAGGTATTGTGTTTATCAGTCTATATATGTTTGTTCCTATCTGGCGATCTAGAGACCAAACGCGTGGGCCGATTTTGTTCAAATATCGATATTGGAAAATAGTTATCCATCAATATCCGGTGGCCAACGTATTAGCACGCCGCCTATATTTTTTTACTCTTTGAATTTAGATGTAATGTGTATCATTATCATTGCACAAGTCAGATGTTAAGCTTACAATCAGTGAAAACCGCATCGGAACTGGTTCAGAAAATTTTACGTAATGCGAAAAAAACAGAAGACCGACATACAGCATTTAAAAAAATGTATATTCTTTTAATATAAGTTTTTAAGCCTCCGAGACATTGTTTTTAAATATAATATACTTGTTCAATGATGGTACTGCAGACTTTTTTGGTGTGTTACTGTTTTATTATTAGGTACCTATTTATTATAGAATATAGAAGAAGAACAATTATCAAATTTATTTTTTATTAAGTATGCTTATTTGGGATACTTGAGTAAATCAAATGAAATAAATAACGATTTCAATTCCTAAGCCTATACACATTAGTACTTCATAAGCAAATTATGCTGTAGTTATAAAATATAAATCATTATAATTTATGTTATGTAAACTTCCCCTTTGAATATTATTTTGATAATATGATTGATAAGTGGGTACTACGACGACGGACGGACGTGTTAAACTGACGGAAACTTTATAATATTAATTATATCACTGTTTACAGTTGGTCCATAGCTCGTATTATGTCGTCGGTCGCTTATCATCAGTTGACTTTCGACATCCAAGACTACACTTGCTAATATTAAATATTAATACAATCTACATTATGCCGCACTTTAATGGAATGAAATTATGTTTCTGGCACTTAGTATTCTCAGTCGATTTCAATAAAGTTGTCATTGAGGATGTGATCAATTAGAAAGGAAAGTGCGCTGACGTTCAACTTATGTGTCTTAAGTAAGCACCACGCGAAGGTTTACCGCACTGATCACAGACAAGACAGACCGGTCGCAGTCAAAAACAGGCCACTATGTGATACTTGCATTCGCCAGACAGAACAAAAAGAGCGTGTAAAATGTAAAAGTGCTTCAAAAGTATCGAGCGGTAAATTACAGCGAACCATATGTTTTGTATTTTGAAACAATACTCACCAAGTTTCCCCATCATTTCCTCCAACGCGTGATCCTTGTCCATGTTGCGTTCGGTATGGTCCCTGCGGGTATTTCTGTTGCCGAAGTTCTGCAATGATCACAAACACCATTGATGGTAGTAACGTTGAGCGCGCGATGCGGTGCGACGGCGTGTGTGGCAGGCGCCAGGCGTGCGAGCCGGCGGACGAGCGAATGGATGGCGATGCTCGTCGTGCCGTGGCGCCGCCACCGCCGACGAGGGCCGGTTACCGCAATCGCGCGAAAAAACCTAACCTCTTATCTCCACTGACCATACCTGCCCGATCGGTGATCGCTGCCGCGTGCTCTACGAGACTGCTCAAACGCCGCCGCGCCCGTGTTATCGCACTGCTATCGCACTCGATAGCGACTTTTATCATCTCATCACGATATATTATAATATACAATGCAACTGTTATCAGAGCTTAAAGTTTTTAAGATCGCGTGTCGCCCCGTATTCGTCGTTGACCTAATACTAAGCTTATCTTGGATTCCTATCAAGAATTGCGTGGGAAGTTATGGAATAGTAGAATGTTAACCTTGGCAAATTCATTCATGATAAGGATGGAGGGTTGACCGCACTACAAAATTTGTTGTGGGATTATCGGTACGTTGGTATAATGACAGATTTCCATTGATTTTATAATGGGATGCCTAATGTTTCAGTTGCAAGTAATTCATATCAAAACCCATGATAAATCAAACCAGCAATGCCTATCTACACCGTCTGTTATTAATATTAACTTATTACTTATATTGGATATTCATTAAAATTAATTCCTATACTACAAATAAGTACAAGTATTTCCTACACGAAATCTATTTTACATTTGCTTAGTCTTATCTTAATAATTTATTGAAGTGATGGACTAATCTCACTACATGTAAACTTTCCTTCATTCGGGATAAGTCTAGATATCTATGCTTACTACCTATCAAAGGAAAACAATAGGACACTCATTATTGTGATAATAGGTATTATAATACCCTCTTTATTATTATACAACGGGTCCGGTCTCTTTATCTAGCCTATTATAAAACATAACAAGCACGTTATTTTTATTAGCAATACGTTGAAATCACATCTTGATTTATTATTATAGCAAAATTTTAATGTACCTATATTTGAAATTAATAGCGTTGACTTTAGCTAGCCACCTAGTTTCAAAATAGATCAGACTTAATTAATTTAGGTAGGTAATCCAACAGGCGTGTCTATTAAAGTGCATGGATGCAGGATCGTAAGCAGAACTAGTTGGTATATTTTTAAATTTGGTAATGGGACTCACTACGTGAATATTTTTATTGCTGCTGACTGTACTTTTGTATTTGGAGCCTGGAGGAATGCCTTTAATGATATTTAATAACATTTGGAGCGTCATTTCAAACGAATTCTTGGAGCCGAAGCTTTAATTTATGCACAAACATAAAATAAATAAATAAGCCAGATTAACAGCACGTGTCCAAATCTGATGAGATGTTTCACATGATGCCGGGACGTGTTTGTTTTACATCTGGTGGCTATTTCCAAATTCAATGTCATTTCTTATAGACAGGAAGTACGTGATTCCAAATTCATCCATTCATTATGTATTAACAATGCTACTGTTGGAGTGCCTAATTGCTTATCTTGCTTGTATCGTCTTACTATCATTTGGGAAGAATTTCTCTGGAAGTCTTTGGCATTTGGCATTTCCTATATATTTTATGTAGTAATATGACTAAGCCACTAAGTGGCCAAGGATTGGATTGAGCTTATGGTTTTGGCACTTATTAATGAACTTATAATTAAGTAAGCAAATCCAAGCTCAAACTAAACGTAAGCTAAATTGTATTTAGTTTCTTAAATACTTATGTATGACGTTCTGCTTTACAGTTTAGTTTACTTATATAAAACATCAAGTTACCTCCATGCTTCAACGAAAAACCACTTGTATTCTTGAGAAGAGATCCTAATATTTTCTCAACCAAGTTTGTGGGATTCACCTGTGATCTCGCTGTCAGCCGGCGCCTGCAAAACAACACGCGTGTTAGTCGTGAAATTCAGTTACTGCTGCAGCATTATAATAATAATATAAACAGTAGGCTAACAGTTGGAAACTGGCCTTGCATTTTCCTGTTTCTGGCCTACGTCTGTTTTCCTCACCAGAATGTATACGTACCAGTTAATTAAACGATAATAACCAGCGTGAACTCGGAGTGTTAAGCTTGAATGTTAGTCAAAATTCAACGTGACAAACATAAAAATATTAAAAAGTTTTCATATTTTTCAAAATTAAATGATGATACAACGCACTGACCCCTCAATAATTCTGCAAAACTTCAACTAGCACTTCATACAAAACAAACAGCTGTTACACATTGTACTTAGGTAAAACACTTTCTTTCCTATCCAGGTAAAAATCCAAACCACTTACCGAAATTATCATTATCTGCACATTGAGTCAACATTTCTGATGTTTACAGTGTCGCAATAGGTAAAATATAGATAATAATAGTTTTGACCAAGCAACAACTGACCAATATTTTATAAACTTACGTAGTTTTCTTCAAGGACGCCATTATCAAACTTTACAGTCGATGTGATGCAATAAATCCAGTGGTGCTAACAATCTATGTAGCTACGAGCTATTCCAATGTCATTTGAACGTAAACATTGTCGTGGCAATGTCCGTGTAAGTATCTTATCATTAATTAATAGTAGCGATAAGAAATGGACATCGGTTAGGGACAACTCCAATTGAACTGCTTTGTCCAGGAGCTCTCTGATTCCGTGATTACGTGGTTTCAAACAAAAAGTTTCAAAAGAAAATCTTTAATCTCCTCCAGCAGCTCTGTAAAAAATAAAGCTCTTAGTTGTGCTTTCAACTAATACAAACTCTCTGAAAAAACTGGTCCTTTGTTACAGAATCGGAACAATATACGAAGATGTTACTACAGATGTCATAGGAAAAATAGGTTCCTGGCAATGGCTAGTAACATTCATATCCACAGTGCTGATGGCACCAGCTCTGTTTAACCAGTACGAAGACATTTTCATGCTGCGTCCAGTGAACGTGGTGTGCGCACCACCGGTTGGAGTTGCGGCTCTGAACTCGACTCTATGCTACATAACTGTCGAAACTAATGGAACATATAACGATGCTAAGTGCACCAAGTGGTATATCAAGCTGGTGTGGTTAATTTGGCTGAAAAAATCGGTAAGACTTGAATATGTACACATATCACTCGGTTTGGGTGTTTCAATTGACTTTAAATTATACATAAATATATTCGTTGCTTTGTGTCTGAAGTTACCATGATACTTGTTAACTCCATACAATATTGCTCAACTGACCGACCCGAATTCAACTGCTCTCTGGGCTAAACCGATTGTAATTTTAGGTAGTTATATAGCTTTTCACAAGAAAAACGTAGGAGGCTCAGGAAAATGGTATTTTTTTCTAATTTATTGTGGTTTTAACAAATTACTTAGTATAATGTGTATTACAAATTACTTAGTATGATGTGGGTGGGATATGCATTACAATGTATACAGAGAGGTAATCTGAACCCTCCATCTTCACCCAGATTTCCTCGCCGCCGAGCTGCGTCTAGGCCATCTGTCGAAAAATTGGGACATTAGAATATCTTAACTATGAAAACTGATACGAAATAATAATTATATTTGCAGTGGCTGGTGTTCTGCGAACATCGATTAAAGCTGCTGTCAACGGCAATGGTTTGCCGCTTTGGCCTCGTATTTGGATGTGTAATATTTGGTTTTATTTCTGACAGGTAATTTATGTGTATTTTCCACGTATATCCCTCATTTTTTTTTACACCACGGAATAGTCAGGTAAGCAGGTCGTTCGCCTGATGGTACCTAAGCAAAGGGAACGATTTATACCCAGTTTTGTTCCTACCCATGTTGGACTCTTGTACACGAAATTAAAATAAATCCGCATCCTATTCAAATGCACGGTTACATAAAAGACGAATTCTCAGTACTTATTTGTGTTGCTATTTTGACGTTGAACCTCTTTTTATTTCGGCTTAACTCAGTTATTTAATTACAAGCATAATCAATGTGGTTGTAACTTTACAAAGTTTTTTAATTCAGTTTTGGAAGAAAAACTGCTGTAATTGTGGGCATGTGTACGTCGTTGGGCTTGGAACTCATTCTGACCTTCTGCGATTCTGAAGGGTGGTTCCGATTGTTCGTCTTCTTGAAGTCTTTGTTTGGGAGTGCTCATTTATTCATGGGATTAATACTCAGTAAGTATAATAAAATTACATATAGATACTTACCATACGATATAATTTACATTATTTTTATTATACTTAATAGTAAGTTCAGTCAGACCGTGATCCACTGAACTTTGCTTGCTATCTCTAATCGCACTAATATTATAAATGCTCTAGTTTATGTGTCTGTCCTCTCTTCACACCGAATCGGCTGAACGGATTTTAATGAAATTTAGTATTAAGACCTTAAGTCCTGGAATGGATACTATTTATCCCGTAAAAATTAACGGTTCCAGTGGGATAATAGTTGAAGCGGGTGAAACCCCGGGGCGCTGCTAGTGTCCAATAAACCCCTTACCTGTCTTCTACGGCGTAGAGGGCCGGTAACATAGCGTAGAGTCTACGCTACGTTTAAACCTAACGTTATCAAGTGTACCTACAATAGAATTTCTTTAATTACAAAAATCCTTGTATATAGTTATTGGTGATGGCTTAGGTGCTTCACAAACATTCTCATTAGTATGCATACCAAATGTATGCATACTAATGAGAATGTTTTATTATTTATATCATAAAATTTTATTAAGTAATCGTGATAGGCCTTCATTATTTTTCCTTGTCGTCAGTCTGCGAGATAGCAAGCAATGGATGGCGTTCTACGCTAAACACCATTGTGGTGACTCCTCGTCTTCTAGCTGCAGTATGTGCGGTGCCCTTGGCTAATACTGCTCCTAATATGGAATCCAATAGCTGCATAGCTTGCCTGTGGTGCGTTTTATGCATAGTGCTCTTAAGGTTAGTTCACTTTACGAATTTAGGTACGCGTTGTAAGAACTCGTGGAAAATATTCTGCTGGTCTTGTGCAGAAATGTTTTGTTTCCTGGTAACTATAATATAATTTGCGGGACTTTATGAGTTACTAACTATCTATAGGCAGGCATTTTCAGCGCCATCGCTTACTACTGAGTCTGCGATCAAAGGCTTTTCTATCCCGCCTTAGAAAAACGGGTATATTATTTAAATTAATATTTTGTCTCACCTTTAAAAAAAATCTCATAGTTAAATCGATTCGATTCCTTTAATTGACAGTTAAACATTTTAAAATAAATTTTGACTTTAACTTCGTCATTAGTTAAGCTTTCGCAGCCCTCAATACAAAAGTCATCAAATTGCCCGGTTTCAGGTGGTGCCCTGAATCTCCTCAATGGTTACTGTTCAACAGAAAGATACAAAAAGCAGAAATAACATTAAAGAACGCCGCAAACATGAATGGGATTCCACTGTGTGGCGATTTCAAAATAAGACCCGTGAACCACAGAGTAGGTACGTTTAAAAGTCTGTAAAATTAACAAGTTAAAAAACAATTTAGTAAACTGGACTAATTCATAAAATTCAATTACAGGCCTACAATAGTTTGGACGAGACGACGTCATGTGTAGGAGTCTTAACAACTCCTAATACCCGGACTATATTCATAGTGACGTCATCATTTTGGACCATTTACTATTTTGTTTGGGGCTCCCTTTATGTGAGAGTCTACAGCGAAGAACGAAGTGGAGAGCTACTCTTAAAAGTGTTTTGTTTTGTCGGTGTTCTTAGTTGCCTGACGATTGTAGCATCTACTAAATTAGCGTTGAGATATATGCTCATAATACAAGTTATTTTGACAGGCGCAACTACTATCTGTGTTGTATGCAGTCCTAAAGTGAGTAGATTTCTTCCCAGGATAAGTCGGTCATTAGTTAGATATATTCCCACGGGCAGTCAGTTTTGCAAATAAAATCTACATTATTATCTTGGATGGGAATAAAAATAAAAATCATGTATCTACCGTTTATATTTCCAGGGCATAGTCCGGACCCTGGCATCTTCAATAGCCATGTCAGCAGGGGTCGTAGTCCATGCTTTGATTTTGAATATTACACCCCGTCTTTTTGCGATCAACATCCGAGCGAGTATTCTCGGCTGTTGCCACGCCAGCGGCTTCATAGGCTCTACCATCAGCTACATTCTGTTCCTTTTCCAACCAATGAGCCAAGTGACGTTCCTAGTTGTAGTGGCGGGAGCCACACTCACACTTGCCGGATTGTGTCTATTACTGCCCAATGTGGACAGGCGAGAATTGCCAGACATTATGGAAGATATGGACTATTACTCTGAGTAAGTGTCCCCACGGAATAACGCGAGCCATACAAAGCAGCAGGAGTCGCTTTGTATACCATAAATGAAAATAGGATTCATTTAATTGATATTTTGCCAATATTAAAAACGTACCTACTGTACCTACTCTATAGTATTTCTACTGTTAAATAAGCCGATTTAATTTGTGCAATAGAGTATTACATAATAATAATAGTTATATAGTATAGAATATGTATATGTATACCAATTCGGACCGAGCCCCCCCCCCCCCCCCCCCTTAGTGGATTCTGGCCTAATCCTCCTCAAGAAGTGAGGTGAGACTCGTGCACTGCAGTGGGCAGATGTACTTAGTTTGTGAAGCCGATGATAATACGATGTAAGCACTTACAAGTATTTAAAAATAGCTCGCCCGGATTTTCGATATATAAGTATCTTCAACTTCCAGGTTATCCAAGCCACTTCGTTGGGCAACTCAAAAGACCAATTCACCATCAGCGGAAGAGATAGAAATGAGGGTGTATTCCTTCGGAAGCGGACGTGCTGTGTCCACTCGCAGTCACTCCGACGCCGACGCCAGGGTGCCAGCTCAGCGAATAGGGTTCGCAAATTTAAGAAGACCAATTGCCGAATACTTACGTAGGAAGTTCGCGAGAAGGAAGTAGGTAGGTTTGTGCAAAACATATCTGTAAAGGTTGTAAAGTGATTAAATGATAACTATTTTATTAAAGGATTTCTAAACACATATGTAGGAAAAAGTACGTACGCAGTGCCTGTAGCTGTTTGTTATAGAATGACTAAGACCGAGTGACAAAATGGGTACTTGAAAGCAATTACAAATAGTTTGTAAAAAATAACAATGTATAAAATTATTGGTATGTAGGACTTACTCGTAATGATACACATAGCGTAAACGATTTTGGTAGAATCATATTTTTTAGGTTAAAGAGTTTTCGAAAACAGACCTCTAGATGAGTCCTCTGTAAATGAACTTACTTTTCTTATATTGGTTATTTTTAGAAATAATCTGATCCCCAGTCTGTTGATGATAACAAATGTATTGATGCGTTTTTTGAAATTCCACTTTTGATGAAATATAAAGATCTTTGCACTAAGCGCTTATTAAAAAGCATAAATTGGGTTTGCTACTGATCAAAAATATAAGCACATTATTTCGAAGGAACGTTTATTTTTTTTACTTAAACGATACATACTGAATACATTTTGTAGGTATTATAAAGCTATTATTCCAGTATACCTACCCACGTGGGTGGAACTCGGAGAGAAAGCTAGTTAAATTAAGTATTATTGAATAATTAAAAAAGAAAATGGAAACCTCAGTTTACGGCGCTCGCTTCCGGCTTAGGCAGATTGTTATCCAGTTATTTATTAGATGGAATACTGCTTCAAGAGATTACGTTTTACATTACAAAGGAACGTAATTGTTTGCACATGCACTCATTGAAGAAAATCGTAGGCACATTACAATAAAAATCTTTATTTTGATAAGTTATTCGATAGGTTTTAGTATTTTCTCCACCGAAAATCTGCTTGACACTTCATAAGATCCTGTGTCACTATCGAAATATATAAACATACCAGAAAAAAAACCATAGCCCTCCTTCTGTGCAGTCGGATAATAAATCACAGAATTAGCGATAAACAATGAAATGTATTGACCGAATGCAAAACACTTGCCTCATAACTATGAAATTTTTGGGACATTCCCGCTCTCTTGCTTAGATTAGGTAGGTATTTAACTATTTAATTCTCAAAAATAATAAAATAAAGTAACAAATGCAGCATTATTATAATATAGTTAAGACCACCTACTAAATTATTGGAGGCCTAAGGTACTATGGCTACTTTATTCAATGGCTGTGAATAGTGGCTATTGATCGTTGGTACCTATGATTGAGGCGTTACTGCTCTTACGAGAATAGCGTTCTACGAACAATAACGTAGCCCCCAATATTTGAAACATACCGGCTAATACGAAAGGTAATGTGTAAGTTTTATTCAAGGTATATAAATAGCCACCAAAGGCTGGACCTAATGATAATGGAACAGCGACTAAACCTAACATCCATCCAATTGCCGGCGCTGCAATTGCCCCGCCACACAACTTGCAAGCTATAGGTCCTATCATCACAACGCAAGCCCCATCAAATAGCCCCATCATTAAAGAAGTCATAACCACTAGCCAGAAGACGCGCATAAACGCAAGAGTTATAGTGAGCATGCCGAACACATAAAATGACATCTGTTGAAGCAGTACCGGGTCGACACCCGGCCTATCGGCTAAAAAACCAAATAAAAGCCTCCCGAAAGCGGAAGCGGTCGCCATGCACTGAAGCGGTAAATTAAAATTTACACCGACGAACAAATCTAGCATAAATTTTTTAATGTGTACATAAGGAACGAAGTATCCAAAAAAAGCAACGGGCATAGCCATTACCCAAAACCTGTACCTTCTTATTTTCCAAATTTCTTTACTTAATATTCTGCCAACAATTGCTTTGCAAACGTTTCCACTGGTAGCCTGTTTACGGTACACCAGTGGCTTAAACAATGATCCACATATCGCTATACCAAATGTAAAAGTAGCCAAGACTCTAAACAGCCAAGCTAACCCATAGTTTAATATCACATGATCCATCAGTGGAGGCATGATGACTGTAAAAACTGAACTACCGATGGTGACGAAGCCGTTCACAACACCTAAATATTTTTTAAAATAATGGCCGAGAATCGCTAGAGATGGTGTATAGGAAAAGGACGCCCCTAATCCGTACATAATACCGTACGTGAAATTTAGTGCGGCTACATTGAACGGGATGAAAGAGGATATGATGAGGCCAGTCGTGCCGATAAGGCCGCCGAGCACTGCCGTCACTTGGAGGCCGAGGAATCCAGCGAGTACGCCGGAAACCGGCGACAGGAGAAACATGGACCCCAATGATAAAGAACCCACTAAAGCTGCAATAGAAAAACACATTGTTTAATATCTATTTTACTTGTGAAATCAATATAATATAAATACGGCATGGAAAGTAAGGAAATCAACGTTCCTGAATGTAGATTATTGTGAACATGGTTCCTAATTCCCTTGGGAAGCCTGCATAACGTGTGCTGTAAAAATAACTAATGAGTTAGTTAGACGGGTAGGTACTTACCGGCGCGGCTGGCCGCACTTGCGTGTGATTCTCCGCCTTCTTCTAATTGTTTTTCAAGGACCGTGTAAATAACACTATAAGAGTTGATGATCCCGAAAATTAGGCCGTTTATCAGGAATGACGCCATCATGACCGCGTAAGCCATAACTCCACCGTCAGGAGGGCTCACATTTCTTGGATCGTCCTGCTCATTTTCATCTAATTCCACCCTCCTCTGTTGAGACAACCAGTCGGCATTCTCTTCGTGTGATTGGCTCATTTCTATTACAGAACAGCTTTAATGTCGCAGCAATAAAACTGTTTATCTAAGCACATAGCGATCCAAAAGAGTCTACAACAATTTAAAAGCTTTGTCGGAAATGTTGTATTTCGCTATTCAACAACGGAGTGGGTACCTATGTAAACTTTTGCAGCTGACCTAATTTACTAAAATATTATGAAATATTTTATGCATCTCACAATAATTCTTCTGGTACCTACGCGTTTTAACTCTCGGCAGAGTTAATTATAATCCTTGTGTTTAAAACGTAAACATAGTTCAAAACAAATATTTTCAAACTCACGCTACGAGATTGGTGTACTTACCTACCAAAGTTGATAAATCAAAGCAAATGCAAAGTGATTGGACATTAACATGTCTGTTGACAGTGTTGTCACTCAGACAGACCCTGTGGCACAGAAGACGTATACCTAGTATATATACCTAACAGAGGATAAAAGTCCTAGGTCTACGGGTTACCTTCTTGGCAGGTTAGGTACTCAAAAGCGCTCGTCGATCAAGATATGGTGTCACCCACAGAACAATAACTGAACTTGGCCACCACTCAACACTTTTCAAACAAATAAATAGAGGACCCTCCACGGTCGTGGCACGTCCGAAATTACTAAAAAAAATCGCTTTTAAATATATATATATATATATTTTTATTTGATTTACAATTGAGACATTTAACCCAATGATAATAATCAAGTATTTATTTGTTAACTTAATTAAACTATAAAAAAATATTCACTTAGCATAAAAGTACAAAATATTTACAAGTATTTTTGAAGATTAGGATGTTGCATGTTTAAATAGGCACCTACAACATAGTAGTAAGTAAGTACATCCTTTATTCCCATTATAGCATACACTCATGTCATGAACAAAGGTTATGCAGTTTCCATTATGCAAGTATGACCACATATCAACATATGACGTACTTGCGAACATGATCTACCTAGTTCCTCATAAAAGGATAGTGAAACTTGATAAATCTCGCGAAGTTATATTTAAATACAACTTAACTATGCAAACTTGCAGTAATCTTTTAAAAACATTCTATTTAGGTGCTTGGATAATCAGGACACTGATTCAATTATGTGAAATGAATATTTCATAAAGTAAGTAATAGAATAAAACACCTATCTATCCGTCCCAATAACATTATAGTAGTTAGGTTCAGATATGTAATTGGTGAGAAAATTCGAAGATAATTTTTTACCATACTAGCAAAAGTACTAGGTGACCGTTTTGGTAATACCAGGGTCTTTGTCAACTCTTCATCCTAGTCCACTCTGAAATATTAGCAAGTAACATAAAATATTACATCTTTGATTGTTTATAATTATCATCATCAGTGCAGGGACGTATGCGTTCTCACACACAAAGAGAATGGGTCATAGGTACATATATCTCCACATTGGCCTAATGTGGTGGATGCCACAATATCTCCTTTTAGTAGCATTTTGCGAATATTTAATTCAATTTATTGGCAAAAAATTTAACAAAAGCAAAACTTTTCCCGTGCGTCACATGACTTATATCTATATTTTGGTAGATCTACCATAATCAAGGACGTATTTGGTTGGATCTTTTAAGACCAAAATATACATTAACAATTTTTTCTCCATTATTTCGCCCTACTCTTGCATGTACGTTCATATAATAATATATAATACTTTTTCTTTAGGCAAGTTGTTTACAAAAAAGTCAATGACGAGTTGTAGAAGCATTCGACCTCTCCTCTCCGTTAGTGAGGTGAGTGATATCATGAAAAATACAAATTAAAAAACTGCAGATAATTTAGATATACATATATAATTTAGATTTTTAACAATTAATGCACTAATCAATATAATTTTAACATCGTACATTTTAACAGTCCTATTTGCTTTCGTTTCACTTTATTATTTGAACGCAAATAATAGATCAAGTACCAACCATCGATGGGAGTAATGTACGAAAATGCTATTAAAATTATTATTTTAATTAATAAAGGCAATAATGGTTCAATATATGCATTTGTGATATTCAATAGATGTGCATAATTGACTAGGTATTTTCTTATTTTACGTAAGAAGTAAATTCGAAAATTACTGCACCGATTCCGGTATTTCTTGCACTATACTTATTATAATAAAGCGACATTATCCCAAGTAGAGCTTGTTTACTCTTTAGGGTTCCATAAGATATGCGTGTACGAAAAAGCGACGCCGCGCGCTTGAAGATCGACTTTATATACTTACTTATAAATATAAACAATTATATTATACATTTTCATGTCTTACATGATTCACTATTATTTATTGTACTAGTTACCTTTAAAATTGAAAGCCATTTTTCCGTGAACTTACTATCAAAAGTAGAAACTTAATTTTAATACTATGGACAAAACTTTAATAAGTATATAAGTAACAAATCTAATTAAGAGCTTTTATAATATTCTATTTATTTAAAGGTAATATCAGTGAGTAGAAAGAAATAGAAAAAAAAACAAAAGAAATCCCGCGGCAAAACTAGGAGCTAAAATTAAGAAGTACGTTTTCCCGGTCAAAGTCTGGAACATATTCCATAGACCCTATCCCTATCTTTCAATTTATCAGTTTATACGTTCAAGTAAGGTCAAGAGTTACCCAGACTAGCTACTTAACGAGCTGGAAACGTCTCGCGACTTCTTTTGTCGCGCGGACTCTAGGTACGGATTTCTTGCTGCAAATAATTCTCAAAGTCAAATTATGCAAATTTTCATTTGCGATTGTTCAAATATGTTATGAATATAATTGTCACTAACGCTGAAAGTAAGTTCATAGAATAACGAGTTTCGCTTTTTACATCAACCACTCACACAATAATGTAAATAGAAATATACATTGAAATGTATATTAATATATTATTTCTCTTTAACGTTTATAAAATATTAAAATAAATATATTTTAAGTTTATTATGCAATGAAGCAAACAGTACTTATAGTAAAAAAAAATAACTATGTAGTTCGTAAAATTCTTAACAATAACATTCCAAAATATAGTTTTTTTTTTATAATTGCACTGCTATCAGTTTTTCTTTTAGTAATTTATTCTAAAAAGAGTACTATCTAATTTTATCAATAACTAGGTACAAATAGTAGCCGGGAACAAAATAGCACGCAATATACCATACCAGCAAATTGCAGGTATCCATGTCCTGATCCATGATTTATTTAAAAACAGACATTAAAATTTTACAAGACCCAAACCTAAAATATTTCTTGAAAAATTCCACGGGATAATTAAAAAAAATTTTTAATAAAACTACAACATACAACATTAGTCCGCTAAAGTCACAAGTTTTATTCCTCCTTGATTATAATGCAACAAAATGACGTAATGATGTTGACGATCCCCTGCAGAGCAATTACGTATCAATATTGCCACCTGTTTTAATTTTCTAATAAAACAATTAAGGGCATCTGTCAAAATATATTAAGATCCGCCGGTTTCAATGAGTTTCAAATAGCAAGTAATTGTAACAAAAAATAGTTAACCCCTACTGGGCTTCAAAATGATGCCAGTAAGTACAAAAGAAATAAGAAACGCAAAAAACATTCAAACTTTTTGGAAAAGCAATGTTATAACTATGTAAAGATAATGTATTTACAGCGTGCTATATTTGTTGCCGGGCACTGTTTATATAATCGAATGAATATGAATTTCATATCACAGCTTACTTATGACTTTGTTAAATTATTAAATGTATGAAAACAACGTAATAGTGGAGCATTTAAGAATAATAAAAGCTATTTGAAAAGTTATACATAGTAACATAGCATAGGAACTACAATTCGAAAGCAAAGAGATTCTACTTCATAAATAGTGTCGAAAGGAAAGATATAAATCAAATTATACATAATTGTGGATTGGATAAGGAATATTGCAACCTTACACGATATTTACATGATAAGATGGCTTTACAATTCTAAACATTTATTGCGTAGTATGAACACATAGGTAAAGAGAAAAGCTTGCTTACATGACTGCACATTTATGCTTTCTGTATAACTAAAAAAAATGACTAAAATAATTATGTACCTAACAGCGATATATTTTGTTTTAATAATGGTTACAGTTTAATCTTTACTATGTTTAATTGTTTTCAAGCCGCTAAAATGAACTGGCCGAGGTCGAGGTCGATGATTGGTCAAGGCCATCAACATTAATCTGTCAACAATTATTTTTTTCCTGTTTTTTTATTTTTATTATCTCAAAATTTTATGCAAACGATATTTTTTTAAAACAACCATCTCATTCAACATACGCGGTAGTCTTGAGCGGTCTCCCGATAGTTGTCGCGGTATGATTTCAAGGGAAAGAAACATTCAAAAACAAAGAAGTTCAAATTCAGTTAATTACGACTAGCGGAAGTGGCAAAAGCACAGAGCTGGGATCTCTGAATCTATGGGAAAAAGCGATAAATTGGGTTAATTTAAAAACAATACACACCAAATTCAATTAAGTACAAATAAGAGGTAGCAAAACGAAAATTATTGGAACACTTTGAATACATAATCAAAGTTGGCACCAATGATTAACTATTTAAAAAATTGGGTTAGCAGAATTGGTGTGCAGTTTAGTTCCGCGCTGCTTTCTGCCTGCCGACTATTCCAAATTATCAGTATAATATCAACACAACGAATGTTTTGCCCCTCTAGTGCGGAAAAATTGGTGGGGATTTTGCGAATAAACCTAATTTTCGATAGATGTAGTCGTATGTTAGCCAATTTACTAGAAACATAGGATTCGGGTTGAGTAGAGAAGCAACAGAGAAACAGGCAGAACAGTCCCGCTTTTTGGCCCGCTTTGCATAACATGGAGGTAGAACAAAGAAAAAATTTAAACCTTAACTCGTAGGCGACGCGATGATTTTAAATAATTTAATAAACACCTTCAAAACGCTACAGAGACGCTCCAACTACAGATAACGTATAAAATAATCGATTTGCATCCGTGGTACCACTGGTCACGTAAGCACGGTGTCTAAAGATGAGAATCGACCTTAGAGCTCAAATTTCAGACACTCATCATCAGTAATACACATAGAGACATTATCGCTGATAAAAAAAATATTTTTTGTTGCAAGGACGGTCGATAGTGCCTCCTCATTACTCAAGTTATTTAAAGGCATAAATGTAACAACTGGCGCATTCAAAATAATTAAAAAAGCTCGCTGTACCAAAACAATTTGCAAATAATAAGTAAAATATAAAATAAAATACTTAACTATAAAATTAACCGTAAAACTAGGAACTTCTGGATTACTTGGTTTAGGTAAAAAAAAAATTAGTATACCAAAGTTATATAAAAAAATGCAAATTACAAAATAGCCTACTTATAATAATAGAACAATGCATGTAAGTATGAATATAATTTATGGAGTACCTTAAAGGTACTATTATAAAAATAGTATCTATTCATAATTAATTATAAAGAATTGAGTTTTGTAAAAAGCCTGCTTTTTGAATGTTAAGCTGGTCGCTGCACCACAGGTCGTGCTCATCGAACCGAAGGATTACCCAGGTACCAGGCAAATATTTGGAAACCGTTTTCTAATCTTTTTTTGCCGTTATAAAGTTGTCTGCTGTTTCGTGTTGCCATTTGATGTAAGTAACGGTGCCGGAGACTTCTCTGAAATCACAAAAAAAGCATCGTTTATTGCTCGTTACATTGTACATATTTTTGTGTTTTACGTGTTGTATTATTGTAATTAAGACGTGTGTACCCACCTACATCCGATGACGATAGAGGCGTAACGTGGCCGTTGGCATTACCTCTTCGGTTGCTACCTCGGCCATAAAGACGTACTGAGAACATTAATGTAGCCCCGACTAATGGAGAGACTCCCGCTAACACGAATGGTAATGTGTAAGATTTTTTCAAACTATAGATATGGCCTGCAATGGTCGGACCTATCGATAGCGGAAGAGCAGCTAATCCTAACATACATCCTATGGCCTGTGGCGCATACGCGCCGCCACACAGTTCGAACGCAATAGGTCCTATCAACGCAATAAAAGCACCATCAAACACTCCCATGCCTAAAGATATAAGCACCACCATCCAGAAAACACGCACAAATGGAAGAATTATAGTAAGTGTGCCGATCACGTAAAAAGAAATCTGTTGGAGAAAGATTCTATCGATTCCCGGCCTGTCCGATATATAACCAAAAATAAGTCTCCCTAATGCAGAAGTAGTCGCTATACAATGAAGCGGCAAATTGTAATTGACATCGACGAACAAATTTTCCATAAACTCCTTAATGTGCACGTAAGGAACGAAATATCCAAAGAGAGCGATGGGCATCGACAGCGCCCAAAACCTGTACCTTTTATTTCTCCAAATTTCTACATTAACTATACGTTTGAAAAAAGCTTTGACACCGTCTTCTTTAGGTGGTTTTTGAATAACCATCAGGGGCCTAAATAATAGGCCACATAAGGCTACACCTGATGTTAAAACTGCCAATACTCTAAACATCCAGGCTAATCCATATTTTTTTATAATTAATTCCATCAGGGCGGATATGATGACTGTGAACACTGAACTACCAACGGTGACGACCCCATTAACTTTACCTAAATGTTTTTTAAAGTAATGGCCAAGAATCGCCAGAGATGGCGTGTAGGCGAACGAGGCCCCTAGCCCGTACATGATGCCGTATGTGAAATTCAATGCGTCTACATTGTGCGTGAGGAAAGAAGAAAGAATTAGGCCAGCCGTCGCGATAAGCCCGCCGAGCACTGCCGTTAATCGCAGACCGAGGAGTTCCGTGAGCACCCCGGAGAGCGGTGACATGAGGAATGTCGTCCCCATCGACAGCGCACCCACCAAAGCTGAAAATAGAAAATAAATCAGGTAGGTTTTTAGCACTAATTTCACAGATCTGGGTTAGGATGACAATACGCGTGTTAATCTAAATAAATCCTAGAAACATAAAGATGACACAAGTTCAATGCTCTATATGAAAATAGTTTATGAGCAGTAAACTAAGTTCATCTTTGTCATGAAACAGTCATTGTTTGATCTTAATCAGCCTCATTTACTCCGCCTACGTTACACCAACAATTTGTCCACATTTCTACAAATCTAGAAACGGTCTTTGATGACAGTACTTTTCCTCAAAGTTAATCTAAACAGGGCATCAAATGTAACCAGAATACGCTGTTCTATTAAGACAATTTAGTGTCACACACACTAACAAATTGAATAGTATAATATAAATGGTGTCCCCATTATCGTCATGCCACATAGAAATCCCAAAATCTAAATGTATATATCGGGCCATTAGTTAAAGTTGACAAGTGACACACAATATCTCCGTAATCTAATCGGGTCAGTCACACTCCACCAGACAAAAGCACAGGCCGCAACATACAACTCTTGCTATCTCGACAAACTGAATATCATGCGCCAGATGGATAGATTGTAGCTTCCTGGAAACCGAACATTTCCTAGGAACTCATGAGGACATGAGCGTTCAAATTTAATTTGGCACACTCACTATTCCTTTGCAAAGGCATTCTGACTTAAGTGTAGTACCAACTATTCATAATTTAGATTCTTTTGTTAATTTTGCGATCATTGTCCGCCCATTATAAGACTAATTGTTAATTTGTTTTGTTTTAGTTTTTAAGTTTCCTTTGTTCTATAGTGTCCCAATAAGTAGTTTATCTATCTATCTATTGTCTAAATATCGATAAATCGATAGAAGGCACCACAACCACAACACGACAAACAAAAAATATCCCTAGACAAAAACTTCTCCGTTTTAGATAAAACTGAGATAATCGAGGCCAAAGCAATTTTTCAACATCAATTGTATCGGTTCCTGGACCGCCTGAAAACATTACATGTATTTTAATTTACCTAAGAAAAAATCGGTTACGGATTTCGGTGTTGGTATACCAGGCTCCTTACAAAGTTTTCATGATTTCTTCAAGTTAGTATGTGTTCACGCGATAACTATTTCATTTCCTAAAATGTAAGGAATTGTGTTGAAGATAATAACTTCATAATAGCAATAATATCGAAAGATTTGTTTATTTATACCCCCTGATAGCTGCTGTCAAATCAGCTTATCTAGACCATGCTTATATAATGTTTTTTCAATAGGTAATGTTGTTGATGAATATGATAAGGGTTTGTTTTCGTATAGATGCTTCGATCATTTCTATTTTATAATAATTAGGTTAGCGATCTAGTGCTACATCGATAGCACTAAATTGTGGAATTTAAGAGTATTTTGATCAGTATGTTTGTACTAATTCACGTTAAAGCTAATTAACATATTTAAAAAAATGGTTGAAAGGTAGAGGTGAGATTTGCTAAATAATAATTAGTAAAGGAATGTTTCCCGGGATAATACGAATATCACGGTAATTGACAAGATATTGCGGACTAAATCGTTGGCCACTGCATGCGTTTGCCATAATTAGTTTTCAGTGTGTGTAAATGTATGCTTTACAGTTTGCAAACTTGATCCGTTATCGACTGCACACGTTTGATGACAGCTAAAAAAATGTTCACAAGAATCAATAACCCTATTTTTGTCTGTTAGCTTATCTTTGAACTACTTTATCCAACCATCTAGTGCTACGATTATTATTGGTAAACATCCGCCAAAGATAAACTAGTAAATAATATAATTATTTATATTAAATGTGCACACACTCACTCACTAAAGGTGCTGACACTTGGGGCCATGCAACATAGACGAACTGCCACGACTTGGCTTTTCAGAAACCCTTAGGTGGCCTGATACTAGAGGATGCGACTTCCTCATTCGCGATTGATTGGAATCCTCGTTATTTTAAGATATTTCCGGTACAATTTACAACAACAATAATAATGAATGTTTAGAGCTAGGTATGTATTTAATAACTAACAAAGGGAAAATCTTATTAACTAACTATATAATTTTAGGTTGCACTGGCTAGGTCTGCTTGCCCTCTTATCACAACTCCAGACCACGGGACTGGAATTTACATAACAATAGCTTGTTATTAACCTTATATTACGCACATAGAGATAAGAGAATTGAAGTTATCAAAGGCACGTGCCCGCATTGATTTCGTCGAATGATTGAATGACTGTGGGTTAAATAAATGATGAAATTGGATGTAATCGCTTGCGGTGGCCTTCGTTACGGGCGCCGCCGGCGGGCGTCGCGCCGCCTCCTTTACTCCACTTCTATTGGCGCCACTTCACAGTTTTATTTAACGAGTAGGTACCTACTTATATGGAATTGTAGACGCTTTTCCTGTCATTTAATTGCGCAGTATTAGAACTGACCTGCGAGGCTACTACGGACGTCTGTATACATACGCATATGAACGGTGATATATTTATTGCACGAAGTCTACAGATTCAATAGTTATCTATCTATCTATATATATAAAAATGTTATGTTGGTTTGTGTACGCTTCAAAAACTCAAAAAGTACTGCACCGATCGAGCTGAAATTTTAGCATGATATATAATCCGCATCAAGGATGTTTTTAAATATTTTTTTCATCAGTGACATATCAGCGAATGTGAATGTGCCACAGCGAAGCGTCGTGGCAGGGCACAGCTAGTAGGTTTATATTTTGTTTTCAAATTTTATGCAGACAATACGAACCTATACCTATAAAAAATTTAAAATAACACTATTAAAACCTACGAATACCTAGGTGTTGGTTATAAATAGTGATGCATGAGGTATCTAATTTAATAAATAAAATTACGGATATTAAACCTGCTGCTTGCCGAATACGAATACATAACAATAACATAACACACAGTAAGAAAAAACACATTGAATATAATCAAAATTGTGTTTTACATATTATTATATCATATACAATTAGGGATTATCTAGTTATCTGTACTGGCAATAGACAAAATATTATTCAAGAAATATTATTTCAGATTTGACGGCGACAGCCAAATTCTTTTTTCAGTCTGAATATTCCCAGCTGTTGAAAATAGCCTTTCCGAGGCGACAGTACACGGTTTAAACAAAAATATTTGTGAGCGCGATTTTTTTAGCAACGCATGTCATTGCGCCAGAATGCCAATTAATCAGTAGATGGTCATTAGGATTGAAAACTTTAATTAGGAGTCGATTTTATTACTATTTGGCGAAATAGAATATAAGAAAAGGCATATCTAGCGATGCTTAATGATCATACAAATCACATAGGTGTGAATGAGCGGTCTGCGGAAATAACATGACTGGTTCCTCCATATTATCCTCCTTTTCCAATAATTGTATTTCACAGAGGAATTTGTCAAATTCGTCTACTCGTCGATGGTTAAAGTTCTTCCCGGTCTTCTGTCTTTTTACCGTTTCATCAACAGCAACAATGTCGATCGTGCTATAACGGCCATCACTTGGGACATTCAAAATTAATATCGACTTTTTTATTTATCAACAATGAAAACTTGAACAAAAGATAGGGTTGTCAGATAACCTACCTGTAGTTACTACCTGCTGCGTTCAGTTCCGTTAGCGCATGTTATTTTACATACAAGATTGTTTGTTGCTTGCATTATCAAAACTGATTTGCATTTTACATTATTCTTTCGATGGATTTTTTGCTTTAGAATGATGCATTCTTCTTCTTTTGTGTCAATATTTCAACCATTGAGCCCGGTGGTCTGTTTTAGTAGAAACACCGTGATGACTGCAACACTGCGGTAATTACAATAGGGCTGCGATTAGGATATTAACTAAGAAGTTGGTAGGTACTTTTTCCTTGATTTCATCATACAGTATCACGTGCACAGCGCGTTTGATTACATAAAATGTTCTATTGAAATCGATTACCTTTGACGATGTTTAATTTAAAAAAAAAACATTGGAAAGTAAATTGGTGTACTTTATTTTAATAATTCGAATATATAGATTCGACAGTAAGGTGAAGTTATTAAATATACATTACAATCCCATAATACATGCTATGAGTTCGTGTGTTCGAATAACCATTACAGTAACAACAAAAGATACAACAGGAATTAACATTTCAGCATTAGATTGGTTCAATACGCAGAATTAGGTAGCAGCCTGCTTTGAGGTCATCCTTAACAAGATACTAATGAAATACGAAACTACATAGCCAAAGTGCAGAACAGAGAATCAACAGTACACGTAGAGGAAGTACGTACAAAAGGACATACCTACTGATTTAGTTTCGATTATTTTTTTCTTAGCTAGAACTGTTTATTTTTAAACCAATTAAGTTTACCCTTATATGGACAAAATGACACAGTGGCAATGGCCAAAATTACATATATAGACTTTATCAGCTTCTATTAGATACAAAAACCTCAAATAAAAAGTTTTACTCTCTTTGGTATATCAGCGCATTCAGCATGAGTCCAACGCACAGATGTTAGGTTTAGAACATGAGTTGGGATCACTGCAACAAATAACAGCACACTCGGCGGCGTCATCATTGTGAATATTACCACAGTTATGACACACTCCAAAAAACTTCGTCTGTCTATCTGTCTCAAAAAGAGTCTACGTAATTTTCTTTTTTCTACGTATAGGTGCACCTCTGAAAACTTTTTATCTCTTGTTTATTTTATCATTTATTTCATTTGAAATGGTGTAATATGTCATTTTCCCCGTATTTTCTCAACAACCCATTGCATTTCGATCGTGGTTTGGTCACAGTACATGCAAGCCCGTTTCCTTGTTTCGTCAGCTTACCTCTGACCACTAAGCGTGCCACCTGCGGCATAGCTCCGGTTTCACGTAATCTCAATTAATATTAAACAATTGCTTTTTATAGCTGCTGAGAAAGGTCTAAAAACTAAAGTCCAGATAAACTATCTGATCGACCGTGTATGTTACTTTTTTTTTCGAAATAAAATGGGAACAAACTATGGATTTAACATCTTTGAAGCCAGAAGAATGCAAGTCCTTTTGCATGACATACATACGAGACAGGTCTTGCGACTACGATTACGAAAAATGTTCGAACGTCAAGTTTTTTCACTGAAAGTCAATGACTATGGAAATTCTATTCATTTACAATGTACTCAAGATTTCGATGAAAATTAGTGATGATGAATGGAATTAAGGTGAAAAGTTTCGCTTGCAGGGGGAAATATGAATTTCAAACGGTTTCTTTTGTTAATGCGCTAGATTGGTTAACTAATTTAAATGATAATGGAATTTGCGACAATATTAGATCATTCTTTACGATATTCTGTAGATATTACCCGTTCTAGGGCGAAAATCCAAAAAAACTGCTTAAAATTTAATTTTCCCGCGGTACGTGAAACGTACCGTAACGGAATTAGCCTATCCAAAATGTATCCTGTTATAAATGTAAGTTATTCATTTACACAATTTACTTTATGTAAATGTTTATCTAGATATTTCTTGAACAAATTTTCGGCAAAGATAACGTCCATGTACAGGATTTATAACTGGGAAAACTCAAGTAAACTTTCATTACCCAATGTGGATCGGGATAAATACCGCGAGAAACAGCGTGTGCAGTAGCCTATCATACAAGCTGCAGATGCGGATTCTCATATATCTCATGTTATATGTAGTTAAAGTGACCTGAATTAACTGTAGGCTATTACAATATTATCTTATACACACCGACTGCCTATAACAATATTATTGTAATGTGGTAGAGATAACCCAATATGACCCAGACCATATCATTATTCCTACTAGGTACTTACGTACTCATTACTGAGATAAGGCATTTGAATAAGGTTCATAATTTGGGCTAACTACATTAATAAATTACTTTGTTTTTTATTTTAACTATAATTGTATAAAAAAAAATTATAGCATGTTATGTTCATAAGAAAATGATCCTTAAAAAGGGATTGTTAATGACTAAGTAAAATACTCCTTCATCCTACTATTGGTGATAAAAAAACTTTACTTAGAGGTACCTATTTAAATTCCATTCCATTGGTATAAAAATCTTGAATTTACAAGCGTCATAGTGATTATTTTACTCCATGGTCAAACAGAATTTAATGTTAGAGGAGTAGATGTAAGATCTTCTAGGAAAAATAATGCATTGATATAATTATCAATAGCATACCCTGGTAATATTCAGGGAATAGACTCCAAGAGGAGGTTTCAGAGGCACTAGAATAAAACATTTAAATTTATTTACGACCACAAAATAACTGTAGGTGTAAACTTAAAATTAATGTTATATTTGTTTACTTTAGCTACTCTGTTACAAGGTATATTGCTTACTATTTGATGACATAAATATACATATTTAAACAGGTTGGAATACGTAGCAAATTGATTACGAACCAGATTTGGTTAACGTGATAGAATATATCGAATGTTTGAGCAATATAATAAATATTAGGTTTAAAAAAAGTGACTTACCGGCGCGACTATCCGGGTTTGAAAATCCTTCAAGTTCCAGTTGCTTTTTAAGGACCGTGTATATAACGCTGTAGGAGTTGATCACTCCGAACAATAAGCCGTTCGTCAGGAATGATCCCACCATGACCGCGTAAGCCATAAGCCCACCGTCAGGTGGACTCGACTCTTCGCTTGCATCGTGCCGCACATTTCCATTCGTTTCCACTCTACTCTTTCCAGACAATAAGTCGGAGTTCTCTCGGGGCTCCAGGTCCATTTTTCTATGCTAAATAAATTTTAAATCTCAGATAAAACCCTGTTTCATAAGCACATGGTGATTCGAAAGAATCATCTACAATACAATAGATAGTATTGTGTCAATTACAACTGTGTGAGAAACAATATTCGGTAGATAATATTTGACTTCTTGCAACTGAGTAAATACATACAATAAATAAATGTAATTTTATTTTTAAAGTATTTTACGCGTTTCACAACTTCTTGTACAAGTTCAAAACTCACACTACGAGGTTTGACAGCAGTTCATTGACTGATTGTGACAGCCGATTGTCATGAATGACGGGCATGGTCCACAGATGAATGGAAATTAATGAATGACCTGAGTGATGGAAATAAAACCGGTATAATAACCTCGCCACTAATCGATCGATTTTAATAAATCAATGATATATAGTCTGTTTGTGGTGATGTGATTATGTTGTGTCAATCAGCTGTGCACGTCATCCAATTTATGAGGAAATATTGAAAATTGAAAACTTAGAATAATTTAAGCTTGAAAGTAGTCGTGGCAGCCAATGGAGATAAAATAAAATTCCATCGGATTTATTGTATTGTGTATTCTTAACAACCATCATGGCCCCTTCTTCAGACTGGGATGAAATAAAACGTCTGGCGGCTGACTTTCAAAAAGCTCAGCTAAGCTCTACGGCTCAGAGGTATGCAACGACTTTACTTATTATTATTTATTATTATTAGACTTTTCTTATTTCAATGGGAACTGTTATCCCATACACCAAATTTCTCAAGCTGTAGGGATAACCCTTCTCCCTTTTTCATCAAAATCTGTTATATATATTTTCATAGAACCTACAGGGGTACACTCTAAATACTGCTTAGTGCTTATCTCGTTTTTTATAATTTTCAGGCTGTCAGAAAGAAACTGCATCGAGATAGTAACAAAGTTAATTGAACTTAAACTTATTGATGTGATTTTCACCACTGATGGAAAAGAGTATTTGACTTCTCAACAACTTATAAAAGAGATAAGAGATGAACTCTTTGTTCATGGAGGTCGCATCAACACAGTTGACCTTGCAAAAGAACTAAATGTAGACCTCAACCAGATTAATATCTGTGTAGTAGACATTATCAAAGGGAAAGAAGTGCAGTTAGTATCTGGATACCTCATTGCTCATTATTACTTAGAGAAAATAGCAAGAGAAATTAATGAAAAACTTCAACTACAAGGGCAAACTTCTGTAGGAGAATTGACATTACAGTATGACTTACCAGCCGAACTCTTGCAGCATAATGTGCTCGAGAAATACTTGGGTAAAATTATTATTGGCAAGCAAGACACTTCAGACCCTAGGACATTCTATACTGAAGAGTACATAACACGGACAAAAGCTAGAATCCGTGGCGCCCTGATGGGTCTACTGAAACCCACCCCCATTGCCGTCATTGTCAGCCATTGCAATGTAGCTGAACGCCTCTTCCTGTCACTATTTGACCAAGTGAATGCACCTGGTGTGTTGACGGGCCGTCAAGCTGGCGCCTCCTACGTTCCATCCTGTTACACTAAAGCCCAAAATGACTGGGTTATCAACTTCTTTAAGCAGAACAACTACCTTGAATATGATGCTCTTTCTCGTTTGGGATTATCCGACCCAAAAGGATATGTTAGACGTGTATTGGTGAATGAAGACTTGACTTTCCTTAGCAGCTGTGTTATTGGATCACAGATAAAGCAGCAGCTGGAAACTGCATTGGAGGAATGTATAGCATCAAAGAGCTACTTAGATGTAGTATCTCTATTGCCGTCTGTTTTATCAGACGCTGACATAGATAATGTTCTTGAGTCCCTTTTGAAAGACTCTAAGTCTACAATATTATTTGATAACACAGGTAGGTAGACTTGCAGAAGACACATTGGTACCAATTCTATAAGCACATACTTTAGGGCTTTAATAACTGTAAATATTTTGTTAGTTTTCAGTAACCACTTTATAGAAAACCTGAAACAGGCCTGTATGCCCATGGTAGAAAAGAATGCTGAAGGAGTTCTTAAGTCGGGAAAATACCATCAGTTTTACTTAGAGAAGCAGATGGCCAAGGCATCTGATAGTATGCAGCAAGGCCAAGTTGACCATAAGGCTGAGAGAAGAGAGGAGCGTAGACGGAAAGCTGCCACTGGTAAAGGTGGAGGCGGTACTCAAGGAAGGGAAACTAAAACAAAGGCAGTAAAGAAACATACAAGATCTAAACAAACTGCACATGATTCTGATTCTGATGAGGGCCCCAATGTTACCAAGAAACCACCCTCAACCTTGGAAGTAGTCACCTCTGACGATATAGAAAAAATCATAAAAAACACATTGGAAAGTGAAGGACTTGATGATTTGGTGACAAGGATAGCTGAATACCTCCAAGTGTAAATATTATTTTGCTAAAATAGTTATCAAGAATTATTCTTGATTTACTAGATACAGGGAAACCTAGTTAGGGGTCAAAATCTTTGTATGTCATTGTGACAAAAGAGACACATGATTAACTTGTTCACTGCTGAATACAATGACATTGTTTTTTATAACTTTATGCAGCTGTGGGAAAACTCACCTATTGTGTTAGCGCAGCCTACGTGCTGGCTGTGCAGTAAAACAGATGTGTGTTAAATGCTGCGCTACTGCAGTGCGACCTAAACAGACAGCATGCCATTGCTGGAAAACTCACACGTTCCCTAACAGCCCAAATGTAAAAACCAGTTCAGCAGTTAACATGATAATTATAGGTATTACAAATAGAATAGTCCCTAGGCTTTTCCTGGAGAGGTATCATTTTAATAAAATATTTTAATGGATTTCAGTTACTTGAACAACACAGGCATTGCTATAGCAAAGGAAAAAGCGGACAAACTGTTACAAGATGCTGGACAAAGCAGAAAGCAAACTCACTCTTCTGCTCAGGACAATATCAATATTTTAGTAAATGATATCAAATTATATGAGAAAGGTCTGAAATCTCTTCCAGCTGACCAGCAGAATCAGTTCGTCAAATATTTGCTAAAATCTTTAGGAGGAGACATCTTAGGCGAGTTATGCAAGTATGCTGCTAACCAGTGTAACTTATCTGTCCAAGTAGATATTCTGTCTGTAGAACAAAGAAACAAAATACTTCATGACTTGACTGATGAATTCAAGAAACCGTTGCTGGCATTGAATGCCTCCCTGTCTGAACAAAGTTTGGAGCCATTTTATCAAGCTATTGATGAAAGCCTCACAGATGTTGGCATGATTCTGAAGAAAGTTGATAAGAAGAAAGACAGGCAAGCTAATTATTATGATATTTTATTTTAAAACATTTGTTCCACAACATTGTATACCTGGGGATTAAAAAGAGCTACTTGAAAATTTAGTCTGAGTTCTCATTTATGTATTATGTCAGTTATGTATGTATGTTTCAGGCTCTTAGTCCAAAACCACAGAGAGAAGTTAATTGCGGAGTTGGACACATGTGAGGATCCCGCTTTGAGCCTGCATTTGGCTGTGCTGGCAATTTTCATGATTTTGACTCAAAACATGCTGCACGCATCTGGAAGACAGGTGCCTGTAATTATTGCATTCTTGAAAACTCACTTGAAAGAAGAGCATTATGCAAAACTTCAGCACTGTCATGGTAAGAATTACTTGTAAATAATGCGTCACAACAAATGCTATTATTATGCACATTATTGACTTCTTATTTACTCCTCGAGTTGTAGGTTATAAATGCTGTAGGTATTCCTGATACTTTGATCTTTCATCTATACATGGAAGTCTTTTATTGAGACTGAAAATGTATACAAAATTCTATTTACAGATAACAACATTCCTCTTCCCTCTGCTTGTCTACACAGGGGTCAATGTAATATTATTTATCTTATTATTTCAGAACTAGTTACTAAATATTTGACTGCATCTGAAGATGATAAGCTAGAAGTAGAAAGAAAACTAAAAGATGAAGTGCCAGCATTGAAAAGCATGGTCCAAGAGATTAAAAAGCAAAAATAATGTTTTTAGGTTTGATAAGTATATCCATAACAATGTACATTCAAAAATTGAATAAAAGGTGTTTGGTTGAACAATTTAACTCACACTGCTTTTCATTTGAACCATATTAATAAGCCGATTGACTGTATTATTTTTCTCCAAAATACCTCATATTATTTTAACGCAGTACAAGCAAGGATTCTAACACCTGATGGTCTGTGACTGATGGTATAGGAAATATTAGTATTCTGAGGTGATGGTGCAATCTATAGCCATGCTAGACTAGTATAACTAGCTTTATGAATAATAATTTTAGTATGTAACCTAGCTTCTATTTTCTCTAGCTAAACTTTAAACTTTTTGCCTATCAGATTCATGAACTTTTATTCATTAGACTGCACTGAATTTAAATAAGTCTTGAAGATATATAGTAGCAACAAATAAAATGCAAGATTCTTTCAGTAAAGTAATTTATTTATTTATAATATTTTCAGTAAGCTAGCAAAAGTATTAGGAAATAACTTTTAATTGAAAGCAGTTACTAAGCGAAAAGATAGTTTCACAAAAACAAACCTAAAATACTAAATCCAAACAAATATTGTTTTGTTCATGATGCATTTTCATAGCAGTGTGATGTTTATAATAAAAGGTATATCCTTAGCAAATCATCTGAATTGAACTTCACCAGAAAAGCTTACTAGCTAGGTGATTAAGAACCCTATGACTCACTTGTTGATCAATTTGGTTTAATATAATTTGATCCACCCACACACTGAACATACAGTACATTACAGTAATCGACAGTAGTCAAGATTGAATCGAATCCACAAGTTGAATAATGTCCTGAATAACGAAGGTTTAAGTTTAATTATGAGATAATATAGATTTGATTCACATTCTTAACTTTTGTTCTGAATCACCTAACAGCTTCGAAATAGATATACTTTGTTATAAAAATATCATTATAATTATTACAATTTGTTCTTTAGCAAAAGATTACACTTACACTCATTTAACTTCTCGAGTGTCACGCATTTATTAAACAAAACATTCCACAAAATTGAGACATGAGACGGGTTGGAGACCATGAAGAGAATAATCTGTGCTAGGTAATATAGTTATTAATGTGTGACCAGCACAAAATGCTTCTCTGAAATTTGTTAAGCAATTATAAGCACAGGCGAGTGCTGTAAGGCAATAAATGTTATTTTTATTATTTTTATGGTGCTTTAGCCGCTTGACGCCTCTTCACATCCCAGTTGTACACTCTTGCCATGTTTACTTCTGTGGTAGTGCATTGATCTCTGAAATTAAATTCACAGATTAGCATATTTCTGCATGTATATTGCAGCAATTAGAAAAAAATCATATTTAGGCACTATTTCACCAGATTTGTAAGAGATGATGCAGTCTAGAAATTACAGAAACTGTTTATTTTATCTCTGTATGCCAGATATGCCTACCATAATTCTTTATAATATTATTTGAGTATCCAAACCTTAGGAAATCCAAGTCGTGCTCTACACATCCCAGATTTTTCGTTGCTGTAGCCATATTTGCTGTGAGGAGGTTCTTCGCATCATCTAATGTATATTCCAACATGACATTTGCTCCGAGCCAGAGGTAAACTGTTTGTGTTGGTGGTACATTTGCCTGGAACATACAATTTCGTCAATTATTATAAACAAACCTTTACCCATCATCATCTATCTGCCCCACTATTCTGTTCCCAACACAGAAACTGCTAATTCTGGGATAACTTATAGTGGAACTAACTTCTGGCTCTGATTTTGTTCATGCGGGCTACATCTTATTGCTATAATATTTAGCCGTGAGAAGGGAGCTGAGTCAATCTTTATTATTTCAACAATAGTTATTAGAACAATAGATATTTCAACAATCTAATAGCTAAACTGCAGCCCAGACTGTTTTAGACTCTTTTTACTTTATTATTACTTACTTACTCCGCTAGTGCTGCGGCCCAAAGTGGATCTTGGTATCTGGGTCCTTTGGCGGGACTTATTTACCTACTTCATTTACTTATTCACACACACACTGCCCCATAATTCATCAATATAATTCTAAAACTGCCAACTATAACTTAATTAATATAATAAGTAATCCTGTCTTGGCCATATTTTTATACTTTAATATTATTAGTATTGTTTCTATTTATTGTAAGACGATGTTCGATTACGTGAATAAATAAAATAAAATAAATCATACTTTGCATAATTGTTATGAACTTTAGTGATTTATGAGATCTATAAAAAATAAACATTTTCAATAGTAATATATAGTAATTCTAGCATATTTGTTAAAAATAATTGGGCATTTCCATGCTAGATAAAATAGAACCAAAAATATTACCTTCAAAAATACTTGATCACTTAGAAGAAATCGTGTCTCCATGTCATTTGCCTGAACTTTGAGTTTTTCAATCATTTCTAAGGTGCGTGCTAACTCAGGAATTTGCTGCCGTAGACGCCTTCGTTTAGTGGCTAACGAGTATTCCATAACCTTGTATTTACCATGTTGCTCGTCGAGGCTTCTTAGTACTTTATCCACTCCATCCGAATTCTCAGGTAAATTCATAAATTCGTCTACATTGTCCTGTAAACAAACAATAACCAAATATAATTGTTTGTTTTTTTTACATTTTCATACTTAAAACTCGGTGCAGTAGCTGCAAGTTTATAATAAGCAAGATTTAAGTTATATTTTGGTCTTAATATAAGCAGGTGCTGAAGCGGTCATTGGACTCCAGTAACCTATAAATGTTTTAATGCACCGACTAAAATAAAATCTATTGTAGAGTAGTTATATACACAATTTTCTTTTTCTTTATAATTATTACTTACTACAAATACTGCATCAGGTATTCCTGAGTACGATTTTGGATTTGAATCCACTCGATCACCTTCCATGTTTAATCAATAAATGAATGAATGAATGAACGAATGAAATAAATTAAAATGAGATACAGATTTGAAATTATAAAAAAAGATTTTGGCTTAGCGTGATTTGTGCAATTAGCTAGAGTTTTTATATAGATTCGAACTTTGATCAAAAATCCTTGATCAAGTAAGTAGTCGGACAAAATATTATAATAGTGTTATGTAGTGATGCTTTACTAAAACTATATGGGAGTTTTGGAGGGAACACGAAATGACGTTATTTTTGGGTTAGTGTCATTTGCACACACTCGTTCACAGAAAAAACGAAGCAATACAAGTTTGAGAAATGAAATGCAAAAGCAATAATATAATATTTTTGGTTTCTCGTCAAAGCTCTTTTGAACAGACATTTGACTTGGACTTAACATTTTGACAATTACGCGTCATTGTTTAAAATATTACTTGGCCCTGGCTAAATACATTAAACATAATAAGCCAAACGGTAAAAAAGCGAAGTAAATCTCGATAAAAACACCCGTGAATATTTTTAACTTTCTGTTCGATTCTACCGGCTTTTGTACATATAGCATAATCAATCATTCATTCATTCGTTCAACATAATTATTGCAAGTCTAAATAAATAACCTCCAGCTAGGGAAAACCTAAGTTTCAGGAAGACGCACAGCGTTACATGAATATATGGTTAGTAAAATAAATTTTCTAGATAATAACTTGAATATTATTTAACAAAATAATGCGACCCATCAAAAGTCATAAAATTGGTCCAGCCTTACGAAAAAAAACATAATAACCCGTTGAACTACCATGGGTAGTGGGAATTTATATAGCTAGAAATGGCAGCACTGATTATTCCAAATTGTCATTTGACCATCTTGTTGCGAAAATATTATTTTTGTGATTTGTGAAAAAATCCTCTTTTTCTGCCAATATCGCACCTTTGTGTTCTTTGTAAGTAGAGTCTAAAGTTGACGAAATACAATATAAATTATTTTCAAACAGGCATAATCAGTGGAACGTGTTTTCAGGTGGAACATACCAAGGTGCACGGCGACGCCCTGTTTTGTGCTGCACGAATTGTTTGGTTTTGCTTTCAACATAGGCCTATCAGATACCGCCGTGATGGACATGATGGTGTCAACGTTGCAGCAGCAACGCGCTGTCACCGAGCAACTAAGACGCGAAGCTGCTATTAAAAGAGTCCCTGTGTCGATAGCTGTAGCGGACATAGTCAAGTACATCACTGACCACGAACAGGAAGATTGCCTTCTAGTCGGTTTCTCCAGTCAGAAAGTCAATCCATTCCGCGAAAAAAGTTCCTGCACTGTCCTTTAAAATGTCTTCGAAATGTGTATCATAACTAACGGGAATTGCTTCTGATGTGTGTGTACTATTTACCTAACTTATCATCTTGGATGTTTTATTCTAATATGGCATCTCCTCATTGTGTATTAAACTAATTATTTAAATAAAACATTTATTCATTTTCTATTTGTTTTATTTGTGCTGAATAAACTAATAGTTACACATCAATTCCGCTCCAAACCAAACTTATCACAATTCCTGAAATACCTATTCATAAGATCTGATATTTCAACCCAAACTAGCGTTATTTCATTACATAGGGGCAAAAATATCCAAATTCCCTATTCACTCTTGGCAAACCTGCACTTATCTTTCCTTCCAACCAGCAATAACATGCAATTATTTCAAAGCAAATGAGAACTACACTGATATAATAATACATAGACACTAGCTATATTGTAATGATAACACAGTTATTTTACATTGTATACCTTCCTATCAGTATAATATAGTAAGTGCACAGTGTGGAAATATTTCCAGATAAACCAAATTATCAAAATAGGTATTATGAAGACTGGAAATTATTTCCATACTCAGCCATTAGGTTTTACAACTATTTCCACACATCTTTATACAACTACTTTCATTAAACAAGTTAGATGTGTTAGACCTATCTTATTCGGCTATTGACAATACATAGTTGTTACATATTAGGAATGCAATCATTACAAAAGACATTGATTACACATAGATACAGAATATTAATATTAAAATGGAGGTAATGTGCACAATAGAATGAATAATCTGACAACTATATATAAGTATGTATATAGTGAACTACACTGTATGTCTTACTCTAGTGTATGTATGTACCTAAAATTTACATAATACATATAATTATTATGACTAGCACAGCAATTCAATTACATTCTAGTACTAATACATAATATTCATGATACTTTCACACATGAACTGGAATGTTGATAAAATTTTATATCCATAAGGATTAAGGAGCCACTTCAATACAAAAAGGGGCTGATAAATTATCATAGTGACTAGTTTTGATGGTGGACAATATTTATTAAATATAATTATAAGCAAATCCCAATTCACAATGTGACCACTTGATGAGCATTTTAGAACTGAGAATATTACTGTTGAATAATTGAACACTGACTACTGAGCCGATTTTCTTGTCTGGCCACAGGTGCGGATCTGCACACACCAGTGTTTTCCTATACCGCTAGCACCACAGCTGTAATCCCGCACTCGCGGCACGTTATGAATAACACCACAGTTGTGTTTTCGATAGTGAATGTGATAAATTTAGATTTGGTAGTAACTGTATGGTAAGTAGAAAAAATCTGGGCCTTTTATGGCTGAAATTAAAAAGCTGTGTAACTTTTTTGTGAGTATCTTCAATCCATAATTACAAGACCTACAAAATAATGTTATTTGCTGCTGTAATTTAATTAACCTCTTTTGAAATTGGGGCCGAGGCCTTAATCCTTATTGGTTTATAAGTTTTTAGGACAGTAAATAAGAGTTGTTTAATGATTAACCTACTTTCCACAAGTTAATGATTCTATTACCCGTTCCTCACACAAAGCTCATTAAGGAGCTTTCCATCTTCAAATAAATAATGTAATAAAAAGCTTTATTAATGGCAGATTTCACAAGCAATACTATAAATTTTTGGGTGTTTTTTCATATAAATTGAATGTAAAATTTAAGGTTTGCCCCTCAGTAGTTCACCCCACTGAGAGTGAACAGAAGGTCCCTCATAAGAACTTACCATAAATGATAATGCATACAGTGAGGTGCAACATATATACCAGTGGGTGATTAAGTATGAGTAAATATTTCTTAAATTTGATAGTATTGCTTGATCTATAAAATAAATCATAAAAGACATTTAAATGTAAATTAAGTCAATGTTTATGACCGCACCACACTGTATGACAGACACACCCCACCATGTAAATTGGACAAATTATAATTAGTTATGCATATTAATTTAAAACTGGCAGTGAAAAATAAAAATAAAACATCAATATTCGAAAGTGTTTGAGCAAATTGGAATTACATAAATCAATAAATCTTACTCTAAGGGTAAAACTATATAAAAAAAATAAGTTTACCAACTATCAGTCTTTTAAATTGATGTTGATTGTCAACCTTGTGGCAATTTGTCTCTCAAAAGTTTACAAAAAGAGAAGAGCGACAGGATTACGTGTCCTAGCATTAAACCTATTGTCCAGTCTAGAAGAACATGTATTATTACATTTTGTAACAATTTCAAGTTTGTAGGGATTTTATAATCATGGCAGTAATATTTTAAGATCAATGGTTAGTTGAAAAGACAAAAGACAAGCATAATATTGAAATTTTAACTTATACAAATCCATTTCCTCACACATACTCCAAATTAACTAACATTTATTATTTATCTTGGTTTATATCATTACATCCAACATTACCTTAATGATTAGAATATCATTAGCTCATATTCATAAGATTAGTGTTTTAAAACTACCCACTATATTTTTATAGTTCTTAATACCTATCTATACCAACATTAGGCAGCTGACCCAACATAAATAACTGAATATTCTTTCCTCTCAAACTAGTCTAAGCAATTTGTAGTAATTTAAAAGTGTAATCAATTCAAAGGTAATAACATTACATATTTATTAAATTTAAATTATTTCAAAGGCCTCAATACTTGGTGTTTAAAAAGCGTTATACATACCTCTCAAAAATACCCTCAATTCCAATAAAAAAAGTATCATGAAATAGTTGCTAAGAATTCATATTTAGGAGAGCAAGGTCTTTGTAAACTTTTGAGATGAACCATCCCTTAAAATAAACTGAGGGTTACATTAGTAATTACATAATGGAAACGCATATTGAATGAATGTTTATACCCTCTCTTGCTTGGGTGGCGAGACATCCTCGGCACCATTAGCTACACTCTGATGGTATAGTTTAAGAAGTTCCATAGCATCCTGGGCTTGGCGTTTTTCTAATAATATCCTGAAAAATAAAGGGCAATATTACAATACAATGCGATAATTCTTTATTGAACTTGATAGTAACTTCAAACAAAAATAAAAAATTAAGTTCACAGTCATGTTGTATTAGTCACAGAATGATGTACAAGTTTACTAAAACAGGTACATTAGAAAGCCTTTCGTCTTGGTGTCGACTGCCGATTCATTTGTAGTATTTCTACAAGAATTTCTTCATAAAGTATACTTTTTCTATGGTAGGTATACATTTTAAAACTTAATATGCTATGATATAGCAAATCTTAATATGGTAGTTGTTTGTTTATTTACTGTTATTATGTCTATCATGGACAAGTATCAAGGACACTCTACAATAGACTCTTGTGGAAGTATCCTATGAATTGCTATTCCAGGGAAAACATAATCTATCTAGAAAACTCATTAAGAATGTAAGATAGTATAGTAGTTTCACATTATTTTATATTTTAGTTAGAAAACAAGACATAAGATAAAGAAGCATTTTCATTAAACATAGGCTAAAGTACATTGAGAGACTAACCAGTCTAGTAACACTTATATTTACCTCCCTGAAGCTTCCTTGATGTGTTCCAGTATTATCTTGTTATCTCTGTCTGTAACAATGTCAGCCAGGCTGTCTGGGTCCATGTCTGATAAAAGCTCCAAATCCTGTCCTCCCAACAAGGAAATATGACAAAGATTGTGCTGCAAGCGACCAACCAGGTTCGCCACTTGGGATTTGTCTCCCAAATTCACATCATCAGTCTGGTCTAAGGATACCTGACACTTTGGCATATTCGGCGACCACTTCTCTTTCCCGTGTAGAATCATGAGCGATGTGTCAGGGTCTAAAGTCGAGAAATACTCTTCGTCGTCCACCTCCGTCCCGTCGGACTCCAACGCAACAGTCAAGTTTTCAGAAGGAAGTCCCAGCTTTTCCGGCACTTTTGTTAACAAGTCCTCCAAGGACGCGGCAACAATACCTTTCTTTTTGTCTCGATTTACGTCACATATTTTGTAAGGCTTATTGATATCGTTTTCCATTGTTTCGGGTAAACTACGCTTGATCTGAAATTATATTTTTTTGTCACAAGTCGGCTGGAAAAATCAAGGAGACTCACAATAATACAGATAAAATAACCCTATTGTCAAATAAGTTATTTTGACGTTAAATTAAAATATTACCAGTCGCAAAAATGGAAGGAGTTTTATGGTTTTGTTCAAGTTCAGTAAGTATTTATTCAGTTTGCCCGATGCGCGATATTATTATTTTGCAAACGACTGCCTCCCACAGCCTCCTGGTAGTGACTCCGGTCGCTCTCACGGCTCTCAGTCTCACTCAACGGCTGATGGCGGGGCGGTAGCGACGGCGGTGGCTGGTTTTCGTGCGAACATTGTATAAGTGGAGGTAGCTAGAGCAATAGCAATTACCTACTACATGTAGGTACGCCAGACCTTGTAACTTTATTCAATACATGTTATTACATTTTATGTAGGTACTTACATATTTTCTTACCTTGATATTTTAGCTACCTATATTAAGTTTATAGCTAAATAACAAGGTAAGTAAATATATGAAAACAACCTACTTACATAATAAACAGGAACCCTTAAAAATTTTAAAATTACTTACAGTTATACCTCAAATGCACATTTTCATTATGCTCTGCCTTTAGGATCCTAGACTATTTATAATTTCATAATAGCTATAGCGGTGGTTTAAAACTGAAGTGGCGGTGGGCAGGACACATAGCAAGATACACAGATAAAAGATGGACATTAAAGACAACGGTATGGGAAGGACCGACAGGAAAAAGAAGAAGAGGGCGCCCTAACAAAAAGTGGATAGAGGACATAACATCTGTAGCAGGAAAAGAATGGAGTTTAAAAGCTAGAAACAGAGAGATCTGGAACAAGCTAGAGGAGGCCTATACCCGAGAAGGGGTTCCGATCAACGAATCCGATCAGTGGCGATAGCATTAAAAAAAAAAAATAATAAAAATCACGATTAGTTCCTATAAATTTTTTTTCGTCGTATATAAGTAAGACTTTTTTACATTCTTAGAATCGGATGAAATTTAAATTTTTTGTATGTATAATTTATTGCATGTAAGATTGGAAATAAATGAGCTTTATTATTATTATTATTATTATTTATAGCGGTGGTGTAGCCTAGTGCGAGAACCTCTGCCTTCCAAGGAAAAGGTCGAGAGTTCAAATCCCAGTACGGGCACTTACCGAAGCGTTTCTTCGAAAGCATAATTATGTTATGTAATAATCACTCGCTTTTCGGTAAAGGAAAAAATCGTGAGGAAACCCACTTACCTACCCGAGAATTATTTAGAGTTAGGTATATTATCCACCAATCCGGAGCGGGTCTCCGTGGTGGAATATAACCTAAACCTCCTCACGAAAGTGAGGGGAGACAGTGCTCAGAAGTGGGACCACATGAGTTGATGATGATGATGATGTTTAGGTAAGTAACGAGGTAGGTACCTACCTACCTAGATTATAATGAATTTCCTTTGTAAAGATGGTTATCCACTTATAGTTATGGACATAGGAGAGTACCTTACATTTATTTACTTACTTTAATAAATTGATTTCAAAATTGCAAGCTTCAGCGTTAAGGCAGGTACAAGGGCGGACGCAGGGTCATGATCGGTCACGGCGCGGCGCGACGCTCGAAGATCAATATTCCCCGCTTAGACCCGAGATAGTTATCCTGCGATGCAATTTGCAACTCCCGGCTCACCTGCTTAGTCTGCCGGGCTGGAATAGGTCGTTTACTTTGTGGAAATATGCATTAGATACTTATACATTATGTACCTTCCTAACTTTCCTTTGTGCTCGTATGTTTTAGACGGAAATTACCATACTTAGCACATAATTAGAAGTAACTAGCTGTACACTGCCACGCTACGCTGTGGCACATTCGCACATTCGCTGATATGTCACTGATGAAAAAAATAGATAAAAACAATCCTTGATGCGGATTATCATGCTAAAATTTCAGTTCGATCGGTGCAGAACTTTTTGAGTTTTTGAAGCGTACACAAACCATCATAACATTTTTATATATACAGACTAGGTCTTCTATAGTTAATAAAAGTTTTCCTAATTTATTTAGGAGTCAGGTTTTTAGTAGAGTGCGTAGGTAGAGTTGGACTACAAGGTAGGTGGGAAGAGAGATCACATCATGTAGGTATCTTAATCTAAGTATATATTCTAGACTTAATATATAAACCTGAAGAGTTTGTTTGATTGTTTGAACGCTACGATCTCAGGAACTACTGATTCGAATTAAACAATTATTTTTATGTTGAATAGTCCATTTATCGAGGAAGGTTATAGGCTATATAACATCACGCTACGACCAATAGGAGCGGAGCATCAATGAAGAATGTGGCAAAAACGGGAAAAAATATTGCTTTTAAGAGCTTTTGTTGGAGCGGGCATAAAGTAATAACCGTTTCCCAGAACGTGCTAGGCTAGCTTATCCAATAAAATAAAAATAACCAAGGCTCATGTTATCGTGTAGGCAGGAACCTCCCTAGTTTGAAAAGGTTGATTGCATTACCTTCCTACAGCCAGCGTCGGCGAACTTTCAAGATAAGATTAAAGTAATAAGACCCAACGAGTAGATCTACAAATGTTACGTTAAGACCTTCCCGAAGCCCGAAGAAGGTGCAACTTTGTAGGTAGAGGTTTTGATTACGCCAGTTAGTACCCATTTTAAGCTACCAAATTGTATTTTTTTTGAAATCTATAATTATTATTATCTCAGCAAATGTACTTAGTACCTACTTATTTGATAGACTAGCCCGTTTCACCCGCGCAGTTCCCGTTCCTGTGGGAATACGGGGATAAAATAATTAAAGCCTGTTATTCGCTGATAATTAGTCCATTCCATTCCATGGGTGAAAGAATTTTTAAAATCGGTGCTGTGGTTTATCCGAAACCTTACTTAATTCCATACAAACTTTCATCCCCTATTTTCATTTCTTAGGCTTTTGATAAAATATAAATAAATATGACATTAAAAATTTTACCCTTACCCCTTATGGGTACAATTTTAGTACAATTTTAGGTAGTGGCTTAGAATAGAATAGAAAATAATATATTTAATTGGGTAGCTGTGTACAAAGTAGTAAGGTCTTAACTAAGTGTGATTTTGTAAATCGCATCTAGTGATGCGATTATGTATCTTTGTTGCAATCTACTTCAATCAACACTGATTGAAATCGACTATTGATAAAATGTACCTACATATGTTTTAACAATCAATCAACTAGTTGATAACAGAACAAATTGGGATTTGCCTTTTTACTTGCAGAAATCAATTATATAATTGCTTATACATACGGAACGGATGGATAATTTATTCTCATGATATGTATAATTTTCATGAGACTTACATGTGCTTTAGCGTATGGGCATTTTGAACGGGCTGACTGACATAAAATATTGTTTCAACTATCTATATTACACATAAGTACTTACATAGATCTTACAACAGTTACACCATCCCAGCGCACGGCAACATTGGAGTGGGTGCTGAAGATTGTTACAGGTATGATTCCCGGAGCGTTAATCCGGCTTTGTAATATTCACTGCCTCCTTTGAGGGTTATGCGGCTTAGATACCCGGATGGTTGGTAACTACGAAACATGGGATACATCGAACTAGTTTATACATATTTATAAAGTAATATTTTTTCCAAGTAGGTATGTAGCTGAAGTTATTTTGTTCAAATATCTACCGACACTTCTACTCCTTTTAGATATTGTGTGCGCAATTCATGATACCCATAAAAGAGAAAAAGTAATTCATACTACTAACAATTTTATTAAAAACAAAATAAAATAAAAGCTGATAACAAAATGGTGAACCTGTAACGAACTCTACCTGATTTGCAAGCTTTGTGACGGCCTTTTTGAAATTATTTACGTCGGTAGGTAACTCATTTCGGCAAAATGTAAAGTAGGAACTTCAAAGTCAACATCTGAAAAAATGTTTGCTTTGTAACTTTGTCAAATTCGTTGGAAACTTTTTACTTTGTTTGTACCTAATTACTAATTACACCAAGTATTTTATCATTTTGTATCAGCCTAATTATTTTGAATATCTACCGCTATTATCTTATCTGTTTTTTTATATGACTGCGTGACGACACGAGCAAGCCGTTCACCTGATGGTAAACGCTACGCCTGCCAATAACAGTTACAGTGCCTCCCAGAACTTTGCATTGCATAATCTTACGCGGCACGGCACTACGCTCGTCACCCTGAAACATCGGCTCTAAAGTCTCATATGCCCAGCATCGAATGTTCTTTCTGTATTCGACGATGCCCAGTAATTTCGCTGGAAATAGTGCCCTTCTAACCGGAACACAGTAATGTTTGCACACTGCTGCTTGGCGGATGAATATCTGGCAAAGGTGTGGTACATCCCCAGGCGGTCTCTTGCAGAAGAAGCCTCCCACTACAACAGACATACCTACCTATATTACATAACTGAGTAGCTGAGTCCCTATTGATACGTCACTAAAGAATTTACAAGGAGGTAGACATATCTAAATTTTTCAATGTTCATTTCCTTCGAACATTTCGAAAGTAGGCTAGAACGTGTCTGCATACCATTTCTGCTATTCCGGAATTCCTCAGGCGTTTCAATTTATAAAATGGACTGTTCGGTTGATAATTTATGTAAGGTGGTCCCGCACCCTGAGGCACTTTCATAAATATTTGCTCCAGGCTCCACACTGAAAGTTTCACGTGAGTGTCGGCGTCAAATGGGATTACTAATTACTCGGTAAATGAGGAAAGTTTGTGAAAATCAAAAAGTTCACAGTGGAAAAATGAAGCGCTGCCATATTAAAATTTCATTGTTATCATTGTCTATAGGTATACGGAGTATATCACAATTTACATAGCAGCCAGCAATTTATTCTGTTTTTACTAGCTAGTACCTAAATTAATACACCTAGTACATATAATAATATATTTTTCTTCAGTTTCTGACTGCCCGTCCGCCCGTCGCGCCCCGGCTTATCCGACCGCAATGATTTCTCGACGTCGTATAAGTTTAAAAAAATGTATAGGAACTATATAAAAAAACATAACATTTACAAAAGATCTGTAGTGTAGACCAGCATCAAATATTTTGCTGTCCCGATTAATAAGTAGGACCTTTGTGAATGAAAATTAGTAGGTAAGTGCACTTATTAGTTTAGAGTCAGTATAAGTCTCTCAAACTCTATGTTGTCTCTGCCTACCCCAACAGGAATCAGACGTGACTGTAGTATGTATGTACGTATGTAACTCTCAGTTGTGGCAGTGCGTATAATCTTATAACAATACAGCGTCGTAAGACCTTAATAAAACTAATGTGGCTCAGGTGCAGTGGCGGTGGATAATTAAAGAAGCGCTTTTAACTTTACCATCTACCATAAATGAATGGAGTAATTTGCCCCACCCTAAGTACCTGTACATTATCGTAGAGTTATCCACCGCGGAAGGAAGTTCTTGTTAGTTTTACAAAATGAAGGAATACGAGTACTATCTCTAAAGTACAAGACAACACCAATATGACTTGGTGTCTAAATATTATTACTACAATTTTCCTTTTTTTCCACGTACTTTTCTTACCGGATGATACGTGTCATAATAATATTAGCTGATCCAGCCGTTCGTTTATATATTTAGATAGCCGGTGTTAATATCTTCATGGCTATAAACGTTTTGTTTTTATATTATTATTATTTAAATGAATAAATGATGTATAGTCACGTTAAACCTACACACTCGACTGAATGCTCTCTTTCTTCAACGGATAACTGGAAGAAATTTCCAATAGAAGTTACTTTTCATATGTCTGAAAATGAATCGAAAATTAATAGCGACTATGCGAATGATAAAATGTCCTTTCAAACGAAGAGACGAAACGATGGGCCAAATAAATAGAATAGAATAGAATACAAAACTCTTTCTTTCTTTTTTCTTAATTATTTATTATTTTTACTTTTTTGCTTTCACTTTCTTTTTTTTTAATTATAATTTTTGTCTCATTTCATTACAAATTTTTCATTGCACGTCGGTTTTTTAAAGCACGATCTTTCTATATTTGAGTAACGGTTATATTATAACACAAATAAAAGCGAGTGGGAACTTTTAAGTCTTTCAACAAAATCACTCGTGCAAGGCAAATAGCGATGAATGACGAACACGTTACAGCTACGAGTTCTTCCTACTCGGTAGCTGTGTAAATGTATATGAATCGCTGAAACCCGTGACACCCTGTAAAAAATAGCTCAAAGGCATAAAAAAGTGTAGGTACCTACCTTACTATAGTAGGTATAACAGAACAGCAATGTCAGTGGGAAATGTTCCCCCACCTAGAGCTGCATACATTCAAAACCACTCTTCGTGAATTGAATGGCGCAGTATTTTCACCTGACAGAGCGCGTTATGCACCCACTTGAGCACCTGCACGATGGGAGTGAGTGAATACGGCTATGCCTAGGCAGTGTAATGTACCATACATCTTACTCTAAGTACCTTCGATGAATGTAGCTATTCTATTGACCTAACATACTGTGACTTCAGAATATATTCACTTCAGGAGGAACGATTGAGTTTATTGCATACATTTGGTCAAAAGTAGTTTAGAGTGATTAGGTATAGGTTTTTGGCATCAGTCTGCTGATAGGAAAACTGAAGAATGCTTTTACAAGCGGTAGGTAATAGAGCTCTGTTGCGAGAGTCCATCTGGATTTGTCTAACATCGTTTAAGTACTTTACAGATTTTATTCTATTTCAATTCGAAGTTTCAAAGAGTTCTGATTGCCATTGATATTTTTTTATCAGGTTTTACTCAACGATCTGCATTGTCACGTTACTTGATTCTTCATGAATAAATTAAACTGCGTTGCGTTAAAGCCCAAATTCGACAATAAAACTATTGTAATCAGTTCCATACGTGTCCCATTAATAAATGGTATGTATTCTTGATAATCGCAGCAAGTCCAGCAATCAATGTCTGGTATAACATTAACGAACCCACCTGCATTCATAACTTTCTCTTTACAAATTTAATATGCCGGGTATTATCCCGCGACGCTGGGTGAGGGTCGCCCGCCGGTCTCAGCGGTGTAACTGTCGAGTTCCCGACACGATTCTTGCATCAGGAAGACAACGAGGGACTATCCAGGCCCGCTCACACTACTAATGCATGCAACGAGTATATACAATTGACGCAAGACATTTGTCTGAATGTTTGTTGGCAGATGTACTCAAACACTCCGAACAGAATGATCAGCTGTTTCAGTCTGGAAAGTTTAGTATAAAGTAGATTTTTTGTCTAACTCCCACAAGTAGCACGTGATAAGCATTTGTAAATATACGAATTCATCTGTAGAAGGAAAGGTTAACCACTGGATGTTTTTCATCAGAATGCATACTTAGGTCAACGCACACATAGACACATATTTTTTTTGTACGTAGGTATATCGTCAGTCAAAATGAATCTAAATTATTTATTACTAGCTGCGCCCCGCGGTTTCACCCGCGTAGTTCCCGTTTTGTCCCACGGGAACATACTACCGGGATAAAAATTACCCTATTACTCAATCCTGGTTATAAACTATCTGTGTTCCAAATTTCATTCGAATCCGTACAGTAGTTTTTTTGTGTAGTAGTTTTTGCGTGAAAGAGGAACAAACATCCATCCATTCATCCATTCTCACAAACTTTCGCTTTTATAATATTAGTAGTATAGGCACTTTTTTGAAATAACCACAAGTATTTATGAATTAAGAATAACCATTTATTATATTTTAATATTCTACGGAATTCGTCTCAAAATCTATCCATTATTAAAAATATCTCCATCATACCATAATAAATAACATAAAACAAAAGCCGCTAAAGGCGTAACTTTAGCGCGGCCTGAAATAGTTTCATAGAGGAAGGTTATTCATCATCGTCAAAATTGGGCAGCTGACAGGCATCACTCCCGGAACGCGTCACAGGCACAGTACACAAGACAGAGGTTCAGTTGTAATCCCACGATGATAAGCGATGTGGACAAACCTTTGCGTTGCAGGCTATATGACCTTTATACCCGGTATCCGGGTCGAGGTCGCGGCTCTGACCCCAGGTTCCCACCGGCACATTACCGGCGAAGTAGCACAATTCGACCACCACACCGCAGGTGCCTAACAAATCCCTATATTTTACTTGATTAAACATTTGTACGACTTTTATGCTATTAGCGCACCGGATCCGCTGGGGTTATAGCAAATTATTCTCTGTAGACTACCTGCCGATAAAAGCTTTTTACCTGCTTACGTGTTTGTGTACATTTTCATTTTAACACTCGCCAGTGTGCGGGCGTGGGCTGTATTGTATTTTCTGCCGCTTAAAATGAATAAACAAAAGGAAGGCGTGAACTCAGAAAATCCATCAACAGCTTGAAAAGTTCGGATATTTCTTTTGCTCTAAGGACCACCGGATAAAGGTGAAATTTTAGGAATTCAATTCCCGAGATAACATCTTAGAGAGAGAAGTTTTACGAATCTTTACAACGAATAGGTAGACCTTGGAAGAAAAGTTTATTGAAACGAATCTAACACAAATATTCCCATTTTGTAACTGCGGTTAGATAGAAACAAGATAGTTTGGAAGGGGAACTATGTTTTACTATCATTATTTTGTCCGAAACTTGTATCATTATGTTTCTAGGGCCATCAGCAGGCTAAAAAATATACAATACCTGAATGCAAAGTACGTAAGCCCTATTTTCTCCCTATTGGGGTTGGAATTCCAACATACCTTCGCTTATCGGATGCCTACATTCGTTACAAAAGGAATAGGTAACACCCTTCATATATCATCCAGCAGATAGCAGATTACTTTCAATTACTTTGGCACAACAAAAGTGTGAGCTGTATAGAATTAAATTCTAGAGTGTAACACTGGTGTATAAAAAAAGCTTCTATTCTACATAGGTGTGACAAAATGGTGTGACGGTGTGTCTGGCCCCCAAAATTTATTATTATTTTCAGTGTACCCACATAATTATAGTTATGATAGAAACGTTTTACAATTGTGATGTATATTGATGTTTGTGACTATCGTTTTAAAAATAAACATATTAATTCAAAACTAATATAATATTTTGTGAACGTTCGTAAATATAATACCTGTATATTTTCGCAATTCATTTTTTCAATATCATGTGACATAAGTATCTGTGCAAAGTAGGCCAAGAGGCATCTGGGCTCAAGCGCGACAACTTGGCCGAAGCAGCAGTTTCCGCGAAGTTCGATCAGACTTAGCGAGACCATATTTCATTCTGAGATTAAATTTTCCGATACCTACCTACATGGAGGCACTATTTTGTCTCGTACAGAAGTTGAATTATGAATTTATGACACAGAAAAGAAGCCACAGAGGGAAATTAATAACACTGATGATTTTTCACTTTATTTATTTTTGGGATTAGAAAAGGTAATTTGTCCATAATAATTATACGTCACACGATCTACTTACAATTAACAAACTATGGACAGAATAGCAAGTCGCACCTAAATGCATTTAAAATGCAACAAGCCTGCAGCGACGACCTCTTCAGCACTGTTTGCTCGCTTATTATCTACCAGACTACGATATACTCTTTTGCAAAACAAAACAAACACATAAATTACATACTTAACTGAAAACACAACATGAATTCAACAACGCGGAACAGTAATGTTAATATTCAACTTTGCCAATGCGTTATTTATGCATAGCGTTTTATTTAGATTATGTATTAATTAAACAAATAACCAAGAACGCTTATCTTGTTTCCAGAACTCTTTGTAAAAAACTTAATAACTATAAAACAAATTAAGAAAAGGATAACAATACTTGAAAATGACTAGAATACAGATAAAAATACGTAAAATAATATGTACCTAGGTACTTACTCAATGTGCTTAGTACATAAACATAAATAAAAATATACCTATATCTTACCAACACTATGTATTACAAATACTATTAATTTTGATGATAACAAAATGAACGTTTTCCATCAAACGCAAAAATGGATCAGCAACACATGTGAATGACAGATTTGATCGAGAGCCAACTATTAATGGGGGCAAGCTGACCTGGCTACTATGCCTAACTACCTATCATGCCGCCAAAAATAGCTTCTGAATTCTGCAACAGATTATTTTTAAACTTGTTGGTTCACTCGCTTTCAGGAGGTATAAATATTATTGGTTTTTTCATTCATTACAGCGGGTTTTAAACGACACTGTGACCAAAATATATACGTTGTCAGAAGAAAATTTACTCTATGGAAATCAGAGTCGTCAACTCATCACTTTCAGTGGCTGTGATCTACTGTTCAGACAATTTTGATGTCGTATCACAACAAAACACGTTTGTGATCGACTTTAGAGCCACTAAACAAGTTTTTTAATGATCTTTCACCACATACGTGTTCGAGTGGGAGGGAGCAGCCAAATAATCAGCAAACTTCCTCCAACTACGTGACGCTAGTGCTCCGCTTCATATGCTTTATTGAGGCCAACTTCGTCACCTATACAGACATACATTTCTGTTTGTGTATGCCACAACACTAGGGCCAATTGTCTACTAGTTAACCTGGATGTTGTTAAGAAAATTAAGTTCACGTGAAATTCTTATATTGACTGAAAGTAGGTATTATATTTTTCCGCAAAATGTCTTTAAATTACAATGGTAATTTCACTCTAATTTCATTCTGTTCGACGTTGTTCACTTTTGACCTTTCACTGTATCAAGATGAACCTTTCCTTTAAAAAGCGTTTTAGCTGTTTGCAGACTTTTTTGTCCTTTGAAAGATTTCGCTGATTTCAAAAAGTGCTTAATGGATCCGAATATTTATATTGATTAACTCAGCATGTCTAGGGCATTTTATATTGCTCTTTCAGTATTACACAATGGATTAGTGACCTTTGACATTGATATAATAACCATTCCCTCCACCCGCATTGTCATCCCCACTGACATGTCCATCTTATCAGTGTGTAAAGTCCTTTATACTTATACCGATTTAATTACGGTTGGTTAGAAGGATTTCTCTTCTTTATGTTTAAAGGATAAGACTGATTTATAATGTAGGTTCATAAGTTTGTAAAGGATTTCGTACCACTACATAATAAAAGGCACATTTTTGTATTACTGTATACCTACGCCAGATAAAAAATAGGCAACGAAATGACATATTTGGATTAATAGACTTTCAAGCATTTTAGTCTTGACACACCCGCGTGTTTATTGCTTTTACTCGCCTAGTCAGTGTAGAGTCCTTCATAGAGCGACCTCGGCATATGTTCGGCCAACAGGGACTTGAGTTTCTCCCTCGGCGAGACCGGCGTGTAGCGAGACAGGGGGAAGGTCCGCGTCACGCCGTCGCTCAGCGCCCGAGTCACGGCCGTCAGGTCCGCATCCTGAAATCAATTAAAAAATAATTAATCATAGCCTTAATCAGGATTATGACCAGAATGACTGACAAGGCCGCGAGACCGTTATTGTCAGTGTTAATACACGCTTTGACCGCGTTTACGAAATCCTTGGTTTGAATTTTAAAGTTATAGTTTATGTATGCGGTGGTTGAAAACTTTCATCTTCTAACATGTTTACGAGCTGTAAGAATATGAAAGTGAATGAAACTTTATAAATTTATGCTGGAAGAAGAAAATGGAAAGACTATATGAGTAATGTAGGAGGTAGGTAAGACTGAATTTTTGGGTATCTACGAGTGTTTATCAAGCAGATACCCAGCTCACGATAACACAAATTAGAAGTTATGGGATTGTGTTATTCAAACTCTCCGACTGTCATTATTTTGTATGTAGGTAGGTGGAAGGTCACACTTTTACACTTTGTAGCAGTGTAGGTGTTTTATATATACCTATCTACGTATTGTTATTCGCAGTGTATTTTCGTTAACAAAGTTGATGTTGCGTGCTCGCTCATGCAAACTGGTAACAGCGTTAAATTAGGCGTTGTCACGTTTCCGAGTTTGGATAGAATTAGATAACTAATATACTGAAATTTTTGGTTTTAACCAGCGTTTTAGAATACCTATTTTAAATAGTGAACTAAAAATAACGCGTCACGGTCACATAAGTCACAGAAGAAGAAGAAGAAGAGAAGAGGCCGCCTTGCGAAACAAAAAAAACCTTTTATATGTAAGCATATTATCTTAATTATTGAGCATTATAATTTTGATCACTTACAGCGCTCTTAGTATATTTCTCCAGGCTCCTCAAGGCTTGTTCGAAGTAGTCTTCTCCGTAGGCCCCCTTCTGTTCGTCGCTGAGTCGTTTCCACATGTCGCGCGCTTGTTCTAGAAGCTTCTCCTCGGAAAGCCAGGCGCTGCCAGTTGTGTATTCGCCCGCAGCTACTACAACCTTGAAAGAAACCCAAACTCCTAGGAATATAATATTTGTAATTTTTGAGCTTAGTTTAAATATATCTATAGATATCATTTTGCGAATTTATGAAAGTAATATAAAAAACAATAATAATAATAATAATAAATAGCAGCCACCCCCACCCTCTCAACCATTTTAGAGGAAAGGGAGTGACTCGCTACGTAGTGCCGCCGGCGGCGCCGCAAGCTATGACATTTTAGTGTGGGTATAAAACCACCACTTCAGCCGATTAACTTTTATTATTCCAAAGATTTGCAACAATATCTGACCTAGCACTTAAAGTGGTAGAAAATTCTATTTTAAAAAGGAAATTGTAATAGACACCAAATGTTGAAAAAAATATGCTGCAGTGATCATAAACTCTCCCGATCCGTTTTAAAACGACTCGAATCAAATATTCAAAGCTTCTCCGAGGCTAACACCGTTCTGTTCCTAAGAAACAGTCTCAAGTTTCGTCCATTAACCTATTGTTGATCCAGTTGCTTCCTTTGTCGGTTAACAAATTAAATTAGCCCTACCTTTGTTGAAGGTTGTATCTGTAACATTGTTATTTTAGGTTCTGCTAACATACCTGCGAACATTATTAACTCGCCGCCCACTTGCGTTGAAATATTGCAGTGAGTTAGATAAAGAATGACCCTGTCAGGACACTAAGAATTTAGTACATAAGTACCTACTTACAGCCCATATATCAACATGATTCAGTGGGCTAATAGTTTGTGCCGAATACACGACATTCTGTAAACATATCAGCCATATCCTAATCTGTGTGGGCGTCGGCATTTGACGGCGTCAAGACAGTCATACCCACATAGAGCAGTTGCTACATTTCCATAAATTCTTGGGATGTGTTTAGATCAACACGTACCTACATGTTATTGCACACTAATAATAAAAACTAATAAACAAGAATAATAAAAGTGGCTTCATGCTCAGAATTAAGAGTTTGTCGCCCGGCATTTATGTTTGACCCCTAAAAATATGACATTCAACAAACAAAGTCACTCAGGACGACTTCAATTATCGTTTTTTCTTTAGTATGACATTAATAAAAGTATCGTCAACGAATCTTTTGGTAAGTACTTTACAATCTTCAAGTTTTATTAATTGATTTTGAGTTATTTTGGTTTGCAATTTAGGCTGTAAAACAATTATTTAATTAAAACAGATATCTTTAGTTTTCCAGAATTGCTCCCGCCGATATACCTCATTAGTTCAAAGCGGTGTCGGTCTGCGAGCTAATGGATAGAAGGCATCGTAGCATCGATCAATTACACCTCCTACCCACTCGGAAGTGATTATGTTACAGAACAGTTTCTTGTTAACAAGTTTATAGAACATCCTTCCAAACGAAGCTTCTAATATATTATATATACTCATACGGATGTTAATCTAATCGCGAAGGTGTATTAGACGAGCCGAGCCAGTCGTGGCGAACGACCCTTTCAGCCAATCTGCAAACAACCCACCGTTGTCGCTCCGAGCGTAATATTATATTCCAGGCCTTACCAAGTTTGTGCTAGTTTTATAAATACATTTGTCAATATAGTTATGATATGATACTTTAAACGACATATTGCTTGTATCTGTTATCACTAGCACCTAGCACGCTAACTCCGCTGATGGAAAACTACATTTTTTTATGCGCATAATGACGTTTACATGAAAATAATGTTGACGCAATATCATGCGGCGTCGTTTTTGGAACATAACCCAATAACTCTTATTTATTTTCTCCAGTGAAACGAAATAGGCGTGGGAGCTCAACTACAAACTACAAACAATGAAACAGCGAAATTAATGTGATGCCAATTTGTTGAAGTATTCATAGGCTCAGAGGTCGTGTCGCAATCTGTGTTAATAAATAAAACAGGCAATGAGAGTGCACTGAGCGTTGATATGGCGTTTTGATCGCACGCTAGTGTAGACATATTTTATGTAATGTTCGCCAAACTACGTATAATAGAGTACTGTATTATTTTCAGAATTATAAACTACAATGCAAAACTTTTATAATGGTAGGTTACACTTGGGAAAGCTTAAAATAAGCTTGTAGGCTTAATGCTTTATAGGTCGTCCTTCTGCTGAACAGTCAACATCAAAAGCAATTATGATCAGGCAAGTTTCAAAAACCATGACCGGTTTTTGTTGCATTAAACGCTTGTTATAATTATGTTCCATATAATCTGATTCCTTATACTAGTCACACTTGCCAGACTACTTTACAGTTAGTTCTAAATAAAGATATGTTCAAATACAGGTTCATAATAGAACTGAAACTACACCAACAAAACCTTTGATATCAGTAAATCCTCTGTAAGAATAACCATTATTGTCTCTGAAATTGTACGTATTCCTTGAAAACAACAGGATGTTTTTACTAACATCTGAGGTACCCGGCTCCCGCTCTAACCATTCTACGCCGCATCTTACGTAGGTACCTTTTTATGAAGTTTTTTATTTATCGTGCTGCCATGCGTAAACTTTCTTTTGAGGTGGAGAGAGTCATGCAACCATGAACACAGATCGAAGGATCGTATTAAAAGTTAAAAAATTACAGTTAACATAAATAGTCAAATGCTGGAGTATAGAGTATAAAATGGCTCTATTGGATAGGATTAGGGCTTTTTATCCTCTAATAGGTGATTGTGTCATCTGTATACAGATGAGAAGTTTAAGTACAGACTGCAGATAAACTTAACTCAAATCACTCTAGACTTAACTAATAGCACAGAATAAATATAGTATAGTCCAACTCTACAGGGCAATTTATTCACAAATTATATGAATACAAAAAAATATATAGTAATTTTCTCAATAGATTCAAACAACTAGCTATTTAACTAACGTCCCTTAGTTACTGCGCAGCTCAATATTGTGGTGCGCAGTATTGATAAGCATTAGGTACTTATTTTTTTATGTATACCTAACACGTAATACCTCTGGTATAAAGTGGTATGTTATGATATGAATTATGATATAAAGTATGCTTTTTGGAATATTCCTACTTATTAGTAAATCGGTGGATGTTATGAAGACGTTTGTACGTATTTTCGGGCGAAAATAGGAAGACATCTATCAACACTATTGATAAAGTCGTATTTTCGTGCTATGAGTCGTAGTGTTGACGTAAATTCGGTTGCGAACGCGAATTTCCCACTTGACTAAAGATAAACTTTACGAAATGTGTTGTTTCTATAACTGAATGTATGTTCTATTTCATTGACTTGTGATTGACGAAACATAAACATTAGATAATTAAATAAATAAACTGGTGTCAGCACTGCCCAGCCTCAGCTCACGACGAAAACCAACGGCAAGGGTGTTCAATTGCATGCGCAGTGCGTATATATGTTATATGGCTGCTATCGAAGCGGCTGACTAGGCGTTGGAATAGGAAGTAAGGATTACGACTTACAACATCAACGCCCCTAGGTTTCAGTTCACGGCGCAGGCAGGCGGCCAGCGCGTCCAATGCGGCAAGCGACGCCGCATGCACGCCGCGCACCGGAGCCGCCACGTGAGTCAGGATCGACGATGCGAGCACGACTCGGCCGCGGGCACGGCGCACGAGTGGCAGCATCACTTGCACCAAGCGGGCTGGACCTGGATATTAAATTAGACATTACAAAAAGTACAAGCTAATATCTGAAGCGTCTTAAGGCAGTCCTACAAATAATATGCAAGTCAGTGAGGTATGTAATATACAGGTAAAGTTTTTAAACAAAGTTCTCAATGGCAACTATCCATGACCGTTAACACTTTCAGTGCTGAGAACACAACTGTCGTGTTTTTCATAACTTGCCACGAGGGCGGGTAAACACAACTGTTGTGTTTGTTGTATGGGAAATACTATGGAGTGTGCAGGGCCGCACCCGTGGCTACAAGCAAATCGGCTCAGCAGTGAAAGTGTTAAAAATGGGAAGAGTGATTGTTATGGACCAAGAGGGCTATCATTAGATACCCATCTAGAGTTTCAAATCCGTATTATTGTTTTGGTGTACAATAAAGGGTTTTGTATTCTATTCTATTCTAAATTTGTTTTTAAAAACATATATTTCTGCGAAAAAATTATAGCCTAACCTGTATGTATAAAAGAATCATGGTGATATAATTATTATTAAACCGATGCGGTGCGATGTCCATCGGGCTTGTAATAATGTATGATCTAATTTCCGACGAGCTCATTACGTCACACTGAAATAGCTTCGACCGTAAAAATTAAAGATGAGAAGCGTAAAAGTAAACTCGAAAACAACGAGATCGTTTCCAAAAAATTTATCAATGTTAAGAAGGTCATAGTCCCTTATGAATATTGGTAACGTTTTTCATCTAAAGTGAAGACCCACAATATTTAAAGAAGTAAAACCAGAGCAGACTTCTAGTCATTAATACACACAAATCAATTCTCCAATATTATCAATACAATATTTAACACAATTATACTGAGTTGTTAATATAAGTTTAAATAAAAAAAAATCTTTCAAACTGTTTAGCTACAAGCTTATCTCATTTGAAAACTAATTTGGCTTGTTTAATCTTTTGTTAGCAGACTGGCTTAAAATTAATTAGCTAGTGAAAGTAAAGTAAAGACAGCGTAATTGTATCTGTTCATCACAAGGCCACCGTTTGAAAGACCTTAATTGAGTTCTCGCTAAATTTGCTACGTTCCTACTTTACATTCGACACGCAATGACAAAATTAATGAAGCAGTTTGTAGGCAGAGAAACGTTGAGTAAGATTGACTAAAATTTTAATCAGATTTAAAAAAAGATTGGGTTCGTTAGAGGCCGAGTTTTGACCACCATCGCGGCTGGTGTTAAGTAAGAATGGAGGCGAAGGTGCTATATATGCTAAGACTAGATTGCGACTGGCTATCGAGAACTGCTGTTGAATCACGGTGACTAACGCTATGTTTGAGGGTGAGCTAGCTAGCCAGACTTTGTAGCCTACCACAAAGGTTTGTTTTCTATGCCATCCTTCGTCGGAAGCTCATGCTCATTCTGCACAGTTGGTTGGTTTTGTTGATTTATTTCTATTTAATACATAAGCAAAAATTATCTTTATTTTGTAATACAAACTCTTTATTTTAAACACGCAATAGAAGTGACATCTATGTTTTTCTTTTGTTCTGGTTGCCTAGCAGTTTGTTTGATACATCTTTCTAGTATAAAATATATAAAAGAATTATAATTAATTTAATTATTCAGTATTAGTTTACCTTTCTCTAAACCCTATTTCTTATAGGTTTTGACCCCACGGCCTACCGACCGACCTGAATTTGCTGTACCTTTATTTCTCAAGTATTTTGTTTCTGATATCATACGCTTAGTATTATTGTCACGAAGTGAGACCCTCAGACGATAACACAAGAGATTGATAGAACGCCTACGACAATATTTATTTTTCTCAGAGGAGACCCGTGTCTATAAATATATTTGTGGGTGACGCCCCTAATAGGGTTTTGTGGATAACTAAACTAACTATCCATTCTACTAATAACATCCTAATCCTACTTATATTACAAATACGAATGTGAGAGTGTTTGTTTGTTTGTTACGCTTTCACGCCTGAACCACAAAACCGTTTTTAGAAATTCTTTCATTAACAGAAAGCTACATTATCAGCGAGTAACATAAGCTATATTTTATTCTCGTATTAACTACGCAGGTGAAACCGAGGGCGCAGTTAGTACTTAATAAAATAAAAGCTTATAAAATAATTTGGGCTAACTATGATCAGCTTGGAGTACCGAATGTGTATTTTATGGAAGTTAATATTATAAAGAAAAATGTATTCTAGACTCTACTGCCTGTTTACGTACGCGTTATGAAATTCATTAATTACATTTTGGCACATCTTTTAGATTTAAATGATATGCTAAATATTCTAATGAAATATTTATAACATCACGAATCCTTGGAAATTATTTCAGTATTCAGTTGAAGTGAATCACACGTTGCTGAACTCAAATTAGATAATATCTTTATATTGAAAAACTCATCTCGAGAATTTTGACGTCAATGAGTATACGACGCCAACAATATCTGCATATAACAGATTTTAAAATGTTATTATATTGCTTCCATCGCACCGTATAAAAAACTAAATAAACTATGTAGAGATAGCAAAGCATATTATTGCGATGTGCGTCTGATCAAAAACAGTTTATTTTGAATGGTTATAAAAAAGATACCCGGTGGTGTACTGAGCTTTGAAAGACCCTGGCAGATATCGACCCATTCATACCCCTAAACCCTGATTTTCAACAACAGCCGTTTCCGAGAAACCAATTCGAAATATACTTAATTACATTCCAGAATTACTCATGTATGATGAGCATCACGAGGTAAATAATCCCGAAAAAACATTGGCAATTAACGCCATCTGTGTTTTATCGCAACACAACTGAAAGGCAGTCACGACGCTACGGCGTAGTAGCTCGTAGCATCGTAGCCCGTAGCGAGGACTCACCTAAAAGGTTGACATCCATTGCTCGTTTGATGACCGAGAAGGGAACCCACTCTAGTTCTCCGAGAGCGCACCACGACTCGCAGTTCACAATGGCCCATAGCCCTTGCGCGCCCTCTGGCATGTGGTCCACGATGTACAGCGACGCCGACAGGATCTAAACGGAGGGTAACTTTGTTACAACAGTTGACTGCTTGCTCAAAAGTTTTGTATAACAATCGCTAGAGGGCTGTAACAGGTTTTAATAATACAAAACAAGACGTGGAACATAATTATTAGACACCATAAGATGATAACACGAAATTTATATATGATATATAATAATTATAAGTATATATACACTCTACCTTGTAACGTTTTTATTTATATAAAGATAGAAGAGCAAGGATAAGAGCTAAGGTGCATAAAGACATGAATACCCAACTGTCCAGCACAATGGTTATTTTTTATTGGGGTGTATGTATTATGTGAATATGTATGTTCCTTTGGCGCATTTTATAGCCTAAGATGGCTCGGTGGATTTAGAAATAATCTCACCAGTGACATAGGATAAAAAAAATACTTCCTGCGAATAAACAAAATGCGAACACCAAGGTATTCTAGAGCTGCTGGTTTATTTTGTAGACAACTTTTAGTTTTGTATATTACGCCTGGTTAATTGATTTTAAATTTATAATCATTGAACTGGTCGGTGCTACGCGGGCCCAAAAAGCTGGTACTTATTGGGCTCATTGAGTACGCATTTCAATAATAATTCAAAGAGGCAATGCCGCCAGGATGTTGGGTAGGCTGCCAACTGGTAGTGGGCTAGAACACTTAGGCTGCCTATAAATAGTAAAGGCTTGTAGGTTGTCCAACTAATTGTGTGTACCTACTGCTTATTTAATTAATAAGGGCACGGGCTTATTTCCAACAGCAATCAGAAAAAAAAGAAGTTATAGTCATATAAAATTGTAGGATATCATGTTTTATTATAACATTTCAACAATAACGAATTGTGATAACACTTGAAAATTGTATCATGTCGGGAATGTGACAAATTATAAAGATCACTCTGCGATTCCCATACGCAATACAGCCACGGCGAGATCAGAGGGCAAAACGGAAAGATATAGACGTAAATTGGAATATTTTATCGTAATGAACACACAATTAATTAGGGTTTTAATGGCGCTACAAGAAGATTTTACAATGGCGCTTAACCTTAATGTTGAGAAATACGTGGGCGGCCGCCTTATATATTTTCTTTTTCTTTTTGTAGCCAACCTAAATTAATTGAGAGTTGTGCACAGTTAACAGCAAAAGTCAATGATCAAAATGTTTCTCGTCTAATGAATCTAATTATTGACTTTTGAGGCAAGACTATCACTACAGGTTTCCGTATTACATTTCATTATATTATATTACATTCCATCCAAAGCTGTAATGCTAATTGCTATGAAAATCGACATGGATTTGTGAGATTGATCTACAAAATCGTATACTTTTAAGAATACTTACAACAAATACAATAGATATTAAATATACTGTTTCTTACGCTAATATTGTACCTTCATACTATAAGTATAATAATATACAAGTTTAGATACTTTTTGAATTTTGCCAGATAGTCCATACCTACTATTCATTAAAAAAATCCGAGTTTGATCTTCTTCTTTTGTTGTGGACTATACAATATATTCCCAATTTGGTGTTTGCTGCGAGCGGTACAAGTATTAAATTACTTTACAAACATTTGGATCGGTAAAATATCTTTAAAACTGGCTAGGCGGTCTTGCAACAAACTCTCTAGATACTCGTACAGTTTGTGAAATTAAAGACACCAGCGAATCATCCCTGATTATTATCTAGCGTTATGGACTGCCGTCCAGCTGGCTGCAGGATACGGTTGCAAGGCAAGCACGAACTAGACGGCCGACCGGTCGGTCATCCGGCTAACCGCATAGTGCGTAGCTACCCTTAATCTAGGCGATTGAGAATTGGGCACCAATGTGGATTACCAGTTTTGATGATCATAAGCATTAAGATGGAATAGTTAGATAGTCAATCTTTACGAAAATTTCCTAGAAATTGGAGGCCCAATGTTTTAAGATGAAACTTTCACTCTATGTTCTGCGATACTCTCTTGTTCAAAAAATTAAAATAGTCACCTGCGTTTCCGAAGTGATGTCAAGTTGAAGGGTATGCAGCCTTCCAGAGCAGTCTTCTTTCAGCATATCTGCGTCGATATTGCCCGCCTTGTTTTGGAAGCCAGCAAATACGTGGTATCCCATGTCATCCAGTCTCCGCGCCAGAGCGTTGCCCAGGACATTGTCGCAGCCCGTCACCAGGACAGCTTTTCCGGCTGCTGTTACCTAATTCCCCCAATACAAAATGAAGTGTTTGTAATATATCTTTAAATTCAGATAACTCCTCATCAAAACAACACAATTTCAGATAACGTGTTGAAATGCTCATGATTAATATGATTTTAAAATACCGTTTCCTTTGTTTTTTAATACGATGCTCTATTTACTTGTTATGGTTTTGTAATAGAATACAAGGAACATTCCATAATAATATGATAACAATGGTATTGTTTCCATTTCTGTAAGCAAATTAATTATATCGCATCACCGAATAAACGCTTCGCTATATCGGGTATAATAGGCGGGCGACGAAATGAAGTTTTCGTCGAAAATGTACGGCGACAGGTTGATTGATGTCCATTATAATAACTGCTGAGTGAATATTTTATTCAGCAGTTTTAGTACGTATCGTAGTATGCGTGATGCGGTGACGTTCGAGGTTAACTATTTCAGGGTTCCTGATCGTTAATTCTTAATCTCCCACTCCTCTCATTGTTAAAAGTCACGCTCCAATCACGGTCAAGTTTGCATAAAATTACCTACTTCATTATGGCATGACTCTGGTCATGCTGTAATAATATGTTTAAATTGGTCTGGTATAAGCCAAGAAATTCATATCTCTTAGACAGTTGAAGATTTTAAAAATTCAAATGTGAAGCTATACAAAACGATTCGAACCTATGAATATTTTATTATACTTTGTCTATTCACTAAAAATACGACTATTAACCTATTTTAAATCGTACTTTCGAATGGATTGATGACGCAAGCGTGGAGGCTGGCACAATGGTACAATTCTTACAATCTCTTTGGCAATTTATAATGCGACAACATTCACGCAGACATTTAAGGGGTAATATTATACAGAATGATACAATAGCTATTTTATAGTGTGGTGCGGAGCAGAGGGAACGTAACGTGGGCGGCACGTCTCAGTGACGTTACGTGGCGCTGCTCTGTCTGCTGAACTGGCGTTTCCAATACTGCTCTTAAATACCAAAGGTTACGCATGGGCGTAGCTAGGAGCCAGGGACAGGGGGAGTTTCGTCGCGCATCAAACTTGATAACACCATAAATCTCAGACTCTGTTTTGGTGAACGATGATTTCATTCAGCCAGTATGTAGGCGTCAGCCCATCTTAATCTTATGCCCATACATTTGTAGTATTTCATAGTACAAAGCTATAACAAGTATAATATACCTGGAATTCAGAGCGAAATTATCCTATTTAATTAACTTATCTACAATAATTATTGTCGAGGTCAAACCACTTTGATACTATTTCTAGAGTACATGTTTGTATTATACTATACAATATTATACCCCTGAAACTTTTAGGTTTGTTATGATTTTATCCGTAGAAAGTCAAATGGCAGCAAAATGTACAATTATGTTTTATGTTTTTCCTTTATAAAATAAACTTTGTATCCCATTAGTATTACATTAAGAACTGTAAATACGATCAAGTATAGAAGCAAGCAAGAACTCTTCATTCAAATTCATAACATTTCAGGTCTTGTAGCCTTCTATCACTCCATATTCAATGTTTAATGTACGTGTCCTCCATGCCCCGATGGTTTTTCACCCTGTATTTTAAAACGTTACATGATAACATTTTATCATAATTGTACTGTCGACACATCAACGCCGAGCCTAAACTGTTAGGTTCTCAGTAAGTTATTTTTTTATAAAAACGGGCGGTTTTGATTCTTAGTGGCATTAAGAATGAATTTTGTGAAAATCAATCTCGAAAGGGATGAACACCTATATTGTTGACCTGCATTTTCACGAACCAATAAGAACTGATATAATTTATGGTGTACCTATCTCCGTATAATTGTACTAATTGTATTGTTGTATTGTGGTGTTCAATAAAAAATATTGTACATATTGTAATGTAAGAACTAATAAATTAGGTTTACAAAAATAACTCATAAGGAGATAAATCAAGAATATCAGCAGTCAGCATATTACTGGGGCATATATTAACGAGAATTCAAAGATAAATAGCAATAGCGTCCAGGGGGTGAAAAATCCACCGGGCGAAGCTGCGGAGTACAGCTAGTGTTTTTGTATTTTTAGTGAGATTTTATCTATTGTGACGGGTGCATTTCCTAAGCTCTAGTAGAATTAATGGAGTTTCCTTTTCCTGTAATCAGACGTGAATCATCACACTTGGAAAGGAAATTTCGTTTTTCAAACTCAAACCGTAATCAGTTAATCATTACTGAAGTCGATCATATTCGTTTTTTCTTCTCTAGCGTATTATTATGTATATGAGACTTGTGTTTGACTTTTATAAGTGCATTATGTTTGCCTACTTGCAATGAACGATTTGAGTATTGAGTATTATTTTTGCTGGTAATGTAAATTCAATAGGTATGTTATGTTGTTCTGCTGAGACAAGTAAGTTTGATTTCAAAATTGGCTTAAACAATAAAAAAAGTTAAGATTTTTCATCTTCATTTGAATAATTGAATACTTACATAATATTAATATGTTAGTTAAATTAATGCCAGCCATAGATACTATGAAAAAAGGAAATGATAAGTTTGAACTCATTTTATCCTGAATTAGGGTCATCAAAAAATACGTATTGACTAAGAAAGCGAGAGTAAATTATATAAGTCGTGTTCAAAACACGTAGGTGACACAATAATATGTAACATTCTCTATAAAAGCTCGGATAAAAGTGGACCATAGAAAATAAAACAATATTTTGGAATTAATCCTTGACATGTTCCCGCACTCAGTTTTATTTTGCTCACGGAGTCCGTGCATCAAGGGATTGACGCAAAGAATGGCGGCGAGTCGTCTGTATCCGCTTAAGAATGTTTTGGCTTAATCCCCGTCCGTGGGAGTAGATCGGCTGAGGGAATAGTGTGGGTGTTAACGACTTGCTTAAAGGAACATTATTAGATGATCCTAACGCAAAGTAATGTGGTTTTTAATCTTTTCCATACTATGAACAATTTATCCGCGTATTTACTTATCTAGGGATTCATAATTACTTGAAAGTGATTCAAAATAGAACCGTGCGAATAATTGAATCGTTTCGCAGAAGCGGCAGGTGTAATTGTTTACAAACACTTGGAACTGCTACATATGAAGCGGAAGTTTAATTTGTTCCATCGCAAAGCCGACTAAAGCCGCGACATGAATATGCATGTAACATAATAAGGTTCCCTGGTTGCTTCTTTATAGAATCTAGCGTTATGGGCTCCTTCATATGTTAATTCAACGTGGTGAACGTAGGTATTTACATCTTTGTTTTAGTTTCTACCTTATTGCATGTTCTCGTTGTCACTGTTTAATTTATGTTCATTAAATTGAATTTATAAAGTATCAAGTGTTTTAGAAGTTACACCAACAAGGTTTCATTACCTACGTCATTGTTTTAATTTTACTTGAGTATATAACATCGCATTTATTTTTGCCTTGTTAGTTATATTTAAATGCTACATTCTGTGACGTACTGCCGAAGTCAGCTACGTCATCATCACGCTAACGAAGGGAATTAAATTTTATTTTTATAAAAGTTACTGGATGTCACACATTTGTTTAAACAAATCATATTATTATTCTTAAGAAACGTTTATCACATGAAAATAATGGAATACTAAATCAGATGGAAACATAATACACACCGACGCAACTAAGTAATTATTAACTAATCTGCGCCAACACGTTGATGATTTGGTTAGCATTCCCTCGGAGCACCGCTTTTGCAAGCTATTGCGCACCTATATATTCGAGGAATTACTTTACAGGTGTATATTATGGTCTATAACACAATAAATTATGCAATGCAGAGTTCTAGGTGGTGCTGTGACTGTTATGGGCAGGCGTAGCGCTTATCATCAAGCGAACGACCAGCTCATCTCATCACTCAGCTAAATAAAAAATAATAATAATTGAACTCATATGCCCAGTCATTCTTGCTACCTAGCTTTAGTCCAGTAACTTTTAAAAATAAAATTATAAGCTTTTGATTTTTTTCACTGAAAGTCGTGGCTATCATCCCTTCATATCATCAACCCATATCGCCCCACTGCTTAGCACGGGTTTCCCCTCACATTCGTGAGGAGGATTAGCCATTAAACCACCACGGAGGCGTCCTCATGGGTATCATCCATTGGAAGGTAGTAAATATCTTACCTGCAAATTATGGTAGAACCACAAAGAGCCGATGACGGAGATGGCGAACCACAGAAACAGCGTGAAGACTGATATACTGCTGATGTGCAGCGCATTCGCTGCTGTAGACAGCACCACGGCGAGAGCGTGACACAGCACTATTGGCAGCGCGCAGCGGTCGATTATGTCCCATGGCACCTCCTGGGACAACCACACCTCTATTCACATACCTTGTTTTGGTAATATGTTACCTTATTCAAAAATATATTGTGTCATCTATTTAAACATATAACAAAGTAGCATAAAACAAATGTCTGTACAATGAAGTTATATTAAAAAGAAATGATCTAGGAGACTTAAAATAAGCTTCTGAAAAATAAGATAACAACTCTTTATAGCATTCCAAGACATACAAGCAAAAGTAAAAACATCTTATAACTAAAGGTATAATGAGCGGCCTTATTGCTAAACAGCTATCTCTTCCAGACAACCTTTGGATGGAACGGATTAAATGTGATGATTGTCTGTTTGTTCAGGAATCTCGTAAAAGTAAAGAACCGATTGAATTGTAGTTTTCATTTGGTTAATGATATACCTACATTTATCTAAATCCAATCAGTAGAAACCGAGCCATTGATAAATGTAGTTAAATGTGTCTGTAGGCGGAGCTGTATAGCTCCCCGGACTATGGTGGGTAGCTGTCTTTATAAATCAACATTAAAAATAACTTTGTGAACTTCGCCGCAGGTAACAGCTAGTATAACAATAATAATAAGCTAAATGTTCGTGTTTTAGTGTCACAAATCAACATTATCTATTTTATATTATTCTATTTACTTCGCGCCTTTCATATTAATAATATCAAAGGTGTTGTTTTGTGATACTTATTATAAAAACGATTCCACAACAAGCAGCTGATCCAGTATAATTTGAATTACGAAGTGCAAATGAAATAGCTTTAACAGATCGGTGATATAAAAATACAGTGTTTACTTCTTAAACTTTTTCTTCCACCGCCGCCATTTTTATCGGTTCGGACGTTTTATCTAGTAGGAATTACCCGTAACTTTTACGTACGGGTGTTGTTATCTGATTTACTCTATAAGCTTTTACCCATGACTTCATCCGCTTGAAGTATAATTTATCGCAATAAAAAGTCTCCTATCTCAGGGTCTAAGGTTCAAACTCAAACTATCTCCATACCAAATTTAATCAAGTTCGGTTCAGTTGTTTAGTTGTGAAAAGAGAACAAACAGACAGAGAGACAGCGAGAGTTACTTGCTTTTATAATACTAGTAGGGCTGTAGACACAAAAGCCCCTCCTGTATCATTAGAATCGCTGGGTGAACTTGGTACAACTTGATGGCTTCCAATATATTTTTGTTAAGTAACCATTTGTCTCACTGCTTGAATGTTATGTGAGTTAAAATTGATATTAGCATGTACGACTGCGACGCAAACATAAATAACCGAATTCGAGTCCACTGAGCGTAATATCATTTGATTGTGTGCAGACTTGTTGATTGCATGCAAATTTGCAATATTCGAACATAATTTGTAGAATCCAGCTTTGTTTAGCATAATTCGTTGAAGGCATGCTCTGTCATTTACGACGAACTAGTTTAATAAAACTATCGTGACATCTCTTTGATGTTGGATTTTATAAAAAAACCTATTAGGGATCTACGTCTTTTGATCGTTTTTACTAAAGGAGTTAATTAAAAGCAAAATAATATTTGGTATTATCATTAGAAACGGAATATTTACCGGGTACTTATTTGTTTGTTATGAAACACCGGGAACACAAAACAAACGTTGAACGTGGTACGAATAAAGCTCTCGTTTCTAATAATAATACTACTGTTAAGTACCATTGGGACAGTTTTAGCTGAAATGTGAATAATATAATATTCCTTACTATCTAATACACTATTCCTACCTTATTTGCTATATTACAAAAAGCGAAATACAGCTCACTGACAGAATGATAGATCACGAAATCTCAATAACTATAAGACCTACGAAGCTAAATTTGGCTGGCGCGTTTTACACGGATATCTACTCTTGAATAGAGTATATAAAACTCCTTGATGGATACTAGATGCTCGCTAACAAAGGATTTTACGTAAGGAACAAATTAAGGGAGCGGGAGCTTGAAAGTTTATTTGAAAGTCCTTTGTTTTGAAACAAGAGTAATGAGAATCGGCATTTAGGTCAATTGTTTATTAGTTTTTCCAGAAGGATATTTTAGGAAGTGAAATGGGAATCGATCTAGTTTTTCCATGACGTGAAACAAACTGACAAACATCATTTAATATATAATATAATATATGTGTCGGCAGATAACCACGATGAGAGTCTATGGGTGTATAATGTCTAATAACTCTTTGAATTAAAGTTAAAATGATTAATTTATAATTATAACATAAAATATAACAGTTCAAAACCACTTTACATTAATAAACATGATCGTACAGCTAGCACTCCCAAATGTCAACATCGTAACTTAATGCCAATTCCACTTTTCATCACACGAAAAAATAAATGGGCGAGTCGGTGTGCTCCAGTGAAGAGATTTAGAACCGTATCTGCAATGTATGACTCGTGTAAACTTTTTCTATGATTGCACGATCCGACCGTGCCAAATATTTGTAGAGCTAGTTGTACCTGCGATTGAGATTGAGGGTTCTTTATGAGGGACCCGCGGCGCGCAGAGGGACGCCGGTGCATGGAGGGCGCGGTGATGGACGCGCGCCGCGTCACGTCGCCGGCAACCATGGCTGCTGCTCGCGCTCACCAAACCACAACACTGGTAACAACAGTCCAGTTTTAATTACAATTTTTTATTCACACAATCAATTTGTTTTACTGACGTACGAGTGATATATCGTACAGATATTGAGTTTAGCAGCTGGGGTGCCGCGTCGCAAATAGAAAGTGCAAGCGATTTAAATGTCACGGATGCTGAGTGCGGCCGCTGCCGGCCGGTCACGGGTTTATTTATATCTGGATACGTGTACGGTCACTGTGGCAGAAATGTGCTGGTGCCAGATTTATATGATTTTTGATCGACGACGTGCACAACTCACTGCCTACGCGTGGGCGTTGTCGACGAAATCGAATGTGATTCAATAAATTCGTAACTTAACTGTTATTCGTACGTTTGTAACACTTTATTTATGTAACACTTTACTGCACAGATTAAATAGCTAATAATTGAGTAAAATTCAGTCTAAAAAAAAACAATTGAGTTATAATAAAGTAAAAACAAAAAAATTCTATTTGGTCACTCACGTTGAATGTAATTTTATTGAGATTCTAAGATGAGTGCAAAGAGTAATTGATATACCTACTAGGTATTTTATTTCTGTATAGTTTATAGGCTGTAAAAATAAACCCAACCGCGAGTGGAATTTTTATCTACGGATGAGGTTAAGCGATAAATCTTACTTCCGTAGTAGGTATGTAAATAATGCGTTTACACTATGATGTTCAATGGATCGAACTAGGTACATTATCTAAAACAATCTTCATATAACAAGAAAGTATACACCAATATTTAAAAAAAAACGGAAAAAATATAATATTTTTATTATTACTTTATTAATTGTTATTAAGTATTATTATTTAATTATATTATTTAAATTTTTTTAATTTTAAATTTTTTGTAAAATTATTGAATTTTACAGTATGAAATTATACAAAAAATATCACGAGTCAATTATATAGATAGGGTATTAAGTATTACATGTAAATAGTGTTTTTAAAAACATAATGTTTGTACCCGCTCCATTCGCTATTCTATAGTCGTTACCGATAGCCCACAACCACCCCCATAGCTATATGCGTAAAATCATGAACACCTTAACCCACAAACGAAGAATAGTTTTTATTCTGAATTAATACAGTAAAATATCTTCTCATAACATCACCATTTAGCAGAAATCAATATCGATAACGAAAACAAAATTTTGGCATAGGCCCAAAAGCCCACGTAAATCAGTAGGCGATTCATTTGAAATAAGATGTCCAAAGACATTTTAATGATTTTAAACTGAAAATATTTGTGGCTTCTAAGGCACGTTTATTCGTTTGACTTACAATTTTTACATTTTAATTATTAAATGTACTCACACGTTTACGTAAACGAGAAAAGTCGTCAGTGAAATTATACTGTAGCTTTTGTTTATTGTCTAACATTTTTTTGGTTTCTAAGGTACTCTGAAAGGACATATTGTTCTCGTAATTGAACAAAAGCAAAGTTTGCAAACAAGAACAATTAACTTTAGAGTGGTTAAAAATTTGTAATGTTACCTTTAGAAAATTATTTTTTTAATTTACACGCTAACAAAGGTTGTTTATGTTTTCCATTTATTCAATTGTTTTTTCTTTCTTTTATACACGTTTTGGTTTTCACAGAATTGAAAGGGGGAAAATAATAAGACCCCTAAAAGGCTAAACTCGAATATTACGTAATCCAAAACTGAAACATGATTTTAATATTTAAAATGTATAAAGCAGTTTATTGTTTAGAATGAATTGATGAAGATTGAATGAAGAGATCTGAACTAAATTAGTAAAATTTGTAAATTACACATCTTCTATAACGTATATTAAGCAAAAATATATTGTTCTTATTATTAATTCAATAATTATCACAATCTGTTCGCAAGAGTTAAACTCAATCAAATAATCAGAGATATTTGCAGAATCCACTATTAAATCAAATTCACTTAACTCATAAGATCTTGAAAAAAAAACGCCCCTTCAATTAATTATTAAGAACCTAATGTATTAATTATTTCTTTGCACTCGTAAACACGGTTCACATTATTTTAAATTCCAACACGATTTTCACGATCCACTTTTAGGTTGTTAATTCGGAATATTAGAATAATTTTGCGTATGATTATAAATTTATGACACGTACATATGAATTCGGATAGATGCGGGACGCTCGTAAGTCGGTAAGGAGGGCAGCGGCGCAGGCGCAGGTCTGGCTGGGCGGGCGCGCGAAGTCCCACTGCACACACACGCGCCTCGTTTGCGTTCGTGCCCAAATTAAACGCAAGCGCATTATTATTTATTACAACATTTTACCCCAAGATCATAAAATCGAATCTACGTGGCGTTTACGCATGGAATGTTTTTTGTCTAAACATAATAATATGCGTACCTACGCATTAACTCAATACTGTTTTACACCATTGCTTTTATTAAACAGAGTTGCGCGTAATTTTCCGATTATATTATGCTACAACTTAAACCGTTGATTAACGTAATGTCGCAACAATAATATACCAACCTTAGTATGTTAATTCTAAAATGTTTTTTCCTGACAAGCTTTTATTGTTTGACGAGTACGATTTGCTTATTTCTCAAAATAAATAATTCACTAGTATGTATTTTTACTGTATTTTTAAAATGATCAAATTGAGTCTAAACATTGAAAAGTTCTATTCTAACCGTTAGTTCTAATCGTTATCTACTTTCCATAACTTTCGTGTATCAGCTTGTTGGAAAAAAATCTACTTATGTTATACTAGTTGTTTGTATTAGAAATTGAAAGTGAAGCAAACAATAGGAGTAACTATAGAAGTATTGACTGACACATGTACGCATATATTCAATAGTCAAATGTGACAGTAGCGTCCTCTGGCGTTAAAGTTTATCACGCTGCTCAATGGCCTCTATCATGGTTTAATGGCTAACGTAATCTACACTAAGACACACTTATTTCTTTTTCGTCACGTGTCTTTAACACATTCACTGCTGAGCCAATTTGCTTTTCTAGCCACGGGTGCGGCTCTGCACACTCCATAGTGTTTTCCCATACAACAAACACAGCAGTGTTTCCCGCACTCGCGGCAAGCTATGAAAAACACGACAGATGTGTTCTCAGCACTGAACGTGTTAAAAGGTAAAAAAGTAGGTATTAGTTATAGTTTATGCATAGTATTGTACTATATTCGGTGTCGGAGCGCTGCTAAATATGTCCTATAGTTATCTCTCAAAGCCAGGCTCCAGTCAAGTGCACTGAATTATCATACAGTGGCAAAGGCTTTATTTGCATTAGCAATTCAAATAGTACAGTATGGCGTAGTAAGCACGCGATTTAAGTACATGCGGGCTGCAACCGGGAACCGGTACGAGAACAAATTATAAAATCTGTTTCAAATTGTTGTAACATCGTTTACACGTGTGGAACCTACGCAAAAGCATAAAGAGCACTATGGCACGTGCGTTGAGTGAGATACCTGATGTGTAATCAACAAATTCAATAACCACCAAGAGGCAACGTCCCGTCGAAAATTGTATGCGAAGTTTTCCTAATCGATGCTCCTTCTTCGGAAAGCTTTCTATAACAATACAAGTAGCTGGAAAAAAGCTATTTTTACGTCTTTGTTAGTCAGTCTTCGTATGGTAAAGTTAAAACTGATGGTTGACCCTCGGAATGGTTCGGAAACCCGCCTCAGTGTGTTGTTAGTGGACGGAATAAGCTTAGGATTTTGGCCAAACGTTCAAAGTTCCGAGACAAGAACCGACGAGAGTTATGTCTTTAATTAGGGTTGGTTCTTAATAAGTTTAGTCTGGCCTTCCTAATTAAGGTATAAAATAAACAAGTCTAAATTAGGAAACTACGTTTTAACGACACAAATAAAAACTTTGGGAATGAAATTATGCTTTATTCAAAATGATTGTACACATTAATTTTTAACGACGAAATAAGAGAAACGAGGTTATAAAATAATTATTTTAGCAGTAAAATATTACAATACTGTGGAAGCATTTGAGGGCTTAATAGGTATTTCGTTAATTTAATTTTATTATTTGGGAGGACATTCTGTGGTAGCAAATGTTTGGTCTTAGCACACGTTCTATGTTTAATGGAAAGTATCTAATTTTGACATACGAATCAATGACACACACAGGTCATTGTTTAGTGTTCCAAATTACTTTAGGTATATATAAATACGAGTAAATATGTCTACTCGTACGTCGCTTGACATCTAAATTTTGTTAATTACATTGGTTGATTTTTAACAGATCGATTTAACGATTTCGAAATATTTACGTACTGTATTCTATTTCATTTAAGATTTCGTAGTATCTAAGCAGGTGCCTATATTTTGTTTCAAGGTTAGAGATATATTGAGCACTAGAAAAGGTGCACATTCCCTATTAATATTATACAATTAAAAATAAACAACAGAATTTGTGGCGTCTAGTCTGTCTGTTGATATTTCGCAATGATACATTATTAAGTATGTCATCTAGAACCGAGTGTAGACAGTCGGATCGAAAATGTAGGCGACACACCGCGAAACCGTACCAGCGGCGGCGGCCGATTGAACCGGTGCCAGGCGCCGACCTACCAAAATAATTCCCTCTCGCACTCATCGCCGGGATACACCACAATATCCAGATTGGATTCCAATCGTCCAGACTTACGTCAGTGTAGAAGAATGGCTGACTATTCACGTAAACCACTCGACACGCTAATTTACTGTGTAAATCGTCAAGGTGAACCTTCCATGCTATTTGCGAAATAAGATAAACCCTTCGAAATTTAAAGGGTAAAAGAATTCCTCGTAATTTCCTAATTTCGATTAACTAACCTTGAACTTTCCAAACAAAGGTATCTTTACTTTTAAAAAATCTCTTAGAAGTGTAAATAATTTTCAACAAAAATACTTTTCCGTTAAAATCCCATAATTGTGTAACGGTCTACAGAAAACGTAATAAAACCGTCTGAAAAATCACATATTTTGGTTTTATATTTATTGGACTTCATTCAGAAATATTATTTCAATGGCAAATCCACATAAACTGAAAACCTAGTCTATCTTGTTACGGAACACGTGAAAGATTCCTGGATAAGTCCGAGTATGGAAGGTCATCATAACCTTTAATAACTCTTGTCTACTCGGATATAAAATCTTTATTAAGGCTATGAATAATGTAGGCGATAAAGTGTTTTCCGTGGAAGCAAACAAAACAACAGCCGGCAACCGCGGAAGATATTTACGAGGACGCGTGTGACATTACGACACTAAAGTCCATTTAACGTCCCGACTTTCACCCCACTTGGGTAAGTAAGCGAGTACGAACATTTCCAGCCTCTTGAGATATCTGTCCGTTTGGATATGGTCCGAAACCAGGACGACGTTTAATTTCAGAGGATTACACCACACGTGCCATGCATTCTATTCGTCGTATACAGGTCGTATATAAATCCGTAGCAACAATCTAATATACCCCCAATTAAGCTAGACGGCTGGCCAGGAATACAGATAGCAGTTCCTTAGGGATTGAGATTGATAATAATGCTTACGTAATTCAGATTCGGGGATCTTCTGCTTTATATACTCCTACCTTAGCCCGGTAAGAGCTGTTAGAGTTTCCTAATGACGTGTAGTTTAAATAAACCTCTTTTGGGACATGGATGGCGTAGCTTAGTTAGATTATTAACTTCGATCGATCTCGAATGACGTAGTGGCATTCTTTAATATCAAAGTTGATCAGGGCGCCCAAGAGCCTCTTTCACAGCTAACATCTGCTTTAAATTTATAACAACGGGGAAGCATGGTCAACACAGACAAAACGGTCACCCATCTAAGAGTGTGCCGCTCGCTGGAGACGTTGCTATAACTTCGGTAATTGCTTTAGAGCCTTCAGTCGAACTACGTAAACGAGCACTTCCATTTTTAGCTTACGTACTTTTTAGCTGTTCATGTCTCTGGAAAATACAAATTACTCTCGGAGGTAGTCTAAATCTGAATGAAAACAGTGCTTGTTGCCGCTATACGCTCTCGGATCAGAGAGGTTTCAATATTTAAATAGGGATCGCAAAAATAGCTACATGTATTTTAAAGAGTTTAAACAAAAGAATTGGGTAGGCAATAGGTATAAAATCATTATAAATCACTCTATTATATACCATAGAGCACGAATTTTGAGGAAAACTACATTGTGGAATGTAAATAAAGAATATTTAAAATGAATGGTCGGTGGTCGTGCATCCGTGCGTATAAATGCTGAGTGGTTACCATATATATGTGCTTTGCATGTACCCAGGTGCTCCACCATATTGTATTTATCAGCCTCGTTTCTAGTTATAATTTAGGACTAGAAAACTGATTTCAAGAAGATTTACTAAAAAAAGCTACCGAACCAATTTTCAAGAAATTAAGATAAGCCTGAGGTAATAATTATAACAACAACCTACACAAAAAACAATATATTCGAGTTAAATATCGCCTCCATTTTGACGTTGAATCGTTAAACCAAAACCATAAAAATAAGCATAGGCTTAACCACTTGATTTAACACTAACATCACTGGAGCTCACGTTCATAACGATTTTGTAGAAGATGAAAAGGTATAAAGTAAGCCCGGTCGGTAATTGCTCGTAAAGGCGATAAGATTTACAATATTACGGTAATAAAGCCCTCTGTCTTCGTATCAAAGAAAGGTTGAATCTGTTATCGGTATTTGATTACCGAGCGCTTAACGTACAAATCGTGTTTTTCTTGCTATTTTATTCACAAGGAAGATTGAAATTGACGTAAATAAATTGGGCTTTCGTTCAATGGGAACTGGCGCGGCGCGGCGCGGCGCCTTGTTAGTTTTCGCATCGTCGCTTGAGCAAGTTTAAAACTCGAGAGTTTCCTTCCTCGAGGAACTTCTCTTTGATTTGCTTCTAAATTCTATTTAAATATGACCAAGTTGATATCTAGACTCAATTTGTTTCTAACTTTGCAGAGATAGCATTAAATGTACCTATCTATTTGCTTGCGCGTATCTTTGAGCGGCTTTTTTACTTCTTTTTTTGTATCCTCGGCGTCATTTTATTTGCTAAAGCCCTGGCCAAAGCTTGTTTATTTTATTATTCACTAAATGTGACGGTAATTGATTTGGAACAGATTAATACATGTATCTAATGATGATACACCAATTTAATAGTGTAATTTAATGCATCCTGTGTTTTGACGACGTCTTTTCTTAACTCCGGGTAATAAGGTTGAATATACTCGTACCCCAAAGCATATTTATGAGTCACACTCAATGTAATACTAATCTTTCGCATAATTATGATTTATATTATGTTGGCGGAGGTAACGTAAGTCAAGCTGCTCTTATTTTATAATTGAACTACTTGCTAATAAACTTTAAGTAACGCAATTTCTTGCAGGTAAGGTGAGACAAAGCTTACGTAGGCGTTAATAATAACTAGACGCTATCTCGGCGCGTGTAGTACTATTTTCGCGTTTATTTATGTCGAAGGAGTTATGAGGCTGTTGTTTAAATGGCACGCTCGTTAGCAAAGTTCTCTGAAACGAACTAAAATGTTATCCAAACTACAAACAACCCCGAGAAGTAATTGAAATTGAGACGCTCGCTGGAAACGGACTGAAGGGCCGCGCAATTACGCGTAGCTCCGGACTCCGGAAACGAAACGCCCCTCTAGCCTGTGCGTGAGTTGCAATCAGTTGTAAAAGCCTTTTATTTTATTATTGGACGCCGATTAATTGGACTGTAAGTAATAAGGCACCTGGTACACCTTTCTTATCAGGATTTGAATGAAAAACTCATTGAAGTCTCGTCCGGAAAGCAAAGTTTATAATAGACTTACCAAAGAGCAGCGAGATCCCTTGGCCACTCGGGCCGGTTACAGTTGGTTTCACAGGATGGCTTGAAAAGGTCATATTAGTTAGACACTTTCAGAGAGTGTTTTCATCGTAGACTTATCATGAAATAAAAAATATGGTAATTCAGGCAGGCCCAGAAGGAGATGGCTGGACATGTACAAACTAGTCAATATTTATCGTCTATTATAAACAACTTCCACTTAATATATTTAAATGCATTTAACATTGATATTCATAGTTATGTTCAGAGGATAGCCATTTTTACTCCATTAGGTTGATTTTTTAGTAGGTGTTTTTTAGAAAACAGTTTTAGGTTCAAGATTTAAGAAAAATACAATGTATATACTCAGCACAAATAAAGTAACGTCGTCGTCGTCATATATTTGATTTATGTACCGAGGTGGCTTCTTTTTGTTTCGCGGCGCGAGCGAACATTTCTTTGTACTTAGGCGTACTCATTTTATAGTGAAGTGTTTCAATTTGCGGCCCTTTTAGTATGAAAAACAAAAACTTTCTCTTACCAATAACATAAAAGTTTTGTATCTATGATGCGTTTTGCTTTAACGTGTTATACCTACGCTTTTAACACACGTTAAGTGCTATTTAAAAAATGAGAGTAATGCTTATGACGCAAACTGCTTTTGCGTAGGTTTGCAGTCTATGAATATAAAGAGACGTCTTTCTAGGTATATTTTAGTGTTTCTTTATTTAAACTAATGTAAGTCAGATTTCATAATAAAATCCAAAACATTTTTGTGTATATTTTAGTGTCTGGCATATAAATTAAAGTTTGATAATCGGTACTCAGCTAACATTTGAATTGCATAACGTCTTAAAGGTGTAATATGTGGGTACCTTCTCAAAGATTTATATTATAATTGGAAATGGGATACGAGGACGGGGCTATTATTGAGCCTGATAGTTTAACATCTTCAACTCAAAGGTTAAACGGTCATATGTTACATTTTAATCCAAAATTTTAGTTAATATTATTATTAAAATTAAATCATTAACTTAATTAATAATTATGTATTTTTGAACATCAATTAGTGCCGCATAGATCAATTTATCTTTATTCTTTTATTTATATCTTTTATTTTTGATAGAGATGCATCATCTAGATTTATGTATGTAGGTTGATTTTTAAACAGATAATGAAAATGATAGCACTACAGTGTTAGCACCATGTTTATTGAAAGCGAAGCTTGAATATATCGATTCACTGGATTAATTAAAATAAATTAGCTAATTAACAAACAAGACATAGAAATACAAGAAACACGTATATAAAACAAGAACGTTTTCTATATTCAGAGATAATATTATGTTATTATATTTAACGATAAAATACGTAGGTATACGTATCATCGTGATCATCTCTATTCATCCCTATTCGATGATGAAAATATTCTAACACCTTCCCGAATTGTTATATACTCGCATACGGTCGGCCTCGAAAGAAGCTGAACAAGGAAAGAAAATTTTCGTAAAATTATATCGGAAATTGGAACAAATTCAGCTACTTCTGAGGCCGACTGTACATAAGTCAACAAATATTGCCATATAGGTTTAATATCCCTATTGGTCTCGCTTCAATTGCTATTAGCCAGTCAATTTGGTTCACCGTCAGTTTGGGAACTTCACCCCTAAAGCCATATTTGTTTACGAGCCCTAAACTTAATATTTAATGGTTCTTAAGACGTTTATTCCGCCCAATTAATTCTTTGGTAGAACAGAAGTTTGCTAACGTATTTCGAAATGAGACGAACATTACTTACCTATATTTTATTAAATTTCCCCCCCCTTATGGATCAGGAGCATTCATGTGAATGAAAAAAATTATTGGATTTTATTAGCTTACTCGTAACATGAAATACATATCCCTACTTTATCCTAATTATATACGAGTATAATGATATATGCAAAAGTAGCTCTGTCTATCTGTCTGTTGCGCTGTGACGCCTAAACTATTGAACCGATTTAAATGAAATTTAGTACAGAGATAGTCTAGAGCCTGAGAAAGAACATAGGCCACTTTATAATGCAAAAAAGGGTTGTAAGAGGTCGAAATAGGGGATGAAAGTTGGTATGTAAGTTTCGTCATTATTGAAGCTAGAAGCTAAAGACTTATTTTTAGGCTTTTGGTTCATAAATAAATTTGACATTCGAATTTTGTAAAAATGTACCCTTAAGGGGGTAAAATAAGAATAGGGGATGAAAGTTTGTATGTAAATATTATGTAAGGTTTCGGCTAAACCACTACACCGATAATAAAAATTATTTCACTAATGGAAAGCTACATTATCAGCAAATAACATAGGTTTTATTTTATGCCCGTGTTTTCACAGGAACGGAAACTACGCGGGCGAAACCGTGGGGCGCAGCTAGTAATACTATATGGAAAAGCTTTCATTTCGGGCTCGTCCATTGTGGGTTTAGATCCATCCATTAGCGCATTCAATATTCTGTTCATTCCCTGGTTTTAGTTCCCGATCACTGACATCTACATTTCTATACCAATCCACATCTACACTTCTACAATCCTACATTAATATTTTAAGAGGTAAAGTTTGTCAGTTTGTAGTAACTACTGGAACTACTTATCCAAATCTAAAAATTCTTTCACTTATAGGAAGCTTTGTTAGAGCGGTGTCACATAACATTTGCGCTTTAATTGTACCAATGCATAAAAGACATCCAGGCATATGATGGTGCTATGGTGTAACATCCAACGTCACAAGAAGAGTAAAGTAGATAAATCTAGGTCCCACAATGCGAGATGCGAATGGCTTCCTATTAGAACGGTCGTCGAAGAAAATATTGTTAGTTTATCTATAAAATTGTTTATTTTCTCCTTGTTTCTAACCAAGAGTACAGTCACTTAAATTTTAAATTCTCTTTTTCGGGCTGTCCTTATTCAAGCAGAACAAGTGGGACCGCTATTACTTTTTCTTTTGGCGTTACGTCAGACATTATAAAGGTAATAAAAAAATAATTAAGTCCAACGAACCGTCAACCAAATGAAGGCAATGTGGGCTATGAATCCTACTAATATTATAACTGCGAAAAAGCAAAAAGTATATTTGTTGGTCTGGAGGCCTACCATGACATCTTATAGCGATCCAATTGAAACCAAAACTGAACCGCGTCGCATAATGGTACCGTGATGTCTTATTTTTTACTTTGCTGCCATTTTCAACCTAAATTGGATCCAGTTTAGGTTTAGCTATAAGAGGTCATGGTATGCCTCCTCTTCTTCTTTCACTTAGTAACGCAACAACGAAGGTAAGTATTGAAGTTAATATTGTATCAAAATAACTAAAGGTCTGAGAGCGCGTAGGTACATAGGCTACTTTTTATTCGAGCTATTTTTGTCTTTACTTTTGTAATCATATTCTTAAAGGGGTTTTAATAATGTTTTGGAAATGACGGATTTTATAGTAAAAAACTCGATGGTACCTAAATACAACGATACATTCGTAGGCGTCCTGCAAGCTAATATATAGATAGATGTTAAACTATCTATTAGCTTGCAGGAAGTTGAAGAGAGGTTAAAGAGTTTTCTTTATCACTTTTCTTTTTTTCTCTAATATTATTTCTGCCCTAAAAGGTAGCCGAGATCCTGCCAACTATACGTCCAAAGACTGAAATATGTATTAGGTACTGACCAACAGACTTTTTACACAAGGCAAATATCATGGGAAAAATGGTGCTTACCATCAGGCGAAACACATGATCATCTTGTGATTCAATAGATAACTTTGAATTAGAATGCATATATAGTGGTAGGTATAATTAAAGTCTCTGACTGTAGCTGTCAGTAATCTATCTATATATATAAAAATGTTATGTTGGTTTGTGTACGCTTCAAAAACTCGAAAAGTTCTGCAACGATCGAGCTGAAATTTTAGCATGATATATAATCCGCATCAAGGATTGTTTTTATCTATTTTTTTCATCAGTGACATATCAGCGAATGTGCGAATAAGCCACAGCGAAGCGTGGCAGGGTACAGCTAGTTTTATTATAAAAATAATTTCTATCAAAACAGCCCCTAATCCGTGGCAAGTATTTGGCTAATGTATTTATACCTATACCTACGTCAGTATCATTTGAACTTGATATAGGTTTGGGCAGGCAACCAATTAGACGTATGATATGCCTACATCATAATGATTATTCGAATGGGCTCAAATATAAATGTCAAGTTTATTTGGGATGCTAAAATAAAAACGTTATTTACGCATTTCAATAATTTATTATTTTGTGTTAGGTACTTTCATCTTTATATCTGCCTGTTTTAGATTCGAAGATTTGTTTGTCTATAATTCTAGAGTTAACTATTATTATTGGCCTTTCATCACGAAAACTGTTTTAAGCAACGTTAGGAGTAGACGTACGTAACAGCACTTTCTAAGTGACATGAAGCCGATACGAGGGTGACAGTCACGGCCGCACACACTGTGGATATAGACTCATAAAACAGCTATTTTACATAGGCATATATACGTTTACATGACCCACGATAACAAGTCGATAACCTAAGAATGGAGCATACAACGGATACCTAGATATTTTTATGCTGTTCAGAGTTTGAGACTTTGCAGTTATAGGTTTCGCGTCTCATGTTGTCGTGGAATATCTCTAAGAAAACAATGTATATTGCGCACTTAATTTATAGTTTATCTTCATGCCCAGGTGTAAAAATATGATCTAGGAAACTTAAAATTAGGTGTTTTTAATAATATCTCTTTCATGTTTGTATTCGTATCACGTAAAACTACTTAACTGATTGCAACGCGCCTTTAACTGCTTGTTAGCTTAAAAACGTTGTTTGTATTTTGTGCGTATCATCTAAATCCAAAAGGTAGGAATCGAGTTATTGATAAACAACTGTTTATAGGCACACAGCGGGTTGTCAAGTATCGCGTAGGGTTCTGCCCCAAGCCTGCGGCGTTAGTAGGAACTGTCTTTTAATATCGATACAAAGAAAAATACCACCGTAACCGAAGTCGCGGGTATATTTGTCTGAAATAAATAGCTATCAATTATCACAACAGTTCTTGACTTTGTTTCCATACAGACAACAAACAACAAACTATTATTTATCATAAACAACGAACCGACGACGAACTACGCGCACAATTTTCGAGTAATTTTGTGTTGCTGCATCTTTGTTAAAGGTATATAAAACTATTATGTGGAAATTATTAATAGGAAGTGAAACATTATGTAGTAACGCGCTTTATCTCTTTTGCAACAGGTCTACTTGGCTAATACACGCAATGCAACAATAAAGTACTTCCGTAACGCCGTTGGTGAAAGTACCCACGTGACAACGAGGTTGACACTTTGAAATTTTGTGATATATTGACGAAATCCCAATGCTGCTCCTAATACTTAACTAATAACAACCCATGCACAAGATTCATGAAGTTTTCTTTAAATTCTCAACGTGTTAAACGGTAAATGCAGTTCTGTCGTACTTATCCTGTAAAGTGCATAGTGCATACGGACTAGGAACGCACTTTTTCAATCACCATAGCTGTAATCTCAGGATACTGATGAATACATCATCAAAAATGCATTAGATCCAGTTGGTTTTTACATAATCTGATAGCACTTTACTGCAAAATACGTGTATAATTTATGTAAGTAAATATACCAATTTTACTCTTTTTAGAGTTTCGTATCCAAAGGACTTGTAGACCTCGTTTTGGAGAGGGCTTTTAGATCGTATACGATATAAATAGAAATTTGTTTACACAATAAGTTTTGTTCCAGGAAAATCTATTTAAAATATTTTATTTAGTTAGGTAATAATAAATAAGTAGAAGAAACGGGCTACAAAACAAATTTATTTCTTAGCTTATTGTTCAATTAAACGGACTTCTAGAATAAACAAAGGCAGAAGGCCATTAAAGACAGTTATTTTGAGAATTTGTCAGAGCTCTACCCTGGCTGTGCCTCAAAAACAGTTTGATAGAAATTTACATCAAAAAATAATTACACCGTATATGTAAAACAACTACTACCTTACAACTTGTATAACATATATTATGTGGTTTATGAAATGAGTCTTACATGAATGAATAGTCGCATATTTTGAGTTTCTTACTTACCCAAAATATGCGAGACACAACTCGCCACTTGGCTAGTTATTTTATTCATGTAGGTACTTAAGCACGCTTGACGAATATCTAAAAAAATAAACGTTGGTTTTTCATAACTAATGATTGAGGTCAAGATTACGACATTACAAACATTTAGTTCCGCCATGGGAATTAACCTCTCCGACCATTACCTCACGAACCGGCTGAGGCGTTAACATCAACTACGTAAATAAATACTGAAAAGGTATAATATACCAAAATAGAATCACCATCGATGGCCGAAACTCGAATATCCTGGAAGCTTGGACAAAGGACATGATAACACACATAAATAACGCCCGACCCAAACAAATAATCCTTCAGATTCTGTAATGTGGCACCACGCCTGCCTGTGTGTGTGCGTCTGTAGGGACAGCCTCTATCGATCTCGGCGGTTGAAGCCGTGATCTTCATAAATTCAATTTACCAGTTGGGATTAAACCTGTATGTTCCTAATGTAAAGCAACTAGGGGGCCGAATTCAATAGGGAACCTCTGCTGAGAATCTGTAGTGAGCCGATTATTGAAAAATACATATTATTATACAATACCTATATTTGGTGACTCTAGTTTAAAATTCAACATTGTTCTACTTACCAATTATTACAATTCACTGAGTGTACAAAATAGCACGTAATAAAACCACCAATTTGTCAGTATCTACCCTAAATGAATCAATCAATTGAGAAATCTGGCGCTTCTGTGTTTAAAATATCTACAAAATATCGTAAATAATTATCTACTATTATCGCAAATTCCATCATAATTTAAATTAGTTACTGAATTTCCCGCCGTAAGCGAAACGTACCACCTTAAACACAAACGCATGAGTGGTTTGGTTTCGATTAACATTTTTTGAAAAGTTGTGCATCAATAGGTTCTACTATGTTTGATATGTGCTAAGAACACGTCGAATACCCCGTTAAATCACCTAAAATAAGTCTGTTTCTCGGTAATAATAATAAAATTAATTAATATATATTCCAAGAAACAGCACCATCTCGTGGAATATGTTGCTTGGCTACATCTAATGTTTGACCCTAATATCAATGTCAAAAATCTTTACTAGTTTTAGGAACAGTCGTTTTTGAGTCATGTCAAATATAATTTATCTATGTATGTACGTACGCAAAAGTAAACGAGTCTAATCAGTCTAAATCAGAAGCTACCAAAAACATAGCGCAGTTAGTTTTCACAAAACGGCGCCGTTTTTATTATCATGTTCCGGTACAAAGGACATGGAAGTCAGGGAAATTAGATAAGATAAATGTCCCTGACATCATTGCAAGTCGCAAATACTTACCTATATTGTGTAAAAAAATAAGCCTTATTCTGACAAGCTGTTTATCACTTTGATTCTAGAAAACGGGCGATCGAGCAGTAATATGCACGCTTTGCAACGCAATCCTCTTTGCAAAGCAGTCTTTAAATTCAAAAACCTCGATCGGCATAAATTATTTTAATTTCATTAGTTATATGCGGATTTCTATCGCTTCATGCTTCCGAGTGCACGATTAATAGCATGTAACCTATGTGACAGGCCCTTAGGCAGCATAAAAAACTCCGACCCAGAGTCCTCAACCGACAAAACGAAGAACTTAAATTCTTGCTACAATATGTAAGGTAATGGTACAAAACATTTAATTTATAATACAATACTCGTATGTACCTAGGCATCGAGATACACTCTTACATCTAAAAGTACGTAGTACTGTCTCATCTTTTGATTGTTATGTAGATATTGTATGTCATGGAAAAAACATCACCCACTCTCCGAAGGACGTCAGAAGTCAACAATACAAAGACTATGCCAAAATTATACTGTGTTAAATGTGTTAGAACATAGATTATGTAATATTATGTAATATTGGTAAGATTAACGTGTTCGCAGAGACATTAAAAATATGAACCGATTAAAAGTGAAAAGTCAAATAATTGTCCATTATTTGCTTTGAAATGAAGAGCTAGTTGTATTGATTCTAGTGAAACTAGGATTTAGTCAAAATTTATCACAACCTTTTCTAATTATTTCTTTTAAGTTTCCTGGTAGTCACATTTTAGTATTATAATTCATCATCATCAGAACCCATATCCGCCCATTGCTGTGCAAGGATCTCATCTTCCCTTTCGTGAGTTGGATTAGGCCTTAATCTACCATGGGGACCCGGTCCGGGTCGGTGGATCATATACCTACCACAGAAATAATTCTCTGTTAGGTATGTGGGTTTCCTCACGATGGAAATGAATGTATGGATGTGCGTTTCCTCGGATTTTTCTACAGACTTACTTCGGTGATACTTTAACTCGGTCGGATCGCTCATTTACTGTTTGTTTGTTAAACGAAAACTATTGAACGGATTTGGATGAAATTTGACGCACATATAATTATAGTCTATTGCCTGGATTAAAACATATAATACTTTTTATACTGTAAAAAATAACGGTTCCCATGGGATAATACTCAAAGCGGGTAGAACCGCGGGACGCAACCAATTTTTTTCTAAAACTCGTGTCTTGCAGGGAGTTTTCCAGTGCTTCCTCATTTATTATTTATACTTTAGCACAAAAATAATATGAACAAGGAGGACTTAATTTTATGTAGAATTCTCTACCAGTTATCCTGGAGGTCCAGTTAAAATGGTGGCGGTGCGCGGTTTGGCAATAATAAAAAGATAAAAATCCGAATATTAGAATACGAGTAGAATAGAATGGAATAGAAAACTCTTTATTGTGCACCAGAAACAAAAATAAACACAGTACAGAAGAATTACAATAGGTAAACAAGGGTAGTACAATGGGCGGTCTTATCGCTGAAAGCGATTTCTTCCAGACAACCTTTGGATTAATACAACTATATATAAAAGATTATAAAAGACTATAAATTATTAAGCTCGAAATCATTGTATCAGTTCTACATGTCCCTGCCAGATCTGCAACAGCAAATGGTCTTGTTTACAATTTTATTTAAAAGTGAATAAAAGACTTGAACACAAGAAAACTTGCGCAACTACTCGGTTTAATTTAAGGTTGAAAGCAACTACAAACGCACAGTTTTTACACATTAATTACACAAAGATTGGGATACAGCTTATACTCTATAACACTTATAGGTTTTCTACGCGTTTCACGTTGTCCATAAATAGGTTATTAAACTGCAATAAAATATCATTGTATTGTCCTATTTTTAGATATACCTACGTGTTGTAAGTCCAGGTGTAATAAATAGTAATCTGTAAGATAATCTTATAATATATAAAAAAAATACATTTGTTATGCAGATTATATACCTATTTTGGGCACACGTCGTGCACTGAAGCGTCGAGTGGGGCCTCATATAATATATGCAAATATAAGCGAACCATAACCATATCTTAGCTCATCGTTATAGTTGTTCCGAAATCCTATCAATGTACAAAACTGAATTGATGGATTCGAACAGAAACAACACAACTAATCATGACCACGTCCAAAACGAGATCACCGTTGCGTAATCTAAAGTAGAGCGACATGAGTTTAGTAATGAGTGACCAATAAATTATGTTCACCATTATTTCGAAGCGTTTTGCGATGTCAATGTTGGTCTGCATTGGATTCGGTGTCCGAACAGACGACATTGCGCCACTTGAGACCTACTGACGTAACATTGTGATTCTCGCTTGTTTTACTCAACGCCCGCCGGTAATCAACAGAACAATGAATCTCTGATTCGCTCTCCATATAATTCATAAATAGCACCGAACAATGGAATGTTTCCTCGGATTGCGAGATTTGAAAAGCCGGGAGACACTAGGACACGTAAATAGCTACTCGAACGTAGCTAGTTAAGTTTACTTGTCATAAAACTACGCTCGGCCAAATGCAAAAGGCAATGAAGGCTACAGTAATGTGCGTTCACTTTTTATAATATAAACTTCTGCAAGGTTCATTTCGGACAGTTCTTTAAAAAAAAAAAATGCTTGCGAATTGAAGCACAAACTGGACTGAACACATGAAGGGTGATTTTATAGAATAGGTACTAGATATATAAACACTATGGCAACAATTTATTAAAAAACAATAATTGGTCTACTTAATTTTAACATTGGTTAATTCATATTTAATGTTCGTAACCAATTTTCTACTACCGGTTCCATGTTTTTAGTTCCTTCCATGCTCAACCCGTAGGGCGGGCTTGCCGACGTTCTCAGGTAGAACAGCCCTCGAGTGGCGGGAGAGGATCCGTAGCCCAACACTGCTAACGCATCGATATCACATGCATTCGCTTCAAAATGCTTCCAACTTTGACATCGAACACCAACAAAAGATTTTGGCGTCTTTACACTTTCAGTATACACTTGCGCAGCTCTCAAATGACTACAAGAGGGCAACATGCAGCCCGGTTGATTTGGGCCGCCACCATTAATATAAAAGTCCGCATGTCCCAGAGGTTCAATTACTCCTTGCACTAGTCGATTTGAATGCACGATGTCTACATAATTAGCATCCATTCTGTCCAGTCTTTGGTCACTGTAAGCGTATGAAAAGCAGGGCCCGGCGGGATCTAGTCCCGTGATACGACCAACGTTTTGAAGTTTATAGCGTCGGAAGTACTTGCCAGCCCAGCCTGCGATGTGCGCGCCGAGACTGATTCCCAACAGATGAAAATCTCCAGCTTTGGCTCCGAAATGTTCTAAGTTAGCGATTAAATTACCAAGTCTCTTTCCAACAAGACGGGCGTTATGCGCAGATAAAATGTATCCTTTGTCGACCAATTCCTGCGCATCAACCAAAAGCACATTAAACATTTTCTTCTCATTATAGGCTTGCGCCAAGTCCCAAGGCACTTCAGATTGTGAATTATCTTTGTATCCGTGAATAACTATTTTTGTTTGTTTTGTTATATCAAACATGTAAGGTTTTGTCAAAGCCGCGAAGGCTTCGTCTACGGGAAAAGATCTGACCACATCTCCGTCTAATTGCACTATTTTCATGGTTTTTAACAATTTGGTTTGGTCAGTCATTGAACTGTAGCGGAAATCCATGATTGCTCTACCTGAAAAATGTATATCGTAATGTATAAAAGTTTAAATATTTGGCACTAACTGAAGGTGAAGGACGCCTACTCACATGCACCAGACATTTTGACGTAGACGGACTCGGCGAACGTGAGATCGGAATCCGCACGGCGAGCACTGTTTACGTCAGCCGCGGCGGTGACAGCAGCTGGTAGCAAAGCAGCCAGCTGACAGACGACGAATAGTGCGAGCACGAGAGCGCGGCGCGTCGCCGCTTGGTGCATGGCGAGCCTTCCGCCGCTAACACGGTCACTGTGTCACTGTCCGTAAAGAGAGAAAGGTTGGTAGTGTCCGCTATAGGCGGCCTGTGGAGGGGACTATCTAGTGCGAGTATCGTGCACTGCACTTGCCTGTACAAGGCCAATGACCGCTTCACTATAATTAAATTTATGATTTCAAATTCTCAATGGATATTTAAAAATTAGAACAAAATTTTATAAGATTGATTTAGCATATTAATAAAATAGCTTTCTTGCCAGGTATTAACGAAATTTTAAGATTAAATCAAATTAAATTTTAACTGCTGTTGTTAACGAGTGAAACCAAGCAGTCACTGTTTGTTAATTGAACATATTGAAATATGAAGTAATAAAGTTTCTTATAACGTTTCATTATTAGACTAAAACTTAAAAGCTTCATCTTCACCTTTATTATGCGCTCATAATAATAAGTATCCTTGAGTAGAACTTGATAATTTGGCCTCCATTCTACAATGTTTATAGTGATCGAATCGAACGCATTCAAAAGCGCTGTCTTAATATCCTCAGCTACAGATGTGGCATGGGTCGGAAGACAACATCCTACAAAGAGCGTTTAGATTACTTTCATGTAACTCCTCCAGAGGTCCATCATAAACACTGCGACCTTTATGTTGCTGCAGAAAATAATTAACCCAAGTATGGATTCCATTCCATTCTAAATTTAAATACTCGTTTCAGATGTAGAAATCGTAATCACAATATTTTCAACCTTCAAGTTTTCACAAACAATACCTCTTATTATAACCCAATAGTCAGGATGTGTCACCAATATAACGAATTTCTTGTCTCCAACAGAGACATCGTCAATTTCCACCTTAATTTAAGTCAGTTTCGGAGACGTACATTATAAAAAATATTTATTCGTAAACTAAACGCATACTATTTTTTTTATTTTGTTATTATTATGTTCCATATCATTCATTTCATATATTTTGTAAATTGATTACTTATTTAAGTTATAAGTTTCATGTACTAATGAATCTGCTAACTAGCGAAAAAAATTATAACACCCATTATGAATCCATGTTTAATGCAACTAGGCACATATGTTTTGGATATGATCCAGATCTTACCACTCAAGCTTATAATACTAAACCATGTAAGGTTGTATTCTGTTTTGTGAGCTATTATATAAATATATATCTAGCGGCATTTTGAGCAACATTATCTCTTTTAGTGGGATGCGCTCGCCGTACATCGAGATACATTACAGTTGCAGAAGCCATTAAAGCATCTGTATTCTGTACCTTTTTCTATGTTTAGCTTAAAACTAACCATTCCGTACATTTTCAACATGAGGAATATTGTCCTCTCACAGGAATATCACGTTTCACGTCGTTGAATATGACTTTGTTATGCAATAAAAGCGAATATTCTCTACATATATCATATCAGAGCTATAGTTACCTATGTATCTCTGATAAGCATACACGCAGGTCGTAGAACGTTCACTTCTGAGCAACGTTCTTCCATTTAATTCTCAATTTCAAATTTGTTAGTGTTTACAATCTACACGTGAACTTTAATTTAATACAGCAAGCATTAAATTAAAGTGCACATATATTTAATTATTTAATTTACATTAAAAGTTTTTATTAAGATCCGTTGAACAACTTCGGGGCCCATTCGAGACAAACTTCCAAACAGACCGTAAAACAAAAATTCTATTTATGATTAGGCATCGTATAAACTCAGCAGTTCTCACTTCGATTTTGGCATTAATTTTGAAATCACAGGCAAAACCTCAGAATTTTATAATGTACATATGGATTAGACATAAAATATAAAATATGATTACCCAAATTGATCACTCTCAATTATTTTGGTATTTGTTTATTTTTGGTTATGTAGATAAAGCTCGTGTAAAATGATATTCAAAATTAAAATTAAGTTCAATGTTTGACATAATTTTAGATGCAGAGAAATGTAACAAATCGTGTAACTAAATATGTAGACGAAAAACTGAACAATAACATACCCCAACAATAAAATATTCTACACCAAACACATTTATTAAATACGTTTTTCAGGAAATCATCAACGAGGTCGACGTTTGAACACGCTTACCTAGAAGTACGAGTAGGTAACGAAAAATGACCAGAATTATAATAATTCAATTTGATATTATAACAATATCCTGATGTGAGTATGTAATTTTAGGTAGTCCATACAGTTCAGATTTTTACGAAGAAAATGAATAATAGTAATGGGTGGTTTAATTCTGACAGATATATAGATCAACCAACATACAAAGAGACGTCATCGTGTTGAATTTGGTTGTCAGTTGCAACTTTTTTATACTGCAGTGGTGTGAAAAGATCGTTATGTATGCTGTGTGGGTTTACGAGTATAGTGTTCATGAAATTTGGTTGATAAAGCTCGACTGGCCATTTCTACTTATTTTACCTTCTATTTTAGAGGTAACTAGCTAGGGTTACGTCTTCTATGTAATTTGTATCATTCATTTGTTTTATTATCTTTGTAACTGTGGACTGTGACAACATTATTGTCTGTCTAATGTTAAGACAATATCGGCAACAATATTCATTGGATTTCTAGGATTTTTGAAATTAATTTTTATAGCATGATTATTATAGCATCTAGTAATGACGAAATACTACATTAGTTTTAGACATTAGTTTCGTAGATCATAATATTTTGACTTATTTTTTTTGTATTTCTATACTTATGTATAGAAAGACTACTACTACTACTATACTTACTATACTTATGTAGATGTATACTTATGTATGTGTGTCTCTTCACGAAAGTGAGGAGAGACCCGTGCCCAGCAGTGGGACGTTATGGGTTGATGACGATGATGATGATACTTATGTATAAGATATTATTTTTTTGACGTGTAAAAGTGCAATATTTTGCCTATTTACAATAAATGATTTGAGTTTGAGTTTGAGTTTAATGTGTTGTTATGTTGTATTACTTTGCTATGTTTAAAATGATCACCATAGAGATGGAATATTGAAAAAACCTTTCTTTGTGTCCGCTCTACAAGTGTGGTAGGTAATTAATCTTTCATGTTTCATGACTCTAGGGTTATTAAAGACTTAGGCTGTGTGTTGATAAGTCAATGAGTTATAACTTAATCAGAACCTTGAATTTTGTAATTGTAATTACATTTTATGTATTATAATTGTCTAGACGTTTTCACCCGCATTGACAGCTATCTTACAGGAACTGTGTAGGATAATGGTGGATTATTGTCTCATTTGATAGGATAATAAATCAATGCTAATGAATTTTCAGTCCTTTATCTAACTCTACCCAAAAAATCACGTCTATCTGTTACTCCGTTGCTGCGTGAAAGTAGAAAAAGTAACAAACACACTTTCACAGTTACAATATTAGTAGGATGGATGATCGCGGGTTCTAGTCTCGTCCGTAACGTATTTTATTTTCATTTAGATAAATTAAAGTGTATAAATATAAATATACTGAGCTTTCAAAGATGCACAGCATAAAAACTTCTCCAAGTAGCTTCGGAAGTTATAAATAACCTAGTATTTTGTAAATGTCATCCTCTCGACAAGACGAACAGACCGTAAATATAAGGTTCACGGAAACTCAGTAACGAGGCATCGAGTCCTTGAAAATTGCCTTCACTGATGCCTTCTTTTCTGTATAACACAATTTAAGAAAAAACAAATTTACGTATAGCAACTCCTCTTATTTCGGGAAAGATTTCACATCTGTTAAACTGATTACAGCTTTAGCCACATCATGTTTTGGATGTTCGCGACTTCCTTGAGAGTAAAAGTTGTGAAAGTAATGTGTAAATTACTTTGAAGACTTTTTCCTCGTATGTAAGTATAAAATATTCTGCTGAAAGTTTCACAAAGTTATGACTTGTCTACACTCACGAATCTTGTACATATTATGACTCATGCAAATCTGAGGAATGGCTTGCTTTCTTCGAAAATATCCAGTCATACCAAGTTAATTATTGCGGTAGAATTCTATGGTCGTTCCATATTTTTTTATCTATTAGTCATTGAAGCTTAGGGGTAATAATAAAACAACTTTCCTTGTTATATTCCTGGTATTTCCTAGTTTCAATTAGGTTACCTGTTTTGCGTATCTATAGGTATGTTTATCAGTTAAACTTTTACCTATTAAAATAATAGTAGTCAGCGATATCTGTGATTAAGAATTTGGATTACGAAAATATGTTGTTTATGTGATAAAACTACAAATTAAGGATTTTCAAATTGGTTTCCTTGCTTCGTGCCAAATTTCATGATTCTAGGTCTAGGTCACAAGAAGTAGGTACCCTGTAAGTTTTGATGAGTGAGGTTGCGAGTATCACTATATGTTACAATTTACATAAATGGCCGCATCATTTGATTGCGTTACGTTAGCCTTAAAAAATTCAATTTTCTACAGGTCGAAGGAGCCGCAGTTCTTAATACTTGATATTAATATCAACTTGATACCCTCCACCTTTGATGTACGTACTAAATATAGGTAGGTACCTTACTTGATAGGTACTTTTAATTTACGGCTATTGTTAATTGATCATTTATTTCTCGTATAATTAATTCTGGGATATGAAAGACGCACTAAATACTACCACTTTCCCAATCATTACACGAGTGTAATTAAGATTATTACATATCGAATTGATTATAACTTAATGTGCGTGACTAGATCTTTTCGATAGTAGATCGATTCGAAATAATAGGCTTGCCACACTACACACTAAAATATGCGCGATTGTAGCTGAAAATAAATAAACCTATTGACAAGTATTTTATAAATAGAGGACCCTATGTAAACATTAACCTTTGACACTTCAATTTGCGCCAGATGGGGAGCGTAATTCTCACATCGCTATAAGGAGCTGAATGATTGCACGTTTCATATCGGTAAATAAATCGTAAATTCCAATTTGCGATTTTATGTGAATTATTTGGTGTGGTGTAAAAAATTGTGGGGTAAGTGGCGTAACGGCGCGGGCAGCGAGGCGGGCGGGCGGCGTGCGTGTGGGCGGGCGGTGCGCGGGCTGCCGCCGCCACCAGTCAGTACTTCAGTCAGTAGCTGCCTGTCGCCGCGCCAGCCGCTCGTCCCGGCGCTCGCAGCCATCCTCCCCCGCGCGCTCGCCCCTGCCGAGCCGCTCCTCCGCCGCGCGCCGGCACAACAAACTCGCGCGCCGTGCCCTTGTGTCTACTACCACCGACCGAACTGCGGACTGTCAGCAGCCGAGGAACACACCGCACCACGAGTAAGTTATATTTGTATCTATCGCCGATAGCCTTTACTTACCTACTTTTTCCTCTTGGACATTAAATATTCATTTTATGTTCTTACGAGGCACAAAAAAATTTCTCCTCATTCACATGTAAAGGATAACGTCTAATACATTGGAATAACTTTAAAGCCATAGCTCATAGCTGTTTCTGTAGTAAAAAATAAAATAAATGCATTTTAAATATTTTATAACCGCACTATAGTCGCCTTTGCATGTAAACATGTTGGTTAATAATTTTTCATGATTTATTAGTTAAGGAAAATGTAAAAACGCAATAATTTAAATCCAAGGTTTTTTCGGGTGCACGTTCATCGAGACTCATAAGTTTGTTCGACATTTTCTTCAATTGAATGGAGCGGATACATTTTATTGTTGAAATACTCGTATTTTATGCCCTTTACAGCTTGCTAAATCTTGGAAGCTAATATATCAGCTATATATCTTATGAAATATGCTATATAAGAATGCTTTTAAAATAAAATATGGTATTTTATAGACTGTTGCTCGACGTCGCGGAGGTGTACCTATTGTTGCCCGCGGCGCGGTGCTCGTGGTGATTAGTACTATCTCTTCCATTTTTTCCTTTCCACTTCTAATAATTCCAAATATCCCTATTTCTACAGCAAGTACTGACTTTTTCTTTATTATAAAATTTCAATAATTTCGTTTATTCAATGGTGATAAAATTTAATAAGCTCGCATTGAACACTTCTTACTCAATGATTGGAATATAAAATACACTATTAAATAGGTATTCCTTGAAAAAACTGTAAGCGAAAACCGTACCTTTAAACGATTACCGTCGGCAACATTGCAATCCGATTTTTGCCACAATCAGATTTCTCCGTTCTCACGCGAAACCCTCTTGCTATTTTCATATCAATACATTTCTTCATATCTCCCAACGGAGGCTACTTACAAAGGGAAACATGCCACTTTGTCAAATTGAAAGGCAACCAAAATATTGGCTCCATTTGTAGGTTCCAAAGCTGCGAGCTCAGGTGCAATTCGAAATATATTTTTGCTAAGTTATATGAAATTACCATAATATATGGAACCTAAATTTCCCTACTTTAGGGCAAAGCCTTTTTCTCTATGCTTGTGCCATGGGTTACGGTACTCATTTTATTCTCGTTCAAATACGAAATTTCTTACCTAATTAGATTGTGACATCTTCATTTTCAAACTTTCTTTTGGAGAACCTTTTCTTCAAAAGAAAGTTTTTCTTTGGTTCTTTTGGAATCCTAAGACTTAAGCTTTCACTCTTATCTGTAGTTGCCGTCGGCCTCGTGGTGCTCCACGGCTTTCAAGTTAAGCCTCTATTATTCTTCTAGTATGGATAAAGGTGTTGCATACGCCCTTTTTATTATATACGTAAAATATTATTACAGTTAGTCATCCAATAGGTTACACAACATTTATGAAAAATAGATTCAAAACGTGAAAGATATTTACTTACAACTTAACTTTATGTGGGAGTTTTAATAATCTTTAACGTTTATTAAATATTGACTGATCAAATGGGTCTATACATTTCCACACTCGACATTTCGCTCCAACAATAGTTGCTGATGTAGAGAAAAATACTCCAGGCTAAAATTGAAGTGGGTGGAACACGTAAGCCAAATGCACCCGGATCGCTGGGCAAAGGTCGTTACGCATTGAATATACCAAGGGCTGATAGGTACTGGTAAATCTATTTCATCTGATATTATTCAAATTGAAACCGTTTACCCTGACGCTGCAGATCAATGGTCTAAGAGCTGATCACGACTGAATTTACCAAAGCGGGGCAAACGAAAGAAAGGAACAGGGCAAGAATTTGCCCAGCAGTGAGAATAAAAAAAGCGACGTATTTTCATATCCTCTTGTCTTAATTAAAAGGAATATGAAAATAGAGTTTTGAAACATTATAACGCGGATACGTTAGAATAGGCTATGCCCAGAATGCCCATGACACCAATACGATTTACTTATTCATTGACTGTATTTTTTGTAACTAGTTAATACAAAGATATTGGCGTTGTAATTTGAAATTCAACTGATTTTTAATACAGTACCAACTCTTCAAATATCTATATGATAGGACTAATCTTAAGGTAACTGTGAGGTTGGCGCCTTATCCAGACTCAGTAAGCGACTTTAGTGCCTATAGCAAAGAATTGGACTTCATTCAAGAACCCCCTTCTCCCCTTTTATGGCTTTGCTTACCTAAGGTGGCATGGCATTTTGTGCCGAAGCCCAGTTCTTAAATTATTTCAAGTATCTTATAAGACAGTTATTTACTTACTCTTTTACGGCTGACGCCTTACTTTATCTTGATAAGTTCGCACCAAGTTAAAGAACACAAGACAGATTAAAATATTTTTATGCTTGAGCAGGAATCAGGGAACATAGGGAATTTGTCGACCAAACTTAAGTTTATTTTGTCATGGTTTGTTGTATCTATTTAATTGTTCTATTATCCGATATTGTCGATCCAAGCCATACACAGAAACGTCTTTATGTAGGCACGCCACTGATCCACTTCGCCGTTCCTCTGCGTAGGCCGTCGCTTCTTATGGAATACTCAGATGAAATACGGAATGTGTTTTTCCTAGACATCGGGCCATAAAAATCTCTGAGACATTGTCTCGGAGAATGACTCTTTACGACCGCAAGCCTCTACGGATCGATGAAGACACACGTGAATACTTGACCGATGAAGATTTTGGTGGCCTGCGAGTTCAGTTCCGGGCCTGTTGAGACTAGTTGTACTTATTTTTAGGCGAAGGTAAAAACACCTTAGGGAGGTAAGGAAATCTGGTAATACGATTTTATGGCTCAAGGCGTTCACTTGGTTTATGGAAATTGCTTTATTTCATTCAAGTTTTGCTCCATCATGCGCATCTAAGGCACATATATTAAACGTCTGTGTGGAGTTAACTTAATCAATCCGCTTATATAAATATAAATAGTAGACAAATCAGCCGTGTTATGATAACGACGAACCCTGTTAGCTCCGGAGGTGAGAGTGAAGGTGGCTGGAAAAGCTAAATTTTGTCTTTAACATGCCCCACAGTGGAACTGACCAGTTCAGTTATAGCAGTGCTATAAAAAACTACTAGTCGGATTATAAAATAGCGCTGTTTTGTTAAATTTTAGCCGCAATGGCTTACAACAAAATGACGGTCTGCGTTTAGAAAGATTGTAAAAAAAATTATACGTTTTGAAAAACAGGAATGAACTGGTACTTTTGAAAGTCCTTGAGCTATAAAAAAACAATTACCTACCAACTACTACGACCGCGACGGGAAAAACAGTTTATTGTCGTGATAATGCCTAAACGGTCAAGGACAAAAGGTCAGTGCAATAATAGAGATAAAAAATATGTAGTAGCTTATTAATTATTCCAAGTCTAGGAGGCTTGAAATAAGCTACCTAACCTACTAAACAATAATATGAAATTTTCGAAAATGGTGTCTGTCTGCCTGTTTGTTTCGCATTACGTAAGAACTACTGAATCGGTTGCAATATGGTTTTCACTGCGTTGTAGCTTAGAATCTGACTTGTGCAATGATAACGTTACATCTAAATCCAAGTAATAAGCCCGAGCTATCGATAGAAGAACTGTATGTAAATAGTAGCATAAAGTAGACCGGACTTTGTTAGGAAACTGTGTTTTTATATCGATATAAAAATGCTACCACGAACAAAGTCGCGGGTAACAGTTGGCACGTATCAGATAAAAATAGCTCTGACTCATATATATAGCTATCTAAACATACTACGTGGTTAGAATTAAAAATGGAGGGTTCGTTAGAGTTTCATTCATGTACCAGCACAATGAATGGGCATGGAACTGTGTGGAAAGGCATACGCCAAATACACGCGTCATGTTTTATTCTTGTGATAACATAGACGTATGTTTAAGAGGTTAAAGTCTGTGTACACGCACTCTACGTGGTTTTACCTTTCATCTTTTGTATGGGTATAGGATTAAGCCTACTTTGTTGTAATAAAAAAATGGACAATTCAGTGTTACGAGTATATTAGATAAAATTGTACATATGAAAAATCAAAGTGGTGGTAGCCGAGTGGGAGAACGTCCGCTTTCCATGGAGAGGGTCGTGAGTTCAAATCCCAGTGGGGGCACGTACCATTGCGTTTCTTGTAAAACATATGTACGTAATTATAACTCGCTTTTCGGTGAAATTTAAACGTTGTGAGGAAACCCACATACCAACCCGAGATTTATTTCGGACGTAGGTATGTTTATCCACCAATCCGGAGCGGGCCCACGTAGTGGATTAAGGCTTAATCCTCTTCACGAAAGTGAGGGGAGACACGTGTTCAGCAGTGGGCCGATATGGGTTGATTATGATGATATCAAATATTTATATATCTTTTTATATTGTAGGCACTTTTGAAGTAGTAAATTACAAAAAGTATGCATATAGAAGAGATATTTCATAAAAAAGGGATTTAGCTGTCCATAGGTTACCCACACTGGTTATTCCCTCTATGGCGTTTCAATGGAGCAACGGATTGACGACACATTTTTCATAGATAGAATGTTGATTGAATTTTAATTGAATAGAAAGTTGATAAGCAAAAGGCTGAAGAGTGACATAAGTTACTTTTTATTCCGGGAAAATGTTCGATTTTTGCACAATAACGATTGTAAAATGAATTTCGTATAATATTCAAAGCATGTGAAAGCGCGGGGAGCAGCTTATATTTTTCTACGAATTCTTAATATTTTGGATACAATCTAAATAAAGACAAAAGGTATTAATTAAAAATGAATGGGAAGGTAATCGTAAAACATTGTAAACCCATTGAAATAATTTCTAAATTGATTACTTACCTAATGTTTAGTATTTGTACAGGAGTACAAATGTTTCCTGTTAAATTCCAGAACAACACAAAAGGAAAAGATAATTAAGTTTTAAGCTTCAAAAGAGCTTACAAAATTTTCCTTGAAAAAACATCGATCCCCACCACATAACTTCAATAAAAACTGAGCCATAACGACTCGGACTTTTATCATCACATTAGTGGGACTGATGTTACCTTAACTTTAACCATTAAAGGGTCATTCATTTAGACTCGGCAATGTGGCATCAGTTTAAGGTTTTAGTCACAAAGTAAAATAAATCTTTTAGTACCCTTAAAATTAATTTGGTGGCAGCGAAATTATCTTTACCCATCGGGGTCAGTTCGTCCGCGCATTACTTAACTATATTAATATTTCGTAAGCTCGGTGATGTTAATTAAAATTAATTGAAAAAGCTTTTCGTAGTTGGGCGTATGTAGTAATAGTGGTATCGCCGCCACAAGGTGGCTAGTTGTCTAGTTGGCGTGGGCGTGGCCTCTAATAGAGTTCCTGTAACATCCTCTCCCTTGCGGCCCCCACTGAGAGTTCTAGTGAATTGCGAAATCGGTCGCAAATATTAATCTTAATTTTGCCAGTAGTCATAAATTCGTGCTTATCCTGAAAGCAATTAGAAGATAGATATAACATAACATAGTAGTTGTGCCCCGCGGTTTAACCCGCGTCATTCCCGTTTTTCCGCAATAACTCTGCATTTTCCAGAATAAAACAGCCTCGGGAATACTGTAGCATTCTTACCTGAATAGGTAACTGATCCGATTTTGACAATTATTTCAGAATACAACACTCAAAACAGGGAAAAGGTAATTTTGCGGGTGAATATCCGCGCAGTTCCCCTTTTCCTGTAGAAACTCCGTATTTTCCCCAAATAAAACATAATCTGTAGAAATCAAGGATAATGTAGCTTCCCATTATTGAAATAATTATCAGAATCGAACCAGTAATTCGGAAGATCACCTCCTACAAACACACAAACTCGCATACAAAATCTACCTCTTTATAATAACTGTAGAAGTGTACATATAAAAATATGGACTACTAGATAAAATTGGTCATTTACACTAATGTTTAAAATTAAAATAATGCTTAAAAGACTACTTCGCTTAAGAAGATGGCAGCATCTCTATACTATACTGTACGTAGGTAGGTATGTAGTCGTAAACGTTCAAACAAGGTGAATTTTCTCAGCATAAAGTCAAGGTAGGTACGTACCAAAATAGGTTTAATTTACCGTCGAGATGCGCGGAGATATACGTAAAAGAAATTCAGTTGCTGAAGGCAATTGTCTACTAAATGCGAATAAAAAATGTTAAAAAACACAGACGCATCTGTTTATCTAATTTACAAAGTTAAAATAAAGTGGCAATGGAAAATAAGTCTGTACATTGAAGATGTATAATGTATAATGTTAAGTATACCAACCCCGTGGTGGATTATGGCCTAACCCTCCTCACGAAAGTGAGGGGACCCGTGCTCAGCTGGGATGTTATGGGTTGATGATGATGATGATACCAACAAGATATATCATTTTTGAAAATATTGCCAGTCTGCCTGTTTGATTTCGCATTACATAATAAATATTGAATCGATGTAACGGGTTTGTTTTCTATTAGCTTAAACTGAATTGTGCAAAACATCACATCGAAATCCAACGAGTTGAAAACGACCTATTGATGAAACAACCTTTTTGTGAGGCACGATATAGACCACAGGGAAAAAAAAGGAAAGAAAAAAAAACTGGTGGAAAACTGTCTCCCAAATGTTTGTTTGTTCGTCTTTTATGCGTTAGCGCATCGATGATCGACAACCGATTCTGTGAAACGTTGTACAGTGTTGGCATATGTGTAAAAATTCCTGACATAGGACCATCAAAGTAAAATGGGTGTCGTTTGAAGTCGTATCGCATCGGATAATTGTTTATGTTCGCACATCGTACATCCGAATCAATTGAAACAAAAGTAACCATAAACAGCTAGTTTAAAAAAATCAAAACCACTCATATTTAAAACATTTGAAAAGAACTCTTAGTAAATGAAAAGCTAGAAAATACAGTATTATTTAAATATAAACCTTGAGTAGATGGTAGAGAATATCTTTTTCTTCACTGACACGGGTAGATAAAACCATTGTTGAAATTCGGAGTATTTTATTCAATTTATGGTATGCAATTTTCATAGGACGAAGGGAGTCTAAAAATAAGTAATGGTTAGGAAATGAAGCAGGTGAAAACTTCAAAGGGGACTGAATCAAGAAAGATATTTATAGGGATCTAAATTTCGTTAAGGAATCTTTTGCAAGTAAAATTCTATTATTTGGAAAGGGCACTTCTGCTAAGGCGTCTGAATCTCAGATTTGAGTGCGTCACAGTTTTCTTTTTAGGGGCCACATCTTTTCTGTGCCGTCGCAGTTAGTTAAGTTACTAGTACGTACCATTTTGGCTTTTATCTAAGTAACTTCGAGGTCTAGGACTAAATAAAATATAGTTTTAAAATGTCGGTTCAAACCAACATTTTTCTTTTTAAATCGATAGGTATGTGTTTGCCTCATATATCTTTTGATGTTAAATGGCGATGTGGCCGACGATGGTACAATTTTACCCAGAAGTAACATAGAGGTAAATCCTTAACCTATTGTCTCACTTCGGAAAACCCCCTTTTGAGCTTTCAGACCCCGACTGCTTTACATCTCCATACTGATTTAGCTTATATTTTAAATATACAAATCTCATTATATTGACATGCCTTTCAATCAGACTACATGAAAATCGAATTAACGACGGTTCGAGAGCTAGTAGCTAAGTTCATAAATAGATAGAAACGCTTAAAGCCGATTTCGCTGACTGACTTTTCAAAATGTACAGCTCTCTGAACTCGAGGTTCTTGGTTCATGAAAACAGCAACACGGGATGAATTACTTCACTGCTCGAGTCATCCGGTTCCCACGGGAAAAACGTTTCAGTGCCCATCATGAATAATCTTTATAATAAACATCTTCTTTATACAACATAATAAGATATCATTTGTATGTAAATGAAATATGGAATTTTTTTAGAAGAAAATTACCTCATCAATGAGATTGAAACAATTTTGATATCGATCCCGTAGTTATCGTGTTTAGAAAAAAAAAAACAAATACTCGCACTCTTTATTTGTAATAATAATGCATTTACCGTAAGGTTTCAAGGATTGTTCTGTTAAGGTAAATACATAAAAAGGACCCGGAAAAATCGAGATAGACTCGCACTTGTTCTGTTATGTTATTATATAATATTACCAAGTAAGGAAAAATTATCCGAATAATAACGTTGTTCTGAATGATATTAGCACAGGATATTTTTACACGGATCATTTTCAATGGTAATACTGTACGTGTGTGGGTATCATCTCGGATTTATCTGCTGAGTCATATTGCGGGAGGCACGTTCGCATTATATTGGTGATACAGACGTTCCGATTTGATCCCCGGCGACAGTACGTCAGCAGGTCACAAGTAACTGGCCAAGGAGCGAGTCCTGTCACGGATATTAAGGTTTTTGTCTCTATAGGGGAAACGTGAAGGTAGCCTAGTGGGAGAACGGCCGCCTTCCAAGCAGAAGCTCGTGAGTTCAAATCCCAGTGCAGGCACGTAACAATGTGTTTCTTGTAAAACATATGTACGTAATTATCACTCGCTTTTCGGTGAAGGAAAACATCGTGAGGAAACCCACATACCTACCCGAGAATTATTTCGGAGGTAGGTATGTGATCCACCAATCCGGATCTGGCCCCCGTGGTGGATTATGGCCTAATCCTCCTCATGAAAGTGTGGGGAGACCCGTGCCCAGCAGTGGGACGTTATTGTTTGTTGATGATGATGAGGGGAAAAATGATAAGTAGAAGTGCTAATACTATAATTCTTTATTGCATAACAATAGAATACAAGATAAAATGAACAAACATGTTTTTGTTATTTATGTAGGTATTGAAATATAAAGTAAGTAAAATTAATATATAAAATATTTTTCAGTCGAACTGTTTTACCGATAGAGCCGTAACAAATAGAAAAAAGTCTTTGTTAAAATAAAAAGATATTCCTATATTTGAGCTCCACACAAAAAGTTTTTCAATAATACTTAACCTACAAAAAGGAGAATATTTTTTTAGCCCACTTTTCATTACCATACCACAGATCACCTAATAGTTTTCCCATACTATAATATCTATCTCAGCCCGCATCCACCCATTGTTGGGTATAGGTCTTCTCTATTTCACGCCATTTGTTCCGGTCCTGTGCCAGTCTCATCCAATCTATCCCGACGTGCTTGGCGATGTCGTCCGACCATCGGGCTGGTGGACTGCCTCACAGTCGCTGCGCTGTTCTTGGCCACCCCTCCGTTATTTCCTGTGACCACCTTTGGTCTTCCCGTTTGGCCAAGTGTCCTGCCCATCTCCATTTATGCCTTGCTATCCGTATACCTACATATTCGACTTTAGCGCGTTTAGTATACGGTCTAGTAGGTGAATGCCTAACATGGCGCGCTCCATTGCTCTTTGAGCAACTCGTATTTTTTTATAGAAGTGCTCTATTGTAGCCGTGTTTCGGCACTTTATGTTAAAATGGGCAGGGTACATTGGTTAAATGCCTTGGTTTTCATGCACTGCGGGATTTTTGACAAAACGTCCTCCAGTTTTCCAAAGGCTGCTATAATATATTACTAGTAATATAAAAAAGGAAAGTAACTCTATTTGCGAAAAAAACTAGTATTATTTTTCCTTTTTCTAGAGAGCATTATAAAGGTGCACCCTAATCTTATTACAATCTAGCTTTGAATATGGCTAACAAGTAATTTAAATTTAACCTAAAATTTTAAATTTATAACTAAGAATGTGTCCAATGGCACTTTTCTTATTGTCTCTGTTATGGGGAAGTCACTTCTTTGCGTGTTTTTTATAGGCAGCACTTGTACTACATTACTTTAACTCACTAACACTAAACTCTTCACTAACTCGAGCGGTTTTGTTCTTTTGAGTCTTCTCACTGTGTCTGTGTGGTCGTGGAGCTGGATAGTCTCAACGTGCAAATGACGATAAAGTCTGCGGTCGTGAGCTTTCGCATATTTTAAAATAACTTAAAAAAAAAACTAGCATGATTCTATAATTTTAAATACAAATTTTCCAGTTAAGTTACCTAACTACATTATAATTATGTGTAAATTTCAAACCGTTCCTTATTTCGTTTAGCCTCTACATGCTCATCACAACCGGACAGACAGCGTTGTATTGCAACAGCAATAGTTCCGTGCACCCTGTCAGTACGAATCCCCAAAAAAGGGAATCTAAACCTTTCTAGCTGACTCCCAAACTATCGCAACCGCGGAAATCGTTCTCTTGATTTATTGGATAGCGAAACCTCGTTTGTGGCTTGGATGAAAAATACTTATTCATGTGTGACCTTGATTGATACTTACAATATCTTCAAACTACTGGGCCTGATTTTATCCAACCTAATACATCAGCGAAGATATCCTACATTGAGTAAGAATTATAAAAAAATTGGGTAAAATTGCAAGGCTTATTATATGCTTATTTTATAAGCCCGGTTTTATGTCCCCATGTTCAGTAGTCATTCACAAACCTTACTTAATATTGCCATACAACAAATACAAAGTGAAACCTAAGTGTTTATCGAAGTTTTATTCATCGGTCAACACTGATGAAAGGGTAACGGCTCTTTCGGTTACTACAATTCTTATAAAGCTCTAGGGCACCCGCGTCCGATCTCAGCGCGGCCATTGCCGCAGATCGAACAAGGAAAGTGCCTTTTCTTTATTGCTCTCAAAATTGAACCCTGAAAAGAAAACGGCACATAGAAAATCTACACAAAGCTCTGATATTCACTGCTAGTTTGTGAATCGCGATCCAATTCAAGTATAAGCTTAACAAGAGTGTCTGCCGACTTTGTTATCTATAGCAAACCAACCAGTCTTACAAGGCTATTGTTAACACGACCTTGGAAATTTATTAGAGATCCGAGCGTAGTCTCTTTCTTAGAATCTGGCGTTTTCATTGATAATTTTTTTACATTGAACAGCCATCTAGTCTGTGGCATTCTTTAGCGTATTGCGTTTTAATTACAGTTCACATAGTCTGTAATACAGAACAACTGTAAAAGAAAGTACATGATGCACTAACAAGCACCACTAAACAGAATCTTGTTAACTATCGAGCAAATTGTTTGCCAATAGAGAACTAAAGCAGCTCTATCTACGTGAATTGAATTCTTGAGACTTTCCTACATTGAACTTAGTCTAGCTTTGCTAGTTGTTTTCCAATGCATTGGCTCAATTGAAACGTTGTTTAATATTCCTTGCGGCTGTGTCAATGTGGATTCTGGTATTCTATGTAAATTAGAAACGTAGGGTTGTGTTGTGCCTCATTGAAAATTACTTTCAATTAGAACAAGAACTTGAAATCATTTCCATGTTTCGTAACAAACTAGGTTTCTCAAAGTTTAAACAAGCTATACATACTCGCAGTTTGAAATAGTTATTTTATAACATTACATTATTATTATCAAAGGTAGGTGTAGTGAAGTAAAGGTAAGAAAGTAAAGGTAGGTGGCAGAGGTGGGTAGTATGTTTAGTAGTGAGAGGCCTCTTCTGCAAGAAACCACCTGGGGAAGTGTCAGTACACCTTTGCCCGCCAAGCAGTAGTGTGAAAACATTACAGTGTTCCGGTTTGAAGGGCACTTTAGAACCGATGTCTCAGGGTGACGAACGTAGTGCAGTGCCGCTCAGGATTATGCAATGCAAAGTTCTGGGTGGCACTGTAACTGTTATGGGCAGACGTAGCGCTTACCATCAGGTGAACGACTTGTTCGTCTCGTCACTCAGTCAAATAAATAAAAAGGTAGGTACATTATCCGTACCTGAGTACGCTCGTGATCATGGCGCTTGTATCGAAATATCGGTTCCTTTCATGCATACATATTAACGGTAAAATTTACCATAACCGTTTACGTTAATGGTTTTCCAAATGTTATGGAATATCGCGATTTGGGTAACTAACATAACAGTTTATTTTTCAAATTACTTCTTTATATCAAAGTAAAAAAAATACAAGAATCCATCTCTGTGAGCTCATGCCAACAGGCGAGCTACGTTTTTGTCACATAAATAAATAATAATTATCTAATAAGTAACTAACCTAGTATCCAGTTACATACTAAGATAGAACGAACTGCATAAGGCCCACTTGCGCAGATGCGCAAGTGGGCCACATAGGTAGTATAGATATACTACCTATGTTTACCTATTGTAATTCTTCTGTACTGTGTTTATTTTTGTTTCTGGTGTACAATAGAGAGTTTTTCTATTCTATTCTATACTTAGCCCGGGTTAGTAAAATCATATCAATAGGTATTTCCTTTTCTGACATTTCGATTATGCTTAGCTACAGTTCGCAGTTACGCACCAAGCAATGCGCCGGCCACCATCATCGGTTATAATTGTATGGTGATGGTGTTTTACACATAATCACATAACCTTACTCTCACAAAACGGAAAGCGATTGTTTTTTCAGCCAAGACTAGTCACTAGACCAAGACTAAGATAGCCGTTTGGCCATCATCGCTCTACCAAATGAATAAATTTAATCACCAGTGATGAAGAGTTACTAGCGCGTTAATCGCAACTTAATTAGTATTTAATGAAGCCTTATCCTCCTCGCGCTCTCGCTTCTTTTGCTGTTGAATCAGATTAATAAATGATTAATGCTCAATGTTTAATTAATTCATTCGCACCACACGAATTAAGTACCTCCTCGTCGCGCGACTGGGATTGGGATAATCTCAAATAGACAGGAAGATAAAGGGCGATCCATTAACAGACGCGCAAAATGTAAGCCGGTGGAGCACATTGACTGATCATATAAAACAAGCACTTAGTGCTACATTTTAATACACCACACGCACAACCTTGAAATATCTACGTTAATTAATTAAACTTGACGAATACTCTATGAAGATATTTCGGTTTATTTGAGATGCTTTGAATCGTTGCTCAAAAAGGAACGAAATACTTGCACGAGAAAAGAAGATGACGAGACATAAAAGCGTCAGTAAAAGATAAAGGAAAGAAGCCGAGGATTACTTAAATTATATTCTGAAGCCGCTGTCGTCGAAAAGCACTTATTGTTTCTTTTCAACCGCAGTCGTTCGCCGAAACAATATTCATGGTCACGGTAAATTAAATAAAAAAACGTAACGACGAGTTACTTACTTATTGGTATCTACTCTAATGATCTATTTTTTAGCTCATTAAAGGTAATTTGGTGTTGACGTGATTTATTATCTACCCCGTGCCTTTGGTAGGTACATGAGTTACAAATAACATTACTTTTAAACCTGAATAGTTCAATAGGCAGTGTTTAAAAATGGAAATTATAAATTTTAAACTTTCTCACCAAGAGCGTGTTTTTGTATTTTATCTACGGCTGTGATTGTGTGTATGCTAATATTTTTCATAGTGTCTTGCCCCTGTTTTAATTTCTTAGTTAATGCACAATGTCACGTTACGGTTAAACTATGTTGAACACTGTATTTATTATCACATTATAGCTCTCTTTACTGGTCAAAACGTTGGCTAAGTCTAATACTTAGATATATGTCGGCATGGATCAACATATTAGCAGAATGGATAAAAATGGAAGTTATGAGACCTCAACAGAAAACATCACTTCACTGATCGTGTTTGTTAGATAGTGGCGATCAAAAGTTTGTACAGAAAAGTAGTTCGACCTACACCTATACCTACCTAGTAGGTATACATTGACGTATGGCTAGCAAGTCCACACCCTATTGAATGAGTTCTAAACATAGCTTCTCTAGACGTAGTATCGAAGCGAATCAATTTTCCTATTTGACTATATTTTTTAAGGTGCGTCACTTAGTTGATTTATGGAACTATGGATGGCGGACAAAGTACAAACTACGTTTGCATATCTGATTGTGGGACCCAAATATTGACGTGTGAATAACAAAACCCATTTCCATCCAAGGATTGTTTGTTCAGGAAATAATTTCGCATAAATTTTATCGCTGATCGAAGCCCCTCTGGCTTATATTAATACCAAACCATTGAACTTTTTTTTTTAAATAACCCGTTTATTGCTTTGTTTTTAGCTTTCGTGATAAAAATATTTTCTCAGTCATAAAAATTCCTAACTTCTTTAAAGTTCGCGTTCAAAGACTTATTTTTTGTGTTTTATTGGACCATTTAGTTTTTTTGTTACCACTTGAAATGCAAAATGACGACAATACTTTTGCTTTAGACTTTTATAAAATTTGGCTAAATGCGAGCCCAGCTTCGCGCATTCAGCATTCCGTACTGGCAAAACAAAACTTTATAACAAGGATTGTAAAGTTCACTGTGTTAACTAACCTTAACTAACAATTAAATAAATATTCTGTAGTTATTTGTATTTAGTTTTGGAAATAAATAAATATAGGGTCCCGTTAGAAGCCTTTGATTATAGGACCCATAAACAAATTTAAGAAATTCTACTGTCCATTTAGTCTGTTCATTTTATACAGTTGAAACCAGTACTCCTTTTTGAAGTCGGTTGAAAATAAGAGAAGTAAAAGGCAAAATATTAACAACCCCAAAATGTGAAAGGCAGGTAATAAAATTAGCCAATTTATGTATAGCCACACGACGCGCTCATCATAATGTCCATACCATTACGGTATTACATCGTCGTGAGGTCATTCATATGCAAAGCGATATACATACGTATAAAACTGAAACGTTTAGACTACCAACGCCAGCCTTCCAACTGCTGCGAAGGTAATGAACCCTCAGTCATCCGTCGGCCACAAGCCACAATCGATTCTTTTCATTCTACCTATACTCGTATATAGGCTCTCGTAGCATCTCTACGTCAACAATAGCTACGCGTTGACTCGGCGTAGACGTTTAGGACGTTGGTCTTCATTAGCTTCATAGCGGATAGAAAAATCAACCAGACCCCAAAAACGGTTATACAAATTTGATTGTACTCATCCATCAAAATTTACAATAGATATCTACAATTGATCGATATCTACTATGTATAGACACTAAATTAAAATATATTTAGGGTGTGCTATGCAGGGTTCTGTGGCGCTGTGACTGTTATGGGCAGGCGTGTCGCTTACCATCAGGTGAACGACTTGCTCGTCTCGTCACTCATTGAAATAAATAAAAATAAAAAAAATACAAAAATGTTTTATAATAATTATAATCTAAAATGATGTGCAAAAGCTGTTTTCTTTGTAAAACATATAGTTTCGTTTTGTAAACTAGTATTGTGATACGAAATGTTCGTATTCAAACATACAAAGGTAGTAATGTCAAAAGCACTCTGTGAGTGCTTAATCCGGGACAGTTCAGCTTGATTTGTGGTTTTAACTGCACAAACAAGAGCAACCGGCGACCGCGCGACGCACGCCCCTATACCGAGCGCGTTGAACACATCAGCTCCACTTTAGCTTATATCCTACATGCAATCCGGGCTAACTACAAACTAAACCCTTCAAAATATCCCAGCTTGTTACTAACTTACGTTAACTCGCTACCTTGTTATTTAATTTGTAAAGTAATGGGTAAGTATCTCTTGGGTAGAATTATCACTGTCTATGGTGTCGTCCTCGAAATTCCGCTTTACGAAGAATGTTTTTGTGAAGTTGTGATATTACTTTTATGTTATATCGGAAAAATACGTGTAAAAACGTTTTCTTTTAATTACGTTATGTTCCTCTAAAATCAAATTATGACGCTGGAAATGAACAGGCACTTTTGAAGTAAATCATTTATTTCAGTCACGTCTCTAAACGTAACTCGTGAACCAGAAGAGATATCTCAACTTTCTACTCAATTAAAGTTCAAAATAATATTGGCTTTCATTATTTCAGCGATCATAGACCCCAACTGATTAGCATTCATGCTAACTTTTTAATTAGCATTTTGTATTTAAGATGTTCAAGTTTATTTTAGTCAGTGTTGTAAAATAGTGGCAATAACATGGCTGGGTCTCATAGTATCCATTAAGCATAATATTAGGAATCAAAAGTTAAATATAGGTTGAGTATAGTATCCAGGTTGGCAGGTCACTTCTGTTGCTAAATCTACCCCTTAATATGAATAAGCCTAGTATGATTATGTATAGACTAGGCTCATTGGCTATTTTTGTGGTTTATACACAAGATAAACAATGCTTATCTTATATACGAATTTGAACAGATCAGTGAATCGTATAACGATATCATCATCATCATCATCAACCCATAACGTCCCACTGCTGAGCACAGGTCTCCCCTCATTATGATGAGGAGGGTTAGGCCATAACCCACCACGGAGGCCAGATCCGGATTGGTGGATCACCTACCTACCTCCGAAATAATTCTCGGGTAGGTATGTGGGTTTCCTCACGATGTTTTCCTTCACCGAAAAGCGTGTGATAATTACACACATACGTAAATAATAAAACATGACGATATAAATAAAAAAATACAGGACCGATTTCAAAAATTTTTTCACCAGTAATAAGAATGCTATATTATGTTTGAGTAACATAGGCTATATTTCTGACTAACAGTACCCCACGGTTTCACCCGCGACAATTATTATCGCACAAGAACCGTACATTTTTACGGAATAAAAAGTATCCTATGATATATTTCGAGACCTAAACTGTCTAAATACTAAATTTAATCAAAATCTATTCAGTAGTTTTAGTGTGCAGATAGCAGTTAACGGGAGTGAATCCGCAGGGCGCTGCTAGTATACTATATTTTCATTTCAAAATAAAACAAGTCTTGATATTACTTGATTATTGTTCGATTCACGTTTTATTGCAAAATTATTGAATGAGCCCTAAAATATCAAATAATAATGCTGTTTTAAGTCATAATTATGTATCCAATTATATCCAGCTTACCAATGTCTTTAACAATTTCTTGTCAGTTTAGGTGGTATTGTATTATATTATTTTACCAGTATGAACCGTGAATACCGAAGAAATAGCGAGTATCTAAAGTTTCAACTTATTAGTTTCACAAAACATAATGTAAATATGTAATCAAAATGCGATGAAAATATCACTAAACGCAAGCAAACTAGCATAATTTTAATGAGTCAATTACATACCACGGTAAGGATTCCAATCGAGGAAGCAATTAAAGCTGTCGTCGCGCTGTCGGCGCGGTCGGCCCGACTTGGACTGATGGCTACATAATATGCAAATGGCATACGAAGCTGACGCGGCGAGTGCTGCCGGTCGCTCGCACACACTGCGCTGCTAACCTAATTGGCGACGATTTCACACAAAATGCTAATTTTACGACTACTAGCATGTTCCCTCTTCATTTCAGCAATATTCTGTTAAGTATGAATACCTACGCTTTGCAGATACGCCTGCACTTATAGTATGTTTTTTTGGTTTCAATGAAAATGCAGTTCACGCGGGATCTTCTTTGCCTGAAAAGTCTATGTTGGTCTTTGGTCTGTGTTCCGATTTGAAGTGCCCTTCAAACTGGAACACAGACCGAAAACCAGCAAAATTACTCGGCATATGAAACTTTAGAGCCGATGTCTCAGGGTGACGAGCGCAGTGCAGTGCCGCGCAAGATTGTGCAATGCAAAGTTCTGGGTGGCACTGTAACTGTTATGAGTAGGCGTAGCGCTTACAATTACGTGAATGACTTGCTCGTCAAATAAAAAATAAAAAACCACGAACCCTGTACAAAATGTTACTAAATCGGTCCACTCGTTTGAACGTGAAAACCATTCAAACAAACATACATGGTCTGACATTTATAGGAATTATTAAAGCAGCAATTTAAATAGATAATTTTAAGAATACTTACCACTTTTAATTTTGTGTGAAGGTCTCGGTTAGTACGTATTTAAGTGGACATGGGGGTGGTGGCGGTAGGCGGGCTGTAAATTTTCGGACATTTCCTGCTTAAGGCTTAATTATTTTACCAAATAGATATTTATGTGGTTCTTGGACATGCCGGTCTTAGCTTGCCATTTTTCTCTGCCGCATTTAGAGCAAAGCAATGGTCAATTCGTACACGTAACCTTTCATTAAACTATTTTCTGGTGCTGGGTCGGCGCTAGATTAAGACTGAAGTTTATGTCTGTGTGTAGGTTTGTGTGATGTTACTAGCTACTTATATGTTATATATTTTTGAATTGTTACGGTTTGTGTTTATTCGTAAAATAATCAAACTACAGGTATCTAATGAAAACCTTGTCTAATTATATCAATTCATACGTGAGACTAATATAAACCATCCCAACCTTTTCCAGCTGTCTGTCTTGTCAATCCAAAGTTTGTCTGGTAGAGATCGCTTTCAACGATAGAGACCTCAGAAACGCAAATGTCATCTCTTTGTGGACCACGAAATAAATTTCACTATTTGAAAAAATATAGACCCGGTAATGATTTGTAAGTTAGAAGGAAATCTTAACCTTCGTATATGACTTTGATAAAAAAATTAAGCCCCAATTAACAACCACTACTATTTGATTAATGTAAATGGTATAAACATTACGAGTAACGGAAACAACTAAACAAACTACGACAATTAAAAAATATATTAAAAAAACCATGGTCCCACGGACGTCCTGACTCAGAGCACATATCCGTGTTTCACAACAATCTTTACCATTTCCGGGAATCGAACCCGCATCCTTACGTTTCGCACTCGGCTCATAAACCCGTTACGCTACGGGGGCAATCAAAACCAAACGACTAAGGATAAAACATTAATTTATGACAAACCTAATTGTTCCGCACTCAAAATAACCACAACTAATGATAGTCTTGAAATATCAATCTTTACCCCGAAAATACCGCTACCTGGTACTTGTTACTCTTGAATATTTTAAACAAGTTTCTGTCTACGTAGACAACCATCATTATCTACAAACGTCTAATAAATAGGCTTGTGACACTAATTGTTAAATTTGATTTGTTTTATTTTTTAATTTTTCTTTGTTCTGTGGTATTGTAATAAGGAGTTTATCTATCTTGTTTCCAAATAATAATGACATCATTTTCGTTGTTAAACAACTGTTAATTAAAAACACACCTACTTATAAAGTAAAATAGAATATTGGATGAGTGTCTACCTATATAAATAAGAATAATTATAAGTCACTTGTTCCGTTTGAATAACAGAAGGCGTGGGTCGTGGTTTATTATGATGATGTTTAAATATACCTTTTCTTGAACGATATATTCGTATCATCTCGTAAAAATAATAAAACGATAGAAAATGAAGACTAAAATCAGTCTTGCCGATTAGGAGTCAGTTACACACACAGAGACAAAAGAAACATTTAATATCTCGCAGAATCGTAAAGCCACAAACCAATAACAGACCACCACTATGATCAATCAGCATGTCTTATAAATCCAGAAGATTTATCTAATAAACCGACAGTGAATTTTATACGAACGTTGATTTTATAAAAATAAAAAAAGACCTAGTTCTTACTTGTAGCCAAGTAGGTTGGGAATACAATGGGACTGGAAAAGCTTGACGGTCGTTTACGTCTCCGTCTTCTATTCGTATTATGCTTCTGCCGTCATACTCGTACATACGTTTTTACTGACCAGTTGAACTCGTTCAACAAATATTAATAATTCATGTAACGTTAGCCTTTCTTTTCTAAAAATATTATTTTTGTGAAAGGTTAGAATGTACATTTTTAGAACATTTTCCTGTCTTCTATTTTTCTAATTTAACACGTTCACTGCGGAGACATTTTTCATGAACTTTCAGCCAGTGCGTATGAGGTCTTTTAGAGGCAAAGTTGAACTTCTTTGCGGTGCGTATGGGACATTTCCGGCCTCACAAAACTTTGTTTCTAAAAACACCAATATACCCCAAATATGACAATAATTGCTTGAAACTCTACCATTATAAACTTAAATAGATGCTAAAGTTATGACTTCTTAGTATTGAATAAAATAAATATAATATACTCGGTGTACCCTGCCACGTTTCGCTGTGGCACATTCGCTGATATGTCACTGATGAAAAAAATAGATAAAAACAATCCTTGATGCGGATTATATATCATGCTAAAATATCAGCTCGATCGGTGCAGAACTTTTTGAGTTTTTGAAGCGTACACAAACCAACATAACATTTTTATATATATAGATTTGTGTCTGTTACCCTCAAAGAAAAGTTAACATAGCTGTCCCCCGCACAGAGTGAGAGAAAGCGATTTTGACTGCCGCACTTGCGAAAAGTCAAGCATGTGGCTCAATCGACCTCATAATGCAGGGAACATATTAAATCCATCTAAATTAATTGTTTCTAGTTCGCGTACCTTATGATATATAATAGGTATCAACAAACATTATTTTTGAAATATTGGTACATATAAGAAGTAATAAATATTCTTTAAAGAGTCTTTACCTTTATACCGTACCAGCTACAATTTTACTACAAAGTATTTTCAGGTGAACAAAACATACTGTCAAGGTATTTTCACCCCACACGTGCGTGCAGGGCCGCTATGTTATTGTGACGTGAAATCCCTAAATACTCGTTTATTTTCCAATATCTATTCTTAAATTCTACCTGCCCATGACCTGCACGATGTAGGTTTCGTGTAGGCACGTAGTCGTTGAACCGGTACCGTTCTACGCCGTATAAAGTTTACTTAAACAAGGCAGTTTAACTTATTAGTATTCCTTGCTAAAGTTATAATTATTCATTATGTTTAAAACACCCATAAAAATCGCGTTAATGTAGCTAAAAATCTTTGAAACATTCGTCAAGTGACAGGACTAAAATGAACAAAGTACAATTCAGGAGCTTTACCAAAAGTTTTTAAAGTAGTGAGGAGAAGTAACATTTGGGAAATCCAATCCCGCAAGTTAGCGCTCGAGGTATGTACGCATCGATTCATCGCGACCTTTGAGTGTAAGCCTTTTCTAAGGTAAAATGTAATCCCTGAAGCGCTGAGTGCCAAAGTTGTGCTTTAAATGCGGAGCTCTCAGTAAATAATAATATGTTGTTGGTATTATCATTTACAAGTGTCCCTACAGTATTGTAGCATTCGCACCAAGCCGAAATAGGAGTGGCTTTATACTACACTGGGACAATACGTATACGATGAAAAACGATGTTCAATAACTCGACATAGGCTACAGCGAATACAATGCACTCACGTACCTTGGACTGCTGCAAGCACTCGTTGAGCTTCCACCTTCGGTCGTCCACCAGCCGGCTAGTTATATTGTTTATAGGGATTCACTTAGGTCTGATTAGCACACGCGAAAGAACAAGAAGATTTGCTTTCCTACAGGAAGCAACCGATACGATGTGTTGCGCGCGGCGTTAGCTTTCACACTCGCTTGCGCTCCAGATTTTTTACCAGTGCGCGGTGCATCGGCAGTCGATATCCGACTACCCTCCGCTGCTGCTTTTCGAGAATTGAACATCGATACATTATAAATACAATTAGCTATATGATAACGAAACATCCCGCCCACCAAAATGCCTATGGTATTTTCCGGTCAATTGAAAAATAGAATACATTTGTGGACGCGAAGCGATACTTAGATAACGATTGATACACTAATACTCTTACACTTAACTATGAATACTAGAACTAATGGTTTTGTTTTGATTTGATACGATTACAATGATTTGATGCGACTTGAATGATATTAGTTTAATACGAAAGAATGTAAATGATACGATTTAAGCTAGTCCTCTGTTGGAAGAGGGCATAACTTAACCAACGGTCGTTGAATTATATGATTGTTAGACGTCTTGACCACTGCAATCCTAGCTATTCCATCAGCACCAGGCAAGAGACTCACGACTCTGGCCAAAGGCCAGTGCAGTGGAGCGCGGTTATCGTCTTTAATGATCACCATCGAACCAGGTTGCAACGGTTTTGAATCCTTGGTCCATTTGGCGCGCTGCGTTAGGGAATTTAAATATTCGTGTTTCCACCTGGACCAAAAATTTTGATGAAAAGCTTGTATCAGCTGCCACCGATTAAGCCGATTTATGTTAACGTTTGAGAGATCTTCATCGGGGACAGCTGTTAGAGGCTCTAAGGTAAGGAACATGCCTGGCGATAGAACCGAATAGTCGTTTGCATCCGAGCTGATTGCGTAAAGGGGTCTAGAGTTCAGAACGGCTTCGATTTGGACGAAAAGAGTTGTAAGTTCTTCAAACGTTAAAACTTGATCTCCTACAACGCGTAGTAAGTGAGATTTTGCTGCCTTAATCTGTATTTCCCAAACACCACCAAAGTGCGGAGCCGATGGAGGGTTGAATTTGAATTCAATCTTCTCCGCGCTAGAAGCTTGTTGCATGAGAGACGAAAGTTGATTCCTAGCACCTATGAAATTGGATCCACAGTCGGCGTGGATGACGTTGCAACGGCCGCGACGTGCTACGAAACGTCGAAGTGCAGCGATAAACCCGTCCGTTGAAAGGGTTGAAACCACCTCGAGGTGGACTGCTTTGGTCGCAAGACATACGAATAAACATAAATATCCTTTGTCGATCTTTGCGCCTCGGTGAGGGCCAAGTTTTATGCGGAACGGTCCGCCGAAGTCTACGCCTACGATCGAGAACGGCTTCACTTGGTTGACGCGGTACGATGGGAGGTCGCTCATGAACGGTTGCAATGGTTGGGGGTTAGTTCGGTAGCATTGAATACATTGAGTAAGGCGACGGCGAATTGTACGTTTTGCAGAAACGATCCAGAATTGTTGTAAGAGCAGAAAGTGTGTAGTGTTGATGCCCGGATGTAAGTAGCTACGATGAATAAAGTCGATTATTAGTGACGTGAGTGGATGATTAGACGGTAGAAGAGCGGGGTGTCGCTGTTCGAATTCCAAGCCTGCGCGAGATATTCTGCCGCCTACTCTGAGTACACCTGATCCGTCTACGAACGGATTGAGCTTACGAAACGGTTTTGGTAACGCCTTACTGGATGCCAGGTGGCTGATTTCGTCAGAGAAGGCGTTCCTTTGTACGTACTTGACGAGTTGCATTAAACTGTTATGTCGTTCGACGTTGTTCAGAAAGTTGTTACGATTCACTTGAGTTGGGGTGCGACAATTATTGATGAAACGGTAGATGTAAGCTAATATGTTCACGAGCCTTTGCAGCGAAGAAAAACGCGTCAGCAGACGCTCGAAAACGGTGGGTTCCACTATAGCATTTGATGTCAAAACTGTTAGTTTTCTCTTTTCAACGTCAACAGATACCTCATCCTCGTGCGATAGGTCAGCTGTACCTACAGGCCAGGAGGTGCGCTCTTGCGATAGCCAACATGGTCCCGCCCACCATAGCGGGTTGTGAAGTAGTTTTCGCTCGGTAGCGTGGAATCGTCTCAGTGCGATGTCGCGAGAGCCCTTGAAAGTAAGTTCCGACTCACCTTTGAACGGAATGCGAACTTCGTATCGTCCAGAGTGATCGCGAGAATGATAGTTTACAAAAGTTTGTTCGCAGAGCGATTCATCGGGAGTCAAAGGTGATGATGTTGGTAAGGAATCTAAATCCCAGAATCGTTGAACTAACGAATTCAAGTCACCGTCGCCATCCGGCAAAGTGTGCAAAAGAGTGCTGGCCGTGAGGCGGGTTGTGCCTAAGAGGAGCCAACCGAACACAGAGTTAAATGCGGTGGGTTGGTTTACACTTCCCTTGATGAGCTGACTGCACACAGAGTCGGCGAATACATCGGCACCGAATAAGAGATCGATGGGTCCTGGAATATCGAAACCAGGGTCCGCTAAACGTAACGATTGAATATGTGACCATCCTGCTGGATTCAGTTGCGCGACAGGTTGGTCGCCACATATTTTCGAAATAACGTGCGTATCCAATTTGAACAAAACTCGACCGTTCGTCCCGATGGAACAAGTGACGTCACCAATGATTGGTGCAGCTGCTTCTCCTAATCCACTGATGTTCGCGTTAGTCTTCGATACCGCTAGGTGCAGTCGCTTCACTGCAGATTCGGTAATAAAATTGCTTTGGCTTCCGGTATCGAATAAGGCACGGAACGATTGCATATTGCCTGAAGCATCTTTAACTTGCACTATAGCAGTCGCAAGCAACACGGTGATGTTCGATTGTGACCTTGAAACCAAAGACGATACGATGGGATTTGATTCGATATTAGATTTATTATCGCGATGGAGTAAGGTATGATGTTTCCGGTTGCATATACGGCACGAAAAAATTGAATTGCAATTTTTTAGTTGATGAGAAGGCTTCAGACAATTAAAGCACCAATTTTTGGTTTTAGTAATAGCCATGCGTTCGTCAAGTGACTTACTTAGAAAATCTTGACATGATGATATTAAGTGTTGTTTGTCACAGTAAGAACACTTGCTCGAATATGAACTAGTTTGATGTTCGTTCGTATTTTCTGGTTGATCATTTGCTGCTACGAGAGCATGCGACATGTTAACACGTTTAGGTTGGGGCTGCACAGGCACGTACTTAGGTGTAGGCTTTATTGTATCATGAGATACAGTAAAATGTGTATCGCGAATTAAAGCTTCGCATTTGGATCGTAAGAAACTTTTCAGTTGATCGTATGATGGTAATTCAACAAATGAATATTTCTCCTCAAAACTGCGGCGTAAGTCTTTGTCAAGTTTTGATAAAATATGATAAACCAGAATAAAATCCCAGTGCGCAACTGGTAAGTCGATCGTTTTTAAAATGCACAAATTTTCTTCGAAAAGATCAAGCGATTTTTGAAACTCGTGCGCGTCACTAGTTTTAAATTCAACATTCAAAATATCTTGCCAACACGTAAAAGCTAAAGTGCGTTTACACTTGAAGCGAGCAACAAGCGCTTGATATGCATCGTGATAGTGTTCATGAGTAACCGGGAATGCCCTGACTACTGATAACGCATCACCGCTAAGAGAAGAAATTAAATAATGAAACTTCTCCGTATCGTTAATAGAAGTGGAGTTGTGTATCAAAGCGTTAAAAGTATCAAAATACTCAGGCCATTGTTTAATATTACCCGAAAAACTCGGTAGTGTAATTTTTGGCAAGCGAATATTTGAAGACGAACCATTGTGGAATGGAGACGAAACACTATGTGAATGAGCCGATTCAGTTTTCGTTAAGCCACGATGAATTGATAAAACCTGATAATACATGTCATCAAACTGTTCTTGAAAATCAGTATCGTCATTATCAGGATCATCCATAAGTTCTAAGATCGTTAAATGCGCATGCTCAAAGTTCGAGGCGACTTCGCGAACCTCCGCGTGATAAGATAAGAACAAGTCGTGTTGAGAGTGATCACTTGTAGCCAAAGTACCGATCTCTAAAGCCTTAGCTAAACGTTTAAATGCGATGGTACGCTTTCTACGCAATGATGCTAAGTCCTTAACTGAATACTCAGCATCAACCGATTTCTTTTTCTTTAAAGTAAATTTACGAGTAGAATGTTTACCTATGAGCGACATTGTTATTCGATACCTACGAATAAAATTTTAGTATAATAAATAAAAGTTAAACGATATTTCTTTGATGAGAACAAATTAATTTCAACCCTATGTAGGAAGAAATAAGAGCGCGTGCGGTTATTTGCCAATGTGCTACAAAGTAAGCACGATGAGGTACAGAATAAATTAGTTATTTCACTGATTCACAGCCTGTCACGCAAGTTAAGTTGAAGTTTTGTAATTAATGTATGACCAATTATCAATTTGTACGTAAAATTGCGCGGGGGACTGTACGTGGCACCGGAATGTTCCACCACCCGATCGATATATTCTACCCTACACTTTGAGAAATGAATTTGATGAAGAATATTTTATGATTTTATGTTTAAAACATCTAATTTACAATTCGTTTTTTGGTTAACTAGAAACTCTAAATTACAAACTATATGTTTGACACTTTTGATGATGGAATTATTGTAAGCCGATAGAATTGAGCACCGATAAATGTTAGTGATTGCCCGATGAGATCTTACAATAATTCCCGTTATGCTGTGAATCTATAATAAAATAAATCCCTATTCGATGGTGATGACAAATGAACTTGTTTGCGTATGTACGTTAGGTATTAGGTGAGATTACGTTGCGATAAGATGATGGTGCAATAACTTAGAATGCAGTAGGTACTTAATAGTTGAATTAATCGATAGATTTACGTACACTATTAGCTAGGACACTAAGATTTGACCAGAAATACCATAAGCATACAACGGTAGGTAGATGGAAGGTCCCTGGATTTCGGCACCATAAAGATGTAGCATTCGCACCAAGCCGAAATAGGAGTGGCTTTATACTACACTGGGACAATACGTATACGATGAAAAACGATGTTCAATAACTCGACATAGGCTACAGCGAATACAATGCACTCACGTACCTTGGACTGCTGCAAGCACTCGTTGAGCTTCCACCTTCGGTCGTCCACCAGCCGGCTAGTTATATTGTTTATAGGGATTCACTTAGGTCTGATTAGCACACGCGAAAGAACAAGAAGATTTGCTTTCCTACAGGAAGCAACCGATACGATGTGTTGCGCGCGGCGTTAGCTTTCACACTCGCTTGCGCTCCAGATTTTTTACCAGTGCGCGGTGCATCGGCAGTCGATATCCGACTACCCTCCGCTGCTGCTTTTCGAGAATTGAACATCGATACATTATAAATACAATTAGCTATATGATAACGAAACAAGTATATAGAATAGAAGATACTCACATAAATTAGTGCGGTTCATGGAAATCTCTTAGTTTTTTTCAAGATTTCTTGTAGATGGTAAAATAAAACCAATATTTTTTCTATTTCTTATGCGGACGCGCACATGAGGGCCTCGGTGGCGTAAGTGAGCCAACTGCGAAGCGTGAGGTTGCGGGTTCGATTCTCGCACAGGGCAAAGATTTGTGTGAACACAAATATTTGCTCTGAGTCTGGGTGTTTATGGGACACAGGGAATCCTAGTTAGGGGTTAGCATATATATATATATATATATGTGATCGTCACGCTTTATTATATTATTTATTTAATGAAGTTGACGGACTAATATATAAAAAGAGAAAAGTTAAAAAAACAGTACACACGCCTGACAAGATAATAGAGCCGTACGTTTTCTTCGATCCTAAACAGGAATTCAAAACAAAAAAAAAATGTTTATTGTATTGCAATTCAAATAATTATGTAGGTAGGTACTTTAATCATCGATATCTATAAATTCGAGGAGTCGTATCGAAAAAAAAAGGTATACCATAATACATTGACTGATATTTGAGTTGTCACCGCAGTAGTATTAGCAGTCATTGCGCGTGTCACGACTAAGCAGCGATTTGCGTGATGCCTACGAAGGTATAATTGAATTGAAACCCACGTCAAGTGGAAGTATTGTGAGCACACGGAACCGCGCGATTAGGTACCGGGGCACGCACAGACACATGAAACACATTGCGACAGGCAGACAGCTAGACGATATCATTTGTAGGACGATGTCAATGTTCGCTTTATAGTTTCGACGTAGCTTAGAGAGTTGTAAATTCTACAAAATGCGAAACACTTTTGGTGTAATTACATATTCGTGTAACTTAAACAATTCTTAACCTAGGTGTGTAATTATTTAAATTAACAACTTTACTAATTACACATTTTTAGAAACATCTATTATGAGTACTTACGAATTTTTTCAAGTTACTTTTCAAGTTATTTTTACACAGCACCTACCGTAATTATTCAATATAGAGTATAGGACTAAATCCTACCTCCATGCTATTGTTAGTAAATACATTATACACGGTGGAAAAAAAGAGTGCCTAGTGAAGCTAAAGTATTGGGTGCTTTAAAAAATTGCCATTTTGCGGTGATAGCCATAACCATCAAGATAACCATCAAGCGGTGATAGCCTAGTGGGAGAACGTCAACGTTCCAAGGAGAGAGTCATGAGTTCAAATCCCAGTGAGTTCCAATGTGTTTCTTGTAAGAACATAATGTACGTAATAATCACTCACTTTTCGGTGAAGGAAAACATCGTGTGGAAACCCATATTACCTACCCGTGAATTATTTCTGAGTTAGATAAGTGAGGGGAGACTCGTGCTCAGGTGAGACGTTATGGGTTGATGACGATGATGAAACCATCTGCCTAACATCCTGTATAAAGAGTAAGCTCTAAAGGTATGAAGGGTAAAGAAAATAATATCTCGTAGCTTTTAACATAATTTAAAAAAAAGTGAATTTGAGTCAAATTCGCAATAGGTATAGGGACTGGCCTGCTTTCCCTCCAGGTGGAACTCGTTTTATCAATTCTATATCTAGTTGGTGGATGGATTACTTGATGGAATTTCATTGGAACATCGTGCGGTGGTAACATAATCAAGGAGGCATTTATTTGTAAATAAGTTAACAGGCCGTCCGTCAGTACGTTAATATCATTTTAATGATTTAATTGAAATAAAATTATTTCTTGCACGAATTATACGAGTAATGTTAACACTGCTATTATATGAACCTAACATGGAAAAAGGAAAGAAAATTATTGTAGCTACATATTTAAAAAAAATGTATTTTTAATTGCTTTATATCATTCCGTCATTAAAGTACAATAGCGTATTTTGAACAGAAAAATCGTAACAACGATGTAACACAATACCGTACGTGATGCTTGCAAAATGTTAATGTGAGATCGTAAAGTGTTCACGATGCGATAAATTGAGAAAAGGCAATCGGCGTTCAGGTCAGGTGCGTGTAAATTCAGCGCCCGACTAAAGATAATTTAATTCTTCCATTCATGGAGGTGCGAATTTGCAAGTGCGTATCGGAGGGCGCGGCGTCCTCCGCTTCCCCGCCGCCCGCTCGCGCCCCGCGGGCCCAGGGCCTGCGACCCTTGCGATGACGTCAACGGCCCACTGCCACCCGATTATAAATATAGCCTCGCCGATAGCACGCCACAGGTTTTGGCTCTTCCACTTTACACAAGACTTCAACAATAAGTCTAAACTACATTTTCTCCTAACTTATTATAACTTATGAAGGTTGCGCCACAACCATTAAATCTGGGTCCGGTTGGTATTATTCCCTGTAACAACATTAATCTTAGATGTTGCTGATTATTTTTGTTTATTATACTCGTAGCACCTGCGCGTTTCGATTTTATCTAGGTATACATAAGGCGGGATTGTAGTTACAAGTTTTCCAATTATTTTCATGCTATTGTGTAGACTCTCCGTTGAAATAAAAAGTAAATCAGCAACCTAAACTATAATAGTAAACTAGAATATTATCTGGAATATTTGTACTAAGACGCGCTATGACGCATGGGTTTCTGTCTTCCTTATATTTATCGTTGTTTTATCGCATCCAATCTTATGTTACTCTAACATAATTTGTTCTACACTTAGACATGTAAATATCAGTAATACCGATTAATGATAACAAGTTAACGTATTCAGTGTTATTATTTTATAATCGCATTATCATGTTTATGCCTTACCTAATTGAAAAATTATATGACTTTATCCGTTTTCATATTAAATGATAGTCTTTTCACCTCTTTAATGTTCAAAATGTCAGTGAGATCAGTATAATAATATAAAAATGGTACCGAAGTTAGCAACTGGTAATTGTGTTTGAAGAGCGCCGAACGAACCTTAAACCTGGGACGCCCTTTGCAGCTTTGTTACTTCTTAACACAATAAACGAAAGCGCCTTTGTGTTTACAACTTTTCAAAAAAACCTGTTATTATTTTTTGTTATGTTTTTATACGAATTCTGCAAAGTTTGTTTTTTTTATCCATCGTAAGGATTCGTAGCTTCCATATTTGAATACGTAAGCTACGGAACTTTATAAGAGATTGAGGTTCGTCACTCAAGTGCGAAATATATAGTAATATATGGGTTTTTACCGCGCTCTTCCAGTCACAAGAAAAAAAAAATTACTCAGCAGGGGTTCACAACATTTTTAAGGCCAGACATAACACTATAGTTAGTACTAAAGCAAACGCTAGAAGGAAATTTTAAATTTAAACAAGCTTTCTGTGGCCGTCACCCCAGACAACCAACAACTAGAAAAGTTACCTGTATAGTAAGGTCTCTTTGGTCTACGTGCATGTATTTATAGGTAGCACGAATACCCTCAAAAATATTGAATAATATGTGAATATGTGGGATGTGGATGTAAATATGGGGGTTGAGCTAATACGAGTAAATGCGTGTTTGTTGATCAAACTTGTACGTAGGTAGGTAGGTTTTAATGAACATACTTAAGTTACGAGTTAAAATGAATTTAGAAAGGAAAGCTATTCCACTAAGACAAAACATAATGTAATTGGTATCATAATCATAACGTAGAATAATGAGCTATGATTACCACAAGTAAAATCACCCTCAGCTAGACTTAATAAATACAAGCTAGCCAGTTGACGTACTCGGTGTTGGGTTGTGTAATTAAAGAGTTCCGTAACTAAGCCGCAGAGATACCCCAAAGATGCCGCGAAGAGTCTCAAAACTCAAATTACTTCCATAATTATCTTTCCGCTCATGGCGGATTAATTGGAGAGCTTACAGATATTAACTTTTGTCGCGACTTCCCGTAATTAGATCGTTAGTGTAGAATTTTACACTAACGCATTCTAATAGATGTCGTTACGGTGATCTTGTCAATTTATCTTATCTTTTTGACTTATAAAGACTTCCATGTGATATTAGGGTGCTACCGCACCAACCGATCGATCTTCGACCTTTCATTGGGGTATGGGGTAACTGTCGATTGACGTCGACTGATCTCATTCTACCACCGATCGACGACCGATGTGAAAACACCTTTAAAGTTTTGTGCCCTGGAAGAAACGTTCAAAATCACGCTTCATGATAGAATGAGCAAATTTATATAGCTGGATTAATAGCCTTTTATTTATATAGCTGGATTTATAGCCGCCATATTTTGTCGGATAGGTTTTAAATGAAATTTTAAAAGGTAAAAGCTACATGTCAATAAAACAGAAGAGTATTTAAGCCCAGGAATATGTACCCATTGCTAAGGTAATTAAGTTACTGGAAATAATGCTATTCGAGCCGAATATAAAGCTAGTTTTATTATAACAATAAAAAGTTATCTAGGAACGTGCATTTTTTTAAATGAAAAGAGGTGGATGAGGCTTAATATACTAGGGCCTGCTACGGGTAAGCCGTAGGGGAAGCTAAATTAATAACGTTCAACTATCACACTCGACTAAGAGCATACGCGCATAGTAAAGGCTCGTCCTTAAGGCCACAATATACATTATCCTAATACTTCCCGCACTGTAACAATATGAAATATTTCCAAGTATGTAACACATAAATTTTTTCAAGTTGTATATTTTCCGACATACAAAACTTTGCAGAAAGTAATTGAATTTTAGATTGGCGGTCGTAATAAATCGCTTAGTCAACAACGCGAGGCAGAAAATTGGTGACAACGATCGCCACCCCTGTTTGTCGTTCATAATGAATTCTTTAACATTCTCCGGTTTAGTTCAGTCGTGTCATTGTTAGCAACAAATAAGATTAAGGAAAAACTTTTACTCTGAAAGTCATGGAGGAAGACGCAAACGCTAGCACTAAGACCACGGAAAATTTGTTTTTATCGTGAAAGTTTTCACATTTTCAGCATCCTCAAAGGTAATGCCGGCTGTGCGTTGCTACGAAACTATATCACTGTCATTTATATTACAATCATATAATAAAACTAGTGACCCGCCCCGGCTTCGCACGGGTAGCACTTTGTATCCCCGGCTGGATAAATTATACACTTAAACCTTCCTCGTAAATGAGACTGTCTATTGGTGAAAACAGAATGAAAATTCTCACAGTAGTTTCTAAGATTGGCGCGAATGTACTAACAAACAGAACGTGGTAGAGTGCTTTAATTTATATTATGTCCTGATACCATACCTAGGTTCAATAATATCAAGAAAGAAAATAGCCTGTATAGATAAGCCGATATCTACATAAGAATGTATTCGAAATACGTACATATTCTTCTGTAGGATTCATCACAACAATGATATATAACATTGTACTTATAATGTTTATAAAATTATTATTTTAAGTTTAGTTTTTGGCTAAGTGTACGAAACCTTTAAACTTTAGTTATTTTAAAATGAATGCATTCATCCGGTTTATTTCTATTCTAATTCGTAGTTAAAACAGTCTCAGTTTTCAAGAACTTTAAATTTGTTTCAGAAACAACCAACTTCAAACAAGTACTGGACGTCTTCATTACAATCATAGCATCTGACCTGAAGCGGAAAAGGTCCTCTCAAGTGGAGGTCGAATAATGTGGTCGGGCATGCGCCAAGTGTGTGCTTACGTCAGTCAGTGTACTTAGTATCGGCGCAATGGGCGTGTGGTGGGGGGCCCGGGTGGCGGTCGCCATGCGCGTGTGTTGCGTGACCGTGATCGCGGCGCTGGCGCTTCGCACGGCGGCCGAGCCAGCGGCGCGCCGGTATCCGGCCGATTGGCGTGGCCGGGAGCTGGAGCGCGCGCGCCCTCTCCACGAAATCTTTGACCCCGAACCTGCGCCGGCCGACTCGGATGCGTACGCGCAGCCACCGCCGCTGCCGCCTGGCGCACTGCACAAGGAACGCCGTCGCCCGCGCAACAGCAAGCGTGCCTCTCACCAATTACCCTCCGAGATCGCGAGCCAGATGATGCTGCGAGCCTCACGATCCAGCCGCGCGTATGATGTCCCCCAAATAGGTAAGGACAATGCCTTATTTTGTACTCCATCAGTCTTAGAAAAATGAAACAAGCATTTTAGTTGAGCTGACCGTTCTCGTAAGATTGAACGCTAAATCCGAGCCTTCGTGTGACACAAAAGTGGACATTAACTGTATACGTACGCAAAGATATACGTATTCATATTAATAAATTTGAAACATGACTATATCACAAATGTTCGCACGCTGTCACCTCTCCTAGTGGCTAACTGGTATAATATGGCACGGAATCCTCTTAGTGTTGGTAATTCCAGCTGCAATACTGCGGCTCGTCAGTGTGTGTGACCGGAATTCCGAGTATAAGGTCTGGCGTATGTAATTTGCCGGCAGGTGGCAATACAGGTCGTTGTCACGGCTCACGACAGAGGCAGTGAGGCGCGTCATGGCAATCGCTGCCAATTACTTCAATATACGGTGTTGGCCTTTCTACACCCTATCTTTAATTGACGTGATCTATATTTAACATCAGTGAGCTTTTTCGGCTATCAGGTTTTCATGTTATTTTTTGCATTTTATTTATGGTTCAATGGTAATTCTTGGTTAAATTATATTTCATCAAAATGTAGAGTTATGTTTTATGCTAAACTAAAGAAACAAAATCTTACAGACAATGGTCTGTTAGTGAAAGCATGGAGGCGTCAGAACGTCTAGCGTATTTCTATGACGTAGTCTCCACACCAAAAATCTGTTTGTTTTTATGTAAAAATGCTATAAATTCATACATAAAGCTGTTATGGTGAAAATATTTATGAATACTAACACTAGAGTTTTTTTTTTAAGTTTTCAAAGCCACCGTAAAATAGGATTTTCGGTGACCGTAAACCGGATTATCTATCATTCAGGCGGCCAAAGCTCTACGAGTAAAATATAGTTTTAAGAGGCGTCCATTTACGTATAAATTAACTTTATTGGTTCAATTACAAACTTAACTCAGCAATGCATGGAGAATTTCAGGCAATTTTAAATTCAAATCATTAGAAATCAAATTTCATATTCCAATATTGGTCTTGAGTTTCAATTAGCATTAATTAGTTTATCGATTGGCTTTTACTAGTTTACCCTGTTCGGTATCCAAAGTTTATGCAATTACCTACAGCTATTGTTCACTGAACCATAGATGACAGTTACTTAAATGATGAAACTAAATTATCTATATTTACAAATAAGCGTTTGCCACTTTTAACTTATTAGAAGATATCCTATGCTAATGGCACTAGAAGAAAATTGTAAGCAATGTACTGAATACTTTGATTGATAGCTTTTATTATCTTTAGCTATACTTTTTATAGCTTTTATTTATCATGTTATTTGTGATGCTGTGGCACGATGAAAGTTCCTTCTTTCGGTTTATGTTTCAAAAATTTCAATGCGCTATAACAGTTAGCTGACGAAGTGCAATAAGATACAAAGCTTTTTTATTGATTTGAAAATAAATACGTTATGTTATACAATGAAATTGTGACGACACAATGTGGGATAAAACTACTAATGTCCGGAAAAGCACTGCAATTTTCTTTTGTGGGTATGCGAGGCTTGATTTGCGTTGTTGACCCTTCCGCTTAGCGCTCGTCACGGTCACTCGTTATAGGCGCCGAGATGTGTGGTGCGAGCGAAGATGACTCGTGAACACCAATAACAAAATGTCGCCGATGACACCTGTGACTTTATTGATAACTAGCTGCGCCTCGCGGTTTCACCCGCATAATTCTAGTTTTCCCGCAATACCTCTGCATTTCCCGGGTTAAAAACCACTATGTTACTAAAAAAATTAAAAGATAGACATATGCTGTCCCGGACTTTTTTAGAAATTTTAAAGGGGAACAATTTCCTCATGCATAACTTTTGCGTAACTTTAACCGTTTACGCCGCGCACACAACAAAAGCTCTTAAAAGCAATATTTTATTCCCGTTTTTTCCACATTCTCCATTGATGCTTAACATGATGTTATATATCCTATAACCTTCCTCAATAACTGGAATATTCAACACAAAAATCATTGTTCATTTCGAACCAGTAGTTTCTGAGATTAGCGCGTTTAATAAAACAAACAAACATTTCAGCTTCATCAATTAAGTGTAGATTCGCGTTCTTCTCAAGGCAGATTATCAACCTTATAATTACTGTACCTATCTTGCTTTATTAATAACAAAGCGTTTAATAAAAGTTATATTCAAAATATTCGCACAGTTTACCAGTATAATATATTAAGTTACAATTGTGACTGTCCAGTAATTACTTTGTCCAGATTTTCAACAAGCGCTGTCAAGCTGGGGTAATTTCAAAATGAAATTGTTAAGCTTGAGCGACGCTAAAGTTCCCTGACCTACCACGTAGCTACAGTAACTACGTCACCTTTATGGAACTTTACTTAGATAATCACATTTTGGATGGTAGCGAACAAGCAACAACGCTAACAATTAATTCTAATGAAACTTTTGAAACAACTTATATAATTACATTTTCTTATCTGGAGGCCCACGAGAACACAAGATAGAAATTAATGTTTTCTTCGTCATATTTCTCTAATTTTACATTGTAACTTGACTACTGTACCTTGTTTCTCCCAAGGGCGGGGCGTACTAAATGAGAAATGTAATCAATGAAAAAATGCTTTCCGTCTCCTCAGAGTAAAAGTTAAATTGGTAGATGTCGGTCGGATAGTTATAAACCAACAAACATTTATTATTATGTCGTACTCATGTAGTATTGTTGAAAAAAGGGAAGGATGAAAAGTTTGTGAGCAAGGAAAATACCGTGCACTGGATGGACCACAATCGCAACATCCAAGTCGTAGAAACTGTTAACGTCACCGAAAGTACTGCTATGCTCCCAGATCTACTCGTACTATGAGATGGCCACTACCCCAGCTTTAGATAGATAGACGACGCAAGGAAAAGGAATGATGATAGTAAATATATCGAACTGGCCTTTTCTCACAACCACGGATGGTTCACTAATTAAAAAGATACTACATTTTCGTGTCTATTCTATATGACTTACGTTACATGGTGTTCTTGCACCTAAGTTACAGTAATTTAATTCTTGCGTCAAGGTAATTATATAAATAATGTTCTGACTGTCTGTCCCCGAGGTCGACCTCGACTGGTTAAGGTCCAACGCAACACGTACTATCCCAGGACGTGCAACCCTTACCCAATGAGTGCTGCCATATTTATTCTAGCTCCACGGCTAACTTTTGTTTAAATATAGACGGCTGGCGTTTCGACTGAATGAGCCCGTTAGCACATTTAATGTACTTATGCCTACACAAAAATCATACCTTAATATTTTCTACAACAAGCTTCTAAATAACTTTGTAACATTTTAACGAGCCGACTTGTAGCGACATTAACACATTATTATTATAAATCTGTAACTAAGCCTTAGTCTGTAAATTAATTCGAGATATTTGTGATAGGATCGACTAATTACTGTTACTCTACACAAATTGTAATTAAGAATGGTTGTTAGTTTTTATGTACGTTTGTATGTTTGTTTCTTGACATAAGCCCGTAAACTAAAACGTTAGGGGTTTTATAACATTTTTGACAAATTGATCTCTCCAACAACGCATGTACTCGTAAATGATTTGATGAATAATCATCGGCAACACTCTGATCTCTGATGTTGGCAGCTTACATTCAAATAAACTCAAATATTCCATTTGGTGTGCAAAACAGTTAAATATTTTCATTATTTGTCAAAAGCTGACTACAGGCACGTTGGACTACCTCGGGTAGTTTACCTAATTTCTCTGGAATAATATCTTTCGATTATTTCTGGTGTCTCTTAAATTGAGAGGAAACTGTCAGCACTCCCACAATGAAACTGTATCTATTATACTAAATTGGTTCCTCAAATTTCCCTTGATATTAGATACTTGCATATTTTCGTTGTGTTGACTAAAGGACCGAAAATAATATTGGTCCCTATTGTTGCTTCGCTTTACTACTCAAGTCGGAGTATTCGTTTCTATGTCAAATTGTAATTTTATAATTTAACTCCGTGAGATAATGCGTCACGATCACACACATATCTCGACTCCTAACTAGGATTCTATATATCTATCTAACAAATCAGAAATTACAAAAACCATGGTCGCACCCCATATCTATCTAGCGAATCAGGAACTACAAAAAGCAAATTCCTGCGGACTGCAGCTGTAGCCAAGTTTAATTCTATCTATTTCGGGCAGGCTTCATTTCAGTTAATGCAAAGGGCAGTGCCATCAATCGTCAATTTACAAGGAATGATTAAGAGTAGGTGTGGACCAGGGACCGGATACAAGACCTAGTCCATCAGTCATGAGCAACAGGTCCATTAGCTACTTCCGACAATAGGCTCAGCCTGCACCTGTTAACAATGAAACATCACTGACAGTGGAGTCCATAGTCGAGAGACGAAGAGTTCCCTAAGACTATGGAGTGCCATTGCCACAATAACCGACAGAACTAGATAGTAGGAGCAAAAATAATGGCACTATAGAATTGTTTTTTACAATTGACGTCCCTTATCTTTGTGACATTGACAGGTATAATGGAAACTAAACCAAAATCACAATCCTATCTTTATGGCCAGAATAAACGATGAACTGCTTTACTCCACAAGTTGACAAGAAAAACAAAGACTAGAACACCAAGGGTAGGCCGTTCCACCGAAAATATTAAAGTGTCCAGTATAATTAACGAGGCGATGAGCCACGGTAAGGTGCATTTCCAGGTGGTGGTGTATGGTCCATTTTCTACTCTACAGCGTGTAGACTTGAATATGTTTCCATTTATAACTCAGAGCGTGCATAACTACCTAAGTTATTCTAAGTATAGTCGTATAGTTATTCTATGGAAAATACTCTATTTTTTAAGACGCTGTAGACATCGCACATTACAAATACCTAATTTTCAAAAATTAGGGCTTACAATCGATTAGGTGATTTAACAGCTATTAATACATAGTTACTAAAGGTCTCTATGACAACAGCACTCATTATTCTTGAGGGACTGTTCGCCTCTCGACTATGAATACCTCTTGAAACTGTCTGAAAGGTCACTTTACCTACCCTTTGATAGACAGATTCTACATAATGAACATAGAAACTCCAACATTAATAACGAACAATACCGGACCGGACTTCACGCCATGACAAATAATTTGCACTGAGACAAACGAAATGTGGTTTGGGCATTATTCTATTTATCAAATCTTACTAGAGACTAATCGGTTTCCATCCACGCCAGAAAGCAGAGATGATTAAAGTAAACCGACACCAGAGTGATTGGCTCAATGTTAAAAGGGTACTCAATTATACTTTTCTCAGATTGTAACTCAATTATATTTACTTAAAATAAAAGTAGAAATCATTATTATACGCAGACTTATTTAAAATAACGTTGCCACAGTGGAATGAAAGCTGAATAATGTTATGGTAATTCACACGTTACACGCAACAATTGGCGTTGAAATAAAATGTAAATGCCCTTTTCTTGGAACAGTAATGCCATGCTCGTGTCCCTCCACTGGCCAGTTCAGAGAAGCTGTAAACGCCCACGCCGCCACATTTGCCCTGAACCTATAAAAGCTAGCGTTTAAAAGCATCTAACTATCACTATCGCTATTCCCGCGAGGGATTTTTATGATCTATTCATTTGGCCGTGAGGAAAGGTATATGTACTCGTATCTGTGGAACGTTATTACGACTAATGCTCGAGCGATAAACAGTAGAGTGCAGACTTGACTCCGAAGCCCGCCCCTATTAAACATATTAAATTTAGCTCCATGAAATATTGATACCCCCCTCCTTTTTATATCACATATGAGTGTATAGAATTTCACTGAAATTAATATTCACATTACGTAGACTGTAAAAAGTAACCGTGTCGGACTATTCTAAGGCAATCCATCTTTGAAATTGATACTAACTCAATCGTCTAGTAGTGTGCAAACATTATCTGTATGTTAAAACGGCAGTGCCGCGTAAGAATTTTGCAATAAAGATTTGGGTAGCATTACATTTGCTATGGCCATACGCCACGCCTTACCATCAGGCGAATGATCTGCTCGAGTTGCTAAATGGTTGTCAAAAACATTGAAACTTGAACAATAGTTAGAGATGGTCTTAAACAGATTTTTTCATGGCTTGTTTTGAGTAACTAGCTGCGCCCCGCGGTTTCACCCGCGTAGTTCCCGTTTCTGTGGGAATACGGAGATAAAATATAACCTATGCTATTCGCTGATAATGTAGCTTTTCATTAGTGAAATAATTTTTAAAATCGGTGCTGTGGTTTAGCCGAAACCTTACATATTTCCATACAAACTTTCATCCCCTATTTTTATATTGCGCCCTTAAGGGTAAAATTTTTACAAACTTAGTATGTCATATTTATTTATATCTAATCTAAAGCCTAAAAAATAAGTTTCTAGCTTCTGGCTTCAAAGATTGCGAATCTTCCATACAAACTTTCATCCTCTATTTCAACTCTTTACAATTCTTTTTTTGAAATAAAACGTAGCCTATGTTCTTTCGCAGGCTCTAGACCATCTCTGTATCAAATTTCATTTAAATCGGTAAGTAATCGAATCGGTCGGTCGGTTATTATATTAAGTTTCCCCTCATCAAAAAAATAAGTATATCGTGACAACGCATACTGTCGACGCTTTGTACGAGCAATGGCGTATACATTTTTTATAATGCGTCGTCATCATTTATTTGGACCCATAACTAAGATTTTCTGTAGATATCTAGAGATTGAAAAAAAAATTAGAAATGGAAAAAATCAAATTGACACAGAAAAGCGTGAACGCACAAACACCACATGGATCACCCTGCGCGGGAATGGAATCCCCAATGTCTCGCGTTTTGCAGTCAACCAATCAACTTACACCACGTAGGCCTATAATACTGGTAGTACCTAGTACTTATAAGAGTCAATAAAGAACAGAACAATTCTTTTCTACCACAAGGGTGACTCAAATCATTTATCTCCTTTATATTCTAAATCGGTTATTTTGCAAGCACACTAACTTATAAAAGGAGACCGGTAAGCTTCGGCTATCACTTCTTAGATATTTTCATATGTTTAGTGCTCTCTAGAATACCACCCGCGGTGCTTGGACAGCCCTGCGAAACATTGTCGATACCATTAGATTCTAATATCGATATACAAATAAATTCAGGGTAAATATAAAAGTTACCACGATACAATCCCAAAGAAACTTATTCGCTGAATAAAGTACATATTTCATCTTCTAACATACGTATATTTCTTTTTCGGAATACTATAATTGAATTAATTAAATCAAACTGTTCTTATACTTTTATGTGCATAGTTGGTCTATTTATAAATAATAAATTACTTGATACGTTTAAATATTATTGCTATTTCTATAAAATACCTACATCATTCTATCATCAGAACTGGTGTACAAAAAAGTATTTCTATTCTATTCTATTACTGTCTTCCGGTTTGAAGGGCACTGTTTCCAGCGAAATTACTGGCCGTATGAGACTTTTCAACCAATCTCTCAGGGTGACAAGCGCAGTGCAGCGCCGCGCAAGATTATGCAATGCAAAGTTCTAGGTAATACTGTTATGGGCAGGCCTTGCGCTGACCATCAGGTGAACCACTTGCTTGTCTCGTCGCCCAGTCAAATAAAATACAAAAAAAAACTATTCCATCATTTCTCAAGATATCGCTCTGTCTTATATTGTTTTGACATTATTTCACAATAACAAGACATTATTGTAATTTAGTTATTTCGCGAAACTTCGTATTAGTCCGTGGTTCTGACTGCGTAATGTAATGCCCCTACGTCATATGCATGTTTTAGCAAAACCCTCGGCTTTTAACTGAATACAGATTATGCTTTCCTACGATAGAATAGAAGTCCTATAAGACGTGCCGTTCAACAATATGCATTGGGGCTTATATTTCACAAATAGGCGAGTTTATTGCAACTTGCACCAAGTTACTATCACTACTATCAGTTCTGTAGACCTCGCCAGGTAAGTTTTTGTAATTTCTTATCTGTTTCTTTTTGTATACGACTGATTTTATTTGATCAAAGTTTAAATTACTATTGTAGCACTTTACACTCTTCTCATCCAACCACTTGAATTTAGAATCGTATATTTTAAAATCAAAATAACATCGATGATCCGAATTGTATATAATATATCGTATTTATCTCGATCTATTTATAAACCATGCATATTGTAGCATATGTAAATTACAAAGTTCTGATAAATGACAAAAGTTTTGAGCCAAGTGCGAGCGCCCGTAACTTTTAGTATCTCGATGATATTTCATCTACTTGCCGCGAAGTCAGTTGTTCATGTTCACGGTAAGAAAACGTGTACTTGAGTTGAAACTTTGCTTTTATTTCGGTATCAGGTGTCCGCATTAATTTGAAAGAGGTATCTTTCCACGGCCTTAAGGCAACAGGTGAGGCGCGGCGCAGGCGCGGCGCGCGCGTCGATACCGCCCGCCCCCGCGCCCGCACTGGTCTGCCCTCATCCATTCACACTCGCACACATTCATACACGTCCACCAAATGCGTAAACGACACTATTATACCACTACATACAACCTAATCGGGCCTTCCTTTGGAGTCATTCACGTGACGACGATCGAGCGATCCTGAAATAGATATCTTTTCCGCCTTCTTTCGATAAACATTCAGAGCACGACGGTTATCAATCCCGCTACAGTCCTGCAAAACAGACGCCATAGTGTTACTCAGGCGTCGTATTTCTGTCGTTTCAACTATTACGAAAGCATGAGCGGATGGCGGAGACACGCCGGCGTATTGACAGCGGAGCGATTAGTGCGGAAGAAACACTAAAGGCGGGGAGTGGCAGCTTCGAGGCACGTTCGAGGTGTCTATCCTGCCGGAAAAGCGCAGCCAGCAAACGGCGCGTGGCACGGCACGTAACCTTTTAGCAAAGTGCCCCTAATTGGACACGATTGCTATGATTACCGCTCTGTTACTTGCGTTTTTATTATTATGAATGACGTATCGTGGCAAAGTACGTCACAATATGTTTACAGAGTCTACCAACTTTGAGGATTGATGAGCATATTTTCCTTCATTTTTATACTAATCGATAATAGCGTCCGTCCGTCTGTATAGCGCAGAACAGGTAAAACTTTCGATGAAAACAAAATTGCAATCGATAAAAAGTTCGGCATCGAGACGCCCAGTACTTGCGAAGAGACTCTTCGGCTTTTTTGTTGCGAAATTGAAGAGTTATTAAATGTAAAAAAAAACGTTCATTCTATTCGCAAACGGTGCTCATTTGTTTGTTTTTAATTGGGTTGGATGTGACCATTCTTCATTGTTAGGCAAACTTCGCCTAATTCAACATTGCTGAATTGTTGTTAACCGAATAAGGTTTGAAATATAACAGCATGAAAATAACAGACGGCAAATTAAAAACTTTGCTGCAAAGCAATATAAATAAAACCACTAATTATAGGTGATAGATAATCCGCAATTGTGTGGGAGGACTTTCCGCCCGAATATTAGAATAGAATAGAAAATACTTTACTGTACACCAGCTTACAAAATACACAAGGTACCGTGGTGGTAACCGTACAAGGTAATGTTAGCTTCTGTAGTTTTTAAACCAATCAGAACTCATATTTTGTCATAGCACGTGTAAGATTTATGTGTCCACCCATCCGTATATCTCGTCTCAATTTATCTCTCTTGACTCTTTTTGTCTCATCTTGTTGTTAATATCATATTGATTCGATACCGCAAATAGGAACGTCAACCACACATCATGTTTACGATTCAGTTAGTTTCTGTCGGAGCTTAAAGCACATAACCTTATGTGGCAGGTCGGCATACTAGCGGAGAACATAATCAAATACACCTTTTGTTATATTGGAATATATCCCCATTTCTTAGTTTTCTTATTATTGAAGTAAACATTCTGCAAACATTTATTTACAAATGATTAATTATAATTTAGACTGAAGTTAGTAATATTGTATTCAATGCCCGAATATCTAATGCTAATAATGCTATCATGCTAATTTTAGTTTAATTTTATTCTGCAGAAATACCTATTATGGCATGGCATCATGCGCTATCTCTGGAACAGGCCATGGTTTATTTGTTAGTTTCTATGGATCAACAAATTGGCTATAAGAGGCTCAGCATCTATGGCTTTTGAATACATTATATTTGTATTGTATTTATATTTTCCTTATATATTTTTAGTAGTTATAAAACATTTAAATACAATAATAACCTAGGTTATCGAGCAGAATGAGGAATACCGCGTGAGTTTTAGTAACCCAAGTTCTCGGTGGCACTGCATTTGCTACCTTACTATCAAGTGAACGGTTCGTTTCGGCACTCAATTGGAACGACAATTATAATTATTGCAAGAATATTGCCCTACGCCTATGCTTGAAACATTAAAAAATTAGCGACAATTGTTAATACGTAACTCTAATAAACTTACGAGTGTAGCGCGCCAGCTTCCTAAGCGAATTACTTTCGTAAGAAACACAATAACCGCGAGCGATGAAATATCTTCTCATTATGAGACGCCGGCCTTCATACATTACCTTGCGGAACGGGGATAAAGGAGATTGTGCAGCTTTAACTTACGCTACATTATGTGTCTGCAGAAGAGTTTCTTTGTTGCCGTTGGATGCTTTGATACAATCGGTAGGTGCTTGTAGACCTCGGTACCACCAAAGTAATGTAGATATTTGTATCGGTAGGCCCTTCTGAAAGAATACGAATCATTATAATTGTGCCTTTTTTTTATTTATCCGAGTGACGAGACGAGCAAGTCGTTCACCTGATGGTGAGCGCTACGCCTGCCCATTATAGTCACAGCACCACCTAGAACACTGCATGCTTCTCAAATTTAAAAATATAACAGATTCCTATTAATTATGATAACCAGCATGATCTATAAAAATAACAATGAAAACTGATAACCTTTGCTGAAAATAATGTAACCATTATAGAATAAATAAACCAATACGTAGGCATATAGCCTAAGAAAAATATGAAAGCCGCCGACATTGCTTTTATAAAGATAACACAGCAATCGCAAAATATACATAGAATCGTGACATTTAGAAGTAGCTTCTGAATTTTATTCATATGAAACAAAACATTGAAGGTACGCTCCCGGGCGGCTTTTCCTGTTTTCTTAATAATTGTGCGACGTCATAATAACACTCTTTTGTTTTGACTTCACACGTTTGTGGGTTTAGTATTATAATATTTTACGACCGGATTGTACAACAAAAAAGTTTATAATACAAACTAAGCAACAAATAATATTTGAATCGCGTAGGCTACGTCACGGGTATGGCAATACTTTATACAATCAATACACAAAGTGTGAGCCGCAACAATTGTACGAACAAACCATGTGTCTTATTTCCAACTGGTTGTGTTTCTGTAAGCTCCGTAGCAAAGCTGGTATTAAGCCGCATAGCTTGCGACGACGTGCTACGACATAAATCCCTAGTTTCGTTAGAATGTTCCATACAAATTTACTCGGCTGATGCTTGCATGTCTGGAAGACATCGATAAGCATCGATAAAACATACTTACATTTATTACACGCTCGTAAGCCAATAGAGGATATATTTTCCATTTTTTAAAGTATGTACGAGTAGGTAATCTAATGCGCGGGATATAAATGGTACTGCAGTTGGTGAGAACAAGTACAAACGAGAGTTTACAACTGATGTTAAAATTGAGTTGGCATTAAGTTTTTATCCCCGCTGTGAAAAGAAGCAAGCAAGTGTTTAATCTGCAACTCGGTGGCAGCACGCGACCACTTGTTACGGCGCCGCCCGACGCCGCGCCTCGCGCTTCTCGGAGAAAACCCCGGCCACTAATAATAACTACATTTTCACCCTCATATTTCACCCTCGTTTATTAAAACTGAATCTTAGACAGATATTTTGCCATGTGCATGCACGTTTTAATAAAAAAATATATAGGAAACAAAACCTGACCGTGAACACAACTGAAAGCAGATGAACAAGCTTTAGGTTTTTGACTCTTAACGAGAGACCAGCGTCTAAGCCTGCACAGACTAAATCAACACAGAAATGTGGAGATTTTGAGTTTAATTCTTACCTGCGACAAGGATTAGGGGATTCAGAATTATAATCGTAAACTTTCATCAGCAATACCACCCAGATTCCAAGCCAAAACCTTAAATCGCTATTTCGCCTCTTCATAATTACTTTGTATGCAATAGTATTAATATCGCTACACTTTATTAATTATCATACTCAATCCGACTTGCAGCGGATTTTAACGCTGCAAACGAGTCAGATCAATATCCTCTCGGACGGCGAGAACATAAAAGCTGTTTGCATAAAATGCCTATAAACTTCCGTTGATTAATAGATTTTTATAAATCTCCACAAGACGACGAAACCTATTTTGGAAAGTTTCTCTGAAATCCATATTAGTAATTGAAATAAGTAATATCGTCATTTACTTACCTAAGAACTTGAAAAAATAATTATTCCTAAATTATCTTCTATTGTACCAATTACTTTTTACATAGCTACATGGTATAAACATTACCCTCCTTACATTTTTATAACATGTTTAGAAGTTTAATAACCCTTTACAATGACAAATCATGAATTCTCAAAGGACGATTTGTTCAAAATTACATTTATCACGCTACCCATCAGTTATTTTATTTGGTCGTATAGAAAAACATTTTCAGAGTTCACATGAAAGTTATGAAACAGTTTATCATTCAAAACGATTGGTCGCTTGTTCCTAACAAAACGAACAGAAGCAGCCGCTAGCCGCTGGCAGACCGCTCCGGGTGAATCTAAAATCCCAGAGGTACTTCCATTGTAGACCCAACAAAATTGCCGCTCTGGCCACTTCTATCGTTTCGAACTGAAATCTAATAATAACAAAAGCAATATGAATGCAATTTTCCAAAGTAATTGAATGCTACACATGTGTGGAAAAGAATAAATAAATCAATCATAGAACCTGACCCTTAACTAGGATTCCCTGTATCTATTGAATCGGAACCTTAGAAATATAATATGTTGAATTATTTCTTTTAAAATCTAAATTTATTTATTTTTTGTCACTGAACTGAATTTAATAAAGTCTCGTCGTGATTTTGACAGCGGCTAATCGACACCTCGTTTTAAGTCAGTGTCGAATAATGTATAATCCTTTTCGGCGCCACAAAATTAAAAATATTTCACTATTATACAATTCCCTCAATTTAAAATACTTACCGAGATCAATCAAGAGTAAGTAAGTAGAGCTTTATGAAATTAAACAATGTGATATAACCAGTCAACAAACGACAAGTCAACAAACTTAGCCAAATATAGTAAATATATATATTATTGGTAGGGAAATAGTAGTTAGTGTCCTCCAGTAATGTATTCAATGTTCAAATTGATATTCCAAAATTAACAAAGTGTTATTACTCGATAATCAATAGTTTAATCATAAATAGTGGTAAAAAAGCAATAAAACGGTTGCGCGTATTCACGCCTTTCTCAACCCCCGTATGAAAGATGAACGTAACGAACTTCCCGGGATAACCTGCCTTTAATTTATTCAATGCTTAAACTGAAAGCGACAGTTAAATAGCAGTATCAAGAAGTGATATAATCTACTGGAATACGTTTCCGAACGCCGCCAGATTAAATCTCTGACATTTAACTAAGAGACAGCTTTGAAATGCTTGAACAATCATAGAGCCTACAGAAATTGCGGCGTAGATTTACCTTTTTATTAAATTTTATTAATGCAACGGGTATACAAATATACTCAGTATTACAAGGGGCTAAAATACGTTTTATATAATAAGTGTACTTATCACAGTTCGTTCAACTTCAACTTATACTTCAAAATACAAGCCTATTAAAAATAATGAACATTGATCCGCTGTAAATAGGTATGTTTACGAAACTCCATTTTTGGAATTTTAAATGTATTTGTGAGGTCTTCGCAACAAACCACAAGGATTTTTTATAATGTACTTAAGGTATGTTATTCTTTGGTATTTTAACAACTTGTCGTAGGTAAAACGATTTCATAATTTTATATCAATTGAAAAATTGTTGAATCAGTTCGCAGATCGCCGCTGTCGAAGCAACAACTTTTAAACTTTATTCTCATAAAACAATTAAAAATAGTAGCTCTAGGTCAGACTTTCTATCCAACTTAGTATTTATTTTAGAAAGCTCAGAAGAGAAAGAACTGTTATTTCTAGAAAAAAACAACCATTTTTAATAAAAGGTTTTTCAAACCGCAGTTTTAAAGAAGCTTCGATGGTACGTGGTCGTTAACGCCACCTATTTCACAGCGTTATGGTCTTTTCGTTGCGAACTGAGACCGCCTACTAATATTGTAGCCAAACACAATAATACGAAAGAGTTCTCTGTCTACTTGGTGTCTTAAGCGGTGGTAGCCTAGTGGGAGAACGTCCGTTTTCCAAGGAGAAGGACGTGGATTCAAATCTCAGTGCGGGCAATACCAATGTGTTTCTATAAAAGCATTTCAAACATTTCAAACATTTCAAACTCTAAAATAAAAATAACACACAATTTTTACATATGAAATCGGAATACATAAACGGCCGGTCGGTCGGGGTGAAAACCAAATTTTATGAATAATGTAAAAGGAAAGGAAACGACATTTTACAGATTTTAAAATATCTTCACGGTAACCTTTTGGTACGGTAGCTAACAATAAAGGTAAAAAAACATTTTTTATTACGGTAGAGAGAAAAATCTGATCAGTAAATTCTTACTCTAACAAATTAAATCTTGAAAGGAAAATGTTTTGTTTGTGATAATATGATCAGATTATATCAACATCAATTTAAAAGCTTTTGTGGCGTAAGCCTAATTTAGTAATGAGCTGACTATGGAGCGTGAAGTTAAGGGTTCCATTCGATTCTCGCACTGGGAAAATAATATTTCTGTGAACCACAGGTATTTGCTCTGAGTGTAGGTGTTTGTGGGACAATTATCTTCGTAGTTCCTGATTCTCTAGATACGGGGAATCCTAGTAAAAGCCTTTGAATACGTGCATGTAGACGTGCTGTTATTTTTTTTAAATAAGTGGGACTTGTATTTTACAAATTTCAAATTAAATTCGTAAGAATATTTCAAAAAAGTTTTTAACTAGCCATGTCTAGTATGACCAAGTCATAGCGTAAGTCACTCTAATTGTTTCACAAGAAACCCAATTTTGGTATTAATATAATAATGTAATTATAAAATATACTAGCTGTACCCTACGGTTTCACCCACGTTGAGTATCATCCCACATCCCATTCTCTGTGTTCTATGTAGTAATAAACTATCTGCGTCTCAAACTTAATCCAAATCCGTTAAGCCGTTTTTGCGTGATTGAAAAACAAACATCCAAACATACACACTTTCATATTTTATAATATTTGTAGGATTTATGAACAATTGACCATTGTTTATTAAACACTGGATATCTAAGGTTTAATTAGACAGCTTTAATGTCGTTGCATTGTTACGATATCCTATATCTGAGCATAAATTAACAGTTAGGAACACGTTGTTTAGATAATAGGTAGGTATTTATAATATGTTAATGGCGAATTGGATAAACAGATGCTATGTGTGTTTGACTAATTGCCAACAAACTATTTGTACCATAAAATATATTGTGTCAGAATATCCATTACTCTGAGTATTGTAATATTTTATATGATCGTATACTTTAACAATTAACACCTCTTTAACTTCCAAGCTACTGAAACGAAGTTAATTGTATGCGGATTTGAAAGAACACACCAACGGTTATGTTTATTTAGCAGAAAACACAAACAAAAAGAGAGATAAAAACAGAAGAAAAAAAGAAAAATAAAAGGATTGGGTACTCAAATATTGGTCAAGACAAAATCTATTCTAAAACTTTGGAAGGCTCTACTTACAAAAACTTGGTAATATTTTTTTATCTCAATAAGTTCTATTCCCTGGATAATGTAGCTCCTTTCTATATTTATTGTGATTGCATGTAAAGGAGATAGATTTTTTGTTATTTACCTCACATACATTATACTAACACAACAATAGTGAGAGCAGGAAAAAAATAGTGACGCCAGTCTCAATTTATTTAGATGCGAGATTCGGAATCTTCGATAGACAGCGTGATAAATAAAATCAATGTGAAATCGACAGCTGATGGCTACGAAGGTAATGATATGCCAAAAATAGTAAATTATATCCTATTACACTTCCCTGAGTATGAGTACTCAATATCGCCCATCCTTTAAAATTCAAATCCATTTCATGTGAGTCACTTCAAGTAACTGCGAGGGACTTACCTTTAATGTATTATGTATTTAATTTTTACCTTTACCTTTTCTTACCTTTTACTTACCTTTACTTACGTTTTTGTTATTATAACCGCTACATTACGTTAGTTGGCATGAGTAATTGCATATATATACATTGGCCAATAGAACTGTCATGTGTAAACTTATAAAAGTACCATAGATAAATATGATTGAAAAAAATGCAAATGTGAGTTTGTTTGTTAGCTTGTTACGCTTTCACACATAAACGACAAAACCGATTTCAAAATTTTTTCATTATCAAAGTTACATTATCGGCAAGTAATATAGGCTACATTTTATCTCCATATTCCCACGTAAATAGGAACTACGCGGGTAAAATCGCGGGGCGCAGCTAATACATAATAGTTTTCAGCAGCAACTGTTCCATTGTCTTTGAATTTAACACTATAAGTTTCTGTACGGTCTCGCAAGAAATTGAATCTAATATCAATATGCAAAGAATTTTCTATTCTATATTTAGACCCAGGTCTGTTGAAGGTATCGTTGAATCGCAATCTGTCTATCGCTATAAATACATAGCTGACGAGTTTGTTTAACTTTACCCAGTCCTGTCTGAAGTTTCCACCGCCTGAGTAGCGGACGCCAATGCTATAAATACATCCTTTACCTCAGCGGTAGAGAAGCCAAGATGTGCTGCTTGAGCTAGTTCCAGGTTATGCTTCCACTCTGAAAATATTAAAGTAGAACCCGAGCACGATATATAGTCCCTTGTGTTCTTACTTCTCCACAGAGTATCTATGTAATTAATTAAATTCTTCCACCGTGTTAGTATAAGCTTCTTTAACCCTTAAAGATATCGAACGTACAAAAACCTGAATGGGGCGATATAGCCGGAAAGGTAACAGTGTTTATTGGCGGCAAAGGTTCTTTACTGCGTAACATATTTATATTCTTTGAAATTAATAAATGAAATATGCGAGAGTCATTATGCCAAATATGAAGTTTCTACGTTTCGTTGTTGTGAAGAAATAAACTGTAATATACGAACTCATAGGGTTTGGATGTTTTTCTCTCTTTTATCACCAAATAAATTTAAATTACTAGTTTAGTGAGCTGGACTTCCGTATAAAAATAGCGATTTGAAACATTTTAGGGAGTCCCGCATTTACGACCATTCCGTTTTTCCACATTTAAAAAACCGTAGTGGTGATAAGATTTGCCTTTAATGTATTTTCTGTTTTTTTACGAGCTTACATTACTTTTATGGAAGCTTAGTCGTGGCTACGAATAAGACACATTTTGGTTTAACTGCACGAAAAATCTAAGTAACATTTAACCGTTTTTTCTTTATAATAGTTTATCCAATCTTCCTTGTGATCTTGTGCAAGAGAGAGCAGACAGATTTTATAATGTGCTCAGAGTTTCAACTAGATTTTATTCCGATAAAAGCTAAGAGAATAAATAAGAAATTTTAAGTTTAATTAAGCTAGATGAAATTAATTAGGATTCCGTGAACATCCTTAAAATCATAACCCAACAGAATCCTAGTATTTAAATATAAAATGGAATGCTGGAGTGGAATTGAAATCACGCAACATTCACTTATTCTATTTTCGTAGTTAATGCAATTTTTAAGGTGTTCTTTGTACCTCTTTAAGATAAATAAAGAAAAATAAAGAATAAAACAGTTAAGATATTTTGCTCTCAAGCTAAACTATTCCACCCTATTCCAAAAAGGAACGTTTTGGTAAACATATCATAGACCAAATACATTAAAGCTACGAGACTGGTCATTCCGATAAGTAGGAATGAGTGTGTTGAGTGGACAGGATCTTAATCTAAGACAAATGTTTGATTTTTCGTCGGTAGAAGCTGAGGTTTTATGGAGTATAATTTGGTTTACGTATACTTTGAGGCGCCTGTGCCTCCCACGCGTGTCTCGCAGAGGTCACTCAAGGACTAACCGGCTCTCTTACACTTACAATTGTGCCAATTCATTCTAGCTCTAGCATAATTTATTCATAAACAACAGTTGGTATCGCAAACTTTATAAAATTCTTTTATCCGTCGTAAGAATACAAGGATTCAATATAGTCGTGGCAAGGCCGACAAACAAAATGTTAATGTAATACGTAGTAGCTTTTATATTGTCTATGTTATTATTCATACTTGTTCATAAAAAAAACTTCCAAATTTCGCAAACAACTGGGATGCGCATCTGAAGAATGTTACAGCATCGTATCTCAATGCCGCGTCGCTTCATAACAATAAGCATAACCTAAATAATACCGTGCAGAATATCGTAACCAATAAATCAAACAAGTTTCTATTTTGCGCTCAAAACTGTAATCATTCCTAAAATAGCTACTTATTTTGGTATAACTGTTATTATCGGTATAATCAGGCGAAACTGAAACTGTGTAGACGCACGAACGTCGACCATTGAAAAGTTACTTGTGTAAGTAGTTTTGTTTGCAACTTGAAGTTATAAAAAAAATACCTAATATTCATTTTGAGGTCATTTTCTTATCTTTAATTATCTTTTTTTAGGTAGATAATCACCCTGAACTTGTTCCTTGAAACTATTATACGTTGATCGATAATTCCATAAAAATATGAAAAAATAAAACAGATCCTTACACCTAAAACCTTACCTTTATTACAAACACTACCAAACTAATTGATATTAAATTAATATCTGTTTTTTATAAAAATACATATATTATTATATACTAGCTGCGCCCCACGGTTTCACCCGCATAGTTCCTGTTCCCGTGGGAATATGGGATAAAATATAGCCTAGGTTACTTACTGTCAATGTAGCTTTCCATCAGTGAAAGAATTTTCTAATAAAATAAATTTTCTAATCAGTGAAAGAATCGGCCGAGTGGTTTAGCCGAAAGCTTACATATTTCCAAACATACTTTCATCCCCTATATTTATTTTACCCCCCAATGGTAAATGTTTACAAACTTTGGTAGTCATATTTATTTATATCTTATCAAAAGCCTAAAAAATAAATTTCAAGCTTCTAGCTTCAAAAATGACGAAACTTCCATACAAACTTTCATCCCCTATTTCAAACCCTTACAATGCTTTTTGCGCATTAAAAAGTACCCTATGTCCTTTCTTAGGCTCTAGATTATCTCTGTACCAAATTTCATTTCAATCGGTTCAGTAGTTTAGACGTGAAAGAGCAACAGATAGACAGACAGACAGACAGACAGAGTTACTTTCGCAATTATAATATAGGTAGGGAAGTAGGGATGTGGGCATTTGTTTTATTTTTTAGTAATTAACGTAGAAATGGGAAATAGCGTTACTCAAATAGATATAAATAACTAGTTGACCATAATCTAAATGAGTGACTGCTGTTTCTAACTGACATTTGCATAACACAGGCCACAATGAAACGTGTCGGTCGCGGAAACCCGGACTTACTCTATTTGCATTACTGAGAGTACTAATCCAGAGTTAGCAGCCCTCTAATTGTTTGCTTTAATAGGTTAATTCTGCCATTTTAACAGGCTTCCTAGAGCTTTACTTACTCTAGGTTATGATAATTTGACATACTTTGAATGAAATATCCGTAAGCAGTTTGAATTCATTACCATTTTTCTTGGGGCAAACAATATAAGTGAACGTTACAAAACGCTATTAGGTATTTATTTTCATGACTAATTCTGAAATTTAATTAATTTTATAGTTATATTTAATCAAATTATTTAAATTAAGCGAATTTATTTTAAATATATCTCTGACTACAACACTCATCTTATTTACGCGAGTTGTCATATAATTTGCAACTAAAACAAAATAAAAAGCTTTTTATTAAATAAATTTAGTAATAATAAATATCGGGTCAATTGATACCAGTTAAATAGTTACAGACATTGTTAATCATTTTTGTTTTTCTACCAATTAATATAACTTTCATATACTTTCATGGGATTTGAACTCACGACCTTCTGATCGGAAGGCGGACTTTCACGTTCACCTCCTCACGAAAGTGAGGGGAGACCGTGCTCAGCAGTGGGACGTTATGATGATGATACTTTCATGTTTGTTTTTAGGTAGTCTTCCCATAGTTGCCGTCAATGGCATGTTTTTTTCAGAAATAGAGATGTGTTTTAATAGTGGTTACCAGCTTCCTGAAAAACTCACGATAGTAAATGACAGCCTGAAAAATATTTTAATTATAAAAATAATGCTGAACACCTTATAGAAATTACGGGCAGAGAGACTGCTGTTGTTATTATCATGTTAGGCATAGTATTAGTGTTTGTTTTTAGTGTTTTACTTTAAGATACTAGTCTAATGGAAATCCTACTAGAAGAAAAAAAAGTGTATTATATTCTCTAATTTCGTATAAACCAGATTAAATTGAGTTGAAGTTCGAATAAACACAAGTCGCGGATGACCTTTCGCCCAATTTAAAGTTTACCACTGCATCCTGAAATTCTATTACAGTAGTGTTTCGCTTCCCCGTGAGAACGTGCAGGCTTACAACAAACAGTAAGCAAAGTTTCCTTGTTAGGTATGACGCAAAGGCAGGTACTCAAGTTAAATCACATTACTCGGCTCATATATCCCCTCGTCCACCGTTTCTATCGTTTCACCACAATTTTACAATATTTCAGTTAAGTGTAATATCAAATTCCTAGAAAAATGAGTCACGATTTTGGCAGTGAAAGTGGATTCAGTGTTTGACGTCACCATAATTGACGTCATCCCCTATAACAACTATACTTTTAATAAAACTAATTCTACTTCAGACTCATTTTGGGTCATTGCGCTATGCTATAGTTAGTTGGTTTCTTCAGCCAGACCTAACTTATAATAACTATCTAATCAAATCAGTTATCTAAATCAATTGTAATCAATTGTAAATCAATTGTAATCTAATTACCTTAAATTAGGACTTTTTTGGCTCCTACGGCAAGACAGATTAGATTAGCTGATACAAGCTCACCCTTGAATTTTGCGGCAAAATCATTAATAACATCGGGAACCATACGAGTTGAATCTTCTATTTCTCGTTTCAAATGCCTTTGTGTTAAGAAAACTTTTCTACTGCATCTATTATTCCAATGAAAGTTTGACTTTTATTACTAGATTAGAGTAAAAATACGACAGAAATATACCTTATTAATTCTGCGTACCCAAGGTATAATTAGGCGTAGTAGCTGAACTTTGTAAAAATATATGACGTCATAAACAGTAGCCGGTAACTCGATATTTTTACCAAAGGATTTTCTTCAGCGTGGAATCTCATTATTAAACCTACGATAAAGCTGTTTCTTAGAATTTACATCATTGACCTTTAAACGAAATTCGCTGAAATGGAAACTAGTTTACTGTGTAAATGGAAGTTTTAATTATTATTAGTTAACATTCAAGCGACCGCTCCCAGTGCAAGTGTTCGTTAGATGCTTCGGTGTATTTCAGGGACGCAAGAAGCTGCCTTCCCTAGTGGCGGCGTTTGAATCAATCGATTCCTATTATTCTAGAATAATTTAGTACACGCTATGTAGCAAGACTGTAATGTGCTATATTTGTCCAGCTGACTAATCCTGTCACCTTCAATACGAGATAAAAAGCAGTGTAAGCATTACATTGCTGTCGAGTAAGATAAAAGAAGCAATTGCAGTGAGCTAACTTTAGAACATGAGACTGGTTGTAATTGTATTTTCTTGTACAGTACATTTAGAAAAATTAGTGAAACAGGTGGGTAATTGCCAGAAAAATTTAATAATGCTTTTTTTTTATTTCGACGCCCAAATTCAATTTATTCTCGCCACAAGCAGTCGGATGGTATTTTCAGTGTATTTCAACACACTTGAAACCTTTATTTTCAATTTCTCCAAATCAAGTTTAAGTAATTACCTTCCTTTTACTTAAGGAATTTATTAACATTCCAAGCTAACTATATATAATATAAAGCCTACTATAAAAAAACTCCTGACATTCTGTTTGTGCTCGAACTCTATTTGTAAAGAACACAAATGCATAAACCAGGAATGATTAAGAAAACATAATTGAACGGACTTGGTGTTGCATAACTTTACATGAATCAAATATTTTACAGCCAGACAGCTTTGACCGCAATATCATCCTAAAAAGGGGTCACATTCAGACAGGTAACAAAAAGTGTCAACGGAGTATGTGGTCTATTCTTCTGACGTATCAGAGAACGATGAGGTTTTTGATATGTGACCGATCGTTTAAATATTTGGAACAAAACGTTACTTTTTTTATAACTGAGTGACGAGACGAGCAAGTCGTTCACCTGATGGTGACCGCTACGCCTGCCTATAACAGTTACAGTGCCACCCAGAATTTTGCATTGCATAATCTTGAGCGGCACCGCACTGCGCCCGTCACCCTGAGGCATCGGCTCTAAAGTCTCATATGCCCAGTAACTTCGCTGGAAACAGTGCCCTTTAAACCGGAACACAGTAATGTTTGCACACTTCTGCTTGGCGGATGAATATCTGGCAAATATCTTCCCCAGGCGGTCTGTTGCAGAAGTGGCTACTACAATACTGCTAATATTCTTACGTATTTTTGCACTAGATTGGATATCAATTAACAGGCAATATCTAAAACAAACCACACGGTAGAGACAACGAGAAACCGCTACTAATGACCACCGCTTTATTTCTCGCGTAAGCCTGTCATCACATCCGGCACGCTTTAGTGACGCGCACATCTGTGACGTCAATGATACGGGCGTCGGGTTTCAGTGCTATGCAAGTGCATACTTTACTTTAACCAAAAGTATAGAATCGCCTCATTATGATGGATGATTATGAGCATTAGAAGATTTATATAGTGCATAAACTAGCACTATGTTTTGCTAATAATTCCGTCAGCTAACAATTTAAAATGTATTGTAGGGAATTGAAACATACGAAGAGATAAACACGGACATGTCACCACTCACAGATCACCACGGGCGCCGCTAATACGCGTCTGATGCCTGACGCAACGATCGTAAATCCATGCTTAGGCCAACCGCAGGTTATAAGCCAATAACGCGAAAATTCAGGCCACTTTTTAGTTAAAAAAAATACAGTCAAATTGAGAACCTCATCCTTTTTCAAAGTCGGTTAAGAATTACAGTGACGCCCTTAGGCGGGTAAACTTCGCAAACATTGACACAACTTTACCAAACCAATGAGCCAAGCCAAGGGAGGCAATGACATGCTAACATCGTTAGATAATCAAATTTATGACTCTCCGAGATAATAAAGCAAATGTTATGATTGTGCTCCCAATCCATTTCAAAGGTTCGTCAATAATCGAAGAAAAACAATTCTAGTTAGATTTTGTGCAGATTCGTGTAGATATAAACAAAGTTGGTTCATCGAATTCTTAAAGGTAATCAATACAACAATAAAATAATTCTTTATTGAACATCATAAAACTTAAATAGACACAGTACAATAAAACAAACATTACAAACAAACAAACAAACATCAAATTATTATTAGATATTAGCGAAATAACTGGGCATATGAGGCTTTAGAGCCGATGTCTCAGGGTGCAGCGCCACCCAAGATTATGCTTTTCACTAACTTATATCTCCCTACCAACTTCCGTTCGCCTCGCCCGATCTCATTTTCCGTAACGCATTCACCAGCTCACTCCCCAAGTCAAGCGTGCGTAAAGAAGTTTTACTTAAAAAAAACAGGTAGCAGGTACAAAGGTCGGCCTTATCGCTCAAAGCAATTTCTTCCAGACAACCTTTGGATGGACACTAATGAAGTCTTGGATGAATCGTGGACAACAAATGGCTTAAATCCATCCAGTTCTAATCGGATCCACATCCGATATGGTAGGGTTGAGTTCATTATAGGCTGTTACACTAATCGCCTCGACACGACCATTATCTCCCCAACACACCTACATAACCTTCCGCCAGACTGAACGCGGCCGGTGCACGATTTCCTGAACTACATTCATTAAAGCTATTACTTCCTGCTCCTAAGTTTGATGTTCACATAACACGACAAAAGCTGCTGTATTCTGTTCTAAAAACTAAACAGGAAGTGAAAAATGTCTTTAAACTTTTCAAACACGCAACCTCGTAGCAGATTCACCTTGCTCTAGGCTGCGCACATTCTCATATAAATCAACTGATAACAATCTGATAACAGCGGTCCCTTTATGAAGCTTTCATTCATAGAACTAAAACATTTGCTTAAGTCCTCTATAAAGAACATTTATCTTCTTTGCTAAACATTTCCTGACAGTGTTAAAATATAGTCACGTCTAATATAAAACTTATATCTAATTATAATATAGAGCTGTACCCTACGACTTCTCTCGCAAATAAAAAGTTTGCTATTTGTTATTCAGACATACACACATACAGTCACGCCTTTTTCCCGTTGGTATAGGCAGAGTCTACACGCACACACACACACACTACTTGCAATTTGTTAGCCGAGTCGTAAGTAATAAACTAAAATACACGCAAGTACGTAGGAAGTAGAATATATTGTATTCTAACTGACACAAATGTTATTTAAAAATATTTTACTGACCCATGAACTAACATACATTTTTGTACATTAATTTTTTTTTATTGTGGTGATTCTAAGGAAATCAAGGCATATTCGGAAAGCATCTTGAAATTTTGAAACATAACCGTGCGTAGCCGATTTAATAATCAGCCATACGATACGGGTAGGCCTCGTAGCACCGCTACGCTAAACGACGATTTTTCGTAGAACTACTACGACGTCGGCAATTCAACTCAAAAATCATCTCAATCCATATCCAATGAGCTCTAGTCTCACCTTACTTTAATGTTAACCATTATGGTTTCATCATCATCATCATCATCATCAACCCATATCGGCCCACTGCTGAGGACGGGTATCCACTTACTTTCGTGAGGAGGATTAGGCCTTAATCTACCATGGGGGCCCGGTCCAACTTGGTGGATCACATAGATAAATAGATAACTCTTTATTGACAGCAAAATATAATAAAATAATAAAACACAGAGAGAGAAAAAACATAACTTATTAATAGATACAATGGGCGGTCTTATCGCTTAAAGCGACCTCTCTCAGACAACCTTTGGATGGACAAGATAGAGAGCGGGAATAGGGTTCGAAACCTACTTCCGAAATATTAAAGCACATAAAATAGAAAAAAATACATAACATTATTACAATAACGAAAGCGCATTTAAAACCCATAAACATTTGGTGTTTTTATTAAATAATGCGAGCAACACAATTACATACAAGTGATTGGAGCGTAGCAGTAATATTTTCGAAACGTTATACGCACTCCAATAACAAATTATCAATCAAAGTTGAAAACAAACGCGAGCGTGGGAGTGGTGAAGCTGGGGTGTAGGGAGGGTGGGGGCGGGCGGCCGGCGCCAGACTGCCTGGCGCGGCGGCTGCACGCGGGTGCATCTTGCGCAGGTGCTTCTCCCCCGCTCTAGACGCCCACAGCATACAATCAGTGCGGGCACTGTTGAAATATGACCCGGTAAGGCAGCAAATACGCACGAGTATAAACGAGCTGTCTTGGACTTGTCATTTCTATCATAAGCTAAGATATTCCCACACATCAAGCTGGGTTAAATCTACATAATTAACTAAATTGCAGTATTCGAAAAGTTTTAACAGATTAATTTAAAAAAAAATATATTTGCCACTCACCCGAGGTTGAAAGCTATGACTAAGGCGTCGACTTTCTTTTCTTAGAAACAACGCCGGGATCAGCATTGTTCTGTAAGCATAATTATTCATTAACACTGACTTGAGAATTGAGTTTAAATTTCCAAGACCAAAGATTTCTAATTAAGCATTTCTTTAAAAAGGCATTAAACCTTCCAAATGTATTTTTTTCTAACTGGCTACCAAACATCAGTCGAATTGCAAAATCTGGAGAAATATCCAATCAAATCAAGTTTATTTAACACTGGCGAGTTGTTCGTTGTGACCTTTGTATTCAATAGTTATTGGCCTTTAGAAAGTGATGCAGTGTACATACTGTTATTGTTGTGCCATGGCGTGAGGTGAGGTGGGAGTCCCACCGCAGCTTGTCAAACTTCAGATCATATCGATGTATTGCACAAATTAATGGACAACACAATATCGACCACTGTGTGACAGTGTTTGCTTGGGGACTTGGGTACAATTGGTGAAGGCCATCTACCCGGATATGGCATACTAAAATGAAATACTTTATTGTTTCAAAACAAGTGACATTACGGCTATGTCAATAAAAGTGATATGTTATTTATCATATTTGAAAAAATAACTTATAACTCTCTTGTTCATAATCATGAAATATCTCAATTTAGTGGGCCATATAGATAGTCCTCTCAAACCTCTCAACCTAAGTTTCCAAACAAACACCAGTGCCACAGTGGTCGATATAAGGGAAGAGAAATCCATAACTTCTCAGGTACACAACCATAAAAATAAGTAACAACTTTATTTTCGTCGCGTCGTTTCACTTCGTGGACAATGTAAGCTTGGAGATCGAGTAAACAAACAACATGTCTTATATATTACTTTAAACAAGTTTTTGGTACATTCCAGAATATAAAAGTACTTAATAAAGTTGCTTTGACTATACATATAACTTCGGCTATGTCGCGGAGTAACTGGAATATTAATTGGAAGTAACAATGCTTATTATGAATAGGCATCTGATTTTTTTAAAGGTAATGTACCTATATTTTCTAGAGATTGATCAACTTATCTTTAGAGTTTAAAAGGCGTTTGGATCTAACAAATACTATCAGTGAAGAGATATTTAACCTTATGGCCTCATTACTACTCGTATATATATAAAATAATTGTAGAGTATTCTATTAATAGAATGTTACACAAAGATTTATCATCATACTCAAAGGCCAACATCATTAATATAACTTTTAAAGTTGTTTACACTAAAAGCAAGTGTATACGATAACCTAGTTGCGGAGTAAAAATAAAAAAATAAGAATAGCTGCGAAAGGGAAATGACCTCATTCTGTGCTATTCGGGGTATTCGAAACCTTCTCACGCACGCATCCATAAAGTTTATTTTTAGTATACAGTGAGCCATGGACGTATCTGGTGATCGACGATTAGACCTGAAACCCCAATTAAGCCCTAGCGGAACGGGCTAAAATCGCCGCGATCTGGTCAATTAACCGTATAATTTAAAGGCTGCGAGCCGAACATAACCACTCGACAAATTGGGCCCCGGTCCTATCATTAATCTAAACAAACATGCTAATTTACCGGCAAGCTGTAAATGTGGATTGTACTTATACTTGATTAAGCTAGTCTAGCGAAGTGTCCTCGAGTTACAACAGTTCAGTGTTTTTCTACGAGTGAAATGTTTTCGTCCGCAACAAATAGGCAGATAAAAGGCGTTTTACATGGCCGTTTGTCTGGCTATTGGCTCAATGTGTCGCGCCATGGAGTGCCAGCGCGCTGACGAGGGTCAACCAGATTTATCTCATAGGACGTTTCATTCACTTAATATTCTTCAAACATTTAAAATATCGGTCTAATAAAGCTTTGTAAGCAAGCACATAATAAGCTTTATTGATTTTTATACCTTCGAAAGGACACGTAATAAATAAAACATAATAATAAAAACACGTAATAGTAAATAAATATTTGCAGTAAATGTGTGACAGTTATATCATTAATAAATATTTTTTGTAGCGACGACATAATATTTTCATGTAATAATGTAAAATAAATTAAATATCATAATAATATTCAGTTCAATCGGTTATAGAAAATTTAAAATGCTGATGATCTTAACACTGAACTCTACTATTCTTAAAGCTTCGCGCAAATGCTCTTCTAAAGTCAGAAAAGTTGTTTTGAATTTAAGTCTCTTGGTAATACTTAGTATAGTTCTCAAACTTAGGAGCCGTTTCTACGAAACGTTCATTATATGCTCGTCATTATACTAACGAAAAATACTTACCCGAACACAACAAATGGCACTTTAACCACTTTAATAAAATATAATCGTCCTCAACGAACTCCAAATACAAACATCGTAAGTTGACCTGCGTTCCAAATCTCTAAACAAATATAAACAAGTAGATTAAATGGTATTCGAAAGACGACAAAACTATTAGATAGTGGGCTGCTTCTAAAGCTAACGAGTGCGTGGGGCTGCTGGCTCGTGGCCAGGGAGCCGCGGAGCATAAATTGCGGTCGAAACTGGGTGTCAGTCCTGAGGCGCTCGCCCTCCTTCCGTAGCCCTACACTTAGCGGACGCTGAAAAGTGAAAACGAGTGCTTCTACTGAATTCGACCCAGCCAAAAAAGACTACGAACATGTTCAAACTGAACGCGTTCCAGTTAAAAACGGCTATTGAATCTTGCTCCTTGGATTTTAAGATTCCCTGCCATAACGCCTTAAATGTCATCGTATTTTAATGTGAATTGAACGAAATGGTAAATGTACTAGTAGTAACATCAATATTCGACAGTAATTTATTGCTCAATGAATTTGTCCATTGGAGGATATAACGTAAGAACCAATTTAAAGAAAGCAATAAAGAATAACATTTTCTTTATTGCAACTGGCAAGTATTGTGAATTGTAAGTATTTAGGTACTTACTTACTTACTTACTTACTTACTGACTGGCATAGTCGCTGAGCGACTAAAGTCACTAAACAAAAATTAGATTAAAAAAAAACTTACGTACTGTCGTATTTAAATGTTAGCTGGGTTGGAAGAGTAGGTACGACGTACACTGTATATTATCCTAAAAGTGAATTAATGATCCCTGACTAAGGTTATTATGATCCCAATATCATAATATCGTACTAACAAAGTTGACCCACTTCTAACATCACTCGATATTGAAGACTTGCTCATTTTGGTTCCAAAATATCGGGAACTCGAAATAAACATAATACGTAGTAAATTTCCACATTCGACATAAACATTCCCTGTGCGAGAGCAGGCTGTGAGTACGCGAGAGCGGCCACATGGTATGCGAACGACTTCCGGCGCGGGAGTTCGACACGGCGGAATAGGCGGAACTATATACAGCGACGTAGCCTTCGCCGCATATTGCCTATTGTTTGGCATCTTCAACTCTTGGCATCGAATTTCATGCAGCGCCGACTGACTGCACTGTCAGCTTAAGTACTTAACCCTCTACAATGTATGAATATTAACGCGTAACTTTCAGAATAGAACCTTTCAAGTATTATATTTTTTTAATTGCGTAGGCTTTACAATTGGATTTCTGAATACTAAATACATACCTATCTATTTAAAGGAAGCGTTCCTATGTTTGCTTTACGACGCGGCATGTTACTAAGCTTGACTCCATAGCTTTGATACAATAGTATTTTATTCAGGAGTGGCGGTTCAGTTTTGTCAAGGGAGGTAACTTGAGCATGAGTTAGACATTAAACTCCAAAGGCAACGCGTGGGCACGCTCCATTAATGAAATTAGACTTTTGTTTAAGTACCAAACTACCTCTTCGGAGAACACTGTAAATCGAGAGGATGGGGCTTTAATCATTCAATGAACTTTTAATCCATTTCGTAAGTTACTTTTCAAACACAATTAATACGTGTTCGTAACATAAACTTTAGCTACAACGCTAAAGTTCATGATAACGGTTACAATGGTCAGGCGATTAGTTAACATTAATTAGCTGCTAAAATAGTTCCCAACGCTAATAGGCTAATCTATTAGTTTCAAATATAGTTTTGACATACTGCGCAGTGGTTTCCAATGACAGAATCATATAAATTTAATATAATTTGCAGATCAATCAACTTAACAAACAAAGATAAGCGGGTGGGAAGAGGTTTATCTAACAAACACTATCATCAAAGTGACGTTCAGCGTTGTAGATACATTTAGATCTAACAACTTACATATCTAAAGAATAGAAAAGAACTTAGAAGACTTCATCGGCATATCCATTGAGGCCAATGGTTTAGGAGGGATAAAAATGTGACGTTGTTGATTTATGATTTATAGGTTCAAAATTGTGTTTCTACGTCTGTTAAAAGCATTAACTACTTACTAAATCAGAAAGTTAACTGCGACTTGAATAGACTACAGACAACACCTGACTGACTGATAGTTTTGACAATTTTAAAAACTTTAAGCAAAATGGGACTGGCTAACTGCACTATACGTCCAAAGCCAGTACATACAGAAAAGAAATAAAGTTTAACAAGTTCAATTTCTATTATTTATCTGTAGGTACGTGTAAGTTGTTGAGTCTGAACTTGTCAAAACCGTTCCCCCTTTATTTGCACGACATGAATCTCTTATCGCCTTTCAAGAAAAAATAATGATAATCGTTCTGTTTTTAACATGCTCTCATGTTCGCCGGCTCAATGAAGCTGGTATAAATAACCCTAAGTGGTCGGACGGAAGCTACATAATTTAGTGACACGTACGGCGACCGATCGATGGTGAATGAATCGGACATCACACAACCTATCTCCAAGCGGTACTTAATACAATCCCTACAACATGTAACATTCAAGCTTATTTTTAGTATTGACAGATGAAGATTGTAAATTACTTTTTTTTATACACATTGCCATATCCCTTTAAATTATGTTAGCGAAATCCCGCACTCCGTTCCTGCGTGGTAGTTCTAGGTTTTCCCGTTTAAAATATCAATTTCAAACTGCTTGCACTTATACACTATACCTACCGGTGCGCTTGTGTAAACTACACTCTATCTACAATCTACCTAGAGTTGGGAATACATCGATCTTTTACAGGATACATTTTAGTAATTGTGCTTTGGAATTGCTCAGGGAAAGTTTACGAGGTTGAATTAAAAAACCTTTCTTATCGAACAATTAAGTTATGGACAAATCTAGTCTATTTATTACCTACAAATTTTGAACTACTAACATAGATTGGCAAGTAAATGGCCATCTAAAATACGAAAATATTGGAATATTTTTATATTTCGAGTTTAAATGAAACCAGCTTCAATTTCCCCAACACGGTCCAATCTGATTTTGCTAACAAGCTGTGGTTGGTGCAGATGAAAACAATTTCCTCTGATGTTCAGTGACTCAAGTAAACTCACGATCACAGAATTTTGATTTGAGGGTTTGAAATGTTTACCCAATACGTGGGTGGTATGCTTTGACGCGACAAAAACATTTTGAGGGCTTCGATTAAAAATAACTAATTAGGGTGATAACAGTTCAACACACATACGTAATTATTTTTATTATAAGTTGTACCTCCAGCAACGGTCAAATATAATCTGAATACGTTTTGTTGAATAAAATATTTTTCCAGACAAGCTTTTGTAAAATACGTATCCGATAAAACTGCGAGCTGACCAAATGAGTACAAACACAATCAAACTACTGTTTGCCACTGTCGAGTTCCGTATTCTACCTTCCACGTCTACCCATAACAATTACAGTATCGCCCATAACTTTGCATTGTATTACAGTGTGCGGCACTGCGCTCGTCACATTGAGACAATTGGTTATAAAGGTTCATACGTCCAGTAAATATAATGATAGCAATGAAATTATATAAAAAGCAAGGTATTGCGCTCCAATATTTTATGGACTATCATAACGTGAAGAAATGTTGAAAACGAGCACAAGGATTAAAAAGATTTTCACAACTTGTTCTGAGATAAAGCATTCGTTAAACCATTATAAACTTCAAAAAGAAATTAACGTGTAGCCGTCACGTCGTCGCCTCGTCACGGTGATTTGAACTTGATAGGACGGCAAACTTTAAAGATTTGCGAGTTTTTATACTTACCACCGTTTCAAGTTGATCGTTTTCGTTGCCACTTCGTCATTTTATTCTTGGGGTTTTTAACTAGAATAGTTTTTGTTTCTTAGCAACACTTACATCTCTACTAGCTCATGTCATTCATAACATTAAGTAGGGTGCTACCATCTAACACAAACTGTCAGTGAAGTGAAAATTTACGTTATAGCCTTCCATATTGTTTAGTTCAACAGATAAGTTGGTTACGATTACGATTAGCCCGTATTGTCCCATTGTTAGGCAAAAGCCTCTCAACATGAGTTCCCAACAGTGCTATAAGTTAATATAGGTTGCTTGATTTATATATTTTATTCAACTTTCATATAAAGATAAAGTTTGTGAGCCTGTTAATTTGTTAGACGTGACTGTGTAGGAGCCAGAAAGTAATCTACGTCACTACTGATCTGATTTAAAAATTCTTTCACTGATAGAAAGCTACAGTATTCTCGAAGGACATAGATTATTTTTATGAAGAAAAATTTAGAGCTCCTGTGGAATTAATGTTTTACGAGTGAAACCGCGGGGCGTAGGGACTTTAAATCAGTTGGCAAAATAAAGATGCCTGAAAAAAGTGTACCTTTTAATTACAGTGGCTGTCTCCGTGACGTAGTGGGTGATGAGCCGACTGCGAAGCGTGAGGTTGCGGGCTCCATTCCGCACAGGGCGAATATTTGTGGTTCGCACAAATATTTGCTCTGAGTTTGGGTGTTTGTAGGACCATGGTGCTCGTAGTTCCTGATTCTACTAGACACAGAGAGACCAGTTAGGGGTCAGGATCTATGTATGTGATCGTGACGCGTCCTCGTGGTTGTAAAACTTATAAAGTTCATGTTTTTTTTTAACATCTCCTTATCTGCCTAACGCCATGTACTAAGTAGGGCAAGATGAAACAATATAAAAAGTTATTTCATTTGTACGTATTAAGCTAAACGCCTTTTGCTTAAATGAAATTAAATCTGAACGAGTTTTTAAATTCCCTTGAGTGAACAAAAAGAAAAAAGCACTTTTCTACGTTAGCAACAGAAATTAAATTTCGCGCCCTTGGCATTTAACAAGTTTGTCTTGAATGAAACGCGATACAGAATCGGGCTAATACAGCCACTTTATTTATGAAATACCCAAATGAAGCTACCGCTCGAATCTGACGTTTTATGAAACTAGTTTCTCCTGGCTTGGCTTTTGGTTTTTTATTCGAGTATTATGAGATAGTAAATCAGTGCGGCTGTGTAGTAGTGAGTCACGATCAAGAGTTACCCGAACGGGTGGGCGTCAGGCGGAGGTTGCAGGCTCATTTATCATACTACGGGTGCTTTATTGCTTCAATGGGGCGCTGATATAGGGCCGTGCTCAATGTAGCTCAATGGGGCAAACGTGAGCTCGCACCGTTACCGCGCTCGCTTCTCGCCTCTCAAATTATTGCAACTTATGTTTCGCGGCCCCGATTACTTGAACAATGTATCTTATCTACCCTTTACAACCAGCTTCAAGAATTGGGAATTTATCAAAGCACCTACTTATAGAGTTACGTAGTCTATCATGGAATTCATATAAGTTTATCCATTCGTCGGTCTATCTGTCCGTCTGTTCGTCAGTGACGGGCAGCGCTGTCACTTTGATGAAAATGTATCAAAGGAATAGCGCCGCGGGGCGCGCGACACCTCATGCTGCATTGAATTGTCTTTCGCCTTACAACTTTTATTAGTCATTTAAAATTCAAAATGGTTGTATCTATGTATTTTATTCATTACAGTGTTTGATCTGGAATATAAATTGCTTCTGAAATCGGATTATGTTTTCCCTTTGACTTTTTTCATCGGTAGAGGACTCCACCACCCAGTATTGTTTGTCAAAGTCGGCTTTTTGGTCATCGGCTTATTTGATACCGACAGCCGACGTAAATTTAAATGGTTCATGTTTCGTGCCAGCCCACACTTCCATTTATTGAAAGTTGAGTCCCAATCATAACTATATTGTACTAGGTGTACCCTGCCACGCTTCGCTGTGGCACATTCGCACATTCGCTGATATGTCACTGATGAAAAAAATAGATAAAAACAATCCTTGATGCGGATTATATATTATGCTAAAATTTCAGCTCGATCGGTGCAGAACTTTTGGAGTTTTTGAAGCGTACACAAACCAACATAACATTTTTATCTATATAGATTTCACATGCATACCTATTCTAGTTTAATTTATTTGAGGCTGTCATCAAGTGGTCATTATAATTTACAGGAAAGTTAGTTGATCTGGTAAACGAAATGAATACGGATTCATTCTTCATTTGGAATATTCGTAAGTACATAATTGATACACCTACCAAAGAGCTAGTCGGGATACGTACGTGGCACTAATTAACTTGTCTCTCGTTCGTTAAATAAGACAGGTCCCGTGCATAAAGTGCGGTTGGGGAAATACATGATAGAGTTAACGTACCTCAGGCGAAGTATGCCGCCTTGAGCGATACTTGTACATTTTGTCTTTGTGGAACCAAGATGATGTAGATAAGACAGGCAAATTAGTTAATTCCACTAATACAAAATGTATCTATAAAACAATCGACTATAACATTTATAAGCTGATATCAACGTAATACATTACTTACTTTCTTTTCTATTGTTTTTACATACAGACTCATACATCATACTAATTTTATTTCGTTTATTTAAGGATAGGTAGTAAACACCTATTAACTTGTAGCGTTTACGTAGTAGCAGTGCTACGAAATTATCATATCGTAACATAATACGTAGCTGCCGTAGCATGCTACACCACGCGCACTGGGTAACGTAAATCGTAGCAGCAGAAAGTTCTGCTACTGTCTATTATTTGTGTTCTAACATTACATAGTTGTATCGCGTATCGTCAATCGATGCAGTGGCAGTATGCTACGACATAAGTGCTTCGTAGCGTAAAGCTTAGTGGCAAAAGGTCACTATGATATTATTATGAGTATTTCGTAGCAGAAAACGTAACAGCAGAAGTTTTCCACTACACGAGTGCTTGCGTAGCATAAACCATAGGTACGTGGGTAAAAGGTTCTACGAAATATGAGTATATTTCGCAGCATAAATCGCAGCAGTAAAAGCTAACTCCATCATGACTATTAAATAAATATGGTACATTCGTAGCTACGACACACATCTGACTTCAAAATAATTATTGTATTGTCAACTTAGCATCAGAGTCGTTGAATGCAAATATAGCCATAGATATAATCATCAGTTCTGTTATTTAATTCATTTTTTAATATAATCTGTAAGAATTTACTATATATTATACAAACTTCACATATGACATTTCGTTAGATTTTGATACCTCGTGGCACCTTTTAAGCCAGAAAATCCGGATTACTTATCTCGTCGTTTCAACAGACTTAAAACTTATGTCGTCTGCCGACTCTCTCAACAGAGAAGCGGCGCGCAAAGTTACACTTGAGCCGCACCTACTTTATAACAAAGGCACTATTGAAGGAGGAAAATTTGAAGAAACAATCAAATTGTGCAGAGTTTATTCGCCTATTTTCAGTTTTTTTCTCTGCGCAAGTACAACTGCCAATAGGCAGTCCCATTTAAGTATTATACCTCGCATCTGCTGCATAGTATATTTCGCTTATATGTACCAAAGCGTCAATTCAGATAGAAATTAATTAAATAAATAAATAAAATACTCGATCATAGTTTAGAAGACGCCCTATCAAGTCACCTTTTAAACAAAAAAAAACAAGTGAATCAAAATCGGTCCATCCATTTAAGAGCTACCATACCACAGGCAGACGTTAAACTGGACACGCATGTAAACTTATAACACTCCTCTTTTACGTAGAGGGTTAAAAATGACTAAAGGTGGCGAAATGTTGGATTTGACTGGAGCTATGATACTGTTCACATATATATAAAAATGAATTCCCATTTCCCTTGGTCACGCCATAACTTGAGAATGTTTTAACTGATTTGGCCATTTTTTTTAATTTTTAAATGTTCGCAATAGTGCCGATCAAGTTTTAAAATAAATGGAAAAGTACCGAAAAATTTGAAAATTTAGGAAAAACTGAATGCACTTTTTTCATATGCTTTGTATGAACTTACGATTTGACATTTATTTCTACTTTTGCGTAACTAGAAAGAAAGCCTGTTTAGTTTTTCCAAATTTTCCAGACAACTATCCAATATTTTTTCCTAAAAACTTGATCGGTAGTATTGCAAACATTTTAAAATAAAAAAGGCAAATCAGTTAAGTCGTTATCATGTTATGGCATGATCAAAGGAAATGAGGATTCATTTTGATATAGTTAGATAGAATAATGTCTGAAAAATATCGTTGTCTGTATATAAATATGGGACAAAATATAAACTCCGAATTAATTTCACTCAAATATTTATGGCGTCCAAACAAAACGGTCTAATTTTAAAAAAAGGTTTCACTTTTATCTACTGAATAATGAATTCTGTGTCCATCGCTGTTACCGTTAACAGGCCTGTCACGTTGGTACCTTATAAAAAGCGGCTGAAATTGCCTGAACCGAATTTTAATCGCAATTCATGATGGTTTTAATTCAAATATCATAGCTTTTGATCATTTTTTCAACAGCTGTTAAAGTATTCTTTAACATACTTTACAGTAGAGATGCCAACGTGCTTGTAGGGCTATCTACCTACACCAGCAAGGTATCGGCCCGTATAATTGAGAAACATTCTCCTTGTTCCCACTGGACTTGATTAAATTTCCGTCATGCCATCCAAGATCGTCTCACCTGTAAGACCTTTGTAATTGGAATGGAATATTCTACCTTCATAGAGGTAAAGACAGCACTGGTGAACACCAATGGAAACCCATATCTTTACTTATATCCTTCTTAATATCCACTTTTAAATTAAATAAGAGATAACTAATTAAGAACTTAATGTTTTGAGCTTTTCTTTATTCACGGGGAAAACGTGGGTGATAAAGGCTTTATTCTCGCAGAGGTAAGCGTGGGCATGGCCACCTTTGCATGTTCGCCTTTGCACCTCAGCATGATAGAATTTGCGAGTCATAGAGCGATTGTGCTTTTCTATCCTGCATGAAATAAAACGTCCTTTTATATATCATCGTAGTCTAGCTAGCTAATGCTATCACTTCGACGTATCAATCAAAACTCAGGGCATAATGCTTAGCTTATTGTATTGTGTATATCTGTCCATTTTGTATTTATTTGTCTAAGTGAATTTGCCAATAATAACAAGCTTAAAAAGAATAATACTAAACTAAACTAAACTAGAGGCTTCAGAATAACATGCCCCGCAAAAACTGGTCAGACAGTCCGAAACAACCTGCCATGTTATCGTACAGCAACCAATCAGTTGGCAACTGGAGTAAGCTCAGCAGTGTACCGTGCAGACTAGTCTACACGGGGCTGGTTTTCAGCATACCCCATTACTCGAACTCAGCTGTTGACACCGAAACAGTAACAGCGGGATAACAAATAAATATTAAATTACCAAACAGCTATATGCTAAAATACTGGCAACTATGTGTGTTTTCTAAAATAAAATGGATATTCTAAATGGAAAAACACTGACACCATTCTTTCTGTTAACTAAGAACGTAGGTGTTTTCGAGGACACAGCCCGGTAAAAACAACATTGTGCTGCCTTGAGCCAGACATTCAGTTAAGCATGACAAATATTTTAGATGGAAGCGTTTAAGATCCCGCGGACGGAGGCAAGTTGTGTGATCTGCCATCGCTATGAATACTTAATGTCGACTTCACCGAGCATACGAGATCTTTTTTTTTATTACAAGCGCTTTCCCTCGCGAAATGTTATTTTATTAAGGTTTCTGGAGCTAAATTCGGAGGTTCGACGATTTCTGTCGAAATAAGCTATAAAGATATCTATTTGAGATTAAATCGACCGATAACTGGCAACTTTTTAATTCAGCTACGGGTATAAGATTGTATTTTCAACAGTCATAAAAATAGACACATAATTCGTATACATAAAATCAACTTTAGAACACGAATGCTAATTCAAAAGAAATCGCTTTCTGCTTTTATTAAAGAGAACTGTCTCACAAAAAGAAACAGACCGTCGTAGTAACGTCTATATAGCTACTACATTTCTTAATAAGGCTTCGGTTTACCTGAATGATACCGATTTCTACTTACGAATGCACAAGACGTCGCTGCCTCCCCACAAAGTGAATAGATAGGCTAAGGATAGGTGTGTAGTGGTATAGAGGGCGCGCAGTCGAGCGGGCCTCGCTTTCCCTGACGTCTAAAAATAGACGCTCACGGTGGAATGGCCTACCGTCACACTGTAGCTAAACAATTTTATACGAGATTTTTGTTTAGATACACAATGTTATGATAGGGCTTTTCGGCTTCCTTTATTTGATCTAAGGGGAAACAGGAATGCTTGATTATATAAATATATCTACGTATACGTAGAAAGGTAAGACAAGATCAAAACTGACTGTGGGGGCACAAGCTGTTACCATTAAGCATGTGTATAGGTACCCCATTAAAGCTCAAAAGTATTTTCAGTGAGTGTTAAATTTAAATATTGAGGCCACTTTATAATATTAGTTCAACAGTGAGCTGTCACGGGCCAAGTTTGATGATGAATGGGGTATTGTTATAGTCGGCCTGCTATATTTTTGTACATCAAATATATAAATGTCAAATGTATGATGGATATTGCATTTGATTTCCTTCTTTTTACCAACAGTGCTGAATGGTTTTCAACATTGAATATTGAAAAAGGTATTCGTGTTCTAACTCATAAAATAAGTGTAGTGTATATTTACAGATACCATACATAGTACCTATTGTTACATAAAATATTTCATATATTTTCACATTAAATTCAATTAATTTTAATTGCGCAGCATTTTGTAAAGATAACGCCAGTCTACTCCCAAATTCTCACCAAAGCCATCGATACCAAGCTTTGTTGTACGTCCATTTACATTAAAACAAAGGCCAGAATAATATGTTACCCAAAATAACATCGCCGTCGTCGTTAGATACCCTCATAAACGAACCCATCATTATATTGGACTACGACATCAACGTAAGGTCGTAGCCGTTCATGCACGCACATACCAGCGTTACGTGCGTAGTAAAGTATTCACAAGCAATAATAAATACATTCCAACTTCTGTGGAACGGGTGAACCTAATTACTTCGTTTTTATATGCCAAAAAAGGCTACAATTACTGTGTGTACGCCACTAGAATACCCCATTATATCTCTGCTTGGGAGCCACAATCCGGAAAGTTTTAAAACGAAACTGCCCTAGGCAAAGCGTTACTTTGCCTACGACGTAGAGGATAAAGGTCAGCATACTCTTGTAACGTTATGTTATTCGTTGTCTGATAATTTAATGAAACGCAAACGACACAACATTCGCTTAAACTTCAGACTTCTGATAGGCTGCCTTAAATTATTATTAGTGCTTTACTTGTAAAATATGGGCCCTATAAAAATCATTGACTGCGAGTTTAATAAAAGTAAGATTGACCCGTGGTTAACAATTAAACCACAGGAACCGTTCATTTTTACAGGATAAAAAGTTTCCTATGCCATTTTCCGGAACCTAATGTATCTATTTACAAAATTTCATATACACCCGTTGTGAAGTAAACTGGAAATTGTTTTGTCCCAAAGGAACCTTTAGTTTTTAGGAGATAAAAAGTACCTTGTATTCTATTGCAGGACCTAAAGTATTTACTTTACTGGAATAGAACATAGGATTATTAATGTTCATATGTATATAAATAAATCCTGGAGCCTAACTAGGAATTCTTGTACGAAGGTCATCAAGAACTAAGATGACCTACATACACCTTACAGAGACCTAACGCTTCGCAGCATAGCCCATCAACTCCACTGAGTATTTCATTAACACTAATATTTGTATGATCTATAGAGTGTCCACCTGCTGCGGATGGCATGGAGAGATTTGCATGCCCGACTCCTGACCGACAGGGCCGATACCGCTGTATAGATGACCACGTGCTCTGTGACGGCTTCATCGACTGCCCCAGCGGAGAGGACGAAGACCGACAAGCCTGCATGTTTTATAAAACGGTCAGTTTGCAAAACCCCTTTAGAACACACTTTATGTTCTAAAACATATACAAGAATTTGAAATTATCTCCCATTTGCATTGTATCGCGAGCGGAAATACGTCTGACAATGGAGCATTATTATGCCCCCTTATCCTGATCGGAAATCACAATGCGAGCATGTATCTCACTGAATTTGCAGATGTCATCTAATCAATATAGCAAAATCGAGTAAGAGTGGGAGGAATGCCTGCCTAGGATCAAAGGAATAGTCCATACGTTCTGTTGTCCTAGACATATATGTAATAAACTAACTTTGATGTCCAAAGTTACGTGGAAATCTCAAAGTATTGTTTCTAGAGAATCCAGGTTAGGATTCTTCATAACTAACTTCATGTAAAGCCAACATCGACAGTGGGTCGGCGTTGGTTATACACGAAGTTAGTCTCGATAAGAGGTAAATATAGTTGCCAAATCGTAAAATCCGCCGCAGTACAAAACAACAAGTAACTTGTATCCAAAACAGTGCCGTTTATAAACCGGCTGATTGACTTTCAGGTAAAATGGGCACCAGAGACTTCTTCGCATTATAATAGCACTTCTTTGTTGCGCACCACGATTTGGCTCAAGTCGTATTTGTTATCGTATGTTGCAGACCAAGGCGCACCTGGACGTACTGGCCGACGCGCTGCTGCGGTGGGCTCGTGGCCGTTAAGCCCTCCATCTCAACCCTAGTGCTCCAACATTCCACACCACGTATACCGACACTCGAACGAACGATCCCGTGCTCATAACAGTGAAAGCTGCGAACTACCACAGATATTCGGACGCAACCAGACAATATTACTCGTGCGTTGAACGTATTGAAACATATCAAGTAGTGGTGCAGCCTACGCCCAAAACATGACCACTTAAAGTGTAGTGTAAGGTTTCCAACCGTGAAACGCGAAACGTGCTGGTGCGTGCTATATCGAAGAAAGGAAGTGATAGGACCTGGTTTCGTCCCAACTCAAACTTCTCTGCAGCTAATTTATTTTCCAAATATTTCGTACCTTCTAGCACTTATTAACTAAAATGTGAGACTGGTAGTCGACATTGTTAGTCATTAGAAATTATACATTAATGTTTTAGAGTGATAGTTCTTCATTTGACAAAAGATTAATGTTTGTGTCGATTTATTGAAATATGTATTCACTTTCTGTATTTATTATACGTTAAGTTACCACATTCCTTATTATGATGAGGGTTATAAATTTAATAGTAAAAATGATTTGTGTACATAGTTATACTTACTCGATGAATTTATTTTTATTTATTTAATTAGTCGGCCTATTAAATACGGCGAAATGCGTCTGGTCCGTGGCAGCGAGTACCTTGGCTCTCCACTACTATATAGAGACAGCCAAGGACCTTGGGACTTACTATTCTTATGTCAAAATACACTTTATTAATTAGTGATATAGAAGATGGGGGAGCATTTTGTGCTGACACATCAAATTCAACTATCGGCAGCTATATTGTGTAATAATAATATTATGATAATCCTTAACTACGAATATTGGGTGTATTTTGTTCAATTATTGGAATCAATCGTTACTTTTGCGTACGATTAGCATAAAGTTTTGACTGAATTGTTATTGAGATTTGCCGAACAAGTCTGATTCGACTCTAGTGCACTCTACTCATGTATAAGTTTTTGTAATTTGTTTACCACGATCATAATGTTTTTTATGGACGATTTAATGCCAAAATTCTGTTGATAGTTATTATCTTATTATCATGTGAAGTATTATTAAAACTACCTCATTTTGCTCGAAGCTTCAATCTATTGGCGATATTTGAGACCGCTGCCAAACTCAGAGCCAATTATTTCATCCATAGTTACACTTAGTAATGGTCAAAATGTATGAAAAAAATAACTATTGTTCATTTTATCCATACATTCGTTAGGTTAACTATGGCTGAAACATTCGGCTCTGTTTGTTCGAAAGCTACACGTTAGTTCTCAAAAAGCCGTTGTTTTGTGAAGAGATTGTCAATTCCGATTTAATAACATTCCAAACTTTGAAATAATGTAAGTACTTACCTGTTAATTTATTTTATTACAAAGAATTCATTTGCACTAGAATTGTCGTGGAAGTATCCCAAGTGCATAATTATAGGAAAGTTAAATAAAAAGGAAATTCTCTTTTCTCGGAGTTCTCTATCATTGAATAAATTAATAACAAAAAAAATCACAGCTGCGATTGGTAGCAAAATGCGCCAACACGTAGCGGATAAAATTAACTAACTCAAAACAAAAATTTAAAGAATCTAAATATCAAAATACTGAAATTATTATTGCAACACTCACATCCGCATAACATAAAAATATATTAATTATTTAGGATAAAGTAACCAATATTTATCTCCATTTCAATGTTAGTTAAATGTTAAAATTTAAAATTGTATTGTAAAGCACATTACAATTAAATAAATGCACATAATTAAATTATTATATTAGAATAGCTTTAAAAAATTATTTAGCTTGCACATGAGATATAAAATTAAATTTCTAAAATGTAAGGTATTATTTATATAGGTAAACTAGTCGTAGAATAGATAATATAGAAAATGCACCAATATTATAATAGTCTTACTAGATAGGCTTGTAAGAATATATAGATATTTTCGGCACCATATTTTCACATTAGTTAGATTAGATGCATTATGAGTCAAGCACTATAGCTTAAAACGTACAAAAATAAATGTCTATTTACGTAGGATTAAAATGTTATATTCTTATTCATATTTAAAAAGAGTAAATTTAATTCTAACTAGATTATTTTAAGTGGATGTGAAATTATACATAACCTGAACGATAAATTTATTACGGACTCTGGAGGCACATCAAAGCATTATAACTCCTTATTAATATTTTAACCCATCAAAATAATTGTAAAATAGTGTACCAATAGACGAAAACCTATTAAATGCCACTGTAGTCTGTTAGAACTTTGTTCTTGAGCCATCAGACAACGTGGCATTTAAGTTTGATATCTTTAATCGCATGAGCAACTTTATATGATCTGTAGGGCGATTACGTAACTATGTTGGAATCTATGTCAATAAAAACTAATTGTAATCAGCCATTGACAATATATAGTTACTTACTAATTATATTTTGACAATGAGTGTTGCGACCAGTTGATTGATGTTTATTCCAACAGAAGTTACGAAATATCCTTATGAAGCGAACTATTATTATATTTATTCTATAGTGCTTGATGATAGAGTCCCTATAAAATTTATCGTAATACAATAAAAATACAAAATCATATTCAAGGTAGCTCCGTAATAAGTTTTGTTATGTTTTTAATTTTACACTAATAAAATTTTGGAAGTGGTGTATAAGAAACAATAAATAAATAAATGCATTGAGTCATTGTGGTCGATCTTTGTAAGGCCCCGTCCCGGCAGTGGGATAAGCTAAGCTAAGCTAAGCTAAGCGTTAAGCTGTTGGTAAAATCAATGAAATAAATGAAAAAGAACTTCGAGAAAATGCATTAAAATTCTGAAGACAGATTCAAAGTTTAAATCAGGTAATAGATACTGTAATGTCATAAGACTAGTCCAAATGACTACAACTAGAAAATTATTCAGCATTGAATCCCGGTGATGAAGATTCATTTACGAATAAATCATTTTACGTAAAGTTTTTCTAAAAATATTACTATGTTGTACGTTGATCATTTTGTTTAAGTGTTAACTAGTGCAAATGAATTCAAAAACATAATTTACACTACTGCATTATACTTACTCTATGGATCTTTGTTTGTGATCGTGATGCGTTATTATTATTAAATATTATTACTGTAAGTTTTGTTATAAATCATGTATTTAATGTTAACTCACTGTAACTTCGACATTAGTAAAAATATGTATTGTTGTTCTACATATTATGAAATAAATAACTTCTAATGAGCATTCAAAATATTCATTTAAAATTTAGTTCGTAATAAATAAATTGCCTATATTTTAGATGAAAGATGCCGGTTCACACAATTTAAATAGGTTACAAAGACTATAAAATAACGTTAGATGCCGTGGTTTCCATTTTATAACGAAAAAAAGAAATAAGATTTAGTTACATATTCGAAAGTTCTTCTGTCCTAGTTCTTCCTCGTATTTTTTTTAGTTTCTAGGCACTCCATAAATTTATTTTGCTGTTACATATCTATGAATAACAGGTACATTTATTGTTATCATCGTGATTAGCAGCTCTTTACAACCAATACAGTGTAGGGCATAACCTTTATCCCTCTTACGCCATCCATCCGGGTTTGAAACCATTCTAGGTCAGAACTTGCTACAAATTTCTCGATATCGAACCAGCTGCACTTTCCCACACTTGCACAAAGTTATTTCAGGGATCTACTTCACCTGCCATTATCGAATCTTGATAATTATTATATATCATCTCTCGAGTTTTAATATGAAATTCGATGTTTTCCACATTAATTAATTATTTCAAACTCAACGTAAAGCTTACATGGTACACTTTGTTTGCCCTGTTTCTGAGGTACAATTCGATCCTTGACCCCTTCCCACACCTGTACCTTGATAAATAAAAAGCCCACGCTTTTGTAATTTATATCATATCACAATATTTGTTATTGTGATAAATTTATTTATTAGGCAATTCACTTTTGGGAAAATAATATTAAAGATATCTAATCCTCTTTCTTAAAACATTAAGGAAAAAACCGCCCTGACGATTTTTCCGGCATTACCTATTGGTACCTATTTTCCGGTCCCTGAGGTTTGCTCCTAGCCTGAGCTCGTAGCGGCACCTTAATACAAGTACAAATACACGTGAATAGATCTCGTGCAATGCCAAAAGATAAACAATGTCCAAAATAGACAAAATGAGTGATCATTTGATCATATTGTTACGAACCATGGTGTCATCCTGACCCTGATAGATAGTGGTCATACACTGGAAGGATTAGCTACTTACTAATTACAATCATGTTAGCTATTTTCATCTTTAGGCCAACTAAGGGAGCTTAATAAGATCTTGCAACATCACTTGGAGATTTGACGGCATTTCTCTATATAAAACGGATAAAGTAATAGGTATATGAGATAATGATGAGAAATCATTATTTCTAGCCGAGAGTAGGAAGCTTTTCATTATTCATTTATATAGGTAAAAAGACGTATTTTATTAGACTATTCGGCAAGTAAATTAAATGTTGTCATGATACCCAATAAAATATAATTATGTGTAATAATTATGTATGTACATGTTTTATTAGAACCGAGCGTAATTATAATACTATATTATATAAACTAATGTAATTGCACTCAAAATTTGCCTGTTTCGTATGTGCACACCAATTTATTGTGATATTTTAAATACTATAGATTAAGATGCAAATCAAAGTCTCGGGAATAAACTCTATGTACACCTACCTGTCAATGTGATTTTGGTTTGTTTAACATAATTATGTACGTACATTACCGACCTGTATGAAACTATGCTAGGCTGTATTTGATACGGGTTTTTGTTATTTTTGTTAGAAACTATTAGGCTTGCGGGCTATTTATTGTATGTAAGTAGATGTGTTTATAATTGATTGCAGTTATGCTGTTTAGTGGTTGGTTCCAGTTTGTGTTCTTGTCCATGTTATTTTATTAGAAACGTTTAGCAATTTTGGTCAATTTTAACGATATACTTGTATGTGTGTAGGATATATAAATATAAAATGCTAATCGTTGTTCACTGTCTCTCTGCTCTCAAATAGAGCAAAAGCGTAGAGGAGCGGCGCGCTACGTGCGCGCTTGCTCACCCTCTCGTAGCTCTTGCGTGTCGTCATTACTTCAGCGCACCCCTCACTGTCTATTATATTTATCTAGGTCTCATATATGTGAAGCACGTGAGCACAATTTATAAATCAATGTTAAATTATCTATTACCTAGTTTTCCTATCAATGTAATTAGAATCTTCCTACATAAACCTGTCTGTTTCACATGACACGACTGAAAACTTTTATTGCCATCTGACGATTCAAAAATATATTCACGGAATCTTCTGAACTCAGATCTAGACATCTATTTAAGGTAATATTATACCTTAACATTCCTCATGATAAAATTACAATTTACACAAAGGTAAAGCTCCAATACGAAAGCTAATTTGACGATATATCTACTGTTGGAGATAAATATTTTTAGAGTCGTTCTTGTAGTCGTTACAGTTACAAAATGTTGAATAACACTTTATTTCGGTTGCCAACAAATCTAATAATCAGAAAAATTATAAAGTCGTAACCTACTCAATAGTTTGCAGCGTTATACTATACTTGCATCTAGGTAAATATGAAATAGAATTTTCACTATGTAGTCGTTTCCCTTCATACTTATAATTTAAAAATGCAACTATTTTTGTAGATACATATTTAATTGACTACCACTAGATAGAGATTTACATATATTTTCTCATAGTGTTATGTTTGCCAAGAGACAAACAATTTACAATTTCTAACCGCACAAACCGAATCGTTGGAACTTTTTAGACTTGATTCTTACTCGTATAGTCGTGATACAGCATCCAGTCCGTACGAACCGGTTGCGGTACGAACCGAAGCTGGCCGCTCAGTTGTTGCACACCAACCATTAATGGAGAAAATAGAATGGGCTCCGAGAGATTCCCGACTACCTATCTACTACAACTCAAACACACACTTGCATAGCAATGATTACAAACTAGCTTAAATTGTCTGCACCATATCTATCCACAAGATTCCAAGCTCTCCGAGAATATTTCCATTTTTTCTACCATGTCATGGAGTTGCCTTGTCATTTCGCAGAACATGTGAGCAACTCGTATGGCGATAATCTTATAACGACTACGCTATTTTGTAGGCGTAATATACTTTTGGACTATTTATTATGTATTGTTAATTACTATGTATGTTGTATTAAGATGAAAATTGAATAACAAAAATAAATGTTAATAAATGCCTCAGCCAGACTTACAGAAGTGTTTCATTGTGGTCTCCTTGAACACTTTTAGAGTTAATTAACATCCGGAGCAGTTACAGCACTCAGTATCAGGTACTTTTATATTTGGGTAATATACAAGGAGGCTACAGCCTAAGTCGGTAGATGCTACATAGGCACAAATCAACATTTTTCTCATTCAAATTGTAATACTTAGCTATATTTTTATTAGGATATACTTATCTCCTGTACAGATTTTAAAAGGGTGAGGTTCTAATTTCATTTGTACTTATTTTTGTTGTAATTCTGTATTAGTTTGATTAAATTTCATTTCATTTTCGTTAATTTTGTTTTATTTGAAGCAGTTCTAAATTCAATCACGATCTTAGCGGACCGAAATATAAAACAACAGCTCCGATTGCAAATATAACTGAACACATACAAACTAGCTATAGTATATCTACTTAAATAACTACTTACCTTGTTGATTTGTCGCAGAACTTTTTGGCTTCTTATTTTGTTTTGTAACTACCTATAGGTATTTATGTTAGAAGTGAGTTCTTACTCTTGTAAACTCTCATTCTGCTTTAGTGCTTCACGTGGCGTCTATAAAATAAATAATATCCGTGTCGAAGTTTTGCTGAAGTCAGAAGTTCAGGACAATTGATTACGACGGTGATAGTAGCGTAGTTATTTATATTTTACCATTTTATTCAAATCTAACAGCTAGGTACTTAAGTACCTAGTAGGTACCTACCTAGCAGCAGTACAGGTAGGTACCTGTACAAGATTTAAGTTTTTTTTTTATAGGAACACATTATTATGAGGTGAGTCCGGCGATAGTGAAACGCGCAAGTGGGTAAAACGGCGGTATATTGTTACACGTTAAACACAAACACAATTAATGGAGCAGGAGCTACATGTAATTAATACGAACAGCATTAAATATACATAATAGTTGATAATAGTGCGCATAGTGCGTGAGCGCCGCGTGCAATATCTGGGTGGAAGTGTCCATAGACAATCGCGCGGACACTAGTGATGTGGGTCGGTGCTATCCAACCAGTGTTGAAGCGTCGACCCACAGAATATAAAATATGTACTAGGATAAGTACATGATATAAAATAAAGGAGGCGGTCGTGAAGGGATATCACGATCGCCACAATATTATAAAAAAAAACTATATTTTTAATCGTTCTTTGATTTAGATTATTTTCTATTCGATTTCAAAAGAATAGTGGCAACACAGCCCATGCCTTTTCCAATATATTGAGGGTAGATAATTTTCGTTGGTTCTAGTTTCTCTATGGTAATATCAAGGTCAAGTCAAATGTCAACGTCATTTGACTAGTTCATTCATTTTCTTTTCATTTTCTCTATGGAGAGTATTTCTCTATGAAGTTGTGTGTGGAAAAGTGTCCGTTGAAAAAAATATTTAAATTAGGGTGGCGTTACAGTGGCAGCAGGGTAAATTTTAAAGATAGTGGCATAAAGTTATTAGAGTAGGATAGATACATAAACATTATAATTATTAGGCATGCCCGATCTTCTGGAAGGTCGATTCATGGCCATACCATGCCACACGATCTACCGATTTTTTATCGATTTTACAAGATGCTATCTTCGCAGATCTAATCGTATGCCTATAAGACGATTGTATGAAAAAAAAAAAACTAAATGTGTGCTGCTTCAGTTTAGTTTCAGAAGTAAAACTTCAACTAAAATAAAAATAAAAAATAAAATAGTTAAAAAAAAATTCATGAAAGATATTTAAAAAAACATACGAGACTTTCTAAGATCATGGGGTACGCACCGCACCCTACATGGGCAAATGTCTCTCCCGATTGTTTCCACTTCTCTCGAACTTGGGCTAGTTGAGCTAGTTCCTTCAAGTCGTTTTCAAAATACAAGCTGGCAACACTGACAATCACTTCAGTCAGTGCGAATTTCATGCGATTGGTCGGTCGGTGTGTTTTGCGTTTGTTTTGTTGCTTTGTTGTGTTGTGAATGTTAGTGTTCATACGGATAAAAATTTGCAGGGAATTTGTACATTGATTTGTTTTTAATCAACACGGTCATGGCGGCTTCAGATCCTCCAAAGCCAGAAACTTCTAAGGACAATGTTATTGTTTCGACGACTTCGATTGACGAAGGTTTGCCACGAGAGCTGAGTCAGTTAAGCCTTTCCAGTGCTACAAGTCAAGATGAGTTCTTTTCCGACAAAGGACATTCAGATGCGACGCTTAAGAATATCTTCGGGTACTTTCAGGCCCAAAAGCTTTGTGATGTGGCCCTTATAGCTGGTGGATGCAGGTTAGTTAATTTACTTTGTGTACTTGGTGCGTACAACGGATGTTGAGGTCATGAACCCTATATTCTAAAATAAGGAACACTTCCTATCTAATGAACGACGCAAAACATGATGTTAATATACTTGGGTTCTCGTGTTGTGTATTTGAGTATCATTAATTTATTTTATATTATACACTAAAAGCCACTGTCGCTAATACTTTTCGTCACTCCTTTTCATACTGGAAAATATTGCATTTAAGTAATAAGACTGTCCATTGTGACAGTAATTGTTTAGTTGGTTTTTGTTCTAGTTTTTAAGTTTTCTTTGTTCTGTAGTATGTCAATAAAGAGTATTTATATATCTATATTGATACATTTACACTATAACAATGGTGCTTGTATTGCAGAATCCCAGCCCACAAAGTGTTGTTGGCATCATGCAGTGAGTATTTTGCGGCTATGTTTACTGGATCCTTGAGAGAGGCGCAGCTCACTGAAATAACTCTTGAAAGAGTTGACTCGCAGGCACTTCAATCGTTGGTTCATTATTGCTACACAGGCACTATAGGTTTGTTTTATATATATTTAAATTTTATATTTCGGTTTTTTTTTTCTGCTTTGTAATCTGAACATTTATTTCTGCTCTTAATAACAATTTGAATGTAAATCAGTTAAAACATCAATACAGCACCAAATTCAAAACACTGAAAAAATGCATCCATGATGCTCTTCTATAAATAATATTAATAATAATATATCACAATCACATATACAGAGCAAATTTTTTTGGTTCACTCAAATCTTTGCCCTGTGTGGAAATCAAACCTGCAACCTCACCTTTAAATAGAAAATATTAAAATTTAATTGCAGAATTGAGAGAGGAAACAGTGGAGGTACTCCTGTCGACGGCGAGCTTGCTTCAATTGAATTCTGTTACTAATGCTTGCTGTGGATTCCTGAAGAAACAGCTGGATCCTTGCAATTGTTTGGGGATAGCTCTCTTTGCTGAACAACAGTCATGCATGGAATTGCATAAGGCTGCCCTGAAATTCACAAACCAGCATTTCATGCAGGTGATGAACACAATAGATAGGTAGACAAATAAAATTCCACCCTGACTGCCTGTTTGGGTCCTGCTAGCTTTTATGAGTGAGTGTTTAATGCAATGTTGTTGCAAGAAATGTATGCTTATTATGAGGTTTTGATATGTGAGTGGTTAATAATTGCAAGTTTATTAGTAGGCAGCTCCATGCCGATTGGATGATAGGCAGCATAGTGTGTGGCCACCATAAAGGGCATTTTAATAAATCAGTCCCTATAATTCTTAACACATTCACTGCTGAAAACACTGTTGTGTTTTTTATAACTTGCCATGAGTACGGGAAAAGGCAACCGTTGTGCTAGCGGTACGGGAAAACAATGGTGTGTGCAGATCTGTAACATTTGCTAATACTTAGCTGTTTACTCATCACCAATTTAAAAAACAGAGACCATCTAGTAACTTCTCAATATTACTTTTTAGGTGGTTAAACATCAGGAGTTTCTAGGCCTGCAGTCAGATCAGCTGGCCAGCCTGCTCAAATCGGACGATCTCAATGTAGTGACGGAAGAAAATGTGTTTGAGAGCCTCATGGCCTGGGTGCAGCATGATAGTGCTACCAGGGAGCAGCATTTATCCACCTTGCTGAAGCTCATCAAATTACCTTTACTGTCATCAGAGGTAAGTTTAATTAAATAAGTAAAGTAGTAGTAAGTCTTTTCGCTTGTGAGTTAATGTACAAAAATTTCGTCCATTGAAAATAATATTAAGCAAATAATATAAACAAAAAAATAAACATTTTTGAAATAGTTGTCTATGGTCTATTTGTCTATTTGTTTGTCTATACTACTGAACCGATTGCAATGCGGTTTTTATTGTTTCATTGCTTAGAATCAAACCATAACAATGATATATCTTTAATCAAAATCTAAAGATTACAAACCAAAGGACTGATATAATAAAAACTTGAAAAGTGCCTGTATAACCTAGCAGGCTTTGATTATATCCATGTAAAAAAAATAAAAATATCACTGTACAAAGCTGCGGGTATTAAGTAGTAAATGAAATTAAGTTGATTCCTTTGTGTTGAGAGCCCTTACACTGAACAAAAGAGAAGCTCTGATCTATTTTTATGGAGTTGATTCATCTCATGGTGACTCAAGGCTACCTCTGCTGACATTACTTTAAAATAGCTTCTGCACAAAGGTTTCTTTTTACTGGAGTTGGAATGCAGGAAATGCATACTTGTATTAATGTATTTTGTATTATCAATGTTTAAGTGTATATTATTATCATTGGAAACGGGATATGTGAGCAGTCTTTGTTTTGTTAGGTGCTATGCAGTGCATTTGTTGAGTTTTCGATTGATGATACCTACTGGCGTGAAAAAGATGGTGTGAAGGATGGGAATAACCCTAACTCTTGAACCATTGATATATATTTTGGTAGTTAAGTAGGTAATAATAAACCGGTTTTTTAATTTGTGAATGTGCTGTAGTGGTTGAGATATTAATAGAGGTAAACATGCCTAATAGGATTTAAATTCAACTGTTATCTTCATCTTGATCTTATTATTGAGATTTGGTAATCAGTGGTTTAACTGAATAAATTTCTGTGTTGTAGTACCTCATAGACAAAGTGGAGCTAGCATGTGGCAACGTTCCAGAATGCCAGCCACTTATTATGGAGGCCGTAAAGTGGCACTTGCTACCGGAGCGACGGTCGCTTCTTTTCTCGCATAGGACACGGCCCAGGACTTCCACCATCGGACGGCTTCTGGCTATTGGAGGCATGGACGGATATAAGGTTTGTGTAAAGTACATTTATATCCAAAAATCCTCCTCTCCGTGGAAAATAAAATATTCATTTCTACGTCACCTCCATTTATATAAACAAAGTTTCAGATATTTTAGTTTAGTTAGATGTTATATTCATGTTTATGCTGAGATTTGCAGGGTTAACTTCATAAATGGTACCAATACTGTTGGCACAAACTAAATCAAAATATACTTTTACAGTATTAGACTAGTTTGTAGCAAGCAACAGAATGTGTAACTAAACCCTATTTCCAGGGTGCAAGCAACATGGAAATGTATGATCCTCGAACAAACACGTGGACTCCATTCATGAGGATGGGGGCGAGGAGGCTGCAGTTTGGCGTCGCAGTCATGCATAACAAACTCATCGTTGTCGGCGGGAGGGACGGACTGAAGACTTTGAATACGGTATCTAGTCAACCTTTATTGCTTAATAAATACACTAGTGTTTGGAACTGAAATTAATAAAATTACGCGTTTGTAATAGGTGGAATGCTTCGATCTAACCTCGCTGAGCTGGAGCACACTGGCGCCCATGAACACGCACAGACATGGACTGGGCGTGGCGGTGCTCGGCGAAGGATCCAACTCGCCCGTGTACGCCGTGGGCGGACACGATGGCTGGATCTATCTCAACTCTGTGGAACGGTGAGACAATGTGTGAGGTGGAGTGTTGCGATTGCAATTTTGCTGATGAACACGTACCGACAGGGACTGGTCGTGGCGATGTACGGCGACGGATTCAATTCGCCCGTGTACGCATTTTGTGGTAATAGGGGGAGAACGTCCGCCTTCCAAGGGCAGGGTCGTAAGTTCAAATCACAGTGCGATCTTGCCCACATACCAATGTGTTTCTTATAAAAACGTGTATACGTAATTATCACTCGCTTTTCGAAAGAAAACATCGTGAATAAACCCGCATTCACGAGAATTATTTCGGAGGTATGTGATCTAACAATATGGACCGGACCCTCGTGGTGGATTATGGTCTATGACTCCTCACGAAAGTGAGGGGAGAGCCGTGCTCAGCAGTGGACCCATATATAGGTTGATATTGATGTGTTCCTGTACGCGTTTGCGTTTATAGTTCGATAACTTTCTCATCATTACAGATGGGATGCATGCTCTCGCACCTGGACGATCGTGGCGCCCATGACTGGCGCGCGCAGCACGTGCGGCGTTGCGGCTCTGCGAGGACGCCTCTACGCCGTAGGCGGGCGTGACGGAGGAGCATGTCTTCGCTCCGTGGAGTGCTACGATCCCGCGACCAACCACTGGACTAACTGCGCGCCGATGACCCGTCGCCGCGGTGGCGTTAGCGTGAGTATACATCTTTGCTTTTATTCGTGAATAGGATCGCGTTTGACCACTGTCTTACTTTATGTTAGGTGACAATGCGGTCTACGATGGTGTAGGCTTATCTAGAAATCCCCGCCTCGGGCGATTCTTCCGGGTTTCGGCCAAGTTTGAATCTGTGTGCAGGTGTGTGCGGCCAGCGGGTTCCTGTACGCGCTGGGTGGGCACGAGGCGCCCGCCAACTCCGTGGGCGGGCGCCTGGCGTGCGTGGAGCGGTACGAGCCCGCCACGGACTCGTGGGTGCTGCTGGCGCGCCTCTCCTACGGACGCGACGCCATCGGCTCCTGCCTGCTGGGCGACCGCATCGTGGCCGTCGGTATGTACCACACTACCTATTCTGTAACTCCAATATAAGACTAAATGACGTTCATTTGACATTTTGACCTTATTAAAAACGTCAAAAGAATCCCATAATCATGCTCACTGAAGTTACTTTGTTTTTACGTTTTAGCTTCGTATTTAGTCTATTCGAGACGCAGTCGATGTCACGATACAGTAAATCGGTGGATTGTTGACTGAATCCTTGGCTGAAACGTTCTGGAAGTTTTGAAGCAAGTTTTCAGCACATCCGAAAATCTAACAACCGTCCTTAAATTACAAAATAACCATATAACGTCGACGTTACCGTACGAAATAATAAGTGTAAATGATATTTGCAGGAGGCTACGACGGCGTCCAATACCTATGCGTGGTGGAAGTGTACGACTCGGAATCCAACTGCTGGCGCAAGCTGGCGCCGCTGAGCACCGGCCGCGCCGGCGCCGCCGTCGTGGCGGTGCCACCGCCCAGGAACCTATTCTGATACACCAGCGACCAGCTGGTCACCTACATAACCACGCCCGCCACCGCCGCCTTGTTCGACCTGCAGGGAGATTACCTCTTTTTCGACATCGGCTTGACGTGGGAATAGGCTGTGGTGCGAGCGAGAGACACTATGTGTGCATTTACAGGCATTGACAGTGTTTGAGCGAGAACGCAACACGTTGTTTTCGGATACCTGCCGTAATAAACTTCACTCGTTACAAATAAGGTGGATTTATTCTGCAGTGAATAGAGTGAAAAATGAGGCACGATATTCGCCGCCGAAAGCCACTAACCACATAGGCGCTATATTATCGGTCGATTTACCGCATAATTATCATCACCATCATCATCCCATATCGGCCCACTGCTGAGCACCGTCCTCCCCTCACTTTCGCGGATAACACCTACGCCGCAATAATTCTCGGGTAGGTATGTCTGTTTTTTCCTTCGCCGAAAGGGAGTGATAATTACGTACATATGTTTTACAAGAAACACACTGGTACGTGCCCGCGCTGGGACTTAAACTCAGGACCCAATCCTTGGAAGACAGACGTTTTCCACTAGGCTATCACTGCATATATTCCGATAATGTGTCCTATGTCCCGTCTCACTTATATATGACGGGGATATTATAGCACCAGTGTGCAAAAAGACTTGCGATATTATCGATTGACAATAACGTGTCAGTGGAAAGCTTACACCTTCGTAATAAAGCAACGAGTGAATGAGCACTTGATAGTGGCTTTTAGAAGGTCGCAATCAACACCATGTCATTTTACTCTTTTACCAACATGTACTTTACATTAAACCCAAAGCAGCGCTCTCTAAAACCAATTCTTTTTTGGAAAAAAAAACTCTTCATTCGTATTTGCATTCATTAGATCAGATATCGCCTCATCTAAGCTTGCTTTATCTGTTTTCATTATAATATGTGTGTGATTATGTAGGTCAATGTAGAAAGACTGCAAAACTTGAATATTCCACTTTCGAATTTATTTTTTACCAATTATTTTGCTAAATAACATGAGATTTATTTTATAATAATTTTGGCAACTATTATTACATACGTAATGGATACTTCTATTGTAATAATAGATTTAATTTTGTAAACAGAAATACTTAAGCTCATTTCATAGCTGTGAATAAATGTGGCAGAATAAGTAGTGGATGCTCCCATCTGTCCACCATTTTGATTTTGGTGTGCCATCTGCCTCATATCCTAGTTACGAATCAACATAATAAATGGATAATCACTGTATTTCATCTTGTCAAAATTAAATCATCTTAGGGATATCTTCAATTCCATTTACGGAATATTCAGCATTATTTGTGACACTCAAATTAACGAAACATATCTTCTCTTTGTGTTTATTGTAGTTTTATATAACTTAATATAAGGGGTAGCTATTTAACATAATTAATGTAGCTCTACTCATTGGTATATGATATGTATGATCTCAGTGAAATTTTAGTTTCTATTAGATACTTAATTTTTGTTTTAGGAGATTGCTCGTACATTCTCATAGTTATAAATGGGATAAGGAAATCAATTTAGATTAATATGTAGATTGTAAAACTAAACATGGAAAGCCTCCGTAATTAATTAAATCATCAAATATTAATCAAAATTGATGTACGTCGTAATATTAATCAAATATTGATGTACGTCACGAAAATTATTGTCAATTTTAATAGTAAGGAAAGGGTAATTATTGTTATTGTTAGCTTGAAGTCGCGATATGAGTCAAAGAACGATGAAAGGAAAAAAATATTGACTAATTATTTGTTCTTCCGCCAGTTTTTTTTGTGTAATTGTACTTTTTCGGTTATATCGTCAAACCCACTTGTGGGGTTGTCGCCCCAACACCATGATCTGTAAACTATATGTTATCTTTCACAAACTTACTTTACAAAACTTTTCTATTCTGAATAGTGAATTGTTTCCGTTTCCGTTTTGTCTTATCGGTCTCTAACTTATTAAGCGGCTGTCACTTAAACAAAGCTTCCGATCCATAATTAAGTGGATTACATAGTTAAGAATTTCACGAATTGCCCCAAAGCTTTATATACATAAGACATAATTTGCATTGATAACATATCACCGTGCCAAAATTGTAACTGTTACGTTGAATTAACTTTTTAAGGATGAGGATAGAAAAAAAGGATAGCCGGTCCCCTTTTTATGTGACCTATAAGTTAATTTTGAGGCTTTCATGTGTATCAGATTGAATTCTGGATTGTATAACGGAACCAGTATTATTTTTTACGACTTATATTCTATATTATTATGTAATGGCAGACACACTATTATTATTTTTATAAGCTTGTAGTTAAAGTTTTAGTGGACCAACCTGTGATGTTAGTGGTAGATGACAAATTACATTTTTGGGCCTTTACGGAATGGGTAAAAATAATAAAACTGTGTAAGTACTTATATGTTTTTCGTATTCATAATTGTATTTTGTACTGTGTGTTTCCCCGACTTGTGGGTAGTTAATTACTCTAGTGACAATGTTATCAAGGGCGGGATGAGACAGCTCTCGGGTAAGGGCCTTAATGAGTCAATCCGCTCTTTTGAGTATCTGATTAGTAAATAAATGTCTCAACATTTCTAGTTGTTAAATCTAATTGTGACCATGTGCGCCTGCGGTAAAAGTGGCCAGATATAGTCAGGCACGTTGGACTATAATTATTGTGATTTGTACCTATAGTTATTAAAACTATGTAGCAAAAAATCATTAATAAGTATTCAGCTGTCTGTCAACTTCTGATTACAATAAATTTTTTTGAAGCTGATCTCATAATAGAATCAACTCCTCAGAGGGTGAGTAAGAACAGTAGATTCTTGGAGCTTGTTAAGCTTGTGCTACCGAATACGTACCTATTGTAAAAAGCTTAAATATATATTTCAACAGAAATGTTATTTATATTTTACAAATAGCCTGGTGGATATTTATTTTGTACTTTAATGTGCAAAGTGCACATCACATCGGACAGTTATTGTTATTACAAACAAAGCAATAAAAGTAATAATTTACCAAACATTTTAGACCCATCTTATACATTATTTTGTAATAAATGTACTTATGTCTTTAATCTTCTAGAATAAGATCTGTATAGCAGCTATATTTTTATTAAAGTAATGATTATATTCATAAAAATGGCATTTTCATTCAGAACTTTGGTTCATTGCGATCACGGGCTACGCCCATCTCGTCTTTCTAATTTGTATGTACATACGTTAGGTAGGTAGGTACCTACCCCATGATTAATCCTAAAAAAAGTCATATGAATTTGATTTTAGTTTGAGAATAAACAAAACCAAATCAACAACATGTTTTGAATTTCCCGCCAATCGTCGATAGACCTACGCACGTGAGGTAGAGTCGTTCGGTAGACTAGTCGGGTCATTCGTTCCTTTTTTATTGATCATCACGAGTCACAACATTATATCGAGCATAGCACATTTTCTAAGTATTCTGTGGTTAGTAGTCTCCGTTCATTCGACCATTTGTGATTTCATCATTCATTCATTCATTCCTCACGCGGATTTTGATCGAAGGAAATAAATTATTTTATCACACAGAAATCAAAAAGATATAAATACGATCTTGCAAAAATGGCTCTTCACATACCTAAAGCCCCAGGTGTACCCTCAATGTTGAAGGATGGGGCACGGGTAAGTTAATAAACTTGATTCCTAAATTTCCTAACCACTCATTGCAAAGTCGTGTGTGCCGGCCCAAATGATTTTCATTTTGCACTTTACGGCTTTATTTTATACATTACGATGTCAGCTGATGAAATTAACTTAGCTTTACCAAGAAAAGAATATGTTTCTATAACATTTATGTGTGCTAATTCAATCAAAGTATAGTAAAATGCGTTTTCGTGAAACCCACTCACCAATGAGTCAATGAGTGGGTTCAGGAGGAACGGATTTTTAGTATCGATAGCCACTAGTTCACCTTACTCGTGTTCTGAAACTTTTTCAAACCCCTAACATGTCTCATTAATAATTTCTGAAAATTACACATATTTCAGATGTACTCTGGCCTAGAAGAAGCTGTGTACCGCAACATAAATGCATGCAAACAATTCGCACAAAGTGTGCGATCCGCCTACGGTCCTAACGGAATGAACAAAATGATCATCAACCACATCGACAAACAATTTGTAACCAGTGATGCCGGCACCATAATCAGAGAACTAGATGTAGAACATCCCGCTGCTAAACTGATGGTACTGGCCAGCCAAATGCAAGACTCCGAAGTTGGTGATGGAACCAACTTTGTTATTGTGCTATCTGGTGCTCTTTTGGAGTCCGCTGAGGAGCTATTACGATTGGGGGTAACCACCAGTGAAATAGCTGAGGGCTATGAGCATGCTATGGACAAATGTCTAGAAATCCTCCCTGAGCTAATTTGCCATGAAATTAAGGATCCTAGAAATCTCGAGGAGATAACTAAAGGCATTGTACCGGCTATCATGTCTAAACAATATGGCTATGAAGACTTTATTGCTGGATTAGTGGCGAAGGCATGTGTGTCTATTCTGCCAGAGAAGAACACATTCAATGTGGACAATGTCAGAATATGCAAGGTAGACACTCTTACTTTTTAGAACAATTATCATGTTGACTGCTGTACCGGTTTTTATATTTGGGCACCGTTATGGACTGTGTCTGTTTTCCAGCACTGGTGTGCCGTCTGTTTCACCGCACAGCCGGCACATAAGCTGCGCTAACACAACAGGTGTGTTTTCCTGCACCCATGTAAAGTTATGAAAAACCCAACTGTGGTGTTAGCTGTATGGGAAAACACAACGGCATGTGTAAATCCATACCTGTGGCTAGACAAGAAAATCGGCTCAGCAGCCAAAGTGTTAAAGATTACATTTATAATAATAAATGGTAACTATAATACTTAAACAAATTTCTCAGATTTCTGGAGCAGGCGTTCTACAATCGGAAGTTCTCTCGGGAATGGTGTTCAAACGTGAAGTGGAAGGAGACATCACATCTGCATTAAAGGCCAAAGTAGCGGTATACTCATGCCCGATTGACATCACACAGACTGAGACCAAGGGAACAGTGCTCATCAAAACAGCTGATGAACTCCTTAACTTCAGCAGAGGCGAGGAATCTATGCTTGAGAAGCAGTTAAAGGATGTTGCTGATGCCGGAGTGAAGGTTATTGTTGCAGGAGCCAAGTTTGGGGACATGGCCTTGCACTTCTTGAACAAATATGGCCTAATGGCAGTACGTCTGAACTCTAAATTTGACATACGTCGGTTGGCCAAGACTGTGAATGCTACTGTGAGTATCCTATTCTAACCTCTTAAAGTGTGCAATTTGATGACAAGATATATATTAATTATTTTATAGAAGAGCGGCTTAGATGCTGATATGTCTACATTGCAGTGTTGATACGGAAGATATTTGTTGTATTTTTTACTATCTTTTTTTTTTCAAGTAGCAATAATATAGCAGTTCTAGTGGCTACAAATAACAATTTGCTGGGGAAAGTGCTTTTAGTTGAAGGTGCCATCGGCAACGAATCGGTTAACTATTTTTCGTGTCTAATATAATTATTGCATTGCCGGGAAACTCTTGGCCGCTGTAATCTGTCTAACTAAGCAATAGTACCTTTAATTGGCTGTTGTTGCATTGTTCAGGTGCTACCCAGGCTGACCACACCCACTGCTGAAGAAATGGGCTACTGTGATGTAGTCGAAGTGCAGGAAGTAGGTGACACTCGTGTCGTAGTATTCCGCATGGAAAGCACTGAGTCACGCATTGCCACAGTACTCATCAGGGGAGCCACGCAGAACTATATGGATGACATTGAGAGGGCCATTGATGACGGTGTTAACACCTTCAAAGGCATTGCCAGAGATGGACGGTAATACAATTTTGCATATGACTGTGCTCATTAGACTTGCACCAAAATTCCTTAACACTGACTGCTGAGCCGATTTTCTTGTCTAGCCATGGTTACGAATCTGCACACACCATTGTGTTTTCAGCAGCAGGAAAACACTACTACTGTGTTTGTTGTATGGGAGAACACTATGGAGACAAGAAAATCGGCTCAGCAGTGAAAGTGTTAAACTATGATCAACCTGAAATGAGAGTTTGAATAGGCTCAACTCGAGATTGAACAATGATGTGCAAGCCACCCTAAAAGTTTTGTAGTTATTATATTATAAACCCAAAGGTAGTTTACAACAGCTTTCACATTAGCTACACCTAGAAAAGATTTCTACAGTAAATAGATAGAATTATGATCTACACTACAGTACATCACTAGTTACTTTAAACAGCTTCGTCCCCGGTGCCGGTGCAGTGGAAATTGAACTGGCTCAGCGCCTGCTAGAGTATGCAGACACTCTGCCTGGCCTTGAGCAGTATGCAGTAAGGAAGTTTGCAGTAGCACTGGAAGCTGCTCCCCGAGCCTTAGCTGACAACTCGGGTGCTAACGCCACTGAGGTTGTCAATAATATCTACAAGGCACACAAGGTACAGGATTCAAATTAAATATTTAGGTGTAGGTATTGGTGTCAATTCTGTTTTTACAAACTATTAGCTTAGTCCTGTCAAATGATTTGCTGTAACTTTTCAAAACAAAAGGGATGGCAATAACTTTAGAGCTGTAAAATTAAGTGTTAGTTTTTGTCTACAATTTATAACTCTTTATGGCTGTATGTAATCTAATTTCGACACATATTTTGGACTTTATTTATTATATCTTTTGACAGTTTATAAATTGTTTTTTTTTCTTAAGTAAAGATTTTTTTATAAATTTGTGTAATAATAGTTGGCGTAGGCAAGACAGTTTTAATAAATATGAATAATTAAAATAGAGAAAAATTTAATTAAAAACTAGGACTGGTTGTGGAAATTAAATCTTACCTAAAATGTTATTTTCAGGAGGGCAACAAAAACGCAGGGTACGACATTGAATCTGAAACCAGTGGCGTCATCGACACCAAGGAGAAAAACATTCTGGACTTGTTCGTTCTAAAACAATGGGGCCTTAAATATGCAGTTGGTGCCGCCACCACGATCCTGAAGGTGGATCAGATCATCATGGCCAAGAGGGCAGGAGGTCCTAAGCCCAAACAGGGTGGAGGCAGTGATGATGAATCTTAGTTATATTTATGATAACAAATTCTAAAAATAATTGTTAGCTTACTAAAAAGTATTAGTTAAGTTACACAAAGAGCATTTAATTTTAAAACAGTTCGCAATAGATTGCTTTTTTCCCTTTAAACATCTTAAATCGCTAGATTTCCTTGGTGTAGTTACATTTTAAAAGTAACATAATTGCTTATTTTAAATACTAATGTTATAAAAGTATTTTAATTTTATTTATCGCATACCTTTATTGTCACAATGTTTTGACAGTTTTCTGGAATAAAACACATTCTAATTACGTAATAGTCTTTAATTACCTTGTAATTACCGTACAGTAGTTGTAAAGCTATGATGATGCAGAGAAGAAAAATAATCAAATAGGTAGGTACATACAGTATTTTGATATTTGCACCAGTTTTGACCAAAGTATTAAACTGTCCGAAAAAAACTTGCAGTTTTTGTCATGGCAATAGGTATAAGAATATTGACAAGTTTAGGACTTTTCTGATAACACAAAACAAGCTGAACCGTTACATGTTGAGGAACAACGGCGACGTCATCATATTTTTTTATTACTATGGTATAGGTACATTAGTATATTGAAGTTGCCTTCTCGGTAGGATTTATTTAAAGTTTAGTCAGACGAATTCAGTCGTTGTACGAAACATTGTTTACGCGAGGTCCGCTTCACATTTAAACGTTTTTTTTTATCTTAAAAAATAAATCAAGTTTTGATAGTCTCTGTGATCGTTGTGTTATTTCTCAGAAAACTTTTTAATCCGAAATCGAAACCTGTTGGCTATCCAACTGGTGCGATCTTAGAATAATAATAGGTACCTATCAGGATGTGAGGAACTACTCAAATATTCATGCCAATGAAAAACAATGCGTCAAACAACTCGTTGTCAAATTAGTAATTACTAGCTGCGCTCCGCGGTTTCACCCGCGTAGTTCCTGTTCCCGCGGGTATGTGGGGATAAAAATAGCCTATGTTACTCGCTGTCAATGTAGCCATATTCCATATTCCATTATTGAAATATTTTTTTAAATCGGTGCAGTGGCTTAGCCGAAACTTTACATATTTCCATACAAACTTTCATTCCCTATTTTTACTTTACCCCATCAAGGGTAAATTTTTTACAAACTTTGAATGCCACATTTATTTATATCTAATTAAGAGCCTAAAAATAGGTTTTAAGCTTCTAGCTTCTAAAGTGACGAAACTTCCATACAAACTTACATCCCCTATTTCAAACACTTACAATGTTTTTTTTTTGCATTAAAAAGTAGCATGTGTCCTTTTCAGGCTCTAGACTACCTCTGTGCCAAATTTCATTTCAATCGGTTCAGTAGTTTAGGCGTGAAAGCGTAACAGGCAGACGGACGGACAGACAGAATTACTTTTGCATTTATAATAATAGTAGAGATGTTACTCGCTGATAATGTAGCTTTCCATTAATGAAAGAATTTTTAAAATCGGCCGTTGGTTTAGCCGAAACCTAACGTATTTCCATACATACTTTCATCCCCTATATTTATTTTACCCCCTCAATGGTACATTTTTAAACTTTGAATGTGTTATTTATTTATATTTAATCAAAAGCCTAAAAAATAAATTTCAAGCTTCTAGCTTCAAAAATGACGAAACTTCCATACAAAGTTTCATCCCCTATTTCAAACCCTTACAATGCTTTTTTCGTATTAAAATGTACCCTATGTCCTTTCTTAGGCTCTAGACTATCTCTGTGCCAAATTTCATTTCAATCGGTTCAGTAGTTTAGGCGTGAAAGAGCAACAGACAGATAGGCATATAGAGTTACTTTCGCATTTATAATATAAGTAGGGATTATTATTTTTATGTGCCCGAGCGCTAGGGCCTTGTTTGGATACATGGGTCTAATTCCGGTAAAACTTCGTACACATTAGTTAACTACTCCGTTACTTCGAATATTTTGGACAACTAATTCGTATGTAATCAAAACAAACAAAATTAAGGCGGAATAACAAATTGCCGAAACACAAGTACCTATTACCTACCCTAAAAAATGTTTTGATGTAATAATCATAATTCGCCACATGCGAAGCCGGCGCCGGTCGCTAGTCTCAATATAATGTATGAATTGATAACTAATTCGTGAAATATACTTTTAACTTAAGCCGGTATAAGGAAAACCCCTAACACGTAGCGCTGGGCTTACTCTCAGGCCGGTTATCAGATACTAATCCAACACCACAGTCTGATTCTATATTGTATTAACGTAATCACTAAGTCTAAAATAGTCTAACACCAGAACGCTTTTAAATTATTGTTAAAACTTGGCGATCAAGTCGATAAAGCTCATCATTGGTGATGATAAGGTTCAATTTGCTTTGAGCAACGAAGCTTGGAGATTGCGTGTGAGCTTTCCGGTAGGTTTTCCTTACGTTTCGCCGTGTCGTCATAGTGTCGGCGGCTATATACCGACTTGCGAGAGCTGGCCGACCAATTCGTGGTAGAGCGCAGCGCAGATCGCTGTGGCGCACGTCCCAAAATATTACATTTGCAAGTTCTAGCCGTATTGTGTGAAACGTGAATTTTCCGTGGCAGTCAAGGATTTCGTAACACAAGAGTAAGTTCGCAATAATATTATGATTACCTACTGATAATTATTATTGTGCCTACCATAGTAGAAACAGTACCACTATACTTGCTTACTAACTTTTACTTCTATTAAGACAAGGCCAATTTATAAATTATTCTTATTAACATATATTAATAGGTTACTTAGTTAAAAACATACTACAAAGCACGCTTATATATACCTAATTATAAACTTATTTATTCTTATTGCTTTTTAGTGCAAAATACCCACTTAATACAGTCGAATTGAGAACCTCCTCGTTTTTTGAAGTCGGCTAAAAATACTATTTACCACGACCCCGTAGGTAGATACAGGACTTTAAGGCCATGTTTTAGTATGAGTGTAAAAATTGTGGTAAAAGCCTGGGGCGCCTTTTTTTTATAATATATATTTAAATTAATTTAAATTAATTATAGAAATTATTCTGATTATGCTTCTCAAATTGATTGCGAGCGCAGTGCAGTGCCGCGCATGATTATGCAATACAAAGCTCTGGATGGCGCTGTAAGTGTTATGGGCAGACGTAGCGCTTACCATCATGCGAACAAATTGCACGTCTCGCCACTTGTCACATAATTAAAAAACTAATGTGATGTGAAAAAAAATATAAACAATTTGTAAAGCTTTACTTTAGTAGAGCCTCTCTCTCTCTCTCTTTAATCTCTACAAAGTAAAAATACTATGACTTGGTAGAGACAAAAATACCCTACTCTCCTTTAAGGTCAATAACAATTATTATAACTATCTTAGTTTAAGGTTTCTGTACCTTCCAATTTTATTGTCTGTAATAATTATATCTTACAAAGAAACTACTTTAATCTAGCTGTATCTAGTAAATGTATCTTCTAGATACTCTACCATCATTATCAAAACTACAGACGCGTGAAAAAGGTCGCCAAACCGTGACGAACCCACGATTAAGGAATTTTTTGTAAACCTACATATTAATTCCAATTTAATTATACCTACTTAGTACTCGTTGGTAATGTTATCAACAAATTAAGATTTTATTGTGTATTTCGCCTCTTTTTGTTCAAAATTATATACTTAGTTACAATATTAAGCAATTAGTCAGTAAGTCCCAGTCACCGTCACGATTCAATGAAACAGAAACAATGTTGAGGACAAAAATGCAAAGTCAAGTATCAACTTATTTCGGTTTCCCTTCAAATCTAACAATGGTTTTTTTTTTACCTGGGGAATGCATTACGCATACCACCCGGCCCGGAGTAGGGCCGGATGGTTATGCGGGACTCCCAGCCAGCAGCTAGCCTGACGGTATACTATACCCACTAAACCCCAGGGTGTTCCACCAGGTCGCCTTTTGTCGGGGCTGCGGGTACATAGAACGTCTTTCGAGGGCAGCAATAATTGCATAAACCTTAGTTTTACAATTTTACTTTAATAAACTTTAATTTTACAACTTTACGCGCGATTTGTAAATGTTTTGTATCACTATTAATTCTTGTTTATAAACATTTACATGAGTGGCAAAGTGCAAAGGGCGTCCTTGCCGCACAGCATGACCGGAAACTTTCCTATTTGTTGAACTCCCAAGCTTGTGTACCCGCTCTACGTATTTCCGCACATATCAGCGAATGTCAACCGCTTCAATAAGTTCCCTTTTGGGTATTTAATTTTTATTGGCCCAAGTTTTAACATCGAGTTGGATTAATGATAACTAACTTCCGCACTCAAACATGTAATTCTCTTGACTGTCGAGCACTGTCTCTACCGATAAAATATAATATGAGGGAAAGTTCCAGCTTTTTAATATTAAGTAAGAAAATAAAATCCTATCATCGACAAAGCTATCGGTCTCAAATTATACCTACCAGTTTCTAAATATTAATTGTTTCCTATTGAAGAAATAATTTAAGTGAAATATGCAATTGGAACACCTTAAATATCGTGAACTGAATGAATTTTCACCATTTCAGTTACACCTCCAGGATAACTGGTAGAAAATGCTACTTAGCATTAAGTACTCCTTGTACTCCATTTGTGTGCTAAAGAATAAATAAATAAATAAATACATTTTTCTTTCGTTTACGAGGTTATTCTAGTTCATCGTAGATATTATATATTTGTGCCATCCATGTAATCTATCTTATTTGAGTGTAATTTTACTATGAGGTTACATCAGTATCGCTATGTTATCGAAAACACTGGGTGTGTTTTGTCATAGGAAAATAATATCCAACTACTTAAATGGCTAGTTTGATATAAGTAGGTTAATTATAAGGCCTGCCTATAAAAGCGGCCTAGCCTTAATATTCAGCCCTATTATTTTATTAATCTAAGCTAATAGGTAGGTGAAAAATAACTTCAAAAATTTACTCCCTGGTGGATTAGGTTATAATAATTTATTCCTATTAAGCTACCTACCTTAATATTGAATAGGCGTAGGTACCTGTTTCAACGTAAACATTGTAGTAGGTAGGTACCTACAGTTTAACACATTCACTGCTGAAAACACACACGTTTGTGTTTTTTATGATTTTACGGCAAGCGAAAACACGCATGGCGTGCGAACCCGCACTAGTTCTATCTATTCTGTGCCCGCACTGCCGTATTGACATTTTTATCACAACAGTTGTGTGCCCTCACTGCTACGACACAAAGTAGTTACGACACAAACCCAGTAAACAACAAACAACACACGTTGTGTGAAGATTCGCAATAGTGCCAAAAACAACCGGTTCAGCAGTTAACGTGTTGTGATATATTTTATTTCTTAAATATGTTTTTTCTCTAAAGTCTTGACCTATCTAAAAATGTAGAATGCCATTTAAGAATTATTTATTTATTTATTTATTTCAATATACAGTGCCTTATCAGGTGTTTTGTAACGTTACACCCCTTTACCAATTTTGGCAAAAGAGTGTAAAGTACACGTTATCAAGGCTACCTCCCTATTTCTATGAGAAGGACCCAAAAGGAGGAAAAAAAAGGAGACAGCTTAAAATATATATATTAATATAAGAAATTAAAATTAAGGATTAAAGTCTTTGAAGATAGAAAGAGAAAAAGTGGTCACTCGCGATAATAAACTGGAAGTTAAGTCTTTAGAAATAAATGGTTAGAAATAGACGGTCTAGAATGAAGCACTGTTTAAGACGGTAAAGACGTAATTGTTCTTCATGAAGATACTTATGAAGAGTGAGCCCAGGCTAGGGCAGGCGAGGACTGCGGCAGAAGGCTGGTGACCAAAGGCGGGGAGGCGCTCGTGGAGAGCGGCCTTCACCGGAGGGTTATAGGGCTCCGATGTTTTAAACTTCAAGACTATATCAATTAAGTAAAGATTAAAAAGTGCTTGAGGACTTCTTCTTGCAATTTTCAAGGTTTTAGAGGATCAGACCAAAGCCAAACAAGAACTGCCGAATGACAGAGCGTTTTCCAGGCATCTCTTCCAAAACTGTCAATAAGTATCTCTGCAATTTGAAAATATGAAAATTAAGAAAGATAAGGTTAAAAGCTGTATAAAACTGTATACAAAATTATTGTAATGTACGAGAATACAACAGAATTTAGAAATAAGCTTATAAATGACATTAGTAAAATTTAGACATCTATCAATAATGTTTACAAACAATATAAAAATTAAAGACATAAGAATTTAGAATTAATAAACGAATAAAAGTAAAGAATAAGAAATAAATAGTGGCACGCAAGGACTGGAGTAAAAGAGATCAAGAGTTAAGAAACAGAAAGATATGAAAAAGTATACAGAAATAGAAAACCTTACATTTTCCAAAGCGACACCGTACTTACATGTAACTAAGAACCAACACATTTAAGGGCAACATCCGTAAATGTCACTAAAGAACATGTAAAAATGTCCAGCTCGCTGTGCTCAGCGCAGATTCTATTCAACAATCGAAGAGCCCTAGTAATAGGTGCTTGGTGGAATCATTCTAATCTATATCACATAAATCAATAGTAGGTTAGTAGGTACTTACCATAATTACCTAATTCATCAGTCATCACACCACACCTTTTGGGACACCCTACAAATTAAATTCTAATACGTTTTTATAAAATTTTGTATCAGGCATGGTAGATATGTAAATAATTTAGCTATGTAGGTACCTACCTTCCAGCATACCTTTTTTAAAAACATGAATGCCTTTATTTTGAAATAAGCGACCTTTCAGCGCGTATTTTAAATTGCGAAAGGAAAAACATCAGTATCCAGTTGAATACATTTGACCTGCGGGTTTTCTTTAGTGCAGTTTTTAATCATAAATCATAATTACAAGGAAGGAATTGTAATTAGGCATTATAAAATCATTAGGGAATTACATACAGCGACATTCCCTACATTACACTAGACACCAGCAACAATTTTCCAACTAAATTATTATGCATCTATGAGTCAGTAAGACGTAGGTTAAATTATCTTGCGATACTCGGAGGCTTGGCTCGTGTGTGATAGATAAGATGCAAGACCGAGACACAGCATGGTGAGACGCGCAGACTTGTATCATAGGGCGCGGGGTCATGAACAATATCTATTGACATTGATAACACGCTGACCGTAATTTAAAATTTGAGTACAAAGTGTAATTAGCTGTAACTGGACCGGATAATTATCTCCAACCAGACAATAATTCGAATGCGGGCTGTATTGCCTATCTGGCTAGGTACCCAGGAATCCACCGCATTTCGTAAGCAATACCAATGCAAATGAGTGAATATTGCATGAGGAAGGTTCAGTAGTATAACCGATTAAGTTGACTGACCTTTTTATAATTATACTCGGACTTATAATATTTACGTGCTATCTGTATTCTAATACAAAACATAAAACTGCGTATCTAATAAATTGTTAAACGAGGTGCCTTTTATCACCCTCGACAGTCAAAAGGTTATTAATGTAGATCATTAGGACCGTTTAGGCTACACAGCTACAGTCGTATCCCCTTCACGCAATGTACTCGTACTTACCTATATCACGCCATATATTAATCCACTAGCTGCGCCCCGCGGTTTCACCCGCGTAGTTTCTGTTCCCGCGGGAATATGGGGATAAAATATAGCCTATGTTAATCGCTGTCAATGTAGCTTTCCATTAGTGAATTAATTTTTTAAATCGGTGCAGTGGTTTAGCCGAAACCTTACATATTTCCATACATACTTTCATCCCCTATATTAATTTTACCCTCTCAAGGGTAAATTTTTACAAACTTTGAATGCCAAATTTATTTATATCTAAACAAAATCCTAAAAAATATATTTCAAACTTCTAGTTTCAAAAATGACGAAACTTCCATACAAACTTTCATCCCCTATTTTAAACCTTTATAATGCTTTTATCGCATTAAAAAGTACCCTATGTCCTTTTTCAGGCTCTAGACTATCTTTGTACCAAATTTCATTTCAATCGGTTCAGTAGTTTAGGCGTGAAAGAGCAACAGACAGACAGAGTTACTTTCGCATTTATAATATATGTAGGGATTAAAAGTATGTAAGTAAACGACTTTCTAATTGTATATGTATGTATACTTCATACGAGTATATTTTCACTACATCACCAACAGTATTCTCCCGTAGAACAGCTCTGCATTTTCCCAGGATAAAACACGGTCTATGTTAGATATGTTATAGATACATGGGTACTCGGGAATAACATAGCTATTAAGAAACTTACTTTTCAGAATTGTTTCCTATGGGGGCCCATGCCACGAAATATGCACAAGCGGAGGCACATTATCTAATTTCACTCAATTACAGAGAATCCTTGTTAGGTTAAGCGTCAGGATACATGTATGTGATCGTGACGCCTTATTATTATGATTCTGGTGCGTAGATGTGATATCACGCCATTTGCATTTCGCGCGTAAGAGCATAAACATGACCTTCCAAGATGATCTAACAAACACTAATAATATATTAACAATAATAGTGTTATCATTGCTGGTGATGTTAATTATGACGGAAATTGAATCTGTGTTTTTTATAAAAATATTAAGTACCTCCTACTTAAAAATATAAATACAATCATAAATATAACCAGACAATAAAGACAAAAAATTATCGGTTAGGATATGTTAGATAACGTTGTACCACGTTTATTTAAATTATCGTGCTATGCCAGCTGTTTAAACAAGGGTTATTTACCAGATCGTCATGAAGAAGCTACCTGTCTATATTACCTATCACCCCTAGGTACACTTTTTAAGAGTTAATAAGTACAACAGGATGCGTATCCTGTGCCTCTACAATATTCTATAGTGCGTGGTCACTGATCAGTAACCCCAAGAAGCCATTATCCAATTTTATACAAGCGTTATCGGATCTCGAGTCAAGTGTGACGGACTCTCCCTCCAATTTGTCTCTGTCATTTGTAATTGCGATTCATGTATGCATCGATCCGAGTAGAGCACATTCTCAGAACAGGGACTCTACTGGATGGTCCATTACAGTCTATTTATTTTTATATTTTGAGTATTCTGAATTGTTCAATTAAAACAGTGGGAATTTATCATCAACTATGGTTAATAAAACGGAATTTAAATTAAATACCGACAGTAAATTGAGTAAGTGGCTTTTTAGTTGGAACCGAACCAACTCGTAGGATTTATTTTAAGCCGAGATGAGACACGTAAGAAATTTTATGGGATTGAAAAATTCGCGTTTTACGTCATCCGGTTGAATTAGATATTTCTGTCTGCGCCGAACCTTGACGTGCAATATTGAATGATAGGTATATTGTCTTCTCTTGTAAACTCAATATAAATATATTTTTTGGTTTGTTACAGTGTTGGAGAATGAAGCAAAGGATGTCGAGAGTCAGAAGGCCAACGAAGATCCTCTAACCAAAGCCATAGGCGCGATTGGCAAATGGCAAATATGGATCTGTTTCGTTGTATTCCTAGTAAAATTTCCCGTGGCCTGGCATCAGATGAGCATTATCTTCTTGGCTCCTCCAATGAACTTCACTTGCTCTGGTGGAAACGTATCAGACCGTTATGACAAAGTTTGTCAAGCCAACTGTAGTAGCTACGAATACGACCATAGCGTCTTCGAAGAGACGATTGTTTCGGAATGGGATCTTATATGCGACAGACATTGGATGAAGAATCTCACGCAGACTATCTTCATGCTGGGCATTCTCGTCGGCAACATGGTGTTTGGTCACCTATCTGACAGGTCAGTAAAAAGCATATTTTATTTTTACCCGACTGCGCCAGAAGGAGGGTTATGTTTTTCCAGGGTATATATATGTATATTTCTTTGGCACGCTCTGTAGCCCCGACGGGTTGATGGATTAAGCTTAAGAGGTGTCCTTAGATTCGTATTGACTGTGATATTATTATAAAAAGTTAAATGGCGGATTATTGGTGCCTATTTCTATCTCTTTAAATATTTTTTTCCTTTTCAAAATGTAATGATCGGGGTTTAAAAAAAGGCTTACAAAAATATGTACAACTTATATGTTTCAATGTAATTTAGAATGAGATATGCTAAAAAAGTAGAAAATATAATATAATTATAATATCCCTATAAAATTATATAAAAAAAAAAAACAAAAATCCCGACTGGGGACGAAACTTCATTTTTGATCATTGCTGATGCAAGGGGGGGTCACGGGATCCCGGATGAGATTACTTAAGCCAATACTAATGTTTGAAGGTTCACAGCAGCATCTAAAGTTCTTTACTTAATAGAAAACTACTTCTATTATTCTAATACTAAAATTATAGCTGTGGTAACCGCAGGTATAATTTTATTAGCTACCCTGCATTTTCCTCCTTTTCACGCTGATCGTGACCGCTGTTCATTATTGTCTCATAAGACGTACCTAACTAGTAAGTACGTAACTTACTATCTCAAACAATTAACCTATTAAAAAAAACATTATTAGTATTTTTAACTTAGTTAAAGTTTTTTTTTATCTGAGGAAGTTTCCGTTGGTCATTATTGCTCATGCATACATGCATCTCATTAATTGATAAGCCTATACAAATAACCCGAACCCTTGAACGAATGAACTGCTTATTTCCTACATGATCTTCACTGACACGTTTAAGCACACACATGAAACGCATGTCAAGCGTTTGTAAGATAATTAAATAGGTTAGAAGATAAATCATTTCTACTGACTTACCTAATATAACAATGGGTATTTAACAAGTTTTCTTTCCGTTTCAGATTTGGTCGTCGCTTACCTTTCCTTGCTGCGGTATTTCTTCAGCTCATATCCGGTGTCACTACGGCATATTCCGTGAACTGGTACATGTTCACGACGCTTCGATTTTTTCTCGCAGTTGCCACTGGGGGAACTATGGTTACCAGTTTTGTGCTAACGATGGAATTGATCGGCGCCAAATACAGAGAAACCGTCGGCATCATCTATCAGATCCCTTTCAACCTAGGGCACTTGACGCTTCCGCTGTTCGGCTACTTCCTTCGAGATTGGAGCTCGTTCCAATTAGCCATCTCTTTGCCGTCAATCTTATTTCTAAGCTACTACTTTTTACTTCCCGAATCGCCAAGATGGCTAATGACTGCTGGAAGATCAGAAGAAGCTGTTAAAATTATGGAAACTGCTGCTAAAAGGTAATCATTATCGATTTTATCAAAATTGCAGATACACATTTCGTAGCAGATAAGCGCTAAGTTGCGATATCTAACGCATTTTTATTGTTTTAGGAATGGTCGGCCAACTGAAGGCATAGCGTCATCCACCCAGAAGATGTCAGTGGAAGTGAGCAGCAAGCATGAGGAGCGCGCATCGTTGCTCGCATTATTCCGCACTCCGAAGCTAAGAGCTCGCACTATCGCTATTTGCTTCAATTGGTTCGTCTGTGGACTTTGTTTCTTTGGGGTCTCCCAGTACATTGGACACGTGTCTGGAAATATATTCAGTAACGTCGCCATCTCTGCTGCTATTCAGGTATTATTTTAAAAGTACTTAATTGACGTTACATACCAAAAATAGGCTTTGAACGGCGGGTGTTAAAGATTTTTTTCTGAATATTTCTTTAAAATTACCAACATATAGAGACGCTTTTGTCATGTTCTTGTTTACAGAAGGAAGCTAGGTCAAAAGTCAAGTTATATTTCTCAGAAGTTATTTGACCCGTGTTATCTAACTGGTTATATCTAGCCAAAATTATCTTAACAGCAACCGCCACTACTTATGAAAATAACATTAAAATGACATTTATATTAATTGGTACATTTCCATTGGTTTCAGGTTCCCGGCACATTGATATCTATATACGCGAACAGAGTTCTCGGTAGAAAGGTCACGCTTATTGCTGCAAACTGCGTGACCGGACTCAGCTGTTTACTCATCATCGTGATCCCGCATTCTGGAGCGAGTAACTTGACGCTCGGATGCATCGGTCTATGGGGCATGAGCATATCCTTCGCTACCGTCTATCTGTACGCAGGAGAGTTGTTCCCGACGGTCGTCAGAAACTCCGGTGTTGGATTGGCTTCGACCGTCGCTCGAATAGGATCCATGCTAGCTCCCTTCGTAGCTACTCTCGCTCACACGAGTGCCTGGTTACCTCCTCTAGCTTTTGGAATTGTGCCACTAATAGGCGCTGCACTCTGCGTCATGCTACCTGACACTCGGGGCAAGAAACTCCCTGACACGTTGGAAGAAGGCGAAGCATAAACTCTTGATCTCATAAAAGCCTACCGAGGCTAGCATAGGTTTAAAAATAAAGTATTCTTAACATTCGCTTATATGTGTAGGTAAAATGTGACATATCATGATGTTGTGTTCGATGCGATAGAAAATACTGAGTATTCAAGTATGTACCAGTGCAGTGTTATTTAAATTAGGTGTTAGATAATTCGTATTAGGTAAAATATTTATTAGATAAATAAAATGTGTATACTGATAGCTCTAGGCTAACTAAGACTTGGTAAAGTCTGTAGATTGCAGAGATAGGCTGTGATATAAAATTTGTTATCTGATATTTTTTCTTGATAATAAAACATATTATAAAATTAAAATACTTGCTTACAGTTTTTTTTATTGTGATCCCGACCAGACATAAATCTTGTAAGATAAGCTGGAATACATACGTTTGCCCGTTAGGCTGGACATAACATTGGTAGACTGTGTTAAACCACAATTAACTCAGAAAATGTATGGACATTTCTAAATAAAATATGACTGTGGATTAACCATTGCTTAAACATTGGTGAACTAAAGCCTTCTAACGAATAATTATCTGTACAGATATTTTCGTACAAAGTATTTTATTACTAATCGCTATCTCGCCCAGTTGATATAATCTATTCTACCTGTATTCTAAAGGCAAAAACCAGATATACTAATACAAGTGTGCAGTGTCTATAAATTAAAGTAAAATAATGGGTGTAAAAGTATCTGAAGATCCTATAGAGGCCTTGATTGGGCCGTTCGGATTGTATCAATGGTTATCACTCGTTTTGGTCCTTATAGCTAGACTACCGACTGAGTTTCAATTGAACAACGTAGTGTTTGTGATTCCTAGTGTGGACTACACGTGCCTAGACGAAATTGCGAATAATGCCACTAATTTCTGCCCATGTGAGAATCCTCTATACGACGAAAGTAATGTTGTGAGCTCGGTGACTAGTGAGTGGAACTTGATCTGCGAAAGGAGTTCTCTAGCTAGTCTCACTCAGTCAATGATGCAAGTGGGGATTCTGATCGGGAGTCTAATTTATGGTTACATTGCGGACAGGTAACTTTATCAGCATTATCCGAGGCTGTCCTCCTATGTGCAAACTGCACCGTGGTTAAAATTCTCATCACGGTGTAATTATTTTCAGATATGGCCGCAAAAAAGCTGCTCTGTTTGCAATGGCGCTCGAAATAGCTTTCATAAGCCTCTCTGCAGTTATTCCCGACTTATGGATGTTCCTCGTCTTCAGATTTTTAACTGGAACTTCTATCGGTGGCGTCATGCTCTGTTTCTACGTGTTGATCGTCGAATTAAGTGGAAAATCATTCAGACCTTATACCACAGGACTTGAAGAGATATCATACGTACTGGGCTATTTCACTTTGCCTATAATTGCATACTTTGTCAGATATTGGAGGCAATTGCAACTGATTACATCATTACCATGGATAATTACTTTATCCTTCTATTTTTTTATACCAGAATCACCACGATGGCTTATCACAAGGGGCAAGACGCAGGAAGCCATCGAACTCCTTACAAGTATTGCAAAAAGGTAAGTTAACTCAATGCCTGATTAAATCAGGTGAAACTTAAATCATCTACTTTTCAGTGTTGCTCGTTTTAATACGTAGGTATGCACTTATTTTTTATCTACTGTCGACTTATCAGTCCTACTTGGAATATTTCAGGAATGGTCGTCCAACAACTAACATCGAAATCACAGTCCAACAAATGTATGAAGGATCTATTAAAAATAAAGAGCAGGATGCTACCTATTTGGACTTGTTCAAGACCCCGAAGATAAGAAAGTACACCATCATTATGGCATTGATTTGGTTGTGCTGCGCTGCCGCATTCTTCGGCGTTAACCAGTACATAGGACGTCTGCAAGGAAACCTGTATTTGAACGTGATGATCGCGGCTGCTAGCCTTGTCCCTGGACTCATTTTAGTAGTTATTGCTACCATACATTTCAAAAGGAAAGTTAGCGTTATTACCAGTTTCAGTATCGCCGCACTGTCGTTGCTCGTGTTTTTATTCGTACCTTACTCAGCGCGAGGAGCGTACTTAACGTTTGCTATCATAGGCCTATCAGGTGCCTACACAGCCTTTGTTCAGATATATCTATACTCTTCAGAAGTGTTTCCTACAGTTGTACGGAATTCAGCATTAGGGGTAGCTTCCACGTTTGCAAGATTTGGAGGCTTCGTAGCACCTTTCATAGTCAATATTGAAATTGAAATAGCCTCAATTTTGATATTTAGTGGCTTAGCTTTTTGTGCGGCTATTTTATGTTGTTTCCTACCAGAAACTAAAGGCATTGTACTTTTAAATACAATAAAAGAGACAGAACAAGGTGAATCTCAGGAAACAGAATTAAACATTAAGTAAAACTAGTTTTATCATTTCCGTGAAACTACAATCCGTTTATTAACAGTTTTAGCAATAAAATACAGTTTGCATTATCTTTGGCATTGATGAGAATTCACAGCAATGTGACGCTGTCATAATATACATAAACATAAATCTTACTCGGTATTTTATTTACACTATAACTTTACTTATTTTTATTAATTTTATCTAAAAGTTTTCGTTGAATATTATGAAATCCGCCGAAATACCACGTCACGAAAGTAAACAGTATTGTGTGATACAAAACCCAAAATTGAAATATTACTATATTAAGAATAGCATATGTGAACGCAATATCAATAGCTGTCCATAGTATAAATGCTAATTTTGCCAAAAGCATCGATCTTGGGTCTCTGGAGAGAGGTGTTTTGTTTGATACAGGATCGATGAAATGACCTGTAAATAAATTGCCATTTAATAGAACCAAGTACTGGTACACTGGCACATGGACTATATATTTTGTCATTGCAAAACGCACACGTGAACCATCTATTGTCATTACAAAATCTTCGTGCCATTGCAGAACCTGTTTGTTATTACCTGTTTGTTTTGTGAGTGAACAGTATTCCTCACCCTAAGACATTGGTTCTAAAGTTTCATATGCTCTGTAATTTTAAATGGAAACTGGGTCTTTCAAACAGAATCCCAGTAATGTTACCATACTACTCGATACTACTGTTTGACAGATAAAAATCTGTCAAAGGTACTTTCCCACGTAGAGGAGGCCTAAAGAGTCAATCTTTACCTACACACTATTAAAGGTATCACCTACCTTTGCTATGGAATTCCCGCAGAGATATTTCCTTCTCTCCCCACCGGTTGTTGAGCCAAACCCTCAGAGCTGCCTCCTCGGTGGGAAGCTGTTCTATGGCGTATCTGCAAATGTAAGTTATTCTCAAAAATAATTGAGTTTCAAGTCTAGGATGTATGTAGGTATATCTACATAATACTACTCTCTGTACTTAAGACCTTCAAAATAACTGGGCATAAATATTCGCGAAGAGAAACGGCAGCCAATTTCAATTGTTTTATAATCATTTACTTACTAAGTATGTATAAATTTAACGATCATGTCTTTTAAAATATAATTATTATGCTGTTTGCAAAAAGGTTCACGATTTGGGAAAATAGGAATTCCCACCACTCTCCAGTCACCCATCGTATATTCGCGAGTTTTGGACTCAACCTTTATTAGAAATAGGTTTTAGGGATCAAGACATCGATCTGATGCTTCATCATCGGGAAAATTCCGGACACTAGCGAAAACGACCGCTGGTCAGCGTAAATCAAATAGAAATACTTCCTCTATGAATAAGTACTAAAAGTGTTGTCAAAGTTTTACCGTTTGAAATTAAAGTACACGTGTTGAGGCATTCTACCCTTCAGCAAGTCTATCTCAGTCGGTGGGTCGTCGTAGGCTAGCGTGACGTCATACACCGACGCCAGCCGCGAGCTGCGCAGCTTGGAGCACAGGACGGCCCAGCCGGTGGTGCGCGGGTGGAGTACGTACTCGTAACGCTGGTAACAGTAAAAACTTATATGTATACACCATTCTGCTGTCACAGGACCGTTTTTTCCATAACACTATCCCATTCTGTCGCCCAAACTGATTGCTTGCTCAAGGAGATATATACGTGCGGCCGCACGCGGATGCCATCCACGACGCTGCGTTTTTCGCTAGATTTCACTTTGGCAAGGTGGAGTTCTGCCCTATTTTTCTTCATAAATTCTTTGTAATTCGTTTGTTAGTGTATCTTCGTTGTTTTTTTTATTAGTTTTTAACATAATCATGTACAGCGTACCTTCAAGTTATTAGCTGCAGCGAACTTGTCACTCTTCTTCTTATTGTCTTCACTCAAATCGGTACCTTCAGGAAACAACAGGACTCTGCAACTGTAATGCAGCTTCTTGTAATAATCCACGTATTCTGATACGTTCACCTCATCTTCTTGCCAATTTCTCTTAACGAATAGAAAATTATTTAGTTGCATTATCCAACCTGCAATTAGCATTCAATACCTATACATAACGATAATATGTAGACAGTTGAAAATGTTCTGCAAACCTTCTATAGTCTTCTATATATTTTGCAAACATATTTTCAGCAAAGTAATAAGCAATTGGATTGTGAGTGGATTGTTATTAGGACTTTTTATTTGTTTCTTATCTTGATATAATGGTATTGATATAGTACAGACCTATTTTACGATTGAATCAGTAAAATCAACTTACCTAGTCCGGGACTCAACTTAATTTCGTCTTTCAAAACGATTTTAATTTTCGATTTTCCACCTAAATTCAGGATATCGTTAGATTCATAATCGAGCTCGATCTTCGCATTGTCCCTGCAAATGCAGTGGTTGCCAGCGTTAGGATCCTGCGTGGCGTGGTAGAGAGCTATCCACACGTAGTTCCAGTCCACTCTTGTGCGATGGTTTATTATAAGTATGGTGTTCTCATCGGGGTCGACGTAATCTCCAAAGTGATGCAGTTCTGTACCGAAGCAACATTGAAAGAGCGCCTGAAATAAAAAGCAACCAGTTTGTGAGATCTGTTTCTTATCCTGATCTGTTTCACCCATCTCCCCCCCACGATCACACTACAACACGTACGGAAAGTTGGCATCCGTAAATGGTCCACAATATAACTATTCCATCTAAAGTATTCTGCTTCTACTCTCATACATAACTTTACCAAGATGAGCAGAAAATAAAATCCTATCTAATGATATAAAAATCGAACTCCGTGACGGCGGAACGGGTTTTAAACTTTTGATAATATGTGATGTAAAGGATACTAAGTACCAACCTAATCAACATCGTCCACGCGGGTGAAACCGCGACGCGGAGCTATAGTTGAGTAAGGTATATATATTTTGATTTATTAAATTAAAGTTCTTACCACTGGATACAATTCCCATAGCGCAAATAATGTGTCCACTACTTTTCTGTAGAGCTTATGGTTGATGAACATCAAGTAGGTAACGGGGCAGAATAATATGTAGAATCCTGAAAGTAGAAATTACTTTTCACATAGCATTAAATATGTAACATATTTATATATATTATTTTTATATTAAATAGAAGAAGGTTCTTCTAAAGGCATACCACGGAAGAACTACTAATAATAGATATCAATATTATATTCGTAGGACTTACATACCGCAAATGATTGTGTAATTCCAGGCAATGGCGAGCAAGAGCCCCACCGCCATGGCGTCGCGGGCCGGTACTGGCACCGAGCCTCCAGCGAAGCCCCACATGGCACTTACAGGATTAGAGCCCTTACAACGCCCGCTAAGCTCTATTATGTGACACCTGTTCTTAAAATGCTTACAAATTTATTGAATTTTACCCTTTCGTAATGAATAGGAATTAATTCTATCTGCACCATTTTAAAAATTTAAATAATGTTACCTTTTGTTTTCCTTATCTCATTTATAAATAATTCATATATAAATATATAGGATACTTTGTAATGCAAAACACGTAGGTAGTAGGTAGACGACTACAGTATCTGTATCAGTAGAGAAAGTATATTGACCAAGGTTATGCATTTATTTTATTAATTTATCAGCATCTAGTCATTAACTATTCAATTATATTATTCAGTAAAGGAGAATGTACATAGGTAAATGATTAATTGATTATGCTTCAGAGTTGTAGGTGGTGTTGTGACTGCTATGGGCAGGCATAGCGCATACCATTAGGTGAGCGTCTTGCTCGTCTCGTCACTCAGTCAAATAAAAATAAAGTTAGGTATGACTTCTTGAATCAATATTCGGTTGGCCGTTCGAACTTTGAAGCTTCACACCAAAACTCTCGCCTTCTTCTAAAGTCGTCAAGAGCTCGCAGTCTTTGGTTTCCGGCAACAGGAGACATAGAAGTGCTGCTGTTAGTGGAAATATTCCAAAAGCCACAGGCGCACACCACTTTCCAAAAGGTCTCAAACCAGCAACAAACGGCGCCACCATCGCGCCGAGCCGGGCCATCATCGATGATATCCCAAGAGCTGCGTTACGCACCACTGTCGGAAAAAGTTCCGAGCAGTACAGGTAAATCACAATAAACACCATGTAGTTGAAAAGGCATCCGAAGCAGCCAAGAACAGTAGACCAATTTCCTTCAGGAATGAAAATGATGAATAAGAAACATAGGCTTGATAACACATTTGAAACTATAACTGCGGTTTTACGTTTGAGAAACTTCATGACTGGTATGGCTAAGAAACACCCACATAAACAAACACTGCCGCATGCCAACACATTTATGTATACGTCCCCTGTCAAATGGCTGATATAATGAGTCACACCATAAAAACAATAACTGCATTCAAGCCACATAAATGACATGACTAGCATATTCTTTCTAATGTTTGGGGTTCTGAACAAGTCAAAAACTGTACCCTTCGTATTTCTCGCGTGCATATTTTCCATTTGGTACAGCTCAATCTTATATCGTATATCTCCCGCTGGTAAGCCATTACTGAAATGAAAAAATAATTTATGAAAAATAAACAATCACCAGCAATAGCATCTGTCTATTTGTACAACAATATTTCAGAAACTACTGAATATAGTTTTATCTGATTTTGACGATTAACTAACCTAATAATATAGCTAACCTAACCGTATACCTGAGGAATGTTTTATGTAATATTTAACTGACGTGCGCACCATGCATAGCTACTCCATTTAAGAAATAAAAAATTGTGTAGTATTATAAAAACCTAAGTCCGTAATAGTGTATCATAAAAGCATTACGTGCCTATTAACAATGTACTTACATTTTAGCAACACGTTCCATTAAATCTATAGCTTTGTTTGTTTTGTTCAAAGCCAAGAGCCATCTTGGCGTTTCAGGCAACAAGCAAATGTAAAATAAAAGGAAAATATTGGAGACTGATATTATGAGTTGAAAGTACATGTAATCTCTGATCAAATAGCCAACAAGAGCTAATATAATGTGACCCAGAGTAAAAGGCACGTGAAAAAGCGCCGAGACAATATCTCTATATTCATGTCCAACATACTCCATAATGATTACAAATCCAATAACTATTATACCACCGACAGAGAATCCCACAATCGTTCTCATAATGGTAAAACTCCAATAATCAGGCAGAAACGATGCCATAATACCAGTGAAAACTTCGAAAATAACAGATGCAATTAAAGTAGGTTTTCTCCCGTACCTGTATAAGAGAAATGTTAGCTGTTTTTTTTTTAAGTAATTATTAGATTATACAAATTTTAGTAATATAGACGTGGGCGAACGGGCCTTCGTATTAGTATGAGAACAGGGCATAGTTGTGAAGGGGTTGTAATCATCACCCGATGCGCTTAAGATATGTTGACTCATTTGCCTTAGAATATTAATTCAGCCCTGGTTTCCTTGATGAAATATAGGATGTTTCTACTCACTTGTCTGATGCAATTCCAAACAACAGACTACCGCTCAGAACCCCCAACTGAAACAGCATCTGATGAAAATCACGGAGCCATGCGTTTTTGCAAATTAGGTTCCATTCTGTAACAATTGTCCTTGAAAATACCGATATATTATAAACGGGGTTTTCACAACATAAACTATCGGTGTCAGGACATCGATATTGCGCAGGTGGCGCTAAAAATATAATGGCCATTTGATGAAATGCAACGCCGAATTTGCCGATAAATATTATGAAACATAACCATAGATGGTACTTTCCAAAACTGCCAATCAGTTCGTTCACCACAGGCATTCTCTCGGGCGGAATACTAGTTAGAGTTCATCAGAATGCTAAGAAGAATAATGTATTTCATTAACTTCCACCCTTTCTGCTAAACTCGGCTGAATGTAGAGCAATCAGTATTATGCTTCATTTGATTGCTTGTACAATCGAGTAGGCCACACCTTTACGTGCTATGGCATTAAGTAGTTGAGTTCTTATTACAAAGTAGGTCCCTCTACTATTTTGTAAAATTTTCTATGCTAACATTTAATCACCATCTCACCTGCAGCGCATCAAAGAACTCCTCCTGACAGAACACCCTGATAGGGATTTGGCGGCAGATTGTTTAATGCTTTTTATATTTGTTTGAGTATGGAGATGAATAGGTCGTTTACCTGATGGTAAACGATTCACCTGCCCATAAGAGTTACAGTGCCACCTAAAAATTTATATCGCATAATCTTGCGCTGCGCTGCACTGCGCTCGTCACCCTGATATATTGGTTCTAAAGTCTCATGTGCCCAGTAAATTCACTGGAAACAGTGCTCTTACAAACGGAACACAGTCTTGTACTTAAGGGCAATAAAGTAGGTATAGCTATTAGGTATATACTAATCATAAATTTCCTTTCGAATGTTTTGGCCACCTATTGGGAAGCTGGCTTAAAACGACCGTAAAAAATATCTTGAAGTCTTTATTAATTCATCGTTCTGCGCTCCTTATGTAAAAAAAATAATTGCAGAAATATAACAAAAATAAGGCGTGTTTTGCTGAATATCTTTATAAATTATTTTTTACAATTTTGAGTTCATTTTTACTTCCTTTTGTGTACCTGCACTTGAAGGACCACACTGTGCCCACACCGCTGTAACCTAGTATATTCGAGGAATCTCAATCTATATATATAAAAATGTTATGTTGGTTTGTGTACGCTTCAAAAACTCAAAAAGTTCTGCACCGATCGAGCTGAAATTGTAGCATGATATATAATCCGCATCAAGGATCGTTTTTATCTATTTTTTTCATCAGTGACATATCAGCGAATGTGCGAATGTGCCACAGTGAAGCGTGGCAGGGTACAGCTAGTTTTTGTATAATTTCTAACCTACGCTACGGGATCGTAATAATAATAATCGTATATTATCTTGTTATCGTGTTCAAGTACCATTCAAGTCTAAATACTGTCACTCAATAAGACGTCTCCAATTTTCCATTGATAACAGTTCCTCACTAAGCCACAAGAATAAAAATTGTAAGTAGGTATGCAACGCCATATTTATGACCTACCAACTTGATTTAAATAATAGATAACATTAAGATAAATAGTATAAATACCTGTTACGATACTTTATACGATTTTTTTAAAAGCAAAACGACGTTCTTACATAATCACGGCCGCTTGTTTGCCACTGTATTACAAATAACAATTCTTATCTAATAATCCCTATGGATTGTAAAACCGAGCTAGTTCTGGTTTATGAAGTAATAGCATTAACTACTTATATACAATTTCAGGTTTATTTTAAACCAATAGGATATCTACCAAGACATTCTAGTGATCAGGGGCCTCTTCCAGATGAATAGCTTAGGTATATTATCAATCACAAACTGAACTGTTGGTATACTTTCCAATAGTTGCCCAGGTATATTTGGTGAAAACTTGCAGTCTACTCGTATATATTAGGCTGTTCCTTCGATCACTAGTAGGTACTATCTATTCTGCGGCCAAACTCCGCTTCGACAGTTGGCTAAATTCTCGAAATTGCTGTTCTATGAAAACATCATCTTTTCAGTCGTCATGATTTGCATGACGTTGCTTTATAAGATAATCGTTGTGTAATTACATCAATAAAGCTCTAAGTAGCTAAGTACCCACTAATTAATTTAAAGATAAAAATAAAAACAAAGACGGAAAAGAAATATAACTGTGAACTAATTAACCTAATAAACATGAAATATATAATACTTTAATAATACAGTTTATTTGAGCTTTCTCTAAGTGCTATAATATTCCTGCCTATCAACCTACACAATGTATATATAATTTAATTTAATTAATTATCATGAACTTATATAATAATATCATTTTTGGAGATGGCCGCAAAATCTTTATTGGACATACGTAGGTACATTTACAAATTATTATCTAAATTGTTCTATACGACAATAACAATACAATTAACCTATATTATTGCTACATATCACTGTTGTTAGCGCAACAATCAAAGCCACATGATAACACTGTTCACTTCTTAGTTCCAGTTTTAATTTTTTTCCCGAACTGCTCACCCTCTTCGATGGTGGTCATCAGCTCGCTGCCTTTAGTCTCGGGCAAGAGGAACGTTGCACAGCCAGCTATTAACGGTAAGATGGCAAAAGCCAACGGTGGCAACCACAGCGCGTATTCCCGCATATCTATCACAAAAGGCGCCACCATGGACCCCACCCGAGCTGACATGGAAGAAACCCCAAGAGCGGCATTGCGCACTACCGTCGGGAACAGCTCCGTGCAGTAAAGATACACAACTACGAACACGATGAAACTGCACACCACGCCGATACTGGCAAATATGACTGAGCCCACTCCTTCTGGTATCACCGCGAGCACCACTAGACATAGAGTGCATATGAAGTGGAACACTATTAGAATAGTCCTCCTGCCGATTATTTTCATTAGCGGTATCGACAACAGCGTGCCGAGAAGCGTGACACCGGCGCTCGAGGCTACGTTGACAAAGGCGTCCCCGCTCAGCTGACCCACGTACTGCGATACTCCATAGAAACAGTAGCTGCACGCCAACCAGTTCAAGGACATGGCTATAATATTTTTCCTCAGATTAGGAGTACGAAACAAATCCAGTATATTTCCCTTCTTCAATTGATTCTGATGCATTGATGCCTGATATGCTTCGATTTCCGTTTTAATATTCTCAGTTGGTTTGTTGTTCCTGTAAATATAAACAATGAATTTCCGTTGAGAAAGGGGTAAGAAACCTATTAGTTACTCAAGAATTAGGTAGTTAACACAGGATACTTTACACTATCCCGCATATGTGAGGACACGAGACGCAGCTAGTATGTTACATATAATGTACCTACTGTTTACTAAGATAACTATCATATATCATAATATTTACGTCAAACATGCAAGATATGAAGAAAAGACCAGCTCTTACTAAATCAAGTACCTCAGATAAATAAGATAAGTTTTCTTACACTTGAGCCACGCTCTCCAAAATGTGAATGGCCTCGTCGGTTCTCTGGACAGCGATAAGCCATCGCGGCGTTTCTGGGACCAGCACAAAATAAGATAGCAGTAGCAGGGCGGGAACCGATATTGCGAGTTGGAAGTCCGAAAAATCTCTTAAAAAGTAGGCGAAGAGTGGCAACAGCATGTGTCCCAGGTTGAACGGCACTTGGTACAGCGCTGAGATCGTATCCCTATACTCTCTGCCCACGAACTCCATGACAATGACAAAGCTAGTGACCATCGTTCCGCCCACAGACATTCCCACGAGAAAGCGCATGAAGGTGAAGGTCCAATATTCGGGAATATAAGCAGATGTCACTCCTGCAACTAGTTGGATCACGACGGCCAACAATAATGGCTTTTTTCTACCAAACCTGCAACACCAATAAAATGTTAATATTAATAATACGAACAGGAAGTACAAGATACGATCAAGGTACCTTGTTAGTTACGTTTTGGTATGCAAAAGTTAGACATTCAATGCCACGTTACCTGTCTGCGGCCATTCCAAAGAACACGCTGCCCAGTAACACGCCTAATTGAAAGATTGTTTGTGTAAAACTGGATAGCCACCTCCTCTCGCATATCAAGTTCCATTCCATGATAATAGTTCTGGAGAATATTGAAGTGTCGTATACAGGTTCAAGACATGGACAAGTATCTGTTCCCTTTGATTCACACGTGTAAGACACTTTTGGCGCCAAAAATATGATGGCCATCTGATGAAATGCGACCAAGAATTTTGTACTGAATACGACTAAGCATAATCCCAGCTGATATTTCCCAAAAGATCCAATTATCCTTTGTATTATATCTGCTTGCGCCATATCCGGTGGTTTACCCCCTGAAAATAATACAACGGTATTATTAGATCTATCGTCATCAACTCAGCTTGATACAAGGGTGATCTTTTTCATGTGGATTTAGATTTTTTTTCTGACCTTTCTTGGCGATAAACTACAACGACGCCGCAAAAAGAGACCTGGTAACAATTCAATGTACAGGTCAAGGATTTATTGCACTTCATAAAATAATGACACTAGGTATAGTTTTATTGCCGGTTAGATAAACATTAGATAACCGCAGTTTTATTTGATGGTAGCGATATATAATAACTTAGCTGACAGTGGAACACGCTTATCTAGAATCTCAAAGATTCCTATGTACTCGACTTTAAAAATCCTAATTTATACTTGTCGGAAAACAAACACGTGTCTCATTCCATCGTTGTCCGAAATGTCAACCCTAATTGTTTTGTACAGAGTGGAGGAATGACCGTTGCGTAATTACTATAAGTTCGAGCGAATTCGCTTTTGAAGGTCGCTAAATCCAATCACATAACACTGTTTCTGATATGTTTCACAGTTTTCCTGCATAGAAATCAAACGAATTGGACTCAGATAGCAAACTTACTACTGAACATGGTCTGCAAGACTGGAGTCTCCCCCAAGGGCTTTTTAATAAATCAATGCCTATGATTCTAAAAATGTCCGCCACATCCTAGCCAGCTAGATTACATCTACATTATCGCAGTCTAGATGGCTAATCTTGTCACTGGGCTGATTCTACTAAAACCACCCATGCGTGAAATATCCCATGATCGAAGGAAATATCGTTGCTTATGAAAAATGGCCCTCCGTCTATTTATTTTAATAACAAACAGGCCAAATGTTTAATTTTCATTTATCACTACCATCTTTAAAATATGCGAAACGTCATTATGTTTTTTATCCGAACATTCCCAATTTCCTATTGTAATTTTTCTGTACTGTGTTTATTTTTGTTTCTGGTGTACAATATCAATATTAAATCAATAATACAATATGGTGTGGTATACAATATATCAATATTTCTGGTTTTGGATCAGGTGAACTTGTATTTTTTATTTGCTTTACACGAGACGGCCTATGTGTTAAATAGAAGTTAAATTCTACTTTATCATTACTTTACACATAATATTATATTATTATATAATACGTGTGGCATACTATATATATGCCACATAATATTCGACACAAATTATGTAATATATAAAAATGTGATGCATTCAAATTACAGTTCCTTACCCCGTTTGTCTGTAGGCATATACGTATATAATATGTTTGCACTAATCTCAGAAACTACTGTAAGTTTTCATTCGGTTTTTCCCATACACTTAAATACCCATACAAAGTCGAGGCGCGTCGCTAGTCAAATATTCTTTAAGTAATCCTTACAAAATAAACATTAAAGGATATTTTTCCTAAAAGCAATAATGAGCAATAATTTAATTTGAGATAGATGATCGAAGAACGGTGTACATTATAGTGGGCCCAACATCAAACAGAATACTTTTTACCCTCAAAAATAAACGTTTCCCGTGGGATAATAATCACCGCGCGTGAAACCGCGGGGCGCAGCAAGTATGCCTAGTATACTTATTTGCTTACCTGGAATTAGTTAAAATTATGGTGGCCTCTCCACAGAAAGCAATTGAAGTTGAAGCAATTAGTTCCAACTATTGGCAACGGCAAGATTGGTTTACCGTTACAAATGAGGCGATCGTAGGAATGTGGGTAATCGAGCTGATTTTACTTTAATCCACATAGTGACGTAATAATTATCTCCTGGACTGCTGCACCGACTCAGATGATTCGTTTTTATCAAAAAAAGGTAGAATTCCATGGTGGTCTCATATAAAAATATATCAAAATTAGTTCAGTATTTAGTTTTTTTTTTAATCTATATTAAAGTAGTTTCCTCTCTCCCCACGATATTATTATCCCACGGCTTCACGCCTAAACGGCTGAATGGAGTTTTGATAATATGTGGTATATTACTTAGATACTTGCACGGGTAGATGCTGGGCACGGGTCTCTCTTCACTTTCGTGAGGAGGATTAGGCCATAATCCACCACGGGGGCCCAGTCCGGATTGCTGGATAACATTCCTACCTCCGAAATAATTCTCGGGTTGTGAAAAGGTATGTGGGTTTCCTCACGATGTTTGCCTTCACCGAAAAGCGAGTGATAATTACGTACATATGTACATTGGTACGTGGCCGCATTGGGATTTGAACTCACGACCTTCTGATTGGAAGGCGGACGTTCTCCCACTATGCTACCACCGCTTCCAAAAAAAAAGTATGTTTTACCGCAAAAAGTATGTTTACTGCGGGCTAATGTCATCGCGGGTGAAACGGCGGGGTGCTGCTTGTCTTAGACATAGGTAGCCCCAGTGTTGTCTCAGTACCAGTTGGCAAGCCTAAGGCGGTCTAAGTACCCAAAATGCTGGTCGCATTGCCCCATTGAATTTCAATCCTACTTTGTAACACTTGAGTTACGAGTACTTACATGTTATTTAACCTGTAATTTTAAATAACATGATACATAATAACAATGACAGAAGAATGAGTGAAGTCATGACAATCATGACCCGCGCCTGACAGCAATTGCGTCCAGGCGGAAATTTGTTATTATGGACTATTACAGAAAATAGGCCAATTTATGAGAAAATAAAAGTACCTAGAGGATGAAATAATATGCAATTTAGGATAATTTGCCAAAGTAGATAAGTAGTCAAAACAAACAAGAGTAAGTAAATATTCAAGCTTATTTATCTGTTGTCCGTCAGTTCTGTATAATAAAATGTTGTTTGTTTACGCGTGGTTATCGGAATGGTTTTTACATTACTATTTAGTATAGGTACTTATACATGTGTATATTTTAGTATTCAGTGCTTATCCCTAGATGTAAATTCGTTGGGTTTTTTATTATGTGTCAAACCTAGTACATAAAGCTATATATATATAGCTAGGGGAGACCGTGGCCGATTCTAACAAAGTATTTTGTTGATATTTCCAAAACTTTTTATTTTCCGCTTTCTTTTTGAGTCGTTCATAATTTAGTTATTCAGCTAGGTATATTAGGTATATCGTAACTACAAAAACCCCAACAGCATAGTTCTGATTTAAGAATTAAATACACATTTTTATTAAAGTCCGTTGTCTTTTTAAACTTGATACTTATACCCCTTCTAAGTGGTAAGTAATAGGATATACGAGTAGTTACATAATTAATAATACTAAAGTCACATTAAATATTTGGATCATTCATTATATCCAGAAAGGGTTAAATTTAAACCAGGAGTTAGTCGAACTTGCCTGGGATGTCCCACAGAGCCGCGGTAGCGCGAGAGCGATCCCGTGACCACCCCAACACGCGGAGAGGAGAACACCCCGGGGTTTTTAGTGGGTACACCCAGTCAGCGCGCATCCCTAGGATGCGCGCTGGCGGGGGAGCCCCATATAACCAGCCGGCCTCCCCCGAGGTCGAGGTATGAATAAGGTTCATTCCCCCGGGTTAAAAAAAAGGATGTCCCACAGAATAGATAACCTTATGGGGCTAGCTAAAACGAGCAACTCAAAATAAACTGCATTAATGCTGCAATTAAAAACAACGCATAGTGTATAATGTATTAAGATTGTCAATATTCTCAACAGGATAGTCTTATAAAAGGTAAATACAAAGCGAGAATAAGGCAAAGGCCACTTGCAGGCTGCAAATTAATAAAACTAAGGTCTTTGAGCGCATTGAGGTAGGATTACGATCATCATTTATTATAAAAGATGACTTAAAATTTTAAAGTGTATTATCAATTTAGCAAGTAAAGTTTCTAGGTATCTAACTACTAGAACTCACCCTTATGCTTCGGTGACCTGAATGGGGCGGGTGGGGCCTGACGTGACGCGACGCTGGGGTAACTTTCTCATTTCATAACAATTAATGTCAGTATTAATTAAGGTGCATTAACGTTTAGTAGTAATTTAGGTAGCTTGTAAATAATAATTTACCGTTACAATTGCACCAAACATGGTTTACATTTTTCTACTTAGTATCATCTGACAAAGTCACACGTTCGTTACCTACTTTCATATACGCAGATTCCTTCACCAGTGTCAATGCCACAAACCTTGTCTCAATAATCTTTAAGTAACAGGTAAACCCACTAATAACTTTCACTAGCAATTTTCTTACCGTTAGCCGTTTTGCTGTTCTGCATCTCCATTTTAATAAGGAGTTTTTATCACACTTTTTATACCACCAGATGTTTGTCACCAAGATGTGAGTAGCACTCGTGTACCGTACAGAGCCGCGGTAGTCGACAGTGCGGCCTGCAATAGCAGACTGGCAAGTGGTGGCATTCGGCAAGGTAGTATCGGCGCGGGCGCAATAACCGTGCCTCTCTCCCGGCTGTCGTCATTATCCAAACGTGAGGAATCGCCGTTTTATCAAATACCTATCTACCTACAGTAAGTATATAAATACTGCTGCAACAATAGCGTGATATATCTGACGCTAACTTATACGCGTGACGTTATTTACTCTTATTATAATTATTATAACAAATGTGGCGATTCATTGGTAGTATAAGTATTTTAGGTAGGTATAAGTGTAGACAAAGATAACACAGATGCACTGTTTGCATGCACTAAAGGTCTCGCTTTAATTGGGTTGAAAGGATCCCAAGTTGAATGCCCTTCGGAATGAATACCGTGTAGGTAGGTACGGTACCTATAGAATGATTCGATTCTTTACTGACCTACACCGATACCGGTGTGCGTTTTTAAAATAAAGTACTATCTGTAGCTAAATGTAATTTTGTATGGTTGTTACTCAATAATGCCAAAACGCCTGAATGAAATTTGATGACATTTGGTACAAAAATAGACTGTATTTGGGATTGTAATATGGGGTGTATTCTTTGTTCCATCATGAATAATTATTGAATATCACTGCAGATCTGCACGCTTTTCAATGGATGTATTTTTTAATACTTACACAGGTTCTCTTCTTTTATCAGTAAGTATTTCAATTGTGAAAATAGTAGCGCCAAGTAACCTTGGTATACTACCAAATTATTATGCCAAATAAAATAATATTGAGGATATCGCTAGTTTCAGGACAGAGAATCAAATTATTCCAATTCTATACATTTTAGCATACTTTATATAATTTTATCTGTTACTCGAGACATCTAATATATCCCCTATTAAAGACGAAATATATTGTTCACTTACCTACCCATAGTTTACTGATTGCTTATTACGAACACGCCAATCTCCAATTGTAACTAATTTACTACGTAAATGCTAGTTTATTCCGATGAATGTTTTTGTCGCTTATTATAGGGCCTAGTTGACTCACGTACTTCCATTTCAGTGGGTGATCTAAATTGAACATCCGATGAACATACAAAACGCATGCATTGCGCACACAATGATAAAAGTTCATAAAGAACTATGTTTTATCAAGAATATGTCAGATTCTAATCTAGGGCATATTTGACGGTAAATCAATTCAGTATAATCTAACTGATTATGTCGATAATCAGTCTTACGTCGGTAAGAGGATTCGGTTCATATTCGGTTTCATTGTAAGTTCAATATAATAATATTATGGCTTATTAATATTACACTTAGTACTGAAAATTTTCTTCAGATTTTCTAGTGATCACTAACTAAAAATTAAATCTACCTACACGTAGGTAACTTATCATTTTGGTTTGTACATCGGTTAGGTACAAATGATGTAAGATCATATTATCCATGTCGATTACAGGAGATCAGAGATCCCGGTATACAAATACAACATACTTACATAGTTGGTCAATTTCATATCTTTTACATTTTTACTCCCTTTTCGAACGTCACTTAGTACTGCGCAAAACAAAATGTTAGTGCCCAATTTTAATAAACGTAAGATAACATTTTATGAGTAAAGGGGATAGTGTTATCAATCGTCCTGTAGGTTTTATCTGATGTAGAAAACTGTTAATACTTTATACCTACTTATCCAGATATCTAGTAAAATAGCCGCCTGACTATTACCTTCTTGAATACCCTTTGCTTAATTTTGATAAAATATATAATAATGTAAGTAGGTATGTCAATGAATAATTAAAACAAATCACAAATATTTTTCACTTTTATTTAATTTATACATTTCTGTTTCCCACTGTGGATCTGCCTATTTACATTATATAAACTTATTAAAAATTCAATAGTAATAAAATAATATTGAAAAGACAAGTTTTTTTTACTTGACTTTTATAATAGTATATACAGAGCATCTATGTATCTAATATAATATACTCTGACTGAACTGATATACATACCTTTGAAAAGAATATTCTGACTAAAGTGAGCCAAACACATGAAAAATCTTAAGGTGCAGAAATCAACCATGATCAAATGCCTACGTAAACACTAACTTCTATAAGCAAATAGCTACATAATTTCAAAAACTTCTCGATTCACAACAGCCGTGACCTTAAAGTATACCAAAATCACTTCTTTTCTTATTAAAATAAATTTATCCAATTAGGAATATTTACACCAACAAATAGGCAAAACTATAGCTAGTAGTATATTTATGTCATGTGGAAACTTAAAATTTACATCACGTACTAATTTATACCAACATATTATAATATTAATCATTTATCACGACAACAGATAACATTGAAATATCACATCATTAAATGTTTAAACATTCATTACAACAACACTTGACAATGGCAAAACTAAATTTAAATAAGAACAAAGAAACATTAAAAAAATCAAACAAAGCGTCCTTCAAATAGACTGGCTCTTATGGAACAATCAATAAGAATATTAATAAATAGGTTCAAGTAATACAAATAGGAAAAACGACCCCCTTTTTATTTGTTTACAAGGGAGAGAAAGCTGTCGATCATTCAATATGACAAAAGGTTTATAGCATCTGTCCCTCGTCAATATATTTTGTACTAGGCCAATATTTAACCCTATTAAAAATCCAGATAATTAAATATGAAAATGATGTTTCTGCTCTGTCATATCATAAGGTATTTTCTAGTATATAATAAATGTAATCTGCAATATCAACAACTCCATTTCGCCACATTCTCGTGATGAAAGGCACTAAACCCTAATCTACGAATAGACTTTCTGTACATGGGTGGGACTTGATTTTAATTGGAAGATTATTTCAAGTCTTTTCGATAACATATATTATTGCCTAAAGGTTTGTAGCAGAGTTGGTATAAAACTGCACAATTTAACAAGATATCAATATATTCGGTGACCTAATTATTTTCATGGCTAAACCAGCAACTTCGTAGATACCAAAATATAATGTACTAATACCATACAGGCAATCATTTTCACACGCGACTAGCCAATTTATGTATATTAATAAATATATACAATGATTACTTTTTGGTTGCGGAAAGATGATCGGGTTTTCCCGCCCATTCTGCATTGATGGCGGAAGTGAACGGCCGTTACCTTTAATTGTTTTTTTTTATTTTGTTTTTTATAGAAAAATATAATTATAAGGTTTTCGAACCTTTTACAGGGTTGGTATGCTAACTAGATTTGGCCCCGCGGCTATTTTGATTTATTTCTTCAGTAAAATCTGACAACTGGTAATCCATTGATACAAACAAATACACGTATACAAACGATTGAATACTTTGCGAGCTGTAAACTTTGCTGTAAATTTTGGGCGTTAAGCTGGGTTCCTACTCAAACGTGACTTGTAACTGTTGCATAACAATTTGTCGGTTTATACCGGCTATCAAAGCAAAAGGTACACTTGTAGGCTGCGTAGACACAGATCCGGCCAGACGATTAAAACGTCTCTATAAATGCCGCATGCGAAAGAATAATGAAACTCGTGAAAGTCGATAGTGTCACTCACTTGTGGTACGCCGACCACCAGTGTCGGGAATTCATTCAGTTTTCGATTTGCGTCGGTCATCATCATGAATGGATTGTACGGAAGAAAAAATTGTGAATACATGCGTATTTATGTCCTATGGTTATACTGCACATTTCTTAAATTCTTAAAATAAAAAGTATGTAAAACACTTCTTTGCCGATACATTAGGTAACTCCACGATGGTTGCAGCTGTTTATTTTCGTACAGTGTGGCGGTGGACACTGGGCACCGCGTGTGTACCTACATTAGAATGTCTGTCAGCAACGGTTACGGCTCACGTAATGAGTACCCAGCTGTTGTAAGTTATAATAATAGGGCCTATATCAGCGCGCCGCCTACAAACAGTTGTATATCAATGTCGGTTTCATCTTGATGTATTTAGATGTCATTTATACCATTGTACAAGTCATATTCTTAGCTACTACACAGTAAAAACCGGATTGCCACCAGTTCAGTTGTTATAACGTGATGCGAAAACAAACACACGCCATTTCCAATTAAGTTATTCTTCTTCCATAGCCTATTTTTACGTCTCCTAGACATTTTTTTTAAATATTGCTTAAACGTTACATACTTTTTGTCCTTTATTGCTTGATAATAAGCGTAGATATCTCCTTATTATAATATTTAAACTTTAAATGTAGAATTCCGTGGGTCGCGGGTGAAGCGATTGACGCGCATGACAGATACGCGCAACAATACAAATGTATTGCGCTTGGAAGCGACCCGTACATTTGACACCTCGCGTGCATGTCTCGTCAGCCGCGACCCACTGAATTCTACCTTTAACACTTAGACTGCTGAGCCGGTTTCTTGTCTAGCCACGGTTACGGATCTACACACATCGTTGGGTTTTCCCGTACTCGCGGCAAGTTATAAAAACACAAAAGTTGTGTTTTCAGCAGTGAACATGTTAAGGTAGACATTCGTGCATCGCCGCTCACGCTACTTACGCGCGCGACAAAAAAATATATTGCGCTCGGAAGCGGCGGCTTACGTTTGATAATCTCACACGCTTTATTCGCGTCAGCCGCGACCCACGGAATTCTATCTTTAAGGTTTGTTTGTTTTACACATTACCAGCGAGTCCGCGATACTAGTCTGGCGAATAAGGTCTTAAAAGCAAAATAGCCTCGGAGGATACCTATAGTCATGGTAAGGCGGATCCGCCTCACCTGATGCTAAATACTTAATTAGCAATTAAAGTCCTCTGGGATCATAAGCCTAATGAGCACTAACTACATTAAATGCAACTTTACTCATATAAAATACTTATTTACATGACTATACTTAACATTACAAAGAAATCGGATCTTGGAAGGCCTTAGTTGATGCTATTGCTTCATTTGAATTAGAGTACAATCAACTTATCTATAGAATCAATGGACAATGGTACCAATTCGGTTGGCAAAAACTAAACTCAATCTTAATTTGACAGCTGTAAGTTGGTGCCAATTCTTTCGTATTCATAAGGTTGAAAAAAGTTAACAAATCTTTTGCCAGGTGTAAATTACATTTTCAACTAGTTTGTAAGAACAGAATTGGCACCGCAGTCAGTGCTCCTTGATTTTTCTTATTCTACAAATAAGTTGATTAATCTGTGAAACAGTAGTTCTAGCACTGTAGCAAACATATGTCTCGGAACTGTTATTCCGTTATTGCGACGCATTTAATTTTTAGTAACAAGAAATATTTTGAGGCTTCTTAATACAGTCCGCTAAACCATTCTATCATGATTATGAAAGCATTCCATTTGTAGCTGTAGGACTTGTAGGGTCAATCTCACACGTCTAAGATTGGAATGCTTCACTGAACACTCCAATAAACAAGCATTAGATAAAATATATCCCTACAGGAGTAATATTACGAATGTTAATTTGATTTTATCAACTTTCAATATTTCGCCCCACATGCTTTAGATAAAAGTGATATAATATGACCACATCCAATGGACCTAAGCGTAAATTCAAGCAAGTGCAGATTATATTTTAGGAAAAACCCAATATACGTTTTAGTTAATTAACATTATGCAAATCGTAAATCCTGAGATTCTGATAACCAACCGCCGCACTCAGAGACGTCGTTTAACAATTAACTGGCAATAGATCGGTTCATTTGTGAAAGTCAACTTCCAGAGTCGAACGAAACTATGATAACGTCAATAATTGGACAAAGGAAACCCTAAGATAAGTGGAGTAATGCCAGTACTTTACTCGCATCCAAGGTTCATTAAATAACATCAACGGAACGGAATATTTCTTAATTTTCACTCGAAGAGGAAGAGGCGACTACCAAAAATATTTATAAAAATGATAAAGTAAAGTTATACCTATGCATACATAGATAATAATGAAAACAAAACCCTGACAGTGAACGAAACTGAAAATAGCTGAAGTTATATAACCTTTTTTATGGCGGATAATGATGCGTAGGTCTTTATCTACTTACCGTGTCTAACACTAACAAACGGCTCTGGAAGTAAACATTAACCAATTTGATGATATTTAAGTTATGAAGACTAGTTTAGTGAACCTTTCTGAATGCGACAGTTAGTGTGATCACAAGTAAGGAAAATCGTTATAATAAAATGCGAAAAACTTAAGAGTACTTATTAAAAAGTAGAAACTTACAGTTTCGTACCGTGGGAGTAAAACATTTGTTATAAATATTCAGGTGCTATAATGTCTGCGAGTTTTTATTTTCGATACAAGATTGCAGATTTTTAGGGCGGGTCCTAGCTTCAGACCCATGTACTTCATCATCATGTCAGAGTTCAACAATAGCAGCGCCTTTCCGTCTATTTCCTGCAACAAATACACCAAATTTTTGTTATTTTGAGTACCCACTAGCTGCACCGAGCGGTTGCAGATGCGTAAATCGCGCAGAAACTCTGCATTTATAAAACAGCCTAATATCACTTGGTTGGGAATAGTATAGATTCTAACATTGAATTTTTTAGCTGGAACTGATCCGTAGTTCTAGAGATTACATTTTCATCCGCGGAATCCCAATTTTCCCACTGAATTTCTGTATTTTCCAGGGATAAACCATAGCACTCAAGTATAATGTAGCTTACTATTAGTGAAAAATAATTCAATATTGGATTAGCAATTCAGAAGCGTAGATAGTGTAGATTAAAACTGTCACATTGTTACAGAATGCCATTAAGCCTGTTGAGTTTAAGTGATTTGAATTTATAGCTCAGTCGAGATTGCTAATATCACCTATTTGGTGTAATTCAGTACATTTTTTTTATATAGACAAAAGAAACATACATGCTTCCTAAACAGATCCGCGTGTGCGGCCAGCGCCTGGTCAGCGGCGGCTATGAACCCGATGACGTCTTCGACGGACCAATCTGCGGGCGGCGCGTGCGGCGCGGGCGGCGGCGGCGCGCCCGTGGTGGAGGACGCGGGCTCCGGCCGCTCGGGAGACACGCGCGCCGTCTTAGGGCCCGAACACTCGCCCGTGCCGTTGACTGCACTCACCACTGGCTCTTCCTGAGAATATTGATCGCCACATTGTTCTGGGAGTTTTGGGGGAAATCAAAAAACTTCCATTCCTTTGTATAATATGACCATTACGTGTTTGTTAATGTCCACCAGTGTGGACAAATGACATCATACATTATCATCACCATTTAGTGTTGTCTCCAAAGCTCCCAGGAAGTTTCAGTAAAGCCTGACATTGAGTTGTTGAATGCGACTTAATTAGACTACCCAAATTACTATTCGACTTTTCACTATGTATTTTATTTAACAAATTCTGAAAACTTGATATACTTGACTGACACTAGCTATGCAAATTGCATGAAGCCAAATTCTAGAAAAAAAAATTACTTACACTTGGCCTCTTGGTGGCAGACGAAACACTGTTGGAAGTAGACTCGCCACAGAGAGTGCATGGCCGACCTGCAGCTTCGCCCACATCCACCTCAATCATGCCAACGCAGCACCCCACCCCATTGCAGACACTCTTTAACCAATTCTTCAATTCTTCTATAGTCAACTCGGCTGGTACTTTCACTGTATAACTTTTATTTGCTGTTGAGACCTGAAACAGTTTAATTACACACTTTTTAACTCACTGCTTTAGTTAGTACGGATTGATGGATGGATGCATTCACTATGTATGGGTAAAACCTAGCAAGCAAATATATTTAAATTAATTTCAAGTAAATTTTGGCCCAGTTTACATTCATGTTCAATTATGTTAAATTTTGACAGCAAGCTGATGATGATAGAGAGAGATAGTAAACAACAGAACTTCTAAGTGACTAACAGGAGATTCATCAGCAATCAGGTTTTTTTTTTTCATCAGCTTGCAGTAGTCAAATATACAATTTTATTAAAGCTCTGGAAAAATATTTTTTTCCACAATAGTTTGCATGTTACAATCTTACTGATAATTTTTATCAGTTATGGAGAATCAAATGTGCAAATTGTTGCAGTTGTAGATAAATGGGTCAATCATTTTCTCTGTAACGCAGACTGGGTTGAATTGAACTTGAGTATGCTTAAAAATTTACCCAACAGCTTAAATTATTCACGTGAAGTCATATTATGGTAACATATAGTAAAGTGAGATGCGCAAGTGACTCTTGCAAGGCAAATAAATTATGTTTGTTACCTGTACATTTGTAATATTAGAATAGCTACTTGATGCTGTGAGTATCGCCCTTGTTAACATCTGGGGGTCAGGATGGACACTGAGCAGCTCTTTAGCAAGTGATTCGGCTGCCCCAGAAGGTCCAGCTCCTATAATTGAAGCAGGCAGTGTGCTGCTGCCTCCGGAACAACTGCTGCGTATGCTCAGTCGGACTGATGCCACCGGTGTGGGTGTAGGCAAAGTGCTCGAGTTACTAGTGCCAGTGGAACCACCCTCAGGTAATGCTGGATTTGGCATGCCACTATGGCGTAGCTTAAACCTATAAAAATAAATTGGTACACTGAATTCTGAGTCTCCGAGTAAACCACAATAGCACTGGGTCGATTCAAATGTGCCAGTACCAAACATTAGTTTACCTCAGAATATCAGATTTCATTGGACACCACACTCAAGAGGTACAAAATATATTTTTTCCTATAACCTTAAATATATATTGAGGTTTGTGATATTTTTATTTCTCACAAGAATAAAATAATTCACTTACATGAGAAATGATTACACTTATTATTAAATACTTAAAGTATTTAATTAACCAGTAAAATATTAAATATTTGTTGGACGAATGGAGCAAGCTGACTATAAACAAAAACGTAAGCATTAAAATTTTGATTAATTTAAATTAAGTTGTGAGGGTAGTTCGAAATAGCTCACAGAGTTGGTTCCATAAACGGATTTGGACACAACCCGTTACACAGAAAAACATTTATTACTATTGAAAACCTTACATAGTACCATGCCAAACGTTAGCTATGCCGATTTTCAACACTAGCTAGATTGTAAGAACTAGCTCTGGCGACTACAAAACCAGAATGTCTAAATAAGTGTTCCGTTTTACTTTTGAATCAGAGTACTATAAATAGAAAGAGCTTTTGTCATTGCAACCTCCCAACCAACATCAAATATGCATCAGAAAATAGGTTCTTCACTTGTATCACATTGAGCTACTGGCTTTTTTTATTTAATTTCTGGATAACCAATTCATTCACCCTACATAATTTTAATCCTTACTCCTTACTTATATTATAAATGCGAAAGTAACTCTGTCTGTTGCTCTTTCACGCCTGAACTACTGAACCGATTGAAATGAAATTTGGTATAGAAATAGTCTAGAGCCTAGGGAAGGACATAGGCTACTTTTTATCGCAAAAAATGCATTGTAAGGGTTTGAAATAGGGGATGAAAGTTTGTATGGAAGTATCGTCATTTTTGAAGCTTGAAATTTATTTTTTAGGCTTTTGATTAGATATAAATAAATTTGGCATTCAAAGTTTGTAAGACTTTACCCTTATTGGGTACAATAAATATAGGGGATGAAAGTTTGTATGGGAATATTTTAGGTTTCGGCTAAACCACTGCACCGATTTGAAAAATTATTTCACTAATGGAAAGCTACATTGACAGCGAGTGACATAGGCTATATTTTATCCCCATATTCCCGCGGGAACAGGAACTACGCGGGTGAAACCGCGGGGCGCAGCTAGTGTTTTATAAGTGATCAAAATGTACATTTTTAATGTTATATTTTTGATTTTAATGTTGATCATTAATTTACACTTAACACTTTGATTGCTGACCCGATTTTCTTGTCTAGCCACGGGTGTGGCTCAGCACACTCCATAGTGTTTTTCCATACAACAAACACAACAGTTGTGTTCTCAGCAGTGAACATGTTAACATCTTGATGTTTAATAAAGATGTGCACTACAGTTTTGCATAGTGCAGTACTAAGTGACATTTAATAACTTAATATGAAAAGGAGGGATATTCTGTAGCGATATATATATATATATATGAAACCTTAGAGAGTATATTTTGAATGTCACTAGATAATTGTAAAAGCCGTTTCTTTATAATGAATCTAATGAAATTATAAGGTGAGGACAGGTTGTGAAAATTAATAAAATTAACAATTGCACACTATAATTTCCCAGTTTTTAATTTAACAAAGTCTACTCATCAGATTTCTAGCTTAGTGGGAGAAATTCCGGCTTCCAAGGAGAGGGTTTTGAGTTCAAATCCCAGTGTGGGCACTTACAAATGAGTTTCTTGTAAAACATATGTACATCATTATCACTTGCTTTGTGATGAAGAATGGATTATGGCTTAATCCTCCTCACAAAAGTGAGGGGAGACCTGTGCAGTGGGCCGATATGGGTTGATATCGGCCCATTCACAACTCATCAGATTGTGAATGGACATGCTTGGTGAGCCCCATATTTGATATTTATTTTTGTTATGCGTTGGTACATTAGTGTTACTGTTATGTTACAAATATGTGAATAAATAGATTGAATTTGAGATTCCGCAGAAAAAAACTGAACTTACAATAAAAAAAATACAGTAGAATTGAGAACCTCCTCCTTTTTTGAAGTCGATTAAAAAACAGCATTTACATTAATATTTGGTAGCAATATTTGGGTACTTATGATGTAGTCAGCTGCATAAAAGACTTACCTAGATGGTGCCGTAGCACTTTTTTGTCCAGGTGGCTGCAAGGGATGACCAGCTCTGGCACACCACCCCACTGGGAATATGTCCCGGGAATCAAACCTACACCAGTAGTCAAAAGCTCCCCTCCACCCATCAAACGTCACGTGGATTTGGTCAGTTTTCACAGCACCAACTGTGGCACAGCATATCAGTTGTGGATTCTTTTTATCCACCGCTTCCAGCTTTTGACCAACAACAAATACATTTGACTTGGGAGTTTGTGGCTCTGGTTGAAAAACTTTAGGAGGTGCCATTTCTGCACCGTTTAATGTCTTTAGCAAAAACATAGGCCAGCTGCTAGCATTCATGCGGAACCCAAGGGGCGGTTGCAACATCCCATCATTTTTTTCACAGTAACCGATAGGATGAATGTCTCCAGCATCGACTAACCTCCAAAAATCATTCTTGTTGTCACTGCCATCAAGTCTCAGCCTTAACCTGGGTCCTAGCACCCCAACTACCGTGGCAATACATGTAGAAGTCAAGTTTCGTGGATCCAGAGCCTCTAGCTTCATTCCAATTTTAAAATCATTATCTGGCGGGAGCGGGGCTTGCTTAAAACAATCTTGAGAAGCTGCTGAACTGCTAGTTTCCTTCATGTATTCACTCCAATCAAAAGACTGATAAATATCGTAAAACGATCCGGTTGAATTATTGTTAGAGTGGTTTTCTGTACCATTTGCCCCATTGCCTGACTGCGGAGATGTGGTTCTTTTCTCATTTTTTTTCTGATATTTGTTTAGACAGTAAGTAGAACAAAAGTTCTTACTGCTCGACGGAGCATTACCTCGAATAACATTGTCACAGTGAAGACAGGCGCCTTTGCTGTAGGCCTGTCTAAATTCAGAAAGACACGTTTCAGAACAAAACTCCTTTTTTCCATTCTCTGTCGGTAAGACGTATTTCAGAGGAGTCTTACTTTCAGCACACCATGTGCAAGTACGTTTCGGTGGCCTTCCGGGTCCACGTATTTTGCCGGGAGCAGGCCCCGACGAGCCGACTGTGTTGTTTGACATCGTTCCAAGTTACAGATTTCAAAACATTACCATCTAATGGTATTCATTTCACTTTTAGAAGATTTTACATCGTACGCACACCATAGAGAACAGATAATTGAAGTTAACGCAATTTGTGTCGCAAAATTACTATTTCTACGCAAATATAAACAACGTCAGTATGTATGTATGTAGATATTTTATTTATGACGCGCTTCCAACGGCCATATTAGTTTTTTGAGCCTAGGGGTGTGGTAAACTCAGATGAATGAAGGAATCGAGATGTATAATTATCGATTACCTATTTTTGTACAGAACCAAGTTTAGAGAGCAACTTTAGATACCGATATTGCAATTTTACGATTGAGGTGAGGGGAGACTATTGTTGCGGTTCAGAGTCAGACGACGGAGTATCTCTTCATAATCTGTGGTAGAAATCAAAGAGAATGTAACGCTCAAGTATAGATAGATATTATAACTCTTTATTGACACCAAATTGTTTAAAACTCTACATGAAACATTGTAGATACGCAATTTTGGGAAGTTATATTTTGTTTTTTAAAATAAAAAAGACTGAATTCTAGTTTTTCTTTAGAAACTTACTGTAGGAAACTTTATCAGTTTTTGTTACCGAATGAAAAAAATATTTATTATTGCATACGTTTTCTTAATCGATCGATTGTAATTTTTTAGATTTACTACATCCTTAAAACGTACGTGAAGTTGATTTAACATTGTAAAGAATAAAAATAAGATTTAATTAATTTTATAAAAAATAATAATACCAACGAAAAATATATTTATGTAACAGTATTGTACTAGCGCGCCAGTACATACGTTATGTTATCAAATGATGAGCTGTCAGAATAATAAATTTATTCTGACCCGATTTCTAAGATCGTGTTCGTGATGCGCCCGCACCGATTCGATCTGTGGATTTGAGCGCATGCCATCTCAAATTTTAAGAAGATACAATACTGGGCTACATAATTATAATTATATATTATATTTTATTTTATACAAATCAATCAAGCTATGAAATCAAACTAAAATAAACTGAAACAAGGTATTGAAAACGTAAACCTACATTCTATAATGATGCCAAAACGAATATTCTTACAGACCACCAAAAACATATTGAATCTGAATAAGTTAATTTGAACTTCACAATATTCTTACATTATTGAATCCGTCCGTTGGATAACCAAATGGATCTTATGTGATCCAAAAAATCAATTAATAGCACATGTAGACAGGTTTTACAGATTTCTCCGCGTACTATTGACAACCCTCACTTCAGTTTACGATTTTTTTGAGTGGTTGCTCATGATCAGATCTTCTGAAACATCGAATCGGGGCAGCATCCCTATTAAGAAAGCAAAACACTGATGGAGGATCAATCAATAGTGTCAAATGTGTCAATGTCAAGTTCCGGCATTTTAAGGAATTATCAATTTCTTAAATTTCTTTTGATTATATTCTAGCACACGTCTAATTCTAGTCCAGCAGTTATTTCTCCTCGAGGGAATATTATTTAACACTATGAGAAGAAGCAAGTTTCAATTACATGCATCAAAATTGTTAGGAATGGCTGAAGTAGCCGAGGAAAGGATAGTACATCTAAAACAGCAGGTGAGATGTCGGTGGGCCACCGAGAGCTTTGTGTATCATCGCCCATTGGTTTGGGAAATAACCTACGAAAGATACTTCGTCTGAGGAAATAAAATAACTTAACAAAACCTTCTACGTAGGTAATAAGAATTCTTTAATTCCAGGTGGAAAATTTGAAAAAAGTTAAAATAGAAGCCAAAATTAAGGAACTGTCTGAAGAAAACAGAATTCTTGCTGCTAAAGTTGAAGCTGCAAAATCAGAACTAATCAATATCGAAACTTTGCATGGTAAGAAGCAATATTCGATTCCGGGCAAGAATGTCGCTGTAGCTCAAGAACAACCACCTGTTAATAATGAAACAACAACAACAATTAAAAAGGAGAAAAAAGATGCCACTAAGAAGACTAAAGAATCCCTTAATAAAAAATTTGTGGAGCCAACAAGTGACATCGTGGACGTTAGGAAGCTAGACTTGAGGATTGGAAAGATAGTTGACATTAATAAGCACCCTGATGCAGACTCACTATATGTGGAAAAGATTGATTGCGGTGAAGAGAAGCCTCGCACAGTGGTATCAGGTCTCGTCAACCATGTTCCTATTGATGAAATGAGAAACAGGATTGTAGTGGTATTGTGCAATCTGAAACCAGCAAAGGTAAAAATGTTTTTTATAGTGTACACTGTACAGGGTGATAGACAGTTCTGGATTATGATCCTCGATCGATACATCATCTTTTGTACTTTCAGATGAGGGGAATAACATCAGAGGCAATGGTTATGTGTGCATCTTCACCTGAGAAGGTTGAAGTACTCATACCTCCCAGTGCTGCAGTTCCAGGCGACCTGGTGTCGTGTGATGGCTATCCCAGGGAACCAGAGCCTCAGCTTAACCCTAAAAAGAAGATATTTGAGACTTGCGCACCTGATCTTTTGACTAATGATGAGAAAGTAGCATGCTACAAGGGTAATCCCTTAGTAGTGCCGGGAAAAGGACCTATTGTAGCATCTACCCTCAAAGGAGTTAATGTTAAGTAATACTCAATTTCCATAGCCCGAAGCATCAATGTAGAAACTCTTTACCTATCTATGTACAACAATAAATTGTGTTGAGTAACACACAATTTCTATAGCCCTAAGCATCAATGTAGAACTCTACCTATCTATGTACAACAATAAATTGTGTTGAGTAACACACAATTTTTATAGCCCTAAGCATCAATGTAGAACTTTTTACCTATCTATGTACAACAATAAATTGTGTTGGGTAACACACACTTTCTATAGCCTTAAGCATCAATGTAGAACTCTACCTATCCATTTACAACAATAAATTGTGTTGAGGAACACAATTTTTATAGCCTTAGGCATCAACGTAGAAACTCTTTACCTATCTATGTACAACAATAAATTGTGTTAAGTAACACACAATTTCTGTAGCCCTAAGCATCAATGTAGAACTTTTTACCTCTATGTACTACAGTAAATTATTTGAATAAATGTCAGTTTTCATTTTAAAAATATCTTTTATTATGCAAATAAAACAACAATATTTAAGCAATATCAACAATGTTTATAATACAATCTATATAATGTGTCTCTATACAACAATTTGCTGTTAGCATCACTATAAACTATATTTTAGAAATTGTATTTCCATTACGGATGTAGAAAAATAGACAGATGTGACAATATAACATTAACATCAAGACCTCAGTAATGACTATTATTGGGTAAATAACAGGAAGCACCTTTTTAAAATGTACTTGGTTTTTTTTTCGCTCTCAAAGGAGCGTCAGTCAGAGCTGTGAATTTTGTGGCCTCACTGTTGAGCCCCTTATGTGCCTCTTCGGCATCTGGTCTGCCTCAGCTTTAAGTTGAGGCTGCTCAAATGGATATGCAGCTTAACATTCCGGCTAAATGACGAATCAGCTGGTTTATATTGAGGCAGAATTATAATTTGGCTGTGGCATATACCTACATTGGTTTGTCATAAAATTAGATACATAACACTTAATGTAGAAAAACTATATCACCCAGCTGTATGTAGCTGTGTTGAAAAATACTTCTTTAGAATTATTTAACAAGAGTGCTGGCAAGCTCAGTTCAATGTGTGTTCTACTTTTGCTTCCTAATATGCTACTAAGGTATATCTACTATTTACAGTGCACTTTATATTGATTTGATAGGGCAATATTTCAAACCTACATAACATTTCTATTTCTCTCTGTTTAAATTGCTCTTCCTGGATGGCATTATGGTTTCTATACTAAGAATAAATTTTATGATTATAGCATTATGTATCTTTTTGGTCGATTAATAACTAGTCAAACAGATTAAATATTTCAGTGCATTGCATTGGGTTGAGTCAGTCTGTACTTTTGAGTAAAGAATGTGGTGTAGATTTTCTTTTTTGTTTTATTTGCTTGTGCATGTGAAGTATAGTGAAATGAGGACCATGTTAATAAGAATACATGTATGTTGTAGTTGTAGCTGTTACCCGCGATATCTCTTCGTTTGCGCATGTTGTTTAAAATCAATATTAGTAGAAGATAGTTTCTCACTAAAGGCCGCGCGGTGGCCTTGTGTCCAACGCGAGGCGAGTCGGCGCCGCGCTGCTATCCGACAGATTTTATCAATTATTCAGCTTTTACCTTCGATTTTCAAGCAACGATTAATAATTTTTAATTCAGGTTCTAGATTAGCGAACAGTGAAAACAACATTAGAATCAGTTACACCATTTTTTAAAAATGTAATAATATTGTTCAGTTCATTTTGGTTCTCACTATATTTTTCAATATATCTTCAAAGAAGACTTTGTTCTTAACTGCTTTATTATAAGTATTGAATAGAAGACAAATAAATCGAACTAGTTATTTGTTAACCTTTGGTGGTACAAAAAGTTACACATAAACATCCTCTCCCCTATATTCCAATCCTTATTCTAATTCCCTTTGTTAATATGAGTTAAGTACTATTCAGAATAATCCAATTTTAATTGCATAACCCCTTAGATTTATTAGTTTGTATCATAGTTCAAATACTTTATTATGTATAATTTTTTCTCACACGAAGCTATTTGAAATCGAATTTGTACTTTAATGTTTTGTCTTTAAAAACGTTAAATTCATTTATATTAAAATATATTAATTTATGCACCTTTATATTTAATTATTTATTCAATATTTTATTTCAATTAAATACACCGCGTGGTGTAAGTTGTAGTTCATTTAGTTTTTATAAAGTACAATATTTACTTCTAATGTGATCAATTTGTTTGGTGTATAATAAGCAGTATTGAGTTTACGTTAAGAATTATTCAATTGTTTTCTTTTTTTCATTTGATACTATTTTAATTATCTAGATATGTCGAAGATCAGTAGGCGAAATAGTACTAGTCAAAAATCTTATCATACTCTTTAGCCCTTGCAATTCTTACAATATTATATAACGCGTTTAGTAACTGTATATTATAACTATTCAGTATTTAAATCAATTCCTTCATTTGATAGAACTATACATACATAGTTAGATACTTTAGATAGTACATATTAGAAAAGACTGAAGAAGTATGCAGACACTACAGTTAACTATGCTTTAATATCTATTATGCATTTGAATAATTAATCTAAACAATCATTATAATGTTTCAACCAACATTTTTTAAACTTTGAGACACATTTTAAGCAAACCTAAGAACTAAACTAAGATCGTATTTAATTTATGTGATAAACACAAACAATTATATTAAGTATGATGCAAAGGATATTAATTTTGTTAGGATAATATTATTTTTTTATATTTATAATACTGAATATCTAAAAACAGCACAATAATCTGCCTTACATCGATTGTGTTTGTGAAGCTTTATTAAAGCTTCAAGCCATTAACTAATACATAGAAGAGTATAATAATCCTTAGCAGATCACACAAGTTGACACAAGAATTAAAATTAAAACAGTTATTTTGCCTAAAACTACAGCATAGAAATGGCACCACGTAAGAATAGCAACATACAATTTAAGTATACTTATTGGATATATTCTAAATTATGCAGAAATTAATATAAATGCACAATTAAGTAGATACGTATTAAGAGGCCCTTTACCCAGCCGTGGGACAATGTATGTAAGCGATTAAAACAAATTGATTAGACGCTAAATATTTGATAAAAACAAGCCTACATATTATAACAATACAAAAATAAACGGTGGCAATTGAAAATTAATCTACTTGTGATACATTAATTACATTATTATTATATAAATACCAATTGGATCTTTATGCTTTGTTTGTTTATACACAATAAATAATGTTTGTAAAATCGATGTCATAAATATAACCAATCAACTATCAAAAACAATTTGGTTGTATATTAATTAACATAATATTAATTGAAAAGTTAGTCGTGCTTTAGGGAGCAAGTTAGGCCTTAACTTGATATGAAAATGATAATAAAAATTTGCCACTTTTTCAAAATGTCCTTACAAATCGAAACTAGATGACTATTAAATATAATTTGATTTGTGCCAATTCTTATAAATTACATACATTCTTTGGAACATTTACATTATTATTATGCAACCTTAAATTATACACTAAGAGGCACGTGTTACCGCCATGAACAAAACCAATAATTAAAGCGTATCGTTGGTAATGACCTTATTCTTTTCGTTCATACGCGATTACGGCAGGAAAATATAAAAAATGCACCGGCTGTAACACGACGTGATCTCAAAAGATGATAAATGAAACAGCAGAAAGATAATAAATCTAGAAGACATTATTTTACGTAATTGTCACATTTAAAATGCAGATGTAAACTCTACGAAAATATAATAATATACCTACATTATCTGTTAATAATCTTCTTAAAAACCAGACGAAATGTACGAATCCACTACGTTTGTTTGTTTAGCAGACAATTGAAATGCTGGATGTAAATATCTTATTTAATTTACTAATACTTAATTACAACTACGCTTTCTTAACATTTAATGAACTTACACATATAATATACTTTTTTATAACTCTTAAACCTAATGGATACGTCTTACAAAAATATAAACAACATCTGATTAAGATAAACATAAATTACTATGTGACCACTGACACATCTCTATTTAAAATAAATTTACCAACAAATATTCAACAGTTCCTACATTTTTTTATTAAATGATTTGCACTTTTTTTGTCTAAGTAGATTCATAAAAGTGTAGTGCAATGGCACAGAAACTGAGAACAAGGTGGGCAATATGAGTTTGCTTAAAATAGCAATATTAAGTTAGTAGGAAGACAATTTTCATATTCGTATGTTTTGTTCAAACTAGATCACTAGTTGATCGCCCCATACTGAGACCTTGCGATCCTTTTGTTTATCAATGTAGATAAAATTGCGGTTTGATCTCACCTTTCATGGGATATCTATTGGATTATCATTCAAGTATCAATTTTACGCATTAGAAAAATAAAAAAGAGAGAATATTAAAAAGTATTAAACAAAAGTAACATAACTACAACAGGGATACGAATAAACAACATTGACAAAATGATGAGGGATGGAATGTACTTAAACTTACGCATAAATGTGCGTCATAACGGCCACTACTTTTACTGCAATACGCTACCAGCAATATTGCCACCAAGGACAGCAATAAATGCATACTACAATACGAGTATATTTAGTATTAGGATTATTTATCATCCTCCACCGAATCTAGACTAGCTCCACTAACTTACTTCCCGTGAAAGGACTGCCCCCGTTTAATCACGTGCCTGTTCATATTTTGCAAATAAATTTTTATATGACGGCACTAATTGATTAGATTGTAGCATTTGTAGCATTTGTATTGCAGTTAAAATATGGCCCGGTTAGACGTAATGCATGCTTTTATTATGAACCGTCCTTACGGTCAGTTTAAAGAGCTTGGACCTAGGCCGTTACCTAGTACATTTTCCACTACAACAAATAATTAGAAGTTGCGTATGTATAAAGGTTTTAGTATTTCTCTGCATTCTTAGTATGCTAATAAACCATGTTTTAATTCTCTCTTGCACTAATTGATTTTAAAGAATTTCCCATGCACATGATCACCGAGACAGTATCGTGTGACATATTTGTAAATATTTGGTCTGTGGTGAACTTAATCTCGCTAAGTTCCTCGAGATTACATACACAACACAATGACCCTTCCTTCAACCTTCACAATAAAACTTGACTACTCGTTAAGTCTTGCCGTTACAACTTGGGGCGTTTACATCAAGTTTAAAGCTTTCGCGCTATAGAGCCAATGCTCATATCAACATTTCAAACATTCTACGCAACGTTCTGATACATTTCTTCCACAACAGTACTAAGTTTTTCAAATACTTAGGGAGTTTTCTTTTGGCAGTTTGTTCGTATACCTCGACGGTTAAAGCTGGGTGGGGGGGAATCGTCTTTGGGGCTTGTTGCGACGCTGGGCGAGAGACGACTGCGTCACAGGGCCCAGCACTTGCGGCGTCAGCGGGGACGATGTCAGGGCCTGCAATTATAAAATTTATATTTGGACGTTTGTGTCTATTGAAATACTCCGCATCGCGCAAACGGCGCTCGTGGAGCCCGACCGTTTATAGAACAGGAATATAATACGAATGGTGCATTAGCATGATACAAATCGCGTTAGAGTATCGATAGGTGCCAGAAATAACAAGTAAAACAGAGCGTGTTACTAAATAGAAAATAATTACAAAAACGGGAATCAAACAAAAAAGTGGAATCGAGAGAGAGAGAGAGCGAGAGAGATATGCGGAGCGAATACGTACTTTACTCACTTGGAAGGTGAGGTCGACGGCGCGGCGCAGGTCGGCGGGCGGCGGCGGCGCGTCGGCGTCGGCGAGGTCGCGCGGCGCGGGCGGCGGCGGCGCGCCGCACAGCCAGGGCTCGCGCGCCAGCGACGCCGCGCGCGGCCGCCGCGCCGGCTCCAGCTGCAGCATGCGGCGCACGCCGCTGCGCGCCTCGCCCGACACGCCGCGCCACACGCCGCTCGACAGGTCCACCTGCCGCCACGGGGATCCACCATGTATTTATAATTCTTTTTTATAAATAGGCTCGCGATTGACCACTGCCTCACCAGATGGCGAGTGCACGCTTACCTACAAGTAGCCTATTCACTCGTGACTTGAAAACTGCCAGGTTATAACTACATATCGAGAAACGTTCGATACAATGAATGTGGTTTATGTGGTGAGAGAAACCCACAACAATGACTTTCAAATGAAAATTTATATTACCTTCCCGGACTCGATTCTCGCCAGTATAGCTTCAGGAGTGTCGTCGCCGGTCGAAGCGAACGGCGTTCTGCCAGATAACATGATGTAAGCCAGTACACCTGTAAAGAAATCGAATAAATAAATAAAATTGTATGCCTACTTTGTAAAACTGAAGGCGAGTGACATAGGAAACAATTTTTATAGTCGGTGTTCTCGAATTAACGTACTTCGAAGCCGGTGGTAGTTAGTTAACGTTCGTATATTTAACAAAAAGATTTTGAAATTTTCAATTGTAATTTATTAGTTTTATTACGGTATCAAAAATATGTACATAAAAGAGCCATATCCACCTAAATTCTATGGCCTAAAATCTAGGCTATCTAGGCCCTAGATAGTTACCTAAGCTCCATATATCGCATGCGGCGTCGTATCCAGCACGCTTCAAGACCTCGGGCGCCACAAAGTTGGCAGTGTAGCATGGCGTCATAAGGAGGCCGTTCTCTGCGCGCAACTGCTTCGCGAGGCCGAAGTCGACGAGGCGAATGTCTTCGGGCCGCTTCTCCGCCGTCGCGAACAGGATGTTCGACGGTTTTATGTCTCTGAAAGTGTATTGCAATTTTAGATGATGTCGATTGGGACTATTTGTGACGTCAAAATGTAGGATGTAAACACAGTTGTGTGGCATGGCCTCGTGCTCGGGCAGGCGGCGGCGCTGCGTGGTGCGGTCCGCAGTACTCGTGCGGCACTCACCTGTGCACGACGGTGTGGCGGTGCAGGTAGTTGACGGCCTGCAGCACGTTGCGCAGCAGCGGCACGGCCTCGTGCTCGGGCAGGCGGCGGCGCTGCGTGGTGCGGTCCGCAGTACTCGTGCGGCACTCACCTGTGCACGACGGTGTGGCGGTGCAGGTAGTTGACGGCCTGCAGCACGTTGCGCAGCAGCGGCACGGCCTCGTGCTCGGGCAGGCGGCGGCGCTGCGTGGTGCGGTCCGCAGTACTCGTGCGGCACTCACCTGTGCACGACGGTGTGGCGGTGCAGGTAGTTGACGGCCTGCAGCACGTTGCGCAGCAGCGGCACGGCCTCGTGCTCGGGCAGGCGGCGGCGCTGCGTGGTGCGGTCCGCAGTACTCGTGCGGCACTCACCTGTGCACGACGGTGTGGCGGTGCAGGTAGTTGACGGCCTGCAGCACGTTGCGCAGCAGCGGCACGGCCTCGTGCTCGGGCAGGCGGCGGCGCTGCGTGGTGCGGTCCGCAGTACTCGTGCGGCACTCACCTGTGCACGACGGTGTGGCGGTGCAGGTAGTTGACGGCCTGCAGCACGTTGCGCAGCAGCGGCACGGCCTCGTGCTCGGGCAGGCGGCGGCGCTGCGTGGTGCGGTCCGCAGTACTCGTGCGGCACTCACCTGTGCACGACGGTGTGGCGGTGCAGGTAGTTGACGGCCTGCAGCACGTTGCGCAGCAGCGGCACGGCCTCGTGCTCGGGCAGGCGGCGGCGCTGCGTGATGTGCTCCAGCAGCTCGCCGCCGCGGCACAGCTCCGTCACGCACAGGATGCGCCCGCCCTCCGAGTACACGCCGCGGAGGCTAATTATGTACGGGTGGTGGCTGTACCTGGAGAAAACACAACTCTTCTTTTATCGAGACTCGGATCTTCTTTGGGAGTTTGGCCTTTTTTTTAATACAATCTGGCCTGTGCATTACGGTGTGATACTGCAGGTAAATGGGTATCGGGAACCATTTAAAATTTTGACAAAAGCATACGTCCGTCCATTTCTCATTCGATTAACTACATCCATCGAGCTTTGCTCTGCTGTCGCCCAACAGTCACTGTCTAGGTCATGCATGGTACATCAAGGCAGTGCAGTGTAAGTGCACGTGAGGACCATCGTGCCCTTGGAATTTTGTGGATTTTGATTACGCTCTGTTGATAGGTCTCAATTTTTTTATTTATTCTGATCCTATTTCATTTAGTTTTGACAAATAAACAATTCATCGTATTAGCGGATTAATTACCTCAATAGAATTTCGACTTCTTCGCGGGGATCGTACTGCAACTTATCCATGATTTTGACTGCATACTGAACTTTCGAAGCTTTGTGTTCACAGAGGCGCACGACAGAAAACGACCCCGTGCCCAATTCACCCATCAACCTGTAATAAGTAAACACAGTTATATTAGAGACTAGCTGCGCCCCGTGGTTCCACCCGCGTATTTCCCGTTTTCCCACAGCGACTCATTTTCCCGGCTTATGTCACCCGAAAATAATGTAACTTTTAGCAATGAAATAATTTACAAAATCGGATCTATAGCTCAGGAATGACCTACAAACATAAACTTTAACTCTTTATAATAATAATTACTATAGATTAGAAACTCTTTTTATTTCTAGGTAAGTATACTCCAATAGATGATGAGTTGATGACATATTATATTAATAAAAGTATGGTTTATTTATAGTAAGAAAACGCTTGAAACATGTTAGTTTGATATAATAATCTGCAAGTTCTTATTCATAGAGATAAGATAAAAACAGTTAAGCCATTCAATCATACATCAAAGATAAAAATTTATTGTATGTCTAACATTTCAGATAATCTCTTATGTAAGCTGATAATAACCATTCCTTAGATTCATAATTGATTATGACATTTTTATAACATGCCTAGCTTTTGCCCGGGACTTCGTCTGCTTGGACTACAGTTTATCTTGATAAAAAGTATTCTATGTTCTATTCCAAGGTTAAGACTTTCTCAATACCAAATTTCATCAAAATCGGTTCAGCTGCTTAGTAGTGAAAGGGAGCAAAAAGATAGAGACAGACATATATATATATTTATTGACAGATATTTTTGCCTATTTACAATAAACGATTTGAGTTTTTGAGTTTGAGTTTGACAAAGTTACTTTCGCTTTTATAATATTAGTAGGAAACTTGCTTAACTGTAGTTCGTATAAACTGCCGCTCTCATGTAACACAAAATAAACAATATAATTTATTCAATCTTTGTTTTCCAGGATTGATAATCGTCTCATGCAGTATTAAATAAAGGTGTACTTAGTATTGGCTACATACACCTGAGGTGAGTATTTAAACTAACTGAACGTAGTAATTTCACTCTAACCCTAAATAATAAATGCCAAGCAAAACTATGAACTAATTGGTCTGAAATAAAGTACAGGTATATCTTTTTTTATAAGAGCTTTTGAAATCAACATTATCAGACTATTTCATACCCACTGAAGCACTCCCTAAGGAATTCCCTTTCAAAGAAAGCATTTAATATTAATAAGCAAAAAAATATCTCATTACCTGTATTCATCAAAGAAATTATTTCTATTGACAAATCCGGACCAAAATTCTTCCGTCGAGGTCTTTGCATTAGGCGGCACGTGGTTCTGTTGGCTCGTTACAGTTTTATTGTCGTCTTCGTTGAGTAAACACGGCGCGACGAAGCTAAATCCCCTGGAAAGGACTTAATTATTAGACAAACATCCGCTTTCACTACATGATTGTCGCATAGCGAAGGCTGCGTCATGATATATTTTTGATTTTATCATTTGACATCGCCTTATGGTTGTTGTTTTGTCTAAAGGCATGGGAAGTGGTCTTAGTAGTAAGCTAGTGTTTGTTGCAAATATGTTTGTTAATAGCTCATAAATTCTGATTATGATAACATTTCCTGGTCGACGATTTTAAGATGAGCAGAATTAGTCGAAACGTCGAATAACAAAATGAAATGCCAAATCATTGTTTATTGTTATTAGTCTCATCATGTTATAAATTCAGATAAACGATAGTTTATAAACTGTTATCAAATAATGACTAAGTGCCTTACCACGCCGGTACTGTCCGTATAATACAGAAGAAAAAAAAAATAGAACGATATTCACAATGCGACTTTACTAAGACCTTTAAAAAGTAAACACAAAAAAACACAACACAACACAAGAAAGTCTTCTTTCTTTGAAAACCTTTGCGCAGGAACGCCCTAGTATAGGACACGTAGATACCTACGTAATTACGTTATCTTTAATCAATAATTTATTGGTAATCGCCAAATAACTAGTGTCAATACCAACGCTACTAATTATAGTGTCACTATCGATAGTTGTCCGCGATAATGAATTGCTTCGAGGAAAAGCCAACCCTGATTGATCGTATCGCTACAGGCACACCTTTCCAGTGACTTTCAGCTTATTACTTCCTTCTACTGTGTTATTAATTTAGGTTGAACTTTGTAATTCTACGTTCGCACATTGAGGTTCCTTAATCAAAGTTTACAGGCGTACGACATACAAAAAATAAGATATCCAGTTACGGTTTAAGATCTATGTACATTGTTATTGTGACACGAAAGAATGGTCTTCAATTAAAAAAAAAATAGAGCGCGAGCTCATTTCGCATGTTTTCTCCCATGTCGTGAGTTCTTAGCCCAAATCGTCATTGATTTGGCGTCAACAAAGATTTTAGAAGACTACCTCAGTGTGTCATCGTTCGTTATTTTTTAGGCTGGGTTAGATAAGCGATAACTTTGGATTTTTGTATATCATTCTTAGAGATAACGGTAATAATAAAACATAATGAGGACACTTTTGATTTGGGAAATCTCTAATAATAATAGTTGTAAGTAATTTGAATACCTAAACAAATGAATGTAATAGTGAAAATAGAGTCAGATAGTCTGTAGTCTACGTTTCAGATGCGTTTAGGTGCATAATGTATAGTGTATCATTCAAAAATGTCCCCTACTTAGATTACCCACTTTCCATTCCCTAGTTCCCCTTTTTGTTTACAAACGGAAAAACATATGAAGTGTGTAGCTGGTTCATCATCTTACCTAAATAATTCATGTGCATTGGCCGATGCAGGTACCCCAGGGGAGTCGCGAGGCGTGCGACAAGTAAACTCAGAGTCGAAGTAAAACGCGTCGTCAGCTCTGGATACAGCCGGCCTGAACGGCGGCACAACCTGCAAATATGATTTAGGGTAATTTAATAAATAACGTGCCTCGGACATTTGACGGCCTCCGTAGCGTAGTGGGTGAAGCCGACAGCCAAGCGTGAGGTTGCGGGTTCGACTTCCACACAGGGTAAAATTTGCGTGAACCATGGGTGTTTGCTCTGAGTCTGGATGTTTGCAGTGCCTGATTTCCTTGATACAGAGATACCTACTTAAAATCATGGACATGTGATCGTGACGTGTTGTTTATTTATTAATAGATACTGCTCCCTAATTACTTGTATTTAGGGACTAAAGAACTGTGAGGATCATGAACCCACAATTACAGACTCAGATCAAATAATAGCATCGCGTATAATTACTGAACCAGTGGCAATGCCGTTTTCACTGTTTGATGGCTTAGAATCGGACTTAAAAGTCGCGGGTAACAGTTGTAAAATTGTTAAGCCTGTGCGAATTGAAAATTATGAGACTTTGTTATCGGAAAAGTATCCAATGTAATCTCTACCTACAATGTACATTCAATGCCTGAGTAAACAATTACACATACGAATTCATAGTACACATACATATTTTTGTTTGTCATAGTTATTGTGGCATGAAACGTGTTTAATCTATTAGCAGTTTTCCACTCTGACAGAAATCTGAATGGCGTTTTAACAAAATAACATTGAAATGCAGATATAGAGGCTATTTCGATGTGCTTCATTGTATATTCATGAAATTGGAACATGGTCTGTCCATTACGTTAATAGGCAGATTTAAAATAAAATCGGGGCATTTCAGCCGCGAAAAGGGCAATATAAAGTAGGTCTTGGTAAAAAAAGCCGCTAAAACAGTCTAAAATAAAGACTTGGATTCGATAGGTTTCGATTCAGACCTCTGTGAAAAAATCACGTATACAAAATTTTGATATGAAAGGGGTTGAAGAAAAGTTTAAATATTCTCTTAGAAAGAAATTATTTGAAGCTACAAACGGTTATATAAGAAAAGTTTTTTTTTAATACGAACCTATAATATGGTAATGCAAAGTCTAAGTAGGCGAAGCCGATTGGTACAACACTTAATAATTAAATATAATAAAGTACTTACCTCTTTTTTAAAAAGTGCATCCCAGTCAATGTTTGCAAAAAACTCATGGTTCTTGATATCTTCGATACTATTATTACTCGCCCCCAATCTGCGAATGAGCAAATATGATGATAATGACGCATCGTTTCTATGGCAAGGGTCAACGCATTATGACGCATGGTTACTTATTAGAATATCACTTACCTGTTCTGTGGATTTCTCTTGAACAGCGCACGGAGTAACGATTGCGCTTCTTCGCTTAAATTTGACGGCATACCAAGCTTTGCTTTTAATATCTGTGTCATTGTTTCATGTCTCGTTGAGCCGTGGAAAGGTAGGTTTCCTGTGAGCATCTCGAACTAAAATAAGATTTTCATTGTAATAAAATACTCTTACGAAATGATATGTGGGTGTTCTGAGCCTGTTACATGAAGGCTCGAGTATGTAATTTCGAGCCCACGCGAATTCTATACAGTAATTCCACTGACGCAGACGGTTATGAGAATACAAAAGAAATCTTATTTCTAACACAAGAAATTATTGTGAGATTAAGTATAACAAAGGAATTAAAAAAGTTGTTACATGTTCGATCCACATTGTAGGCGTGCGTGTGGTGTGGGTTCACTTTCCAATTTTCTGTGTTTGAATGCCACATGTAAAAAATATTCAGCCCAGCAAGAAAATACTAGTGGGAATTATACAATCATTTAGAATGATGAATTATGTAATCCAACTTACCATGAGAACACCGAAAGACCACCAATCCGCGGCAAAAGTATGCCCTCGTCTATTGACAACTTCTGGTGCCATATACTCCACCGTACCACAAAAACTGTACGCCTTATCGCTACTCGGTGGTAATTTTGATAAGCCAAAGTCTGTAAGTGCTATATGACCGTCAGCGTCTAATAAAATATTCTCTGGCTTTAGGTCCCTGTATATGATTCCCAACTTGTGTACATGTTCTAATGCTAATGCTAGTTCTGCCAAGTAGAATTTCACATCCTCCTCTGTGAACATTACCTGCAAATAATACAAGTTAAATTGTAACCCATTTTCGGTTGGTCAAGGAAGGATTTGCTAATTGGATTTTAATATTTTTTCACTGTATGTAGTAAAATTACGACTAAACGTAAAAAATGATTATTGATACACACAATTTTTTAAAATCATATTACGTAACTTGCTATTAAAATCTAATTATAATTGTAAATGTTAATATTAATTCAATGGCAGAATACTATTCCACATTTTTGGCAAATGCTCATTTTCAATAGCAATGCTTGGATGTTTTAATACTTACTATATTAGGTATAGAGTTTAATATGCGTAAATGATTATTTGTCAGCTGTGAACCAACAGTCACAACCACAACACAATAGAACAATTAGTTTTCCCAGATAAAATCACCAGCACAGTTTTTATTGAGATCAATGAACAATAATAGGTAGCAGTAATGCACTTGAATGATACTATACCTCTTTACTGAGACGTGAAAACAAATCACCGCCGCGCAGAAAATCCAATATTAAATATAATTTTCCAGCGGTTTGGAATGCATAATGCAATTTAACAATAAATGGATGGCCCATTTCTACTAGAATATTTCTCTCCATTTTTGTACGTTCTCTGTCTCTTACTTTAAGTGTCGCCTTTTTAAGTACCTGAAAATGTATTATTACTTATCTCATTAATCTCATTGTCTGACGAATATTATAGATGCGAAAGTTTTTATGTGAGTGTTTGTCTTCTCTTCACGCTGAAATGACTGAATGAATTTTGATGAAATTCAGTATCATATATTTTAATTCTTGGAATAGAAAATAGAGTACTTATAATCCCTAGAACACTTTGATTGATGAACCGATTTTCTTGTCTAGCCACAGTTATGGATCTGCTTACACCACTGTGTTTTACCATACCGCCAACACAAGAGTTTTGTTTTCAGCAATGAATGTGTTAAATCTTCTTCCTTTTTATAATTTTTTTTTAAATTTCTAATATACTGTACAATGGGTCAAAGAAGGAAAGTACATAATAAAGAAATTTTTTAAATAGATACTTTAAGTCCTGGAATGTGACATTGTGGGATAATAGTTAGTGAGGGTGAAACCGCGGGGCAGTGCTATCATTTAAGATTGCTTACTTACAGACATATTGTTTATTTATTTAGTCACCTGACTTAATTAAATGATGGGCAAAATGGGTCACATTCACATTTAATCTTGACATTTACATGATTTTTAGTAAAAACCAGACAAATACCAGTCTGTAAAGCCTTTTTTATGTTTTACTCAACTATTTGAATACCTAAACCTCATGTTTTTTCCTGTTATTTAGGAAAATACAAAGACATTTGATCTACTTTAACTTTCATCTCCCATTGTAAACTCAGAGTGTTTGTTTTCTTTGACCAATTTGTAACTTAACACTAAAGATAAAATAAAAAAAAATAAAAATAAAGATGAAATAAATTTTGTTTGCATATCTCCTGAATAATGAATTTCCAATGGGTGGATACGGGCTGCATAGATAGAATCTCCCTGACAAAAGCTAAGTCAGATTTGTAGTCAACTGCACTTGTGTTGTTGAGAATGATGCATAATAAATTCACTTTAACATATAGATAGATAGATAAACTCTTTATTGAAACACCACAGAACAAATAAAACTTAAAACTAGAACAAAACAAATACCTTCAAATACATATTTACCTTCATTGCATATAATGTGCCAGCATCGGCACCAGCTACTTTTCTAACAAGAAATACTTTTCCAAAGGAACCTTCTCCGAGTACTTTGAGCAATTCAAACTGTGAAGGGTCAGCCTTTTCATGGCCTTCTTTAACCACATCCTGAATTTCCACTTCCCGTTCATAGTTATCTCCGGACGATTCTAGGCTTTCTGTAGTGGATGCTTGGCGGGATTCCACTGCATTTTCTACCACTACTGGAAGACTGTTTGACTGTGCAGATGAACCGAGCTATGTAAAAAAAATTAAAGAACTCAACCAATCTGTGATGCTTGTATTTAAATAAGTTATTGTATGTATACATATTGATACTAATGATTCAACAATCATGTGGGTACATCTCAATAACTTTGTTTTCAACAATATTATTTAGGTATTGAATATTAAGAAGGCGTAGAGTACCTAATGAAATAACATGTATTAATAGATAAGAAATTGTGTAAAGTTTATTTACAAACCCCACTCAACTAATTTGTATAGACATAAATAAATTAACAAAGAGGCACATAAATTGAAAAATATTATGTATTTTCGGACATCATAAAAATATTTATAGATGTATTATTTAAATCTTTATTACACTTATTAAAGTTAAAGTTATTAAACTAATTAACTAAATAACTAAATTTAATAAAATAAAATGACATACCCGATGCACGCTCATGACATTGTTTAACAGATTCATGTTGAAACATACTGAGAGGCAAACACACATCACAGACTGTAGTAATATGATATTAGCACAGGTATTATAAAATTGAGATAGTATTAATAGCTTGTTTGGCTGCCACAAGGCCGCTTATGTTTTCAAGTGTAACCAACAGCTAATGCCACTTGAGTATTACTAATTTAAATAAAATACAATATTTATATAACCAAGATGATTCAGTAATTATAAATCATTATATTATTGAGAAAATTATTGAGTCATAAATTTATTAAGTGTGTATTGTGGTCAGTTCAGTAGTCGAAAGGTTGACCACCTTTGGAAGTGATTGTATGGAAGCTTTTACATGAGCATTTTAACTCTTTATCCTTGTGTTAAGTACAGGTGTATCATTGATTAGCTCAACTGAGAGATAGGTACCTACATAAATATAGATTATTTTGTAAAAGACCTTGAGAAATGAAGAAAAGTGGATGAACTTGATAAAAAAATGTTCTACGTCTGTGCATTTCTTGTTGTTAAACCAATTATACGAATACAAGGATGACTAACCCGTGGAGGAAAAATCCCTCGAATCTAATTAGGTACAAATGCAAATAAATTCTAAACATACCGTGTTGTCGCCAACATTCTGCATTCGCCAGGGGTCGGATGTATTAGCCAGCGGCATGTTTCTAACTTTCACAAACAAACATTAACAAGAAAACTATGAAATTAGAACAAATTATAAAACTAAAACCACCCTTTTCTCATTTCTCATTCATAAAATAGGAGGCGACGTCAACCAACGAGTTGAACAACTACACAAGTACAAGTTGACAGAAGTCTGTGTGTATTGCCATAACAATAGGAGGAAGAGTAGTAGATATTATATATCCATTTTGCGGGTTGACTAATCTCAAGGTAATGTGGGTCGGTTTTTAAGATTATGAGTGCTCTGACTGATTCATTCTATGAAATAAAGAAGTAGGTAAGTATCTGTAAGTATAGGTACAAAATTTCATTAACATCCATGCAGACATTAAAGAGTGAAGAGAGGACTAACATACAAACTTTAACGTTTATAATATTAGAGATGATAATGATTATAACCAGAAAAACGAAACGAGATGTATGAAGTATAATAAATGGCTATTTTTTCGAAAAAAATATCCTTATTATTGGGTAAGTAGTCATTTTTATACATAGTTTTGCAATATAGACACGAATGATGACTGTTACTATAAAATAATTATGTTGTAAGTAGCGATTTACTAAAACAATAATAATCTAGAGGTTAAAGTCAATCTATACTAGAAAGTAGAGAGTACTATATTCCTTGCTAGAAAGTTACGAGTTCTAGCAGCACTGACAAATGTTTACCACAGATCACACAAAATTATACAAACTGTAAAGGACATTTTAAAAATGTAATTTACTTGACACTGGCAGCTGCACAAATCATGCGAGGCCAAAATCTTAGAAAAAACCTTATTTACATGTTCGTCATGTTCGTGTACTTTTTGGCGGAAAAATCAAAAAACTGGCGACGTTGATTATGTATATTTTTCTCAAAGTCGTGTTTCGTCGTAGGTTAATGTGTATTAATCGAGGAATATTAACCAGGGGTGCGGGCCAGGTAACCTCCACGAGTGCCCGGCTGTTGTTCGTCCCTCTTGATGCGTTGCATCCGGAGGGAAGGGCAGCAGCTGGGCCGGTGCACCCTGGGGTTCGGTCAGCAATTCTCCTAGGGGAATTGGTGGCCGTAGCAAATAACCTGGCGAGAAGAGGTCCTTCGCGTGTCCCTCTGATCAGCAGAGGGCACAGCAAGGGACCAATAACGGGGACTTTTGGGCCGCGGATCGGGGGTCCAACGCCCAAGTTAGAAGTCCCGAGCTGAGGTGCGGCCCGTGTGTTCCGGGACGCACCCAGCGGAGAAAGAGGCCCAAGCCTCACGTGGCGAGCCCGGGAGGGCGCCCGCAGAGGTGGTCGCGGAAGCGCCGTGCGAACCCGTGACCACCTCCATAATGCGGAGAGGAGAACACCCCGGGGTTTTAGTGGGTAAACCCCACCAGACCAGCTGGCGTGGGAGTCCCACATAACCACCCCCCCCCCCCCCCCCGGGGCCGGGTGGTATGCCTAATGCATTTCCCCGGGAAAACAAAAAAAAAAAAAAAAAAGGAATATTAACCAATACGTGTTAGTTAATGTGCATGAGTGTGCGTAAATTATATAAATCCAAAAAAACGCGTCATTTTGTGTTCCAATAATGTGTGTAATATTATAAATGTATTACCTTTGTCCCTACCATTACCTACTACACAACGAACACAGGATTAGTCACAGAATAACTCTGTTATTAGGTTATCTGTTAGATATTTATAAGACCTACCTTAATCTACCTATTTATTCTGTGCTGTCGGTAGTTTCGTTACAAAGTGAAAGCAGTCAAGTTCTTGAATGCTAACCTATCTATATAAGTAACTTGATTTGCTGGTCTAGGTAGGTAACTATGTAATTCAATGCTTTATAGTAGGTACGGTCGGCCTCATAAGCCGCTAAACGTATCATTACTGTTATTTAAATATTTCACTAAAAAAACATGTTTTGTGTGTGAAATGAAATTGGAAATTAGGATATATACAGCGATTTCCGAGGCCGACTGTACCTGTTCTGTTAGTACTGAACTTTGCGCGTGAAGATTGTTTGCAGTTTAACTTACGCCAGTGCGCCCTCTGCGAGTGTCTTAGCCTTAGCGTATTCCAACTAAGTATAATAAAATATAAAATCTAATGTTCAAAAATGGATAACGAAGGTACAAATTTTATCTATACTTACTTATTATATCATACATAAGTACATACTAAAACATATCGCAAAAACGCCCGTGTTATTATTATCACTGCGTTAACACTTTCACCGCTGAGCCGATTTTCGTGTCTAGCCCCGGGTGCGGCTCTGCACACTCGGTAGGGGTTCACCCATACAGAAAACACAACAGTTGTTTTCCCGCACTCGCAACAAGTTGTCAAAAACACGACAGTTGTGTTTTCAGCACTGAACGTGTTAAATACGACAGTTCCACATATCCCAATTGATCTAACCCCACTGGTAGGGAAAAATGGATTTTTTTTCCACTTACTACTAGGGGGGATACTTTTCCACTTATTTCCGCTGTTATAATCAATCCAGAAATAGTTAATTATCATAATATCTAAAATTTCAAATATCCCGCCCGTGGTAGAGGGATAATCTCCTTCTCCGTATTCTCCTTTATTAGCTACAACGACCTACATAGTAAAGTAACAACTACCTCTTATTTAACGTTGGTTGGTTTTAGATCCTATACCCACTCGACGGGCCCAGACAGGACAAGGTTCCAAAGATCTTACCACCCAAGTGATAGGAGACTTTGGAAAATGGCAGTTCTGGATAAGTCTCCTCATGTCCCTATTAAAGTTACCAACCGCCTGGTACCAACTGAACATAATATTTATGGCACCACCCCAAGAATTTTGGTGTGTAAAACCGGATGGTGTAGATCTTTCCGTAGAGGAGTGGCGACGCCAATGCTACCCAGTAAGTTTATCAGTGGTAGTAAAGAAAATGCCGCGAAATATTTGATAGAAGTTAACTAAAAAAATATCTTTATCTACAGGTAATTGAAGAGCATCCGTGTTTGATTTACGACCCGACCTTCTTTTCTATCGGATCAGATGTAGACAAGACCATAATACCATTGGTGGCTTGTAAAGCATTCGAATACGATGAATCCGTCTTCAAACGCACGATTACGTCTGACTGGGATTTGGTTTGCTATAAACATTGGCTAGTCCATGTATGTCTCAGCTATACAACCTAATAAGTTTGAAAAGTATAATAAATAATTCAAGACCTCGTGCCATATTATCCATTTAGCGAATTAACTTTTTTTTCAGCTGACTCAATGTGTCATGATGTGGGGAGTCCTCCTCGGTGGTATTATTTTTGGAATAATTGCAGATAAATACGGTCGTAAGAAACCTCTTATGGTGGGAATAGTATTACAGGCTGTTTTCAGTTATATTGTCACCTTTATGCCAAGTTACTGGTGGTTCTTGGCAAATTGGTTTATATTGGCGCTAGCGTCTGGAGGCATCGGGATCATTTCATTTGTCGTTTGCATGGAGGTAAAACTATATTCTGATACAATAATGTGGGTTGGAGCAACTGGTTGAGTTCTTGCACAAAAAAGCCCATAGACACTGGAAGAGATTGCAGCACGCCGATAATATCCCCGATTGTATTTTTCAGGCCGTAAGTGGCAAATATCGTGATACAGTTCCAGTTTTGTATCAACTGCCATTTGGTCTCGGCAATGCAGTTATGGCAGTACTGGCATATTGGTTAAGAGATTGGAGGAAGTTAGAGTTTGCCCTTGCCACTCTCTCCGCGTTATTCATCTTCTATTGGAGCACAATACCAGAGTCTCCAAGATGGTTGTTGGCTACAGGTCAGACGGACCAAGCTTTAGGTAACGTTTCGTCTTCCATTTCCTACTTTTGCTACATATAAGACTTAGTTACAAAAACAGAAACTGTTGTTATTTAAAACAAGTAAAGCATTATTTTATCAACTTACAGAAGTTCTCAAGAAAATAGCCAAGTGTAACAACAGAAAATTCGACCATACAGAAGTGAAAGATTTGTTGTCTAAATCGCAAGACGTAAAGCGAAATGGTCCTGGATTTATGGCGTTTTTTAAATCCAAAAATATGAGATTGAAAACGACGTTGCTTTCAATTAATTGGTAGGTGTATGCTATTTAATTCTACATTTGAGTCGAGCGCTTTCATTAAAATATTTGAACGATATTTATTTTTACAGGTTTTGTACAGGACTATCGTTCTACACATTTTCACAATACGTGGGTTCGATCGGAGATAATATATTTGTAGCAGTCGGTCTAAGCGGTGCTATATCAACTTTAGGAGGGTTCTTTTGCGTTTTCATTATAACAAGAGTCGGTAGAAAGACTACTGTGACCATTTTCCAGATAATTACAGCATTGTGTTTTCTTCTGTTGCTGGTAATTCCAAAGGGCATGTTCGCGAATGACTGGCCGAGGCTATTGTGCGCTGGGATTGGATTTGCAGGAATGGCGGTGAGTCACTCGGCTGCGAAATCGAATTGCAATGGTGTGGGGAATAGTTATAATTGACTACTTGATAGGTTGAATGGAATAGAATCTTACTTTATGTGTATTGTTTACTTATTCTGTAAACTTTTAGAGGATCCCATTATTGGACAAAAAGTATGTAGGTAATCACAATCAAACTTCATAATCCCTTGACTTCACGCACCTCCGTTTTTCCTTTCTTTAATAGTCATCTGAGTTTCCATGTCATCCAGCACTTAGTAATGCTAGGCAACCGTTCGGAAGTAGTAAAACTCTTGCGCTTAATCTTTTCCTCAATCACGCTGGATTGAGATGAAAGGCACAGATGGTTATTAATATTCTCGATGCTCTTGCTACCGAGTGGTGCGGAGTATAAACATTCTACTAAGTAACTACTTACTAAATAATGAATAAGCATCAAGGCATACATTTCAGGGTTCCGTACCAGCACTGTATCTGTTCTCCGGCGAGTCGTTTCCAACCCTGGGCCGGAACGCGGGCATCAGCGGCGTCACCATGTTCGCGAGGATCGCCTCTATGATGGCTCCAGCTGTCGTGAGCCTGGACGCGCTTATGGTTGATCTACCGCTAATTCTCTTAGCAATCATGTCGTTTGCGCAGATATTTCTGATGCTACCACTACCTGAAACTAAAGATAAACCTCTGCCAGACACTCTAGAACAAGCTGCGCAATTTTGAAAGAACCAGTGAAGGCTGTATTAAGGTTTCAAATAAACTTTTCTTGAGTTAAGTTTGGATTAAGTTCTTTTATAGGAAATAATTAATCAATATTTCATCACGGATAAGTTTATTAAAATGCATTAAGTACTAATGTTTAATTTTTCAAAATCCTTTATTATATAGTTAGGTACCTACTGTGATATTTTTACACTTGGATGATACTGGAGACTTACATTTTCTTAGGTATGTGTAGAGTACTAAATTACCTATGTCTAATATTGATAGACATTACGAATGTGAATGTTTGGAATAATTAGGATACAAAAGGAAAGCCCGGCATTTATTTGGAAATTATCTAATGCGCCTCGATATATATTTATAGGTAAATTTTCAAACATATCAAAAGCACAAATTACAACACAAATGGAATGCCAGTTTGTACTTAGTCTATTATAGAGAGTCCATCAATATCGTATCTAATCAGTGACTATATCTTAGTCCTACGAATAAATAGTATAAGTCTGTTTATTCGTAGCCTTAGTACTATTCATGTTGTAGTGCATCATTCCAAGTTATAAACCTGAGTGCCAGATTATTGGGATATAACATCAAAATGCAAGATCATCATCAAACTAGCATAGTAATTCAACAAGGTAATGCTGACAGCATATTGGGTGCCAAAAGAAAGTGGGCTGGGAACATTGGGCTATCTGTAAGGATATAGGTATGATAAGTAGTTGTGGAATTCTGAGAAGCAAAACACTAATGCTCGAGCTATGTGGGGGGTTTCAAGAATCTGTTTGAAAAAATCGTGTGGAAAAGACCTAAAATTCCCCTCTAGGGAGATTTCCGGAATAATCCGTTGTAATCTGTAGTTGTTGATAAAAAGCACTTGTTTATTTTATAAAAGATGGAAATCTTGAAATTAAGTAGCTTACAAAGGAAGAGCGCCTTTATTAGCTACTACAAAATACAAAAAATACTATTAAGGCAAATACAGCATGTATAAAGAGTTATACAAATTATAGGTCCTTATGGGCTTATAGATAACCCAATTGTTAAAGCACACTACCAGGTAGTGGGTACCCAATATGCTAGTGGCATTACTCTATTGAATTGCAATGCTTTGATGAGTTAAATAAATACCAGAAATTTGGTCATAGCTTAATACATAGAAAACATAGATAAGATAATACATAGTTACAAACTATGGAAATATAGAAGACATTAAAATACACAATCGTTACATAGGTATGTTAGGTATGCATCAATTACTAAGATATAATTTTGACGGCTCTAGCCTTTCAATCGGCAAATACAGTTGAATTTCTTTAAGTCTTAACTTCCATTAGAAGATCTAGTATTTCCGTAACTGCAAGATCTAATACAAACTTTACTTCTGTTATAAAATAAGTAAGTGTATCCTCACTTTTCTGGCACCAATGTATTTCATACATTTATTTTGCTCTAAATACATCAATTACTTATATTATGTTCTCATAACTTTTAGACTTATAATAAAAATAATTACTTATAGAACATTGTAATTACAAGAAAAATAGGTACATAACAAAACCAAAATTATGAATGCATACATCATCCTAAATGCAAATATTTTTATTAGTGTGGAAAACTGATCTACTATGCAAGGGTTACTAACACATTACAAAAAGTATACTAATTATTGTACTGTAAAAATGCATTGGCTTTCAAATTGTACTTGCTAATCATATAAGACAATGTCATTACTCACTCTTCTGTTTCTTTGCAATTTTGGTTTTGAGATTTTCAACTCTATCTAACAATGTAGGATGAGTATGGTACCACATGGAGTACACATGATCATAATAGGGGAAGTCCAAATTATCTTTACATAGTTTAATGAGAGAAGTGATAAGCTCTTCAGTGAAATTAAGTGACACAGCAAAGTCATCAGCTTCATACTCGAAGCGTCTGGCGAGAGCTGTAGCAAAGAATGAGAGAATTGTGTTGTAAGGAGCAAGAAATACTTGCAGAACAACTATAAGCCCAATTATGACTGGTTCTTGACCAACTGGGAACCCAAGCATCTTGTATAATAAGGAGTATTTGAACAAAAGACCAAAAGCAGTGAAAACAAGCAGCAGGTTCACTTCGGTCAGTATTATTGACTTGTTTACATGATTGCATTTCCAGTGACCTAGTTCATGTCCCAAGACACCCAATACTTCTTGCTCATTGCATCCAGTCATTACCTTTTTTTCTTCGTCAAACTTCTCTATCAATGTATCAAATAGCACAATCCTTTTTTCACCAAAAATTCCTGTGAAATAAGCATTGCTGTGCGCTGACCGTTTTGAACCCTCCACAATATAGACTTGAGAGAGAGGAAATTTTAATTGATGTGCCAACTTTTCAATACCTTGGCGTAGAGATCCATCAGGTAGAGGAACAAATTTATCAAAGAGTGGAGCGATGACAGATGGATAAATAGTAAGTAGTAAAAGAGTAACGAATGTTGTGAATAACCACAGCCACACAACAAACATGTTACCACCAAGTATAATGATGTATAATGCTATTGACACAATAGGCAATGTGATAACAAGATTAAGCAACAGAGACTTTATTTGGTCCTTAATAAAGAATCCACAGGTCTGCTTGTTGAAACCATGTTTTTCCTCTAATACAAACGTCATATAAATTGTGAATGGCATTACGACAATGGTGTTAAACAGTGTTGCTAAGACAATAAAGATACAACTTATAGTTTTTTCACTATCCGCAGAGATGTTGAAAGATGCTGCAATCTCTTCACATTGAGCCCAAGCTACATAGATCCATCTATTGTATAAAATTATTGTTGTTAGTATAATAGAGTATGTTTCTTTAACCATTCTGAACTTTGACTTATCTAATCCATATGTCCGGGACTTTTCAAACGATTCTTTGGTAAAATGTTCTTTAAAGACGTCTGGAATTTCATTCTTTGTTTTGTATATTTTCATCTGAAAGGAAAACGACGAATGGGTACAAAATATATTAAAATTAAAAAAAAAATACAAAGTAGGCGCCTACGTTGGTCGTTCAGGGGAAACCCAATTTTGTAAATAATTTCTAAAGGCAACAGTTTATCAGAGAACCTATTTATTGGACAGCATTTTCTGTGAACGTACCTGCCGGTATGCTAGATAAGTTTCCCATAGGAATTCTCCCCAGGAAAATATCAGAATGAGGTATAAAAGTGAATCTTCAGTAAGACTCATGGTTGCCTGCTTTCACAGCCCAAGAAAACTTTAGAATTGAATAACACGATTTGTTTTCTTATCAATATTTCAAAAGAAAAGTAGGAATAGGAAGGCCACGCACGGCACGAGCAAAGCGATCGATCCATCAATGAATTGATAGATGAATTTGACATTTTTGACATTGATAATGTCAGATCATCCTCACGTCAGTCAGCCATAGAGTAACACCGGAAGCAGTTCTTATTCTTTATATCATGTATTTTAATTATTAAGAGTAAAAATAAAACAGTATGAATTACTATAAAAAATACTTCAGCTACCTACTAGGATGAAGCCGAACTGGATAAGAATTAAGAAAATAGTCTCAATCAACAACTTTTAATAGGTACTTAAAAAAGATTTTAACAAAGTCCGCTATTGTTAACCCTTGACCTCTATAATAGTTATACTAAAATTATCATACACATTCTGATTGTCATAAATTTTGTGGGTGCCCTTGCTCATAGTACAATATAATGATGAATATCAGCTATTTTAAAATTTATCGGCTAAAATCTCCACATTTGTAGCACTTGCAATCGTCAGGTTCCCGAAGGCGAATTTCCATTAAAGCATTATCTTCATCTTCGAGCCTCAAGCCGTCCGGATCGTAGCAGTGAGTGAGTGTCACAAGACGTTCCCGTAAAAAGTTCTCACGACAGCAAAAGCATTCCTGTAAATGAAAACATAACATGAATTAGCTTTACTCAGAGGGCTCTTCAAAATGATCTTTATAGGTTTATCGAGCAAAAGTGAACAAGAAACATGACTGCATCATTATAGTAACTGAAATACAAGTTTGTACATGCTGAAGCTACCTACCTTCTTATTTTCATACTAGCGAGAGTAGTTCTAGTATGTTTTCGTCTGTAATCTTATAATAGGTAGGTATTTAATTACCTTCAAAAAGCCTGTTGTAGTCCCAATCGATGGGCGCACTTGACTTGTGCACATGCCTTCACATTTGTTGACACTAACTTCACCGCTGCACGACCGCATCATTCTGCCCAAGTCATCATATTCCTCTGCAAAGGAAATGAAATTTGCAATCAAAACAAAACACTAAATATTGCGAGCCTCATTATTGCGTATCTTGAGTTTTCTTTTTCGCATTTGAAAATAATGTTTCCAACATACGTAGTAGTATAGGCAAATGGTACAATACCTTTTGTTACGTGTATTTCCGTCGAAATAGTCTCGCAAGTCTCTTCAGCAGCAGTTTCTATCATAATTACAACTATTAACTCTAAAACGATTAAGCATATTTTTTTGGAATATGGGAAGCCCATTGCTACAAACTCTAAAGGAAAATTAGATATTCCCAATAGCTTGAACGAAAATGGAATGAATATAAAGGAAAAATGTTCCCCTTTTATATGGTAAAGTTAGTTCTATAGAAAGGGGTAGAGGGACCCACCCGTGTAGCGCAACAGCAGGACATTGAGATTGTAATTGAAATAGCGTGTACCTACTTTGCTGTAGTAAGTGGGTCTTGAACACTGAAGCCACGCAGTTTATTTTCAACTAAGTATGAAGGTATTATACCTATTTATTTATATAGAAGCGACGTCACAATGTTACGAAAGGTGGAATCCATTTAATATAAAGTTTCGAACCCCTTCTCGTAATTTTTAATATATGTGAGTTATTGATGGGCGTGGTTAATATATATTTTTTAATAAGTACCTTCCTACTTACTTTAATTTCTGCATCTGCATAGTACTGTGGGTGAAAGGGCGCACTTAAGTTTCTACGGCAATGATTTTTCCTAAATAGATTGACTCTACCTATGTTCATAATGCGATGTAGGTCATGTAGGGTACCTACCTAGATATTAAACCTACCAACAACCCTACAACAATTGCTCGTTACTAGGTACGGACATTTTACAGTAACAGTCGGAATAAAACTTCGGCTCCAAATCCAGTAACTTATTATAAATAAAATAGTTTTGTTCCTTTTAGTCCTATACCCATACTATCTATATCCATTCCGTACATTACATGAATTTGCGCTTTCATCCATTACGAGACCTATTAAAATCATGTTAGCGCCTTAGTTTTGATAATGGTCTGCCATGTCTTGTACTCGTTCGGCAGGAGGCATGCTCACTAAATCATTTTCTGTGTAATATCGACTCTAGATTTATATAAAAGCCTGTTCCAACTTCGAGATTTTACAGAAACGTTTGATCCTTAAGCGAGTTCACAACTACTCGGTTTATAATGTCGTTTTTAGAATCAGTATCTTTTTGCTTGGTATTTTTAACTGCTTTCCAAATTCAAGAAAAACCAGTAAGAGCTCTGGAAATTCAAATGAGCCCAGGTAAATACTTGAAAACAAGTAAGTACTTAGATAGGATTAATTGAACTATACGCAAATACACACTGTCACACATAATATTAGGTTGATGAGTAAAATGTGGCTGATACTTTGGGCTGATATAAAATTATTATGATGATATTATATTCTATAGGCACTGTCACACATAATTATATTGATGAGTAAAATGTAGCCGATATTAATCATTATTTTGACATTATAATTAATTTTGATTTCTTGCAGGCCAGGAATGCCAGATGACACCTGTGATACACGTACTTACACATGCAGGATGCAAACCGAAAGCCATCCCATCTTTTGCTTGCTTAGGCAAGTGCTCTAGCTACGTTCAGGTAAGTGGGAAACCAGGGCGTATCTAACTGGACTTTATTCTATTGTATTACTGTTTACTTAAAATCAAATTTCAATGGAATTATCCCTTTCTCAGGTATCGGGTAGCAAAATCTGGCAGATGGAGCGCACTTGCAACTGCTGCCAAGAATCTGGAGAACGAGAAGCTACTGTGGTGCTGTATTGCCCAGATGCGAAGAGTGAAGAAAAGAGATTTAGGAAGGTAGCTATCTTTATTATTGCATAAATACCGGAGTTAATGTTCTAATGTACAAAACAAGACAAAAAAGCTTGCCACTTTCAAGAAGTCCAGTATAGTTTAATGAGATTATACAGTTGTAGAGAGGAGCCTTCTCGAGTCTCTTAATACCATCAGCACAACTTTGTCCATGGACACTTAGGATTACGACGTCACAACCTAGCTGGTTAATCCTGTCATTCACTAGGTGCTCCTACCCTCTCTACCAACTGCAGAGAATTTATTTACGTAGGTACCCAATCCACAATTCAACAACTAATTTTATTTGTTCCAGCGCCCCTCTAACACTGTCAAATAGCATTCAATACTTTCTTGTTTTTGCCCGTCATTTCATACACGTGGGATAATGATGTGCCACATCTTGCGGATCTAGTTTTTAGGAACTTCAGTCGTCTATAACAATACATAACCCGTAGAACATACCAGTCCCAAATGAAGCAACTTATTTTATTTATTTTTACTGTTTCACAGGTCTCCACGAAAGCCCCCCTGGAATGCATGTGTCGGCCCTGCGGAAGCATTGAAGAGAGTGCGATTATTCCTCAAGAACTTGCTGGATACGCAGAAGAAGGACCCCTCCATAGTCAATTTAGAAAAACTTTGTAATTTCTTTTGCCAAGGAAATGTTACTCAAAATATTGATCGTTATTTAACTTACAACTAAGTATACTTATAGCTTTTATTGTGTGAAAGATCAAAATAAAAACCCTTGACCCTATTTCTTCACATATTTTATTTCAAGTAATTACATAAACATACACAAACATACACAATTACATAAATATACACTAGTATTCCTATACTCCTACTATAAGTCCCCTTCAGCAGGCAGAGGCATTAGCCAATGCTGGCCTCTTATATAATCGTAGCAATGCAGCTAGCATTGTCAGCATTTGGAAAACGTCACCCGTACCGGCTTGTTGGACTTATGCTTCAATATTTATATCTACGTCTCGCATCGTCGTTATCTAGTGGTCATCTTTGCATTACTTTAGATTATAATAACAATTTTTGAGGCTTTAGACGAGAAGAAGTAGACGAGATCCTATACATCAAATCTGTAAATAATGTCGATTTAATTTTGTTTTGTAGCGGTAGAATTATTTGTTTCTCCCGTGGTAGTATAAAAAGAAAGATGCTAAAAAAAAACAACGATTTCCGGTTCGTTCATAAACAGCAAATGGAATTGTCAGTTTGACAGCTGTTAGTTGATCACTGCCAATTTATAATTATTTTTGAACGCAAGCTAGTTTGTTTTGTTTTCTTCCGTAGGCAAGTCCTCCTGCAATTTTTCTATAAAAATATTGTTTCTCGTCTTTTATATTTCTCAAAATGAGTCGACGTAAGCGTACAAAGGTAAACTAAGTAGTTTAAATCGAAATTCCTCGTTAAATAGTGTTCTTTTGGGTATATGTTTGTAAGGTTATGTTATTGATTCGTAGGTAGAAAATCGCGAATTAGATGAAAAGCTGAAGCAGGATGGCTCTGAATCTGACCAGTCAGACAAAAGTAAAGTCCCTTCGTCCAGTCCTACTAGTGCAGCTGGCCTAAGGGAGTCAGCCGGGAGCCGCACAGCCGACGCAAAAGATGCTAAAAAAGACGAGAAAGTTGTCCTCGAAGAATCCAAACCGGATGATATTGAGGAAGTTAACTACAAAGAAATGCTCAACAGGTATTTAGAGGTGTAGATTTAGAAATTAGATCTTTTTGAAACACTAGTTACTGACATAAAAGGCATAAATCTTATCATATTCTTTCTCATTGTATCTTAATATTGCAGTCTTGAAGGTGCTGCCTTTCAATCGCGACTGCCCTTTGACAAAATGTCATCTATGGAAGCGGAATGTTTCTCAGATCTACACGGAGCCTCTGCTCTTACTTTCATTCAGATCAGAAACCGTGTACTGAAGCTTTGGTTTGAAAATCCTAAGAAACAACTAACCCAGGAACTGGCTGTGCATAGGATGGAGGTATTGTATAAGGCTGTGTATTTTGCTTAGTAAAGTTGATCTTAAGTTTTGTATTGATTTTCCAACTGATGTGGAAATGGCCTGCCAATAAATCCTGAATATAGTTGTAAGCAGGGTTCTCGAAAAAAGATTATTTTTATTTTATCAATGATTAATCTCTGATCTGATCTGATCTCGACCTTTATGTTTGTCGTCTCTTTGTTTTCAGCCACCTTATAATGGTGATCCAGCTCTAGTTATCAGATCCCATGCATTTTTAGAGCGGCACGGTTTCATTAACTATGGAATTTATGAGCGCGTAACACCTATACCAACACCTTCGAAAGGGAAGCAGAGACCGAAAGTTATTATAATTGGTGCAGGTGTGTAAAAATTTACTACTATTTAATACAGCTTGTCTTGACTGTGGTATAAAAAATATTTATTAACTTCTCAGCTGCATAGGCACGGATCCGGTTAGACAACAGTTAAAATCTTATGTCCTGTAAATGCTGCATGTGTGAGTTTAGCATTACCTATGGTTTGTTATAAATACATGGACAATTATTATCAAACCCAAATGGTTATATGATGTTAATCAGGCTTATCCCATCAAACTAGTCTTAACTGGTTACATGTAACAGATGAAAACTGGCATCTTTTGTTAAATTAAAATGTATGCAGTGTATAATAGTTGTAGGCCTATTCTGCAAGAGATTGCCTGAGGGAGTACCTTTGACAGATATTCATCTGCCAAACAGTAATGTGAAAACAATACTGTGTTCCGGTTTGAAGGGCACTGGTTCCAGTGAAGTTACTGTTACTGTGAAGTTAATATCTCAGGGTGATGAGTGCAGTGCAGTACTGCGCAAGATTATGCAATGCAAAGTTCTATGTGGCACAATACCAGCTATGGTCAAGCGTAGTGCTTACTGTCAGGTGAACAACCAGCTTGTCTAGTTACCTAGTCAAAAAAAATATTTTTGCTACAATCAGGGTGTCAAGCCTGTAGTCCTACTACTTAAACAAACAATACCATATAAATATGTAGAGTGAACTGAATAAATTCCCCCCAACACGCTTCTCAGTATGGGCTGTATTTTTAACCCCCAATTTAAAAACAACCGGCTGTTATAAGGTTGACGTGTCTGAGTGTGTGTTGTGTGTGTGTGTGTTTGTGGCATCGTAGCTCCCGAACAGATGAACCAATATTGATTTTGTTTTTTTATTCCTAATTGGCACTAACCAACATTCAAAAGTATTTATTCTCTTCATATATTTTCACTTTGAGTTAATTTGTCTAGGGCCCAAAAAAATTGGCTCTGAAGCAATGATTAATTTAGTTAAATTGAATTCCAGGAGTATCTGGTTTGGCTGCCGCTCGACAGCTCCAATCATTTGGGTGTGAAGTTGTGATACTAGAAGGCAGGGACAGAGTTGGAGGCAGAATCTGCACTTACAGGAAAGGGCCCTATGTTGCAGATCTAGGTAAGATCACAATAGCCTGGATTTAGAAACATTAGTACTTCAAAATGTTAAATAGGAACCAAGTGGTGGCAATTTTGTTGTTACGAACTAGTCTACATTTTTGTTTAGTCTTTTCAAATGACATTTTGTCACTTTCCAACCCCATGAAAACAAAAGGGATAGCAATAACTTTAGGTCTGTCAAAGTGCAAACAGAATAGGTACCAATATTTTGGTTAAATGAAGGACAAGGTTATAGCTCTTATTTCTGAATCTCAGCTCTTCAATTCCAATTGCAATGAAGCACTGGTAGAGTCAATGGAGTTTTCCTTTTCCTGTGCGAGACTCAGGCATGAGTCACCACTTGAAAGGGAAATATCCTTTTTCTAACTTAAACCTTAATTAGATAATAATCATTAGTTTCGTAGATCATAATATTTTGACTTATTTTTTTGTATTTCTATACTTATGTGTAAGATATTTTTTTTTTAGATGTGTGAAAGTGCAATATTTTGCCTATTTACAATAAATGATTTGAGTTTGAGTTTGAGTTCAATAGTGCGTGTAGTACTTAATTTGATTGCATTGGTCTAAACATGAGCTTATTCCAGGAATCTCCCATTAAGTTATCCCCACATTATCACAATATGCCCTGTGAGGTATTCTAAAAAGTCCCAGTGAGGATTTCCATTACTGTTGTTTCGAAAACCTATGTGATTGGTACTTGGCACAAAACAATACAAACTATTACTAGTCTTCCTCTTCACGAAAGTGAGGGGAGACTTGTGCTCAGTGGGCCAAGATGGGTTGTGAATTGTGATGAGTACTATTAAGAAGAGGTATGTCTTGCTCTTTTAAACTAATTACCTGTTCTCGATTCCAGGTGCCATGGTGGTAACTGGTCTGGGTGGCAATCCTGTGACTACCCTCTCCGTTCAAATGAACATAGAGTTGCATAAGATAAAACAGAAGTGCCCTCTATATGAAGCTACTGGCAACCAAGTGCCAAAGCATAAGGATGAAATGGTATGTTAACACAGGTTTATATAATACAGGCTTATATAGTTGAAATCACTAGATGACGCGCAAGTCGTTTGCTTGTCTTCTATGCTACCATCAGTTGTTTTCCGCGGAATTATAAAGAAGGTTTACTTGAGTTTTGAGAGTAGGCAACGCAGTGATAACGCCCCGAGTGTTGCAGGTGGCCATAGGTTGCGTTAAGCATTTACCCTCAGGCGCGCCGCAGCTTATGTGCCGCTCTGTTACAAAATTAAAAAGTTATAAATAATATAAAATATTCCAGGCTTCGCAAAGTAAAATAAATGTTTGTTTCAGGTTGAGCGCGAATTCAATCGTCTTCTAGACGCCACGTCTTACTTATCGCATCAAGTAGACTTCAATTATTACAATGACACGCCGGTCTCTCTCGGCCAAGCGTTGGAATGGGTCATCAAGCTACAGCAGAAGAATGTCAAACATAAGCAGGTTAGTATTATATTATCATTGGCAATGGAATATTCTCCATATATTATGTTTGTTTTGGCTTATTCCTGTTGTCCCCAGTTGTTCGCTCCCCATCGGGGATGAATAGATTTTTTATTGGGGGCGAACATGAAAATTAGTAACAGTCTCTTATTTCAAAATGTTTTTGATGTGAAACATCAAATGCGGCGGCTCAAAGCAGCTACTGACGTAGCGACACGCCGGGCGTTACGAACGCGTGGCGAAGCTTCGCCACGTGTTTTGTTCTGCTGTCGTTTTATTCAACCAGTGTCAATAAGGCATTTTTACTTAACAGTTTCCAAAAAAAATATGCCATCTTTAACTGATTGAAAGAATTGAACTGCTGCGATTTTTTAATTTTTGTTTTAAAAGATTGGTATTAAAATATGCTATACCAAATAGTTTCGATGTTTCACATCAGCCAGGTGTCACACGACGGTTTCATTGTTTTGATTGTGTTAAATAAATTTTTTTGTATCATTGTAATTTTACAGATACAACACTTGAAAGCAGTTTTAACACTGCAGGATAAACTCAAAAATAACGTCAACAAGTGAGTAATTTATAATATTATATGAAAAATCTTTAGTACTAATCCTTCAAAATTACGGCGTTATTAAAATTTCAATCAATTAGGGCTTATTCCCTTTCTCCCACGAGTCGTACCAGTACAGTGGGGAGAAAGGGAAAAACAAAAGGGTATCGACTTTCTCCCCACCATGGGCCTACATTATTGGCCAGGGAGGAGAAACATTATTTTACAAATTCTTTCAGAATGTCCGACATCCAGGAGCTCCTCAAATCAATGAAGATAGAGAAGGACGCTTTGCTCGTAGAGAGAGACAAGGGTGCGACGGGGGACGCGAGCGTCCTGCAAGAGTTCAATTTGCGCAGGCTCAATAGAGAAATGAACATATTATGCAACGACTATGACCAGTTGGTGACGCAGAATGCAACCATTGAGGATAAGTTGACCCATCTGGAGACTAACCCGCCAAGGTGATAATAATTTATTTATTAAAAACTAGCTGCACTTCGCCGTTTTACCCGCTTGGACTAATATGATGTCTTTAACTAACGGCCTCCGTGGCGCAGTGCACGAGTTGACTGCAAAGCGTGATTTTGCTGGCCGATTCCTTCACAGGGCAAAGATTTGTGTGAACCACAGGCACTTATCTGAGTTTGGGTGTTTGTGGTACCATGGTCCTCGGTCCTGATTCCCTAGCTACAGGGAATTCTAGTTAGGGGTCATAATCTATGTATTTATTAATTATCTCTCAGGAACCGTTAATTTAAATGGAATATAAAGTATTCCAGGACCGAATGTATCTATGTATCAAATTTCATTGAATTTCGTAGGACCGTTTCGGAGCCTATTCGGGACAAAGCTTCTAAAAACGGTAACTTATGATTAGATTGACGGTTTTGGTTTCTATAATACCAAGTAAGTACCAACCAACTAAACTAACCATTAAAGGAAGCGGCGGTAGCCTAGTGGGAGAGCGATTGTCTTCCAAAGAGAGGGTCGTGAGTCTTTAATACCAATGGCGGGTACTTACAATGTTTTTATGTGCAAACATATGTACGTTATTTTTACTCGATTTTCGATGAAGCAAAACATTGCGAGGAACCCACATATCCGAGAATTAATTCGAAGGGATGTTATCCAAAATTTCTAACTGAAATAAAATAATTTGAAATTAGTGCAAGTAGGCAAAAATACTGCACTTTTACAAGTCAATCACTTAAGTCTAATATAAATAGAGAAAAATAAAAAATATATCATATATGATCTATTAAACGAATGATTAATTAACTATGAAGACATTTCCCTTTTAAGTGGTGACTCATACCTGAATCTAGCACAGGAAAAGGAAACTCCATTAACTCTATCAGTGCTTCGAAAATATACCACCAATCTGAACAAGGCCACCGTAGTGGATTTTGGCCTAATTCTCCTCACGAAAGTGAAGGGAGACCCGTGCTCCGCATCGGGCTTAAATGGGTTGATGATGATGATGATGAAACTAACCATTGATTTCCAGCTCCGTGTATCTGTCTGTACGCGATCGGCAAATCCTGGACTGGCACTTTGCTAACTTGGAGTTCGCGAACGCCACACCCCTCGGCAATCTGTCACTCAAGCACTGGGACCAAGACGACGACTTCGAGTTCACCGGGAATCATTTGACAGGTATGACAATCTTCACTTACCTACCAATATATGAAAGTAGTGGTAGGCCTCTTCTGCAAGAGAGCACCTAGGGAAGTACACCTCTGCTGGATATTCGTCCGCCAAGCAGTAGTGTGCAAACATTACCGGTTTGAAGGGCATTGTTTCCAGCGAAATTACTGGGCATATGAGAGTTTAAATCTAATGTCTCAGGGTGACGAGCGCAGTGCAGTGCCGCGGAAGATTATACAATGCAAAGTTCTGGGTGGTGCTGTAACTGTTATGTGCAGGCGTACCACTTACAATCAGATGAACGACTTGCTCGTCTCGTTATTCAATCAAATAAAAAAAAAAAGTAAAACGTTGGGCCTTTTTTGTTTTGGTTCTACGCCTAAAAACTAAACAAAGTTTGTTTAAATTTTAGTGCACATACAGTTGGCCTCAAAAGCAGCTGAACATCCCCGCACTTTGGAGTACCTATTCTTTTGGGTCGATGCGCCATCCTAGTTAGTTCTGTAAAATTAAATTGGGAAATAGGACACGTTAAGCTACTTCTGAGGCCCACTGTACTATATTAAGTTCGATCCACATCTGCAGACGTACGTACTTACGTGGTAGGCACGTAACAGTGATATAGCAAAAACTTTATTACGTACATTATCTACAGACGTATTCACATCTACCGCGCGTGAGCGGATTATCGATCCTGACCCTTAACCACACCCGGACAGTCCATACAAATAACAGATTTGATATTTCACACATAAATGACGTTTGTATAAGCCTCAAATGCGTGTGTGTGTCAAACTCAAAGATACTACGCGACCAAAACAAAAGACAATCATCTAGCATGAAGGTTCATACTAACCCGTTCGTCAATTGGCATTTGTCATTTGGGCATCTAATATTGACAGCCCCCTGATTGTCCTCCGGATTGCGGGTAGAGATGCGAGGAAGCGGATCGCGAGGGTGGAGAGTGTCTATTCTGTGTTCCTGTATGTGTTATATATATCTTTTAACTAGGATTCCTTGTATCTAGGGATTCAGGAACTACGAGGATCATGACTCCATAAAAACCTAGACTCAGAGCAATTACTTGTGATTCACCAAAAATATTGCTCTGTGCGAGAATCGAAACTACAACCTCACGCTTCGCAGTCTCATCTTTCACTTCCACGACGAAAGACGCTGTACTAAAATAAAGTTAAATATTGTAACGTCCCTATTTATTAACTGTTATTTCTATGGTCGAGGAGTCGTGATCGATGATGGAGTTGAGGAGTGATGTGGGCTATTCCTCCCTATATTTTCATGAATATTAAATTGTTACACAATTTAGCAATTAGTTTACACACGGAATAATTATATCTATTCAAATAATATTTATAATTATTCGTTCCTAATCTGATACACTAATTATGTTTACGTCAAACTCGATGTAACTTGCCACCGGACCAAACAAAATATCATATAGGTATAATGGGAGTCATCAATCATTACCCAATCGGTGTGACGACACTAGTTGATCGATGAAGTGGCAAAAGAGCGTTGATAACGGAGAGACCATTAGTTGTCTCACTAATCACCTGATTCGTGTATGGGAGTCGCGGCAGAGCGGCAGGCAGAGGCAATAACTTCAATTAGCTTAGAGACGGCACTCGTTAGCGTTTTACTGACTGTTTCCGCGCAATCCGCCGCGATCGATGCCCCATTGTGTATCACACACAAAAGATACTACTTGCCCCTATAAGGACCACTTTGGTCCGTACTGTTATTTGTTTCCACTTAAGGTTATGCTATGTATTTAGCTTCGCCGAAAGGGATATTCGTTCACTTGATCGAGATGCCGATGGAGATGTGTTCTTGCAAGGCTCGAAGTCACCGAGAAATGCAGCTGCGAAACTGACCTACTTAAATATTTTAATATTTAAGGCCCATAATTGCGCGTAATGGTTACGAATCGGCGTTAACCGGCGGACGATGGATATAGCCGGTGTTATTTATGTGAAAGTTCACTGTTCTGTCCACATTATAATTTCGCAGTGAACATCAATTGCGATGTCCGAGTGTAGTTCGAGGCAGCCTCCGTTCGTGCCCGAGGGCCCGCTCCGTTATGAATGTGGAATTTTCGAGTTAGTGGCCGGTTGTGATCTTTAGCAGCGGATGGCGGATTTTAGCCGCAAGCGGCGGTTCGTGTCAATAATTACTATCATTTCTCGCCAAGTTTCCATCTCCCACAGTCGATAAATTGCCAACTGACTTCTGTGAATCGTTATAATGACCGTTGCAGAAAACGCGAGCCTGCACTTAGCTACTTTACACACATGTTCGACCGAGAACTTAGACGCACTTGTTTACCTCCTCGATATTAAATAATTATGATGCAGGGATAAACAGATTTATATCAAGTACCTGTCTATATCATATTTATGCGACCCGAGGACGCTCGTATTGCCTCTTGTAAAAGTCGAATTCATAATACAAACGCCAAACATTTCTGGTTTTATATTATACGTCTGTCGATTACACGTGAAATGTAAATCAGGTAAAAAGGATACGAGTGAAACTGTTTCGTCCGTTGTTCAGTCAAAAGATACGTATCGCGACATCGCAGAGACGCCTCTTTTTGTATACATACGTTCGGTTTGTGCGTGCGTGGTTGGCAATATTTCTTTACAGTCGCGCGTACATTGCAGCGGCGGCGGCGGCGTGGGTAGTTGAAAAATGACATCTTGATTGTTGTGCGTTATTCTACTCATGAGAATGTCGGGCCGGCTCGTCGCGTGCACAGCCATTGTGGCCCTTGGCCGCGGGCCTCTACAAATTGAACGATTGTTAACCGTTCCATGGAAAGGCTGCTATATCGTGACTTGTCACGGAATTATTATATTTACCGAGATATCGTATTTTGTTAGAACACGGCGCTGTCTCTGCGAGAGGCTGCTTATGTCAGAATTGCTAGTTTCGCGCTGTGTGAAAATTTTATACGATAAAGTACTACCTACTAGTCCTCCTATATTTTAATTTCAGCTTGGTTTGATAAATACTACAATGATTAACAATCTCCGAACAAACAAATTCAAACAGTATTTAAATGCGAATCTGAGTGATATTTTAAATGCTATTACATCTTATACGTGTATAAAGTAAGATTATCTTCTTTTTCCACAAGAATAAGTTTCATAATACTATAAAAATAATAATTATATACACGGCCATAACTTATCGACTTCTTACTACCTTAAGACATTAATTCATATATCATGAAAGGAAAGTAACAAAGGCATGGTCAAGTTGAATTATGAGCTGTTTTGCTGTTTACTAACGACAAATGGCGTTTGAAACAAGTCCCCTAGGTGTCCGAAGCCAAATGACCGCCGCTCGTACACTAGGCGGTCTCTTAGCGGCAACAAGTTTTTGATAAGGCCATGCGTGGCGCGAGGCAATAGCAATAATGAATGTGATACAGCCGCGGCTCGCCTCATTTATCAAACGCCTCTATGAATAAAATATCTCGACAAGTTGCCTTTAGGATAGCGTCTGTTCGTGCCGGGACGCTTACGGCTCGCAGCGGCGATCGCAATCTTCAGCCTAGTTCCTAATAGTGTTGGCTCTCAGGAGAAATTCGCGCCGAACGGCCCTTGCTGCTTTGTCCGGCGCGAAACTGCCACCAGGGAATACTCCGCTCCACTCAATCTGTGCTCTATTTACCGACAGTGAAATATTGCTACAGTAAACTTTGTGTCAGACCCTTAAATATTATGATAGATAGAGCGGGGCAATACAGACTCCTGTGTGTATTCTTTACAGTATTAATACTCGAAAAATTATGATTTATTAGATTAAGATTGGTCATGTTATTTGTACGGAACTTTATCCGTATTTATAGGTCACATATTGGATTCTCAGGTTGAGTGGAGATGTAGAGGAATATGTTGAGCGTTGCGCGTCGGCAGAATCGAAATTAGTAGTTATTTAAAGTGTACATTCATCATTTGTTTAGCCATCTTGTCGGAACATCTCGCATGGACGTGGCATTTCGACTAGATTTCACCACGCGGAACGTACTGTCGACAGGACTAGTTATCTTCACTCGAGGACATGTATCGCGACAGTGCCGCTGCGAAGCCCGCGGAGGCGTCTGGGCGTGGATGAATAAGCAATGAACCGTCGAATGGCTCTATTAACCCGCCATTGTTCCCTCGTGATCGCTACACTTGCGCAAGAGACACGTATTGTCTCGCGGGCTTTCACCAACCGGTGACGTCACAGCCCTCACGACCTAAATGCCACCGGTGCTAGATGTAGACCAATTTGCATTTATTGAGCCTTAAATAGTCGGTATGCGAGCGAATCGGTGGCAACTCGCCAAAACCGCTACCTGTTTGTTGTATTGTCGCTGTTGTTGGCGTTAAGCTCAGGTACAGCCATGGCTATAAAGCTCAACGGTCCCAGATAGCAGATAGTCCCACCCGAAACTGGTCCATTACAGCTAAATGGTTCAAACGATATTTAGAGGTACGTCGTAGACCTGGGTGTTACTTAAACTTCTTTAAAATCGCGCAATATTGACTGTTTTGTCAAGATTTACTCGTACTCGTGATCTTTACAAATAAGTACCAACGTAAACCTAGACGTTAGTAATTGTCAGCATTTTCGAGTTTCAAAACGTTCCTTATCTTGGAATTTCTGATGACCCTGGAAACATTACAGCAAATATTTCAAATAACACTTTATCGCGCCTTCGAAATAAACAACACTGCTACAAGTATCAATAAACTGTGGGGACTATAACTCTTAAACAATAAGTATTAACGGCGTAAAGCAGGAGAGTCGGAGTGTCAGAGTGTTGGTGATATCGCCGCGTGTCGGCGTCGGGTTTTGGATTTATGTGGTGCTATGCGATGTCTCAGTGGGGTGTATGTCTAATTGACAAGTGTCCTGAAGTGTAGACCGTCATACCTGCACACTTGACCTAAATAAATCATCATAGTTCTCATCATATCGCCGTGAAAGAAAGCAATAGCTGTTTATTAGTGCATCTTCTTTCCTAACTATGTTTTGAAATTTTGAATCTTAGTGGGATGCAGTGCGTAAAGAATAGTATCGTAGATCGAAATGTCGGAGAGTAGGTAATAAAGGCTCGTATTGACGTCTTTGGATCTGATGTGTGCTTGCGCAAAAACGTGCATCGGTGACGGTTTATTGCCAATTCGACACCTTCCCATATCGGCACCTGAATTCATAGGCCCCCGAAATTTTTTCTGCTCGGCAAATCATCGTGAGTGAATTAAGAATGGTATTTACGAGTACGAGTTGGGATTGAACCCTGTCACCTACCCAGTCTTTGCTATTTCTGTGTATATGTAAAATATAGGCATCTAAAGGCACGGTCAAATTAAAAAATGGATAACGCACGAAACGAACTCATGTTCACCATTTTATTTGTGTTGTCAATTAGTCTAGGAGAAGGAATAGGAATGGTAGGCCATTCCCATATAATGATAGTAACCATTAATCGCATTTGCTAATGCTTTCCTGATTACTCATTGGTAATAATTAATTTTGTTTTGACTGGTTTTAATTTTACTCCGGTAGTTAAACAGTCGTTAAACGGGACCTATACCTACTATGCCTGTGCCTAATACAATTTGCATCGAGTACGGCAGTAGTTTTATGGTCGACAATTGGCCATTATTCGAAAGCATTAGCACGCCCGCCCGTCAAAGCTCTTGATATAGTGTCTATTGAGTAGGGTACGCATACGCACTTATACTTTTAGGGACATGTCAGTGTCCTACGGAGGGTGTTTGATAAGTTCAAGGGTTCAGAGGCTCTCCCACAAACGGTCAAAAGTCAAAGTATTTATTGTAAATAGGCAATAAAATACAGTAATTTTTCATATCATAACTGTATTGAGTATTTCTAGTATAACTCATCTAACCATTGCCTGAAGTATTGACGCATAGTAATAAAATTTTATTACACTGTTTTAGTAATGTATCCTGTAGTGGTGAGAGAATTAACATAAAATATTCCACCGGGTTAAAATTGGCTACAATAATAATAATTGTAACGTGGCTAATTGAAGCCGACTTTTGTATTAAACAAGTCTACATTGACCAGGATTGTTTGCCTAAAATATCCATGCTCTAAAGACGTTATGGTAACCCTTTCCGAGTCTATCTTCACTGCTACTAATTTTGAACCGTTGTTGTTTGTTTCACGAGGAGTGAGCAAACAGCTTTATCTTTGTACTTACTTATCTCCCGCCTGAGCCCTGATTTCGATTTTTTTCCGAGTCCGTCTTAAATTATACATTGATACATCAATGAAACACACGTAGCCAAGAAAATCAAAACCTCATACCAAAGTATTTAAAAATACGATTTATCTATTCGTTATAATTTGACCTTTTTCATTCGTATCAAAGGGACAGTGTACTGTCTCTAGTTTTAGCTCGTTTCATTTGATGTTTGAAAACATTACAAAGCTAGTGACACAACATAATAATATCCATAAGTATCATTTATTAAAGGGTTGCCAAAATTAGAAATTAATTCCAACTTGTGCTTGCTCATACAAATTTTGATTATGCCGCGGTAGTTTAAACCGGCCCTCCATTTTAACTTTCCTATCATTGTAAAAGTTGTAATCCTCTTTGTGAACCTTAATTGAATTCACTGTTATGCTAATACTCTGATTTCCCATCTTATTTCGTTAATAGAGGTCCGTGGTAAACCAATTAAAGGGAACGTTTGTGGATTACAGAACTTTCTGTACATGTATAGTTTGTGGGTGTTGCTTGTACGGTAAATTAAACGTTTGCATATCCCTTATGTAAATACTGTGTAAAATCGCCCTAGTTTCGGGACCGTTATGTTATTGTCATGTCATATGGAAAATGTTCTATGTTAAATGTTAAATTTCCTTTGACGCAGTTTGAATATATTATGTTGGTAACTAGGTAGATAGACCTAGATATACCATTTCAGAACTATTAAATGTTAATTTGATCAAAATTAGTCGTAAATAAATCCCAAGAAAGGTAATTTAGGGGACTAGAAATTGATCTGTCTTAATGTCCTCGAGGCAAAGTTTGGGAAGTGTCGACTGATAAATATACGTCATAGAGCATTAAAATCACACGATTTAAATAGCGGGCTAAACTACTAACAATACATTAGTGGTATATGCCTAATGCGCGCATTGCGGTGCTCCATATGACCACGGGTCACAGAAAGCCCGAAATTCTCGCGGACCCGGTTGTATAATAGCGTTTCGCGGTTTCATTAACGCGTTTTGTTCCGCTTTGTATTGCGTAAGTTTCAAACACATTGATCTAAGTTTCGCTCCTAATCTACTAAATGCATGTACCTACTACCAGCGATCGCCTAATAGTTCTAACGAACTCCACTACATCAGTTCGCGGCTCCTCTCGCTGTTTTTCGGGTTTGCAGTGGGCCGTTTGTTTTTATATGAGAAAACTTTTCACATCTAAATGCGCGGTGGTCAATTACGGCCAGCTACAAAGTATAACAAAAAGCCTGTACCAATCCACGAAAACGTCATAGGTAAATCCATTCCATTTTCTCCCAATGTTTTCAACTGTAATTGAGGATACCAATCTTTATGGCGTAATTATTGCAGAAACATAAATAACTGCATAATATCATCGTGCATATTTAAATATCAGTGGTCTTTGATAGCGGTATTTATCCAGGGTCGCAGCGTGAATTGCGGACGCCTACCGTAATGGCAGCAAGGCTGGATTTCCGCTGAAGTAGATGGGATAATGGAAATAAAGCTTCGAAAATGTTTTGTTTTGCCAATCAAGCAGTACAGACGGTAGTTACAAGTCAATAGAATCAACTGGTCTACTGAAACATGAACACGATTAATCAAACTACATAACCGACATGGCGCGTGATTGTCTTGGCTTCTTTTTACCACTTCTCGGAGAAAAGTAGATTTTTATTTACATCAACATCAACTGCCGCTTTTTTATGTATTCTTTAATCTCACCCTTTTCTCGTTATTTAAATCCCAGGAAAGTAGTCTTTCCATATCGCTCACTCTCGCCGCCTCATAACTCGTCTCCACTCAAGTGTACACGTAGCCTTATACCTCAGCTTTTTGCTCACAAAATGAAGGCGAAAAACAAATTGTACAGTTAAAACTAAAACCGAGCCTCTATAAAAGTCAGCTGAATCTTTTACACGTAGATAGTACAGTTTAGGTTTTATTGGCTAGCGGTTTTCCGATACGTGCCAATGGGACTCGCCGCGCTCGATGTTTGGTTTTTACACAATTACCTTTCCATTTACGTCTAACCTCTTGCTTAGTTTTATCTGAATCTAAAAACGACTGGACTAAGATCGTATTTTCTGTAAATTAACTTTGTGCTGGAATTAGCTTTCCGTATGTTTTTTTAATTGTCATCTCTATGTAAAGTAAGGCAATCGGTTTGTTCGTACTCCAATTTAGTTGGAATTTTTTAAACACTTGTCAGTTGTATCGTTTGCAATAATATTTTCAAAATACTTACGAGATTTTCTAGAAAGAAAGTCGATTCGGAAAGTGACAATGAAAACACTATTAAAAGACTTTTGTTTGTGATCGATCGAAATTACTTTTCGAAACAGAACACTCCGATTTGAAGTTCTCTAGAAAATTTCAAAGGGTTCATTTTAGTCAGCTCATAGATCCGATTAGAAATTAAATTTCACTCTACCAGTACAGTCTAGTGGTGCAAAGTTCGCCGCAGCGGCTGTCGATTCAGTTCAATCTGCCGTCACAGTTATGCTATGCTGAAAATTGCGACAGCTGTTGTCTGTTAGTCGCAAAATGAAACACGTTAGCGCTTCGGTTGACATCGGCCCCTCTTTTTGTCGCGCCGGGCCTGTGGATGGCCATTTATCAACTTTTTATGGAAACGCGTGTTTTAATTTATGCTTACACTAACTTCAGAGCTGGAGCTATCTCCGACCTCATTCGCAGTCGCGGCTTTGTTGCTGTTTACTTGAAACGTAGAGAGAGCAAGCTGTACTGAGTACTCTGTATTTAAAAATAAACTCGACCATTAGGTACTGCACCGCTTTAAAATTAACGTTTACGATATGTGCCATTTCATACATGTCCTGGAGTGTTGTTAAATTGTTTTGTGGATGCCAATGGATTTAGATGCACCTTTGGTGAGTGAGAAGGGTCTTTAAAGTAAACCTTCAAAAATTTATAACAGAATTACCTCGCAAGTCTGCCTGTTCTTGTTTACGAAAGTAAACAATAGTGCATCAACAATTTTGCACACTGTATTCCCAATATTTGCAAGGGTTTATTCGAACACGCATAGTTAAGTTTTATTTCAGTTGCAGACAAAACAATTATATGTCCGTTTGGCGGCACATTTTAAAGCCTTTCCGATGCAATTACATCCGAAGCTTGTCTGAGCGCACATCTGATAACAGAAGTAAAAAAACGGCCTGTGAAGTTACTTTAATTAAATCCAACATTTTTCGCTCCGTACGTAAGTACTTCAGATTATAAGATAGCATCACAGTTTAAACCGCAAAAAAACTTAAAAATCTTTATTTCAAACACTAATTAGAAGTCATTTGAATAAGTTGACGGCAGCTTGCGTTTAAAAGGGTCGCTTCGTGGCTCTGTTGACTTTTATCTCTATATTTTTAAAACAAACTACATCACTGTGTTCATCGCACTGATTCTACGGATAAAGAGTAATGCATTTTCCAATTACTTGATAAACTATATGTTTCTTAGAAGATCCTCGTCAGGTTGCAGTTCAATATAATTTTATTTCATCCTATTTCTGTATATATTGCCGTACTTTTTTTTTTGTTTACCCAGCGAAATGCATTACGCATACTACCCAGCCCCGGGGGGGACCGGGTGGTTATGTGGGACTCCCCCGCCAGCTAGTCTGACGGGATTTACCCACTAAAGAGGGTGTTCTCCTCTCCGCATGTTGAGATGGCCACGGGTTCGCCTCGCGCTTCCGCGACTTTATTGGCGTACCTACGGTAACCTGAGTTAATGCAAGCGAAAGCTTATCTATTATTAAGGAACGGAATCAAACATTTGGGTAGAATAATATAATATAAAAAACTACTACATTTGAACAATTGTGATCTATCCGGCAAAAAAAGCTTTAAGCACAATAATAAAAAAAAGTAAAAGCGGGAAACTAATGAGAAACGAACACAGGTGTCCACACAGAAGCATGAAGTTAGTTCTGAGCGAGGTTGAAACTTGCTGGGTCCCGCAAACCGCTCGCCACAGGACAAATTTCGCTTATATTAACTTTTGCTTCAAGTAAATTTCTCTTCAACTGTGCGACCACTGCACTTTCAAGTGACAAAGTTTTAATGTAGACTCTGCCTGCGAAGGTTTCTTCTATCGGGCTGTTTCGCTTAGTCCTTTATAAGCTGTCTGATTCGTTCTTTTTACGTTATCCTTTGACAAATACAAAGTTCTATTATGAGTTTCAGTTAATCGATTTAGCTTTCATTGCAATTTACACATGAAGCTTAGGGTAATATATACGGCTATCTCGCTACCACCAGATAATATCACACATTATTTTCACAACTCATTGGAGGTGGTTGTGTTAACCTGTTTTCGAGGCGAGTGTCAAGCCTCGATGGGCGAGCCGATAAACTCTGAGATTTAGTCTCTCGTGAATGCGTTGCGTTGATGACAATCAGCGCACTGTCCCATCGGTGTCGATGCACTAATTATGATGTCTTATCGCATATTACCGTCAGTTTATTATGCGTCATAGAGAAAGAGAACTTTTTTATTCAATATAGTCTAGCGTTTGACCGATATCTATCTCGACGGCAAGTTATGATGTGGTCTGGGATGTAATTTGCTTACATAGAAGATACGTTTTTATTTACTCTCTACATATAACTTGATTGTTAGGGTCAGCAGGAAATAAACGTAGATCAAGTGTACAAATTGACACAGGGCTTAGGTGAAAATCATAGTGAATAAGAGGCCCAGGATGGAGAAGATAAAGAATTGATGCTGATAATTATAAAACGTTTCATGCCTTAGCTGTTAGCTGTGAGTATTATGAACGTGGAAACAAAGCGGTTGGCTCAGATTAGTTGGTCGGTTGGATGGGATGCTAGAACGAGGTTAAATTGTTCTAGGTTCTACATCTCATAGCGGATGGATGGTAGAGTCCGGATATAATAGGTTGTAGATTTGAATAACCATGTTATGAAACCTGTGTATAATAAAGGGTTCTTTCTCATTTTTTGTTACCTTTTCATATTTTATTCATAACCAAGGAGGATACTGATCTTCCTTGGTTATTAAAAGAGACTTATTTCAAGCATTATTCTAAGAAGTCTTTATTATGATGTGTTTAGTTTAAGACGTACTCTTTACTGGGCAAACGCAACCGTCACACGGTGGTCGTATTTCTTTCTGAAACGGATGCATCGTTATAGGACGCCATAAACCTCAAAATGCAATATAATTTAAATAACATATCTCGTAAATTTTGTAGTTATAATATTTTATCGGATATGGATCTTACAACATTCGCTGTAGGCATAACGTGTGCGCAGCCAATCCACAACCGATGACCTATTGAATATTCTTTATTACGTCCCACTTGAAGTAATAGTCTTTCTAGGTTGTCTTGAAAACATTGCTTTGAACTATAAGGCCTAGCGGGACAACCAAATTCTTCTCTATATTTAAATATTTTATTTTGCATTTGTTAAAAATTTATTTACGTACCATATAATGAACGCCTTATAAAACTTTGGCAGTGGGTAAGCGTGAACGTGCGTACTCCTTTGGTTACATTATTTAAGATGGTTTATAATGTAGTGGCATCGTTTATGTAGGTACGTCTTCGACATTCGCATTCGTATATGCCGCATTTTCCACCTAACAAAGAACGTACCAGGTCTACGTGTAAGATTATAAGCGGAATCTAATGGGCGCACTCATTAAGGGCCTTTTTCACTTCACGCCATCGCATCGCTCGGTGCGGTTTCCCCGCGCTATTGAAATCGCTTCAGCGGCTCACTTCCGCGGCGGACGCACCCGCCCGCGGCGCCGCCCGTGGCGCTCCGTTTTTGCATTTTAACACTCCGCATAATGAGGTCTTGAGGCACGTATTGTGGTGTGAAATACTTAAAATACGTGCGGACGAACGAAATCATTTGGAATTGTTAGGGTGCAAATGTCTTTGCGAATTGGAAGCTCCTCCTTTGTTTGGTTGCCAGAATGAACTGGCTTTTTATATTGTGTTTTTAAAACGAATGTGTAGAAGACAATCTTGTATCCATAGCGTCCCCACTGGTGGGCCAGATAGTGGACCCGTTGGGAATATACCTGATTTGTAATATGTGTGACACCAGTGCAAGCTGTGTGTGCATGTCACCTAGACGTGATCAAGAATAGATACTTGAGCAAGTTTAATTACCTGAGACTAAAAGGCCCACGTAACTAGTTATAAAAAAGTAACCTATCTAATAAGACCAATAAAACACAAGTTACACATTTAACTACAAAATTCTGATACAATTCTAATAACCACTCGTTTTTATGGCTTTCCGTTTACATAGCAACTGACTTCTAACACTTACATAAAGCTTTTTGTAAAAAAATATTTTATGCATTTGAAAAATACCGATGTTTATTTTAATTAAACAAAAAGCGCCGTACTCAAATGTAATTTCCATGTATCGTAAACGTGCCATCAGGCGGCGGCGGAGTGGCGTTCCACCCGTCTCTAAAATATGTAGCAATAAAAGCGCTTCGGACCATACCCGGATGTGTTAGGATCCGTTTATTGTCAGGGCTCTAGCGTTGTTAACCGAAATCAGTGTTGTGCCTTCATAAAATTCCTAGGCGCTCGTCTTGGCACTGATTTTAACAATTAATTAACATATCTAGAAGCTGATACTTGCCCAAGGAATCTTATCGATGCTCAAAGGTTACAGCGACAAATAAACGATTGAAAAACATTTATTGCTAGTCTCGTCACTCAGTCATAAAAAAAGTAATTATAAACTTTAATCACGTATTATATTTTTCCACCACATCACTGTAGCGCGAAGTTTTCCTATATCCGAAAGGTTGATAAGCTCCAATTTAGATCTAACGTATTAACCAGTTACCGAACGTTAAGTAAAGGAAGAAGCCAGAGAGACATTGGTAACACATTTAGTTAATGAGTTCGGATACAACTCTTTGTCTGGCTGATAAAAGTTGCGCTATCTTGAGAGCGTTAAAGGAGAAATAGAGAGACGCAGGGGTTGAAGGAACGTGTAACCCATTTGTACTTGTTTATCAAAGAGATAAGTCCGTCGACGAGAGCGACCGGCTTCACTCATTAGTTCGGAGAAGATAGCGGGATGTTGGAACCTGCCTTTAATTGCTAAACTATCCGCATCGGGAAGTAATTTACCGACGCTTTTCTGCCTTAAATACAATCTCAAACTCGATATTTTTATACTTTGCTATAAACTACCTCTTCGCAACACACCTGGCTGAGAACGCAATTCCCCGGCTTAAGGTATCATTGTCACTCGGCGAAAAAGCATATTTTCCTTTTGAGAAAATTCTCTCCTGAAGGCTTACGTACCTAATTCTATTATGAGAAGGATAAGAAAATATTGTTGGCTACCTATTGTACCTCCTTAATAAGGCTGTCGGCGGTAACACGGGTTTCGACTTAGGCCACAAGTCGCGGTGTACAAAGAATGGAGTTATGGGGGTAGGTAGGTGGCCAGGAGCGTAAGCGCATTATTGCAAAGAGAAGCGGCGATGGTGGTGGCGTGGTGGCGACGTTTCCCGAATCTACAATGCGCTCTAAGCTCTCGGGCGGACGAACTCGCGGCATAAGTGCTTTGCTAGTCGAAATGAACAGCGCTTTTTGAGCCTTATCTGAGGAGGCGACCCACTTTTTGCACTACCGAATTACCATACGAGAGAGCTCTGATGGATAAGGCCGCGGCATATTTTTTTAATATCTTTAAAGCGACCGACGGGCGCGCAGTCGCACATGTCTTAAACAAAAAAAAAATGCTCATGCCCTTAAAAATATTATTGACTGCAATAAAGTATTGATAATTAAAACGTCTCGAAACTAATTTATGTTGTTTTTATCTTTTACCAAAATTCCCATAGATTGCTTTCATACATATTGCTATGAAAATTATAAATGTTGTGATGTACACACTATTTTAGGTATATCGAGAATAGTATTGGTAGACATACCTAAATAATAGGTTCAAGTAAACTGTGGTACTGCTATTATGGAACACTTACTCTACATCGAAATAACCCACGTTGGGTGAAATATAAAGAGCCGGTTGCTTTTTGTCGGGTGTTAGCTAGAGTATAATATATCTGTCAAAATACCGTTTGGTGTAAGCTATGGGCGTAATCCAATGTAGAGCGTATAATGGATTTCGCATTCATTACCGTTCTTCCGATCAGTTGATGTGAATATTCTGGTTGACAGTTAGGCCCGCCCTATGCAAATGTCATTGTCTCTAATGCGTGCCCGGCGCGCCCTGGAGTATGGGGGCAGCCTACGCATCCACTACGGCAATATCGTCTGATGAATATTTACGTCGCCTGACGTCCGATGTTTATCGCTTTGCGTACATTTTTTGTACAAATGTATCATCATCATTCATGTCACGATGACACACCAGGACCCCCTAACAAGCTGTATTTATTTCCTTAACGCTTGCACTATTATTTATTCTGCATCTTAACGATAGAAACTTTGCTCACAGTAAATCGTATCTTTATAACGCACCTTTATTGAATCGTAAAGTATGCAAGTATGAACACACTTAAATAGCGTATTGATACGATTTATTTCAAAATCAATGTAGCCAAGCGTTCGGAAATGTCGCTTTTTCCTTCCAAATATATTTCGAATGTACTACGTAACGTTACAGTTTTAAAGAGCATTTGGCAACCTTCGAGCTCTCGAAGTTTGAGATGGTCTACTCTGATATCGAGAGCACCGACGTCGACGTATTGTCACATAGTGGGTAGGTACAGACGTGACATTTTGCCAGTGTTCCGAGCTTTCTATGTGCTTATGCAATTCGTGATTGATGCTGTTCGGTCGCGCAATGATGCCCCATCGGCAATGATCCCATCGGCCAATTCAATGGGACTGTTCCGCGTTAAAAGATCACATGATTGAGACCTCACGATGTTTGTATTTTGTACTTGTGTCACATTATTCAAATGATCGAGCTTTGTTGTATTCTCTTTATAGTTGAATTTTAATTTCAATACGATAATCGACCTAAGTTAAATTATCAACTCATTAATTTACCATATAAGACGAATTATAGATAGAATCACAGATAACGAGCTCCATTAAATGTTGCTATAAAATAGTTTTTATAATAAGAGCTATCATCATTAACGTAATATTTTCATATAAATTGCTCATATGTGGCAAACTAAATCAATTTCATTAATTGCATGCAATTCACGATCGTAAATATGGAAAAAATGCTACTATTATAAAGATATATTATTGCTATAGATCACGATAAGTTATGACTATGTAAATATAATTTAGATGCTAATTGAATATTTTATGGGGACATTTAGGGACGACGACTTTATCTGAAAAGGTTCAATCCACCTACACTTAAGCGTCGAAAAAAGTAAATAAATGACCTGCTTTATATTAAGCCGTAAAGTGTCCCGTCCTCGCTGTAAAGGGGACGATCATAAATCGGAACCGTAGAGGGGTCATAAGCGTCGTCCGGCGGTTGTCGCCGCTCGTCCGTCGGACATCTCCTTGGCATGTATACGATTATTAGCCGGCCGACTTGTAAATTTTCTTTCAAAACTACATCAGAGATGCTTATCTGGCCGTGTAAGGGCGATAACGCGGCGAGTCGGCGCGAAGTGTCGCGTCACCTGCCATTATTGTCCATGCACTCCATTTTATAGCTACCTATTTGCCATTTGCGACTTATTCAAAATGCTTTTTTGCATATAACAAGGCTAGTCGATTAGTCTATCACCTTATTTATTCATAAATAGAATGTTAATCGAATTTTCGCGTCGAGACTTAAATGGGACAGTTATAATATCTCAAATAATGTTATAGATTAAATTTTAGCTTTATAAATCCGATTGCCTAATGAAATACTTGTGTCGAACCGGTTCAGAATCAAGTTTACGACATATCTGGCATGATAGATGTTTGAAGGATGTTTTTATGGGACTTCATTGTTATTTAATGTCAAAATTAGCTTCGTGAGGATCAGGTCGGTATAACAATAAATAATTTATTCTTTGCTAAAACCGTTTTATATTGGGTCGACATATTTATGTTGTTATGTGTTTCCAAATGTTCGTATGGAAATATAATAATACTTTTCTCCATCTCCTGTTTGCGAGATTGGAACCTACTCGTGTACCCACGAACCGCCTAATGGTAGCAATAACTGTAAATGTAATCTCATTACCGCATTGCAAAATTCTATTTCCATTTAGCACATAACGAGAATTTATTTGTTCTCCATTTTCATAATAAAGCAAGCAAATCTACACCCGAGAACTCGATACTTGCGCCTATTTGGCTGGCTGCGAGGTATGTAATTGTAAAATATTTGCATAGCGTCTATTTGCACGGCGCGCGCAATCCAAGGGCCGTAAGTAATTTCGTTTCGAGTGAAATGACTCCGCGAGCTGTTTAACGAGATGGGACTTATTACGTGGTTAATAACTCACCTGCGTATCCGGTGTGTGTTTTGCATAATGACGAGGAACACGCATGTGCAGGATTCGCTGCGGGCACTCCGAGGTCGGTCGGTGATGCTTCGGCTCCTTGAATTAGTGGATTAACTGCCTCGGGTATTGAGTATCGTGCGCGTCTCTCATGCGCGAGCAACTTCGACCAGCGCATTATTTACACTTAGAATTGGAAGCTCTACCATAGTTTAACATGGTGCCTATTAATACGCATTGATGCGGTGGTAGTGACGTGGCGTCACTGTCCCGCGCATCTGTCGCCTAACGCGATGATTATAAGTCTACCTTAGAGTTTGCCTAAACCAAACCATTCATCCCATCGTCTGCAGATGGAGATACACAAAGCCATGCATTACGGTCACCTGACCCCGTCGCACGAGCTATCTCCAGTGTGCAACGTCCTAATATTAATAGCCATCATATTTCTCCGAGTACGCCGAGCGACGACACGAAACTTGCTTGACGCTCGGATTAATAGTACCCCCTACGCTTAAAGAAGATATACGTATTGCTTGCAGGCCGTTGCATATGCATATCTAGGAACGTGCAGTGCGACCACGCTGACAATATCACTCACTTGCCAACAGATTAGATATCGGTCGTACATAAATCTGGGATGAAATTAATATTAAAACTAGTTCGCACATTTTTGATGAAATTTATAAATACCTTAATAGATACATAGATAGACAAACTCTTTATTGAAACACCACAGAACAAAGAAAAGTACAACCTCTCACGAAATAAATGACAGAAATTCTATACAAACAAAATGAAAAGTATGTTATAGAGCCAATTCATAAACTCTTAATATAGATAGTGAATCGTGATGGGTTTTGGTATCGGAACCCTAAACTGTTACTGGATCTCTACACTCTCGTAGGTTTCGCAGTTATTTAGTTTTGTTATTAAATGCCATTCGTATACCTCAAGGTAACCTCACTGTATTTCACTTCGCTATCATATCGCTTATCCATTGTCAGACATGTAATAACCCTAAATCAAATTGACTCTGCAGTGCAAACAACATTAAGTCCTTTAAAAAGGTCCGAGAGAGTCCTAAGCCAACAATGTTGCGGTATAAACCTCCTTAAATTACGTTAAATGGGCCATATTCCGCCTCTTGCTTTTCTAAAGCTTTATTGTGTGACCATCTTTGATTTTTATGTCTTTATATTTAGAACCTGAGGACACATAATGATGATAGTTTAGTGATGGGTATCTAAAACTTCTGCATCAGCAGTTCTTTGAGAGAAGAGTTTCTCCGCACTTATTTATTCTATAGGAATTCCACATGTTCGGCATTTTGTTCTCGTGATTTCTCTAAGGCCTTTACGTAAATGCTAAGCTTAAGAACGTGTTTAATAAGACATAACTTTTGGCATTATTATTAGTACAAAAGCATAAATAAGGCTCATCCAAAAATTCGTAATAATTCCTTATTGATAGTGAAATTTAGTTCCACATAAACCTAGTGCTCAGCACGGTCTTTGGATAAATAACATCAATCTCGGCCTAAATATATTATAGGTTTTAAATCGAAATCTTACGAACCTCATTATTTGTCTCTTGACTAGTATTGATTCCTTAATATAAATAAACATTGAAGTCTCTTGTACTAGTTTTACATTTACATGGGTGTTAACTGCAGTCTTCTAATATGAAGAGCAAAGTAGACGGTCCCATTTTCGCGTGTAGCAGGCACCTGTTCGCCAGGTAACTGCTATCCAATCTGCATAATATACATATTCTCTTAGACGTATAACATAATCAGTATGTATGGCAAGACGCACGCGCCATTGGCTATGTTCCCGAGATAATGAATACGAGTTAATTAAGCAACATTAGCCCGAACATCGGCGCCTCCACACGATGCGAGATCCACCCAACGATTGTATAGGGAACTGAAGTCGTTAACAAAATGTGCGGTGTTCATTGTAATCGGATTTCTACTGAATCTATCAGATCTTTTATCTTGAATTGGTTCGAAGTCTTCAGGTTCTAATAGGTTAGATCGCAGTTAATTTAAATTCAAGGATCGTCACGAGCCTTGGATAAGGTTGGTAAAGTTTCAACAGAAATTCTAATAGCTACTGGTTTGTAACAAATAAATAATGTTTAACTAAAACAGACCATCTGAGGGCAATAGTTGAAATATTAACATGAAGAATAATGATAAATATTATGCTATATTAAGATATCTCCTATGCACGCTATTTCCTATAGCCAGATCTCCGATACCAGTCTTCCAGTATAATAATGAATCAGTCGCGATTAGCCGTTAAACCCTCAGCATGGCCATAGCTTTAAACGACATTACCCTCCAAACAACGAACCCACCACGAAAGAAAGGTTAACTGAAATAAAAGATAACACGAACGGGATATACGCAAAGTCGGCAATAGAGATACACACGAAGTACCGGTAGCCCAGTAAATACCTGGTGTACAGATCTAAGTACTCGGGTAAATTCACAGGTGCGCGTACGCGACTTGGAAGGGGGCTGTGATAAGCCTCAGCAAATGCTAATGCTGCTAAATAAAATTTTATCATAGCCGACTCGTGCGCTATCTGTACAGTCTGAGAGAATCGCTAAGAATTGTGGCCGTTTAGAACGTCTTCCGTGAACACCCCCGTGGTTAAATCGAATTTTGTTTTACTTAGCTTTTAGGATACAGTTATGAACAGCTCAATTTCTCTCAGAACTCACGGATTTTGGTGTATGGGGTCGAAATCTTTTTTTCCACGGAGACTGATAAAATAGTTACATTATAGTCCGTCAAAATTAAAAGTTTTCTCATTAAAAACTCTGAGAAATATTTGAACTAGGATTGACGATGATACGAATTTCAGAATGCAAAATTTCATTAATTTCAATACACTTTCAGTGCTGATCTACTGCCTACACAGATAGAAGTTTGTTGCACCTAATGATGAAGCAATGAATAGTGTTTCATGAACCCTTATATATACCATAAATATGAACTTAATTGGCATTGCTGTGGTAGGTGTCGATTCGGTTAACACGCGTTACCTCTCGGTTAGTGATATTGTAATGACGTATTGTTTCAGGTAAGTGGGCGGGACACGCCGCGATGCGACCACCGATACACTTTGAAGGCGATGCTGCAACGCTCTCCACGTGAGTTATGCGATTATTGACATTCAACACTTAACCGTTAATGTGAGTAACCTGCCCTTTATTTAATGTCGGTCGGAGGTTATTGATAGCAGCCAAATTTCGAAATTCGAATTTATTTCGTACGGATTTTTCCGCATCGCGTGTTTTTACAGGCCCTAAATTTTGATCAGGTCAGACTCCCGGGAATATCATCCGTAGTTGAATTATGTAAGGCCGTGCTTTGATATGATAAGACTCGGGAACGATTGTAGCCGCTGCTCTCATTGTGTTGGCTATAATCTTGCGTATCGCGTAGGACTCGTGTCGGAATGCGAGTTTATTTTAATATTTAATAACTCCCGGGCGGGCGCAGATACGGTCTCCTCGGAGGCGATTCTCTGCTCGTTTTTCCTCCGTTATCGCTCCGCTTTTGTGTCACGCTCGAGCTCGTATTCGTTTTTCTTAATCACGCCGCTGATCAGCCCGAGAGGCCGGCAGTGGTTGCAAATCAGCTCGATACTAAATACTTTAGAATTTTATCTCGCGCCGTATTTTCCAGTTCGCGCTAGACGGCATTCGAAAGTGCTCTAGCGATATTATGTGACCGCAGCTTGGGAACGGTATTCGAAATAGTGTGTGAACGTGAAGACACTGCAAACAAATCGTTTATCTATTGTTCGTCTGGAAATAAATCGTAAGCATAATGACGGGCTCTCGCCTAAAGCTCGGGAGTGCGCCATCAGTTTCTTAGAGCTGTTACCCTTGGAGCCTCGCTACATAAATTTGTTGGAGAGGATCTGGCGTGAGCACGTGACGTGCAAATAAAAATACTAATTCAAATCGGGATTTATCGTCTAATTGTTTCATATTTATGAGTGGGAGTGCGCTTTGTTGATAGTGGATAGGTGCACCACCCCGCATAAAGCAGCCGTAACGAGCACGCGCGGTCAACTTCAGCAGGCGTCGTGACCCGCGCCTCTCAACCAAAAGTATATTTTTCAGGCTCACGTTATGCCACATATGTTTCGTTCGTGAACACTTTCCACGAAAGCCGATGCGGCCTGATATTTTTATTTTTATAAAAGTACTGAGTTTTCTTTTCATATTTTCCAGTAGTGTAGCGGAGTAGTTACCTCGGGCGAGCGTTAATTTATTAAACGAGCTTTTATCGTAATGATGGTGGCAGTCGCTAGGCTGGAACTAGGTCAGGCAAGTGATTCGAAACCGCAGAGCAGTTTTTAATCCCGCATGGTCGCAGGCGTCTCTCCGTTTCTTCGCCCTTATTATTTATTCCGCGCTATTTTTTGCCCTTATTTACGTTAAAACGGCGGACGTGAAGGCTGATAGACGTAACAGATAAAAGGCGTGTCCGCGAAGCCACCCCGACAATTTCGGTGCTTTTTGATACTGCGCCAACGATTTATTTGCTGTCTGCCTTGTACTCCCTCGGCGCCGTCGATACGGAAGGAAACACTTCACTTTGATATTTTTTCACTGGCGAAGCTCCGGATTTGATTAAACGTGAAGAATTTAATGTGGCGCTTCGCGTATCGGCGCGCCCGGGGTAGATTGCCCAGGGCCGTGGGAAAAACAGCTTTATACCCTATCTATGGAAGGGAAGTATTTTGGGAATCTCGTTTATTGGCTGCCGTCCGTTCGCTTGTCAATTCCATCTGCGTTTAATCGGTTCCAGTAATTAAGAGTAGCGAGTTATTTATTGTATGACTTTTCAAATCAGCCGGTGTAATATTCAACTCGATTTACGAATTGTTTATCGTTGTTTTCGTAAATTCAATCCCACAATTTTGTTTGAATTAAAACTGCTTGGTAAAGTTATTTAATAGAGTAATTTAGTAGAGTAGTAATTTAATGAGTTATTTAACATTATTCTTCATTGTAGCAATGCTTGCGACACAATAATGATGCTTTGTCACCGCACAAAGAAACTCGGCTTAGTTTCTTTTGATGACAACCAAATTATTTATTTCCCAAGACGTCTCATTTAATGTCTCATTTTCGTAAACGTTAACTCTCACACAATTTAACACAAAGCAGTACAGTATGACCATGATGAATGAAATAATCAAATGATAGATTTGTAGCTAGAACACGCTAGTGCCCTGTTTCATTTGATATTTATGATGTAATTGTTTTAAAATTTTAATAAAACCGACATAAGGTAAAAGTTAGCCGTCAGTTGGATGTTTAAATGCTCGCTTGTGAAATTTTGTAATTATACAGACAATATTTTAAACAATCTCATTTAAAGCCTTTTATCTATTTTATTTATTACAATCTAATGTAAAAGTTAGAGATTCTCGATGCGACTCATCAACGTCACGCTATACCGTCGCACGGTGAGCGAGTTTTGAAACGCTTGTTAACCACGGCGGACGAAACTTGCGGATGAGTGACAAACAAATTGTCCGTCAGTTTGTCCGTCAGGCCACGGGCTGGATAACAAGTGGCTCGTTCTTTATAATAATTCCACTCTTGTTACAGAGATGTGGTTACGTTTCAATGCCGCCACACTGCAAAGCATCGTCTTTAGGGCATTTATTTAAAACTGCGAGTTTTACGCGTTCAGTTTAAACAAAACTAAACAACATGCGGCACGCGATGGGTCAAAAGAGTAATCTAACTTCAGGGTGGTTCTTACCAACGGAATACTATGCAACCGCCCCGGACAAATCAGTTCAAAACGACTAAACATTGATGAGCGTTCTTCGTGGTAGATACCTTGAATCTTCAGTGTTAGTTGGGTTTTTTTTAATTTATGTTACCTACTTAGAAACGACATGTGAGGACGAGTGAGGTATTAGACACACCAACTACTGTAGAAATAGTTGGTTCCGTAAGATTGGCTCATTCAGTGTTTCGTTTGATCCCACTGCCCGTTCGGCCCAATATGCATTGGACGAAAAATTTAATCTAAAAATTCAAAATTCATATTTTTGTTTCTACAAATTTTTTAACAAAAGGAATGTCTGATTATTATTTTATATTATTTATTGCTTGTGCTTTGGTACTATCTTAAATATAAATGTGTATAACATAAGCACCAGGTCACAAGGAGGTCTCAAATTTTGTGCCATTTCAGTATGTTTGATAAAAACTGGTTTCCTAGTCCAGAAACGGCAGCATCAAGTTTTAGATACATGCATTATAGGTAAGTACTAGGTAAAAGGCCTAGCTTTGTCTAACTTTAGTATTCATATTTCACTTTAGTGTATTGTAATGATGTCGCACCTCAGACGTTTATGGGACTTTTGAGACCGCTTAAGGCTGGTGATAAAACTGTGTAAATGAATAATAGCCTTTTACTATTTACGACGTAGTCTTTTAATGCCACTAGAACTTAGCAGTAGGTATAGTACCCACTGTCGGGTAACTTAAACCATATTCAGCTACTCATTAGTTTAGTTGATTATACTTATTTGATTTATTTTTACGTGTCTCTATGTACTATATGAGGGACTTAAGTGCTCGACTTGTAAAATTGTATTATTTTTGGGCAAATTGCAAGTTTTCATTTTTGAGTATGTAAGCAATACAATATACGAGGGTGAATCAAAAAGTTCTTAGAAGTGCATATATATGAAACCTTTTTGGATCAAGTTCGATATTCAAATTAAAGAGTGTCTATCACACTATATTTATGCAGACTGTCACTTGTTTTTGTCAGTTCGTTCGCATGTAATAAATTTTTTTGTGCAACGAGTTGCTAAAAAGTCAAAATTATGGATAAAAGAGAGTTACGTGCGGTGATAAAATATCTCAGTTTGAAAAAAATGTCTACGAAGGAAATTTTTTTGGACATTCAGCAGACATTAGGGGGTGATGCTGTACCCTATTCTACGGTTGCGTACTGGGTGGCTGAATTTAAAAGAGGTAGATCAAGCTGTAAAGATGACCCGCGTTCTGGGCGGCCTTCAACCTCCGTTACAGAAGAAAATGTCAAAAAGGTTGAGAATCTGGTTTTGGAAGACAGAAGAATGACTATAAAACATATAGCTGAGATCCTAAAGATATCTTTTGGTAGCGTTCAATCCATTTTAATTGATTCACTGGGGTTCAAAAAAGTGTCTGCAAGATGGGTGCCACGAATGTTAACCGACGAAAACAAAAAGCGACGTTTGGAAATTTCCAAGCGTAATCTCGAAATGTTCCAGCGTGATTCGGATAATTTTTGCCGTCGTCTTGTCACCATGGATGAAACGTGGGTCCACCATTTTGATCCTGAAACTAAAAGACAAAGCATGTCTTGGCAACGACCATCCTCTCCATCCATTAAGAAATTTCGAGTTGCTCCTACCGCTGGCAAAGTTATGGCCTCTGTGTTCTGGGATAGTGAAGGAATCCTTTTTATTGATTACATGCCAAAAGGCCAGACGATTACTGGACCCTATTATGCAAATTTAATCCCGAAAGTGCGTGAAGCGATTAAAGAAAAACGTCGTGGAAAACTGTCGTTGGGCGTGTTGTTCCTTCAAGATAACGCTCCTGCTCATCGATCGGAAGTTGCGCTCAACGCAATCCGCTGTGCTGGCTTCAATCTCCTTGACCACCCACCATATTCTCCGGACTTAGCCCCAAGTGATTTTCACTTATTTCCAAAATTAAAAGAGGAAATTCGTGGAACAAAATTTCACGATAATGACGCGGTTATAGCTGCCGTAGAGGACTTTTTCGAGAGTCAAGAAAATAATTTTTTTTCACAAGGAATAAGGAAGTTAGAAACGCGTTATTCTAAATGCATTGCATTGGAGGGAGATAATGTAGAAAAATAAAATATTATTATTTAAATCTTTGCATTTTTTAATATTGATTCCAAGAATTTTTTGATTCACCCTCGTATATCAAGCCTTACCAAAATGAAAACTTAACACATGTTGTACGACGGATTGCCTTATGGATATTTGTGATTTCTTACAGGCAGACTTTGGATGGACGGGAATTGTATACAAGATTTTGCGTTTTTCAAGTGGTGGTGGCAATCGAACCGTTTTTTATTCATCTTAAATGGTAATATACTCGTGGTTACATTTTCGGCATTTGTAAATATCAAGCATAACTCTTTTAAAAGCTATTTTCCACCAAACCTTTGAGAAACAGAAAATTGACAAACAAAAGGCAAGTAGACTTCCGTGTAACTTTATTATAGTTAGGAATAAAACGGTAGGAAGTAGAAATGCAAATATTTACCTACTGGAATAATAGCTACAGTGAAAGCGAAAGTTTCCCTTTTCAATTTTCTTACGCACCAGCCGTCAGCCGTCTCTGATCTTGGATTCGCTCGATCATGAAAATATATCGCTTCATTCGAGCGATCCGTATCGAAAAGAGCTCCTTAATCGGTTTTCTTTTATATGAAAATGGACTTTCAGATTTATTACGCCGTTTAGATGCGTTACAGTTGCGTTAACCGTGATATAACCTCAGGTCGGGTTCAAAATTGCTCACTAAACAAAAATTGTAAAACGTGCCGCCACATATTTTAGAAAGAAGCTCTGCAACGAAGCTGAAAATATTGGCTATGAAAGGAAATGGTTCGGGGTAAGTGCGGTTGCGTTGATTTCTTATTTCGTATTCATTGTGCGTGGCAACGGATCACACCCGCTGAGCCGTGATGTCTCCGCGAAGAAGGTAGTAATAGCGCCTTATAAAGGAGTTTCTTTTCTTTGATGTATGTTTTCTTTACGGATCCGTTGCGCCGTTGAGTTTATCGCTTGTAAAGATAAACTACACAAATACGTAAAGTGCCTTAAATAACGCCACGAACGACGTGACTGACACACATTTCTGTTGAGAAGAGACAAAAATCTCGAGTTATGTTTTGTATAGCGATTTTCTTGTTGGGGGTCTTGAAAAGGGTTTAACAGAACAAACACGATCACTGTTCGCATAAATCATGTTCGAGACATAACTTAGTCGTATATCTTCATAAAGGCTGGTTAATTTGGCGACTGTTGATAGTACGACACGCAAAAAGGCACACCCCTGTCACCGTGCGTGTTTACTGCGCGCGCGCATCGTAAATCTCGAAGCAGAAGTGCTAACAGAAAAAATGAACTTAGATGACATCAGGCTTGTAGACTGAGCCAGTAAGAACATTCATTGCATTTAGTGAAAGAATAATGTGCTTTTACTTAACCAACACCCGGTGTTTTATCATCATTTGCATAAAGGGTGTTAGGAGAAAATGCTCACGTTTGATTGGAAAACAAAAGCTTTTTTTTATAGTAAAAGCGTACTTTAAAGGTCGCATAAAATCAAATTTAACATCATCCTCTTGTCTGTGTTGTTTATAGGGTCGATCAAATATACAGTAAGACTTCCGTTGTAAATAGATATATAATAAGACTTCCTTAACGTTGCAAATTAAAGTAAAAGAGCTCTTCATTAATTTAATAGGAAGGATAATTTGATTTCTCCGCCTAATAGAAGCGAATAAATAAATTTAACTTAACAATGAACAATCAAATCGCCGCTTACCATGCGATTGCCTCGTCATGCAACCACTCGTTTAATATATTCAATGAGTCAACGAGACCGCTTAATATCGTCGTCGTCGCAATATTCCCGATCTACTAAATCAAAATCACTATTATGTTAATTCAATTGCATTCTCTTAGAATTGGCGTAACGAAGCGGCGCTGAATGTGCATCAATATTCGTATATTCGCCCACTCGTTGCGTAGGACGAGAGAACACGCGCGGGGTGTCTCAAAATTTTCATTCGCCACCTTTCATGTAATCCACACTTTACAACCGCTATCTTTGGAACACGTACGTATTAAGTTTCGAGAATTCGCATTTCATGCCTACACATTTTACAATTTGGAGTTTTAAAGCTATTACGGAGACCGCAGTTTGGAATTTTTATTTAGGGTAGGTAATTACAGCGGCGGATACGAGCAATATTTTTTCTTTAATTTTAAAATTAACTTGGCCATGTGTCGCGATATAAGCCCTCACGGCCGGGGATCACATTTGGCTAGTACTAAAGAGCGCCGGCCGTTTGGGTAAAAAAGCCTACCCGGGGTGGTTAATTTCTGCACCGGCTCGCAATTTTTGCACAAAACGTCCAAAGTTTATTAAAGCAAATATTAACGTGTACGCACCATCATTTTATGTACGGGTGTTAGCGCAATGTTGATATTTTATTTACTTTATCGTGGACTGAGGCATAAGGCCATTGCTTTAATAATGAAGCTCGACTCTTTCAGAGATTTGGTCGGGTCAGTAATTAAACACATCTGCTACACGTGCAATTCTATCTCTGTGTTTTCATATTTTCAGTAAACATTTTGAACTCATTTTTGTCAGAATCGTGGGACCTTCGCTCGGTTATGTATGTAAGTTGGTAGTTTGTTTTAATGTTAATTGTATTCCATCCCGGCATGTGAAGATTATGCAAATAAATCCTCGTTGAATCGCACAAATGCTTGTAAATAGTTAACGGGCGTGGTTAAAGTAAAAAATTGATTTAATTGCAACCACATATGCGAGTAATTAAAATTGCATTCAGTTTTGCCCGTGTTTTGTTTCTCGTTAAAAAATAGTACCATTGAAACATTTGTTTCAATTTACCCTGAGACCTTCATTAGACGCGTGAATTCGGTTGTTATACTTTGATATAAACAAGGATATCGAATTGCACTAAAAATGGCGAGGAGCGCGGCGCAGCATAGTGGCATGAATGAGCGCTGCTTTACGTCCGCGTAGGTGTCTTTATACAATATGCTCGTCGTCCATTGTGGATTGTTCCTTAACAATTCGTTCCGAGTCCCATTTCCACGAGTACTGTTCAGACTTCAGACGGCCATAATTCACACGACATCGCATTAACTGCGTCGTCTTTTAATAACAAACTCCGAGTTAATTGCTTTCCAGGGTCGTTATTCATGCGTATTCAAATGTTTCTAGTTGGCACAGGAATAATGTATTTTCCCTTAGGTTGTGTGCGGTCCTCGGGGATCCGTGTCCGTGCTCCCGCGGGCTCGGCCTCTCCTAATAACTGTAATTAACAACGAGTCATTCAATTTGCCGATACGTGTAGTGATGTCCTATGTGATCGAGGAAAATATTAATATTGCATGTTGCCTGTTTTAAACTAAATATTATTTTTAATATTTTGATTTTATTTTGGATGGCTTTCGTGATTCTCAGTATTGTGCCACGTTGCAAGATTACGCATTTGTTTTTGTTGGTACGCATGTGTGTCATGTTCGAATGTGTCGAATCGCCACCCTAAGAAAGTAGATTCTAACCAACTTAAGTATTTTCTTTCTTTATATAAACGGCGCCAAAAAAAAGTGCTGGAATCGACACTAGCTCTCAATTGGCCGCTCTACCACATTCGAAAAACAATAATTAGTGAACGATTAGTGGCATGACCTCTAACCGAATGTTTCCGTGCTTTGCAAGGTACGTTAAGCCCTCCGTCGGTCCTTGTTAACTTGGTGGCAGTTGATAACCGAAGGTAGAGGTCCTAAAAAACACCTGACAAACCCGACACCAAAGAAAGCTACAACCTCATCCGTTATCGATTAAGCTATTTCAATTGTTAAAAGATTCTTGTATTCTTTATTGCAAACATACAGTCATTTTCATTAGAAAATAATGTACAAAGGCGAGCTTAACCCTATAAAGAGTTAAACAAGAGTAAAGACAAGAATATGAGTGAAGTATATGGGTTTCATCTAGGAGCAGGTACAAACATATCGTCATTTCGATTTCATCGTTAGTTTTCTCCATGAAACACTTCACTAGAGTTTGGAGACGTGGATCGTTCGGTATCAGCTTGTCTCTACTTACAGCGCCAACTAGCCGATCGCTATCTTCGCTTGTTAGCCACCATTATGAATGTAAATTTAACGATTTTAATATATACCAATATCTCGTGTCTGTACATCCCCACCTTCCTCCAACGTTAACCCCCCTCCTTCGACACATTTGCGGATTGCGTGACTTGCCAACGCCTTTTGCCCCTGTGTGAAAATTACTCGACAAGTGAAAAAGAAATACTTTTAATAATACCGATTATAATAATTATGAACGTTTTGCGCTTCTCTTTGAAAGCTTTTTTTTTGTTTCGATGATTGGGATCTGGCCCGCGAATGCTTGCAAATTGCTTAATATTCGTCGTTGGGCTATATTTTCTTAATTGCTTAATTTTTATAATTGAAGAAATAACGTTCGATAGGTAAGATACGAGCAAACTATTTGTAAATTATTATTTATGTTGTATATTTAGTATTGTAGTCTAGGACTAGGTGCAAGTACCTACCGATCTGCATGTAGATATTACAATGCAGTGGGATTATAATCAACAAACGAAGAATTCACCAAAGTTTAATACTTCCCATTGCCACCAGAAACCATGTATTACCAATAAAATGTAAAAAAAAATTATAATACATGTATATATTATTCATGGGGGACTGTTCTCTGCCTTTTGATTACGAATTCTACTATTACTGTGCCGAGATGCAAAGTTGACTTCAATCCTTAAATTTCGGTTCGGTGTATCTATCTCACAGTAGGCAAACCCGTGAGAGTGACGGAGTTTCCACCGCGTGACTTTGCGGTTCGCTGGCGGAATGTCGCCGCAGAACGGCGCAAACTTCACCCTAATGGAGCCTAATCAAGCACCCGCCTTTCATCCAATCTCGTTAGCGAACCAAATTGACTTTCTTATTGCGCACAGTTTCTACACGATCGAACTTTATAAACCTCTTAATCCTGCATTATAGTTGCAGGCGGCCGCGCTAAAAGCCGTAACAACTGCATTTGCCTCTAAACAAACACCGCGTAAGTGTATTATCTGGCGCGCACTACTCCACTACCCGTACACATTGGAATGAGTTGGACTACTTAGTGTGCGAGTGTGCTTCCAGTAAAGTGGTTTCCCGGCGCGTAGATGCCTCGCTGATGGCTTCCTCCGAAAGCCAGTTTGTCTTGTATCCTTCATTAAGTGGGTAATGGCTTTAGCACAAATTGACTACTAACTCCCGGAGGCCTTTATTGCCTTATACGGTGCTGTGTCTCAAATTAATTCCGGTATGGAGTTCCGCTATGGACTTTATAAATTGAAGTTCTGATAGGAAGCCGTTGCAACAAGATATTTCTATAACCCACGTCAAAGGTCGACGATGTTAAATTGTAGCTAACCATATGTTAATTTGCTCTTCCAAGTGTGGCTGCTATCACAACAATTTACACATAACTCTGTAAAATCGCTGTATTATTTCATATTTACGAGTATTACGGCGCACATTGAAATGAAATGCAACAGTCGTATGTTAAGTAGCGTCGAATGCACTTGTGTCGAGCATGAATACAGTTCGTGAGATTGACGTCGAGTACTCCGCCGCGCTAACATCTAATGTCAACCCTGGATAGCGCTGTTGGTGGTCACCTTTCATGCCCACTTCACACCATTAACATAACACTGATTATTACAACTCGTATTCTCATATAGACATATAAAATGTTTTCGTTCGCCCAAACTAGTTCCGATCGAGATGATCGAAATTAATTGCAGAATTAACGATTATAATGACCAATCTCGGAATTCACCAATTCAATTAAGAACATTCATTAGTGTATTATATATATTTTTTACGTCGTTTTACAAGCTCCAGTCATAAACACTTTTATGGCGGGTCTCTAACAAGCGAGTTGGCCGCAAATTGAAACTAACCGCAAACTCATTTAATTCGTCGTCACGCAATCTCAACAGTCTCATTATTGCTAAATTATCTTAACTCCCAGTACAGTTACAATGTTTGCATCTGATAAATATTTCCTGTATTCATAATTTGAGATAAGGATGAGTAAGATTATTTTAGTGCTTCCTCGTTGTTGGTAAAGTATTGGATGTCGCGTCGGATAAGCGATGCCTAGTTAGTATTCGCGCGAATCATTGAATTATGGACATTGTAAAGAGTTGAGTGGGACACCCGCTGGGACCACCCGCGACCGTCCGGCTCCATGAAATGGACACTTGCACACCGCCGACTGCTTTTGTTGTCACAACTACAGAAGCCTTCAATATTCGTTAATACTATTTGCACCAATGACATTGTAAAAATGTTACATATGTTAATAGAGAGTACATAGAAAGAGAGAGAGGTGGGGTAGTGTTCTGATTTTTCATTGTTTTTAGTAGAAGATTTCAAAAGCTCATCGAGAATAGTTGCCGAAAGGCCTATGAATAACTATTATAAGAAAACGGGCCTCGATCAGGGACGCACGATCGCTCACACAATCACTATAATAATATACACAATACGCGACTGCTTAAAGTACCATTTTTTCACAACGGGTGCCACAAACCGCCTACCTATGTATGCATGTTAAGAAAGTATTCCAAATTCATAATGCCGCTCTTTAGCACTTTTACGAGTAGTTGCCTCAGATCGTTGTATAATTCAGAAGTGCTACCACGTCAAAATAACATTACGAAATCGTATGCAACGAGACAGAATGTTAGGTTTGAGCATAAAGCACGGCAAACACCTCTGTGCAGATACGCCACGTAATGTTGACTTAATCTTGTTAATATGGGGCGTGCTCACGCCGGTATCGACGTGAGCTTTTACTTTATTATGTAAATTGAAATTTGATACGCTCTCAGAGTTTGCGAGTTGTTGCCGCTTAAGTGAGTGTCGATGTCGTAAGAATAATGCGACCTCAAGCGCTTAATTGACGCATTTAAACGAAAGGTTACGTGAGCGGATGGTGTTACAGTAACGACGGGTTGAAAGCTTCAATTTAGGAATGTGAAAGCGCAAATTAAAAGAGGCACTCGTAATGTGCTGAAAATGTGTGACGATTCCACGAATAAAGTACTACGTTTAATTACTGTCAAAAGATAATTGGCTTTTAAAATTACTTTCAATTTTACTTAGAGCTTGCAAACTTAAACGGCCACAAAGTTGAAAGTACCCCGTAATTAAAAAATAAGTTATTTATAACGGTTCACGATTTTTAAGCGTGATAAATGAAATTGAAAGGCAAGAGTAATGTATTCCCGCATTTGCTCTCAGTAAACTTTACCCTCGCTACAGCGCTGGACGAGCCAAATCAAAAGCTTGGCATCACCCGCTCGCATCGCAATCGTCAACTATTTGTCATGGCGCGCGCAAATGCAGGTGCGTTCGCGCGTATTTATTACGTCACAGTGAAAAATGTCCCGTGCACACGGCGACAGGACAAACGACCGGCCACCGGGGGTACGCACGCCCGCCTGACATATTCCTGCCTAATGAGACCCTGCCGCCACTGTAATGAGAAAGAATATCCACCATTCGCTTGTCGCGGTGTAATTAACTAGCTGGATTTCTTGAATACGCTCGTCTGTTACAACCTTAATCGAGTCTCTCAGTCCTTGTTGCTCTATGTCGCCACAAGCGCGGTCCATTTAATTTTCACTTTGATACAATCTATTTATTTCAATAGCATACGACTGCCGTTGACGGATACGGTATCCTTGTTATTTTAATGAGTGACGAAAAATGCTGCGTCATATCCGGTTTGAAGTATTAGGGCAGGTTCCATGTTTGAAATAGAATCATTAATAGTAACGGTGTAACGTTTTTTTTTTGTATTATAAAAAGCAATAAAACGACGATCGATCCGTTGGCTCAACTAAATAAACTGCGAAAGTAATAAAAACTATTAACTTTGGCCACGAATAAAAAATATTGACTTGAAAAAGATGAGCCTTTAAAGATACACCCAAATAATTTAATTCTCTATATAAAACCGAAAGCTCCATTCGAAGCGGCCTAATGATACGCATATGGCATGTGTTCAATAGACTTGCGGATCGGATAATAATTATTTTTTGACATGAAAATAATAACCACTGACAAGCCCACGTCATGGATGAATAAAATGAAATAGCGTTTATTGTAATAAGTATTAATATCGTGACTGTTAACGAACTTTTAAGACGTTAGTTTGTTTTAGAAGAGAACACAATTCTTACTGTATAATATGCTGATCCAACAGTAAAATTTACCCTAAGTTTATTGCAAGAACTTTACTTAGACCACTGTTTCTGAGCTTTACCTATGCAGTTGTTTTAACTGAAACTCATACGAGAATGCTTCAAGTAGGGAACTTCAATTAAGCACTGAACTGGTACTTCATTCACAACTAATTTAATAAAATAATAAAGACAACAGTAACATGTCAATAACTATGCTCTTAAATACCGAATGGATTGTGAAAGCCATTAGTAAGCACCACAGTGCATGTTCATAGCTAACAGCATTCTATATTGCGGTCATTTCCTAAATGCATCAGTAACTAACTAACTAACATAGTACAATGACGCAAAATGAGTCTTGGCCTTCGATAATAAGAATCGCCGCTTCGGTCTGTCTTGTGCTTCCCCTTGTCCCGCTGTCTTGTGCTTCCCGCTTGGAATTTGAGCAAGTCCTTCTTCTATGCCTTAGCACAAACATCTTAATTCTAGGTATACTTTTTTGTTTTGTTTGACTGTGTGAGAAGACGAGCAAGTCGTTCACCTGATGGTAACCGCTACGCCTGCACATAACAGTCACAGCACCACCCAGACCACTGCATTGCATAATCCTGCGCGGCACTACACTGCGCTCATCACTCTGAGACATCGGCTCTAAAGTCTCTTATGTCCAGTAATTTCACTGGAAAGTGCCCTTCAAACCGGAACACAGTAATGTTTGCAGACTACTGCTTGGCGGATTCATATCTGGCAAAGGTGTGTACTTTTGTTGTTCCGCTTATCTTGTTGCATATAGATGGTTTCCCGTACAGGTAGTGTTGTCAAGTTTCAAAGAATGTGTGCAACATTGTGGTTGGGCGTCGTAAAGTCTGCAGCGCGAGATTGCGACGTAACGTGGTCTCGATTTCAGTGCTAGTGGTGCTAGCTTCTGGGAATGAGCGCTTACAGACTTGCAGAGCTGCAGTAATCACTGCATGTGTGACTGGTGTTCTGCTAACACCGAACCGATAAACTTGGTAATCTCCGCAAGGCTATTTCCAAACCGAAACGACAACTTTTTCGACATTGTTGCTATCAAATAGCGCATACAATACAACTCTCAGTAATAAAAATAATTGTTAATGGCGGTTTTTGTTCACGCAGTGTCCGTGTAACAGGCATACAACACTTATCAACAACATGATGGTAAACTGTAATCGATATTGTCATTTACAATTTTACACTGTTTTCGACAATTCTAGTTCAAAAATTATTCCTATAACGAACATATTTGAGAAAAAATGTAACATAGACTTTCCGGAGTCAACTCCTATTTATGACTTGTTCATCGCTAGTTTTAACTGCATTGACCATATGATGTTAATTAACACTTACGGTTGATTTATACGACAATTGCACACACTTTATGTTTCTATGGAATTGTGTGTTACGTGTAAAGCTTTAATATAAAATTTATAGTGACCTTTATTAACGCTTTCTTGAGCTTTCTTAGCATCAAATAAAAGACACGTGAAGGTGCTCTTAAATATAAGCTTGTATTGTTATTTAAGATTAGAAATATGAAACTAGTCATGTAATCGTAGTAGTAGCGATACGATTAGGTACCTTAATTCGTATTGTGTAATCTGTACCACCATCAAGGTACAAAGTCGTATTCACGATAACTCAGGCCGCCTGACGTTAACTGCTTATTCCAGATTTCCAAACGTTATCCTAAAACTGAATAAATGGGTATTTGAAAATTATCTCACTTGATTGTAAGTGATTATAATGTTTTGTTCATCACGTTTTACTTCCCGATCTTTTTTTTTAATTAATAACCAACATCGGCTAGTTACAAGTTATAAACATATGAAAAAAGAAGAAGATAGAATGAAGATGCGAAGTATATGAAAACATGCAAGGCAATTCAATTTTTTCACAATTATTATAAATGTATAGATTGACATACACATTAGACAGATGGACGAGCACAGAAATCTTTCCAATGATGATAATGAATCAACGGATGATGAATCCTTGATGTAAATTTACTAATGCATGACCTTCTCATTCATAGTTAGAGATTACTATCTCCATCGCTGCAGTACCCTGGTTTAGTCTGAGCCTAATGGACACTGTGCTATGTTAAGCTCACCCGGTGGCGAATTCGCAAACTGTATACTGCAGACGCCCTTAGTCTGCGCTGGACCACGTTGGGATTGGTAAAAATGTTAACATATGGACACGAGGCCGGCTAGGCTCATCTCTTATATGTATAATGCTTTGTTTTATAATTAGTTTAATCTTTAAACTATGCGTCCACTACTTAAGATTACATACCTACCAATTGAGAGTATTGGAGAGTCCTATATAGTTGCCAGACTGTATATTACCGCAGGTACCCGTATTCTGTGAATATTTAATAAAGTGTTTTCTGAAACTAACTAATAATAAATAATAACGCGTCACGTTTACATACATAGAACCTGACCCCTAACTAGGATTTCCTGTGTCTAGGGAATCAGGAACTACGAGGACCATGGTCCTACAAACACCCGGACTCAGAGCAAATAATTATGGTTCACACAAATGTTTGCCCTGCGCGGGAATCGAATCTGTAACGTCTCGCTTCCCAGTCGGCTCATCGCCCTCTTACGCCACGGACGCCGGAACTACATACATTATATTAAATTTGAAAGATTTTGTTATTAGTATTGAAATGCTCTTTGCTTTTTAGTTACAAAAGATAAGTGAGATCAATTGCAGAGCAGCTCCTGCCTGTACCAGTACACAGTTTGGTGATACGCCGCCCGGCGTACCCATACATGGATTATTAATGTGAGAGAAGTATGGGCATTCCTATCTTCTAGCCGGCGGTGTTCCGGTTACAGGATTTAAATAACTACTGTTTTATGGCCAATGCAATGTTCTGGACCGTGTTAAGCAATTAGCTGATCTGTAAATCTGAAACTAGCTATTTCCCGCGGCTTCGTTTCCGTTTATTTATCGTGTTAAACGTCGCACTGCTATAGGACTTTCGTTGGCAATGTCGGTGCTTCTAGCCCTTTTATACCTACAGCTTATTTAATATAGTCATTATTGTTTGCAGACATCTAGGCTCAAAGCTTTCCAACTGATTTTACACTCGTACGTCGAGGGAAGCCGAAGCCAATGAATAGTCTATAATGTTTTTATCCAAGCAAATCATTAAAGACTGATGGATATTGAAACGGATTTTGACAGCGAATAAATCGTTGGTCCATTGATTTTACTAGAAAGACAAATTATCTACTGGAGTAATTGATTGCTCTTGTAATTTGCAGTTTTGATGGAAGCTTACATTTGGTAAACTACAGGACTTGTCTGTAACGCTGATACAATAAAAATACCAATATGAATGAAGCTGTTTTTTTTGCTCTACATTTGGTTGTTTATTTTAAAGTATCACCTAACTGTGTGCTACTGAATCATTACATTAAAGATAAACATTTTGATATTATTCAAATGTACTCATAATATGGGGATAGCTGTGCATTGTTATTTGGTCAGAATCATCGCATATTATTGGAGTCGGCGCGCAGTGATTGTAAATGGCCGCGGCATCTGAGCTCGTTAGTGTTTTTGATAGATGACGCCCGGTCGTTTGTTGAATTTGTTGTAACACTCGCGCGCCATGTAAAAACACATGGTTCGACAACGAGATATAAATGGACACTCCCTTCGGCGATCTGACTTAACGAGCCACCATATAAATAAGGAGAGTCCAATATTTTATATCTCTGACGCACGCTAGACTAGTTAACGCTGCGGATTATTCAATAAATTCACTGAAAATGACTATATATCGTAATGAACTTTCACACGCTTTGTTCAGTACCAACGAACACAGTGCTCTTACGTAAGACGTGGAAAGTCAATTTAATATTGTTTCGAAATGTGACAGCGCAGTGCGATAATAAATAATTGAGCAGGTACGTGTTGACGCCAATTTGTAAAGTCATTATTCAATAATCGTGACGTGGAGCTTATAAATTTCACTGGAGCGTTTTACACTTTAGCACTCGGCGCGATGTAAAGCGCCGCCGAGACAACGGCCGCCTATTTTGACGAAGGCCGGTCACGTTTTGTCGATACTCGCCATGAGAATATTTGTTTTTTATTGTGTGCTCGACGCCGAGTAAAAATTGAAGTGTAATTTTACGTTTTAGCCGTTGCCTGCCCCCTTTCGTTCCGCTCGCCTTGAGTGATGGTTATCATAATTGGAGAGAGGGTAGGTGAACAACGCGCCGCCCGGTGATGGGTGTGGGCGGGCACGCGACGACGAATTACTCCGCCGGCGCACTCGCCCTTATGTTTCTATCTAGTGGGACAGCTTGTTCACTTACCCGCGACAATGTTACCTTACTAGATAAGAGGTGTCCGGTAACTGTAATTGAAGTTATTGATTGTATTGGAACCGGCATCGCCATTACTGTTATCAATGCGCACACGTCGCGAGAGATGCTCGTGGCTAATACAATGGTAAGATTAATAACGCGGATGTATAGGCGGACCGTTAGGCCGGCGACACGAGTGATCGCGGACCAACAAGGGCGGAAGAGATGGCCCGGATAATAAAGCATCAGCTCGCCGCATCGTAACTCAATACTGCTGACATAGAAATTGTTACTTGCACCCCGCACTGTACTCCCCTTGTGCAATATCTTATAGATGGTAATTGCTTGTGAGGTCCAATCGACGCATTTCAATAGCCTCACACTTAATCGCTGACACCCTGAACTTTCCTAATGCTTATGCCGTCTATTATTTCGCCCACTTCAATTTCTCTAATCTTCTTGTCTAGAGAAAATTTAGCAAGTCTTGCGATAAGGCCTTTGTACCCGTAGTAAATGTATAATAGTAATTCTTAGTTATATCCTATCCAATAAAAACGGAAATAGGAATAATAAAGATTGACTATTTTACTGCCCTGTTGATGGGTAAGATCATCTGGTCATCAGATTTACTGGCTATAGTTAGTTCTTTTACTAATTACAAGTAACTCTTTAATGTACTTATTTTATTGCTTTTTATTTATTACATTTTTAAAGATCGTCTCGTCGTCAGCCATAACACATTATTATCTTGAGAACGGCAGTGCCAGTATTTTCGTATCCTCGTTACTTCTGTCTACGTAGGTGATACTACAGAGCTAAATCGTCCAGGGTGTTGAGAAGGAGGTGGGTGTTGGTGGGTTTGTGTCCTAGATGATCTTTCATTTTTATTGTTCTGTTTTACATTTTACCGTAATTCATACACGCACGCACTCAAGCGTTATTTTATTATCTTATGTTCAGCTATACCTTTTGGTACATGCAGAGTTCCTAAAAAGCTGTGGAGTGCTGGCTGAAATTAAAGCAGCCTACACAAGGAATTGATGCCCCTATATGCCATTTATCCCATAAAAAATAAAAGATTCTGATGGGGTAATATTCTATGGGATATATAGAGCGTGAAACCGCGGGGCGCAGCTAGTAGATTATAGATCTACGACGTACCGCTTTATGTTTTCAGGTCAGTTCGTTGTCAAGGCTATGTACCATTCAAAATATAATTTAATATTTCGTGTTAAAGCTTGGAAATTAATACTGAGTCATCTCATTGCCATATCCAAGTTTGTATAAGTTTTATGATGATTATTAATCTCTTTAATTTGACCTAACACGACACGTCTTTGTTCATAAACCCGAGGTCAGAAGAAAGTTGTCTAATACGTCATCTTACTATAATTATATATCTTACTAGTATTATATAATAAACTAGCTGTGCCCCGCGGTTTCACCCGCGTAGTTCCTGTTCCCGCAGGAATATGGGGATAAAATATAGCCTATGTTACTCGCTGTCAATGTAGCTTTCCATTAGAGAAAATTAAGCCGAAACTTTACATATTCCTATACATACTTTCATACCCTATATTTATTTTACCCCTCAAGGGTAAAGTTTTACAAACTTTGAATGTCAAATTTATTTATATCTAATCAAAAGCCTAAAAAATAAATTTCATGCTTCTAGCTTCAAAAATGACGATACTTCCATACAAACTTTCATCCCCTATTTCAAACCCTTACAATGCATTTTTTGCGATATAAAGTAGCCTATGTCCTTCCCTAGGCTCTAGACTATTTCTGTACCAAATTTCATTTCAATCGGTTCAGTAGTTCAGGCGTGAAAGAGCAACAGACAGAGTTACTTTCGCATTTATAATATAAGTAAGGATGTGAAAGTTTGTGTGCTTGAGCGTTAGTGTGTTAGTTCACGCCGAAAAGGCTTGATGGATTTTGATGAAATTTAGTATATTGATACTTAAGTCCTGGAATAGAACATAGGGTACTTTTTATCCCGTAAAAGTTAAGGGCTCCGGTGGGATAAAATAATTTCCAGTTTACTAGACAACGGGTGTAGGAAAGTTTTTAAAATTTTGTAAGTAGATGCTTTAGGTCCTGGATTATAACAAAGGATACTTTGTAATACGCTTTTATTAGCAACGCCTGTACTCCATAAGAGTGGAAGGTTCCTGTGGGATAATAGTTAACGCGAGTGAAACAGCGGGGCGCTGCCAGTTGGTTATAAACTTGGCAACCCAAAACATCGATGGAAGACATTACGATGTTCCGTGACCGCTGCACACGCCGACACTTCACGAGTCTTGACGGAAACTCTTTTGATATATCCTTCAATGACTTCCCGTTCCTGTGACTGCTTTGTTTTCAAACATGGTTTAAACTCATGTAATACAAGTAGATACAGATCTGTAATTGTTAAAGTTAATTTAAAAATAAGATTCTATATCCAAAATATTATTTGTCAGAATTGAAATAGTCTTGTAGTTTTATCGCAATACATTTCATTATTCTTTAAAGTTCAAAGTCGTTCACCTCTAATAGAGCGGTAATGCTAATATTGTATCCTCGGTTGGGACAGGTCTTGTAATACATCTCCATCTGTCTACGTTACTAGACTCATTCCTATACAATAGCATTGCAATTCCGCCTTTATCCGATCTTCGTATCGCGTTGGGGACCGACGATCCGACCTTTTGCATTTCTGCATACATATCTATATACCGGTTCAAATTGAAATCATTTTGAAAGTCAATAGCTCAAAGCGCATACCTTACCGAAATGATATTCATTTATGTTTGTTTAACAAGATTCTGTCTTTCTGCGATTGCAGAACTTGCTTTAACCCAGATCTTGAGCTATGCCAGCCAACATTTACATAAACCAACAGGAAGTTATGCCTTCACATTATGGACTGTGATATGTGCAGGCACCTTGCAAATTCTAAAGGAAATTCAAACAGTGATTTTGTAATATCACATGCTTATCTATGTTTACTAGTAGATACAAATGCGCGCTGACTTCCTAGTATTGTTTCATGAAAGGTGTTCGCGGCTTGTTTATAAACAATAGCAATTTGCCTTTAGGCGTTAGGTCACGCCTGCCCATTGAATCTCTACAATGTATCCATGGGATTTATAATCTATTGGAACTTGGATAACTATACATAAGATCACCGATTTCAAGTGATTTGTACTTGCTTGCAGATTATAGTATCTCAATTTATTAATCATTTGTCATGTTGCTGGCATGCAAAGAATGCTTTTAAAAAAAGATTGATACAATATAAAGGTGTTAACATGCTAACAAGATGCGAAGGAATTTCCGCTACGCGGTGCGTACACGAGTTTCAATAACAGATATTGGAAGCTATGCGAGGCGTTTTGATGCAATCAGGAACATCGTAACAGTATTTACTTATGGGGAATACTCGAGGTCATTGTGAGAGTAACTGTTCATTGCGAGAGGAGGCGCGGCAATTAGCGGTGCAGGTGGTGAATGCGACCCTCTGCCCTCGAAGACCTCCGGGCTTGGAGCTATACCATTTCTATCTGCATGTTTACCATCGACATGCTTATAACTGTTGTATCTAGAATTGAATTTATAATTTATGGGTAGTTAAACGAGAATATGGCTTAGAATTTCTGAAGCTAATGGTCTGTCTAAAATACTCTAAGCGCATATTGTTTTATATTTCTTAAAAAAAAAAATCTGACACTTTTTTTATACCAGCATGAGCGGGCTGTGAACATACGGTAAATTATTCGACATCCGTGACATCATTGATATTGGCTCACGCCTGTCACGGTTAGAGACGCGTCATGAGGGTCTTTAATTTCATGTAGTTTCTATATAACTCCCGTAACAGGAATACAAATAGGAAGTACCTGTCTACGTTAAACAAAGTTTATTTTTCTTCTTCAGCTATAAGTAAGCTTAGATTAGTTTACGAAAATGGCTTGAAGTTAAACCCACGTCTTCTAAAGCACAAACAAAAAGTTTACACTTCCTGTTTTGTTCCTCATTTCTTATACAAATATATACAAACATTTCGCAGGCTCCTCTGTTTGGAGAAGTTCTCACATAGCTGCCGAGGAATCCTGAAACTGGTAGTGGATGCTTTTGCTACTCGAATTTACATAGGTTACTGCACTTGTCGTGATTATGTGAGATACAAACATGTCTTAGCGCTTTGCGGAGAAAAATAAATTCGAAGGGAATTCCTGATTTAACGCGTATTTCTTCGACTATAAGTTTCACGCGAGCCGTGGAGTGGATATGAGAGATTACGATCAAAAAAGAGTACATCTAACAATGCGTTTGAACTAACGCCTCGCACATTTGTAAGTTACGCGCGAAACTCGTAAGATCTCCGGATACAAAGGGAACGTTCGCGGCTCGGTAACATTATTTGAGCTGTTTTATCGAAATGTTCGCTCGATTCGACGCACGGCCATAACATTATTTCAGAACACGTATCGCATACAGATAATCTAATAATGCAGAAGCGTTATGACGCATTTATTGTTTCAAATGTGTTCTAACATGTGCGATCACGTATGTTATAATAATAAAAATTAGATACGCTCGTTGAATGGCTCCATCTTAAAAATAGAAATTCTAAACATACAGGTTTCAAGTTGTTGTCATTGTCTTCAAAGATCCTGTCTGTGCTATTTCAATCTGGAATCACTCGTAAGTCGTAACCTCTTGTCCCCACCCGTTGTTAAGAATCCATTGGGTCACCCTTAAATGTTCCAAACTGTTCCTTTATCTTCCACCTACTAGCTTAGTCAACAATACACTTTACTTTAACAGAAACATTTTCGTGGAGCTAACGACGCCGGCACGTTTAGCTTCTTTTATTATACTTTATCATTCGAATCTAGACCCATTAAGTGAAATTCCAAAAGAGCTTTTTAAAGTCTGTGCTGGGTACCGACTATCACCGCAACAGCGCCGGTCTTGAATAAGGTAGCTCATTGTCGGCCGTCGAATAAAAGTAAATTTTCTTTTCAATGGGAATGTTGTTCTGCGTTCTTGGTACATTGTCGCCTTTCGTTGGACGTCGCTGGGTGCCGGTACATGCCGAGACAGACCTATTCAAATGTCAGTGTGAAGCCCCCCTCCCGTACCTCCGCAGCACCCCTCGTGCGGATACTGAAATGTCACTCGCCACACGAAGCAATCAATTTCGTATTTGTATGTTCTGCCTCGATAGTGGTAGCAATAGATTTATTGTATCGATGAGCCCGTATTATCTTTCAGGCTGGTAAATTGTTTATTGCTTTTCACGCAGTTTATTTTCCAGTGCATATTTTATAGTGACTCGGGCTTGGACTTAGTGAAAACTAGTGATTTAAATATCTACTTTTATAAAGATCCAGTAAAAAAGCATGATAATTTTTAAAGTTCATAACATTTTATTCTTGTAGCAGATTTAAAAAGAAAACACATAGACTAAGTGTAATGCATTCGTGTACGATAGATTACAAACAGTATTAAACACAGTAAAATAATATATGTAATAAACTCATACAATATGTAATGAAATTTGGTGAAATTAGAACATTTACATTTTAATACGCTACGTAGACTCCATGCCTCTGTTTCCCCGTTATTGAGTACGAACATTAACATTTTCAATTATTCGCGTAGCACAGTTAATCCAGCCTTGCTCAAAGTTAGAAGGCGATTAATCAACGTCCAACAACATTCTTATTCCCGTCTAGGAGCGAAGAAATACAGCCTTTAAATGTCTAAAAGATAGCTGCACAGTTGCTCGCAACCAATTGTCCCTTTAACCGGTCGACCTCATTAGCATGCCCGATCGCTGGCTTCTATCTACCTTTTTGGATTGATACATTGACGGTAAAGGTCTTCTTAGTGGCGGTTTCAACTGGATTCGTAATTAGAGACACCAGCTCCGAGTGAACGTTTGCTTTGATCGATTGTGTGTGTTACTCGGTCACAGAATACTTAGTAGCACATGTCTGTGTCGAAATCGTAGCACAACACATAAGAGAACCTCCTGTGCCATAGGTACGTGTGTATAGAAAGGCACTCGATGCGGACAATCGCGAACTCGCTATCGCAATTTAACGAGGCACGATTGTTTTTCTCAGTTCTGAATAATATTGAGCCTGAGAGTCCCCAGGTAATCTGATGGCGATACTTTCGTTCAGCCGGGCTTTACTGTTAGCTGGTCTAACTTACAAATGAACGGTGTGATTACGGCCGCGCGGATCTAGCTTCACGATAATTTAAATGTTCTCGCAGCTAGCACCACAACGGCTCGGGGAGATGGCCACGATTACTCCCGTGACTTCCTCTTATGGCGAGCCTACATCTACTGATTTTGAATAGAATTATGGCCACTGCCGTTCCCAACAGATCCTGTGCAATATTATCCTTACCTTCTTGGTGCTGCTTTCGAAATAAGATGAATTTTCAAGGCACTTATTTCCGATGCATACCTTCGTGAGGATGAAGCGATTCATTCGCTCCCAAGTGTTAATGTATTGTGGAGATCATGATCTACACAAAGGACCGTCTGGTCTGGAAGAAACACAAAGAGTGTTTCTTTATTCGTTTTAAGCAGACGCCAACAGGTGCGCAAAACAACCTCTTACGCTCGGAGACGTATTGTATAATTCAAACGATCTCCCAGTCTAAACGGAATCTTCAGAGATTCACGAGCATTTCTGAGGGAATGTATAATGTGATGTGACGCTATGCTTTATCTTGGCGGTCTATGTTTGGATATCCGAGAGTTCCGGTAATGTTTGATGCAGATTTCGTATCTAAACAGGAACCGAGACTCAATTTATAAGTGAGCGAATTTATCTAATTAAAATAAATAAATTCTTTCAGCAGTTCGTGTAATACGATCGGCCCGCCCGCCGCGAATTCGAGCGCGCTTCCGAAGCCAACTTAAACTGCAGTATACGCGATATGGATCTCACGTTTGCCGTCGACTAAATAGCGGATAAATTAGCTAACCGAGTTAAATTAGTGAAGCTGGCCGGTCGCGCCTGACTCGGCTATTTAAAATGCAATTTATTTTAAAACGTTACAATTTGTGCTACCTTTTCAGACTCGTAATATTGCAGGTGTGCCGTATGAATTCACCTGAAAATATTATCACATTAACTACGCGACGTATGGGTAGAGTCGGTTTGATCCACATGAAGGGAGACTACAAAGAATAGTGTTAAAAGCGCGATCTTCAGAAAAATTGTGAGGCAAGCGGCATTCGCAGCTGTTATTGAATGCTTTTGTCATGTCCGGCGACATTCATACAAATGTCCCGCAAGCACAATAGCGCCGGAGGACCGCATCGTCTCGCGGCCCCCGCACTTGGGCGCGCGCTAGATCTATATCTAGAAAGACGACATTGCCGCCTCGTATTTCACGTTTAAGATGTTCCTTTAACATGTGTAAATTTTTATTGATATGTATCTAGATGTTGGGCTATATTTCAGCGCGGTGTAATCCATTCGCTTTTCGCGGGTACCAAATTCATGTAAGGAATAAAATCAACGCATGAAAGGAATCACTATTCTTTGTTTTGATTTCGTTTCAATATATTTCGGTACCAACGGATTTGTACATTACAGATACAAATCGCATTCCCTGAATGCTAAGACCGGGAGCCTCTCAATGTTCATCGGATTTTCTCTACAAGTTCCTTGACTGCATAAGTGAAAAGCGAGGGCTGTCGTGTCTCGGTACTATCGACACTCAGGCAAGAAGTTTTACCTACCTAAACCCACTTTAAAATGCAATGTCCCGACGCCCTTTTGTGTACTTTGCCTGCGTTTAACTGACTTCACGTAGATCTTGACTCTTCGCGGAAGCCGGGTGAGATGGAAGGATCTGCGAAGACACGTTGCTAGTCTTGGGTCAATCTATTGCTAAATCTCTTGTTGCCGCAAGCAGTGCACAATAATTTTACAGGCTTATCACGATGCCTATAGTTATTAAAGTCTCTAAGATTTTCACAGCTCGTTTGTTAGCCTTAACTGTCACTTTAACCGATAACCGAACACTTGGACCACGTTTGAGAGTTGTGAAGTGTTTACTTGTGTCGATGATGAATATGTCGAGGTTATTGGTGACCGATCATAAAAATTCCCGGATAAGCGTCTATACGCATAGAATTATCATAACGTAATTTTTTTTTGCATTGAAAACTCATGATGGATTGTCGCAAAAATCTATGATTGATTCGTGGTGTATTATTCGCTTTCACAGGAGTGCCTTCGTTCTCGTTGGCGGCTTCCCGCGCCCCTCTCATGATTGATTGCCTCCCGGCAAACTTCATATGTTTGGGAGATAATTTCGTATTTCAGCTGTAAACAGATTACGTGTGAAAAGAACCATCGCTTTTCGTCGTGCGCACGTTTAAGCTCTTCATTGTGACTGCGCATTTTTCACGGTTGATTGAACATTTGGAGAGGTATTTATGTGCTTTTTCGATATAAAATTACGTTTTACGCGAGCATTTTGTTTAGGACAGATTCAGTATTATTAACTCAAACGACCTTAGATTACGGCGCGTAGATAATAACAAATGCAATCTATTCGGATTAAAAACTGTCAGTGACGTTCGTCCTAAAATGTCTGGCGTTAGTGTATTGCTAATTCCTTATGTACTTACTTTAGTCCCTAGTGTAAGTACATTTTATAGTATTGTTAGGACCTTTAAACAAACAATAGGTTCGATACGTAATCTATCCAATTCATAATTATTAAGGTGCGACGTCTACTGACTTCGTTCACGCGAGAATTGAAAGTGTCTGCCAGCTAAACAGTATACCATAAACTTATCGAAACTAAACGTAATATGGTTCACGGTAATACGTAATATATTCATAGTAACTGTTAATTCTGAATTTTATTAAGTAGTTCATAATGTTGGAAGCAATGTAATTAGGTATTGCTCCTTTGAACTTGGGTATGAACTTGAAGTAGTTTTCCCGTATTAAAAATATTTACATTCTTTTCACTATCTACGAGTATGTTGCTGTTGAGTTTTAAGAAATAAATATATGTCACAAACGTTTTAACCAAAAGTTTATCATTAAGGAAGTATCGCTGAGCATTTACTTGCCGTCGATTTCTCGCTGATAAAAGTGGCAAGTAGGTACCCGTTTACAAATAAGCGGGCTTGTAACCGAGCTTACTTATATAAAGTAAATGTCCGAGCGTTCGGTAGCTCGTTAGAGATTGACTATCTCACGCTATCGAGATTGCGAGCAAATTGATTTGCGCACGCGCAACTCAAGTATCGGTTGACAAAGCCGACGTTGATTGAGTATCTTAGCACTTTAAATTTGTAGGCTGGAAGCCAGGATTTATGAAATATGTTAGGTAAGTGTGACATTGATAACCGACTCATAAAAAGGTGTTAATGAATGTCAATAACTTGATTGTTTCAATAATCACAAGATAAAATCTGAATAATAATTTAGGACAATATAAGAAACTTATTAAGGCTATGAAATTGAAAGATTGGCGTGTATTTGCGCTTCCATCTAACGACCTTTTATTTTAGCTATACGGTGACTTCACCAAATTGATATAACAATGCTATTTCCCACGGTGTGCGTAAAACTAGAGCACTCTGTGATACGCTACTTTTAATGAACTTTAATGAACATTAATTAGGTCTTCGACTTCCCGACGAAGTGCCCAGTAAAAAGGGTAGATAGAGATTAGATTGGATGTTTCAGACATCAATTTGATACGAGTAACTAAGAAAATGCGTGAAAGGCACGACTTAAACAAAACGCCTCTAGGCTTGCTCGCACACACGAACTGTTTCTATAGTCTATATATAATATTTCAGCTTTTTATAATTAAGTAGCTGTCACCAGTAACTCTGTTCACGATGCTATTTCGTTTTAATATCGGTATTAGGCAATAGTTGTCTATCAAAGCCTGGCCTTTGCCTACGTAGCGCCCACAATCACTTTTTATCAATAACTCAGCTTTTTTCTTTGGATTTAGATGCAAGGATCATCAGTTTTTAAGCCGGATTCTAAGCTACCGCATAGTGAAAATCGTATTGTAATCGGTTCAGTACTCTATACGTGATGCGAAAACAAAGAGAAAGACATAGGTAAAAAAAAAATCTAGTTCAGCAGCTTTAAGCAAGCCCCTCAGGCCAATTTATTCCTATCTAAAACATATATTGCATTATTATGTTTGTTAAAAAGAATACTATCACCTGACTGTGACCAGAAAATCGATTCTTTATAAATAATTTTCTGCAGTGATTTTTATCATGCTTCCTAACTCAACAAATTGCATTAATTTGATTTTCGTAGGTAGTTCAACACTGACGAGACATGTTATAATTTAATATGGTTTCTCAGAAAAGTAGACATTAGGTGTACGTCTAACTCTGGAGACAATTTCATTTAATAGCATCCGCTGTTTAGCTTAAACCGACCCCGCGTTGCTATTAGTGTATCGTCATCGACAAATCTGTTTATAATAGTGTTGTTTTTTCCCAAAAGTTAGATTTGGCATGAATCGCAGTGTAATTGCGGTGGTGTCGTTGTCTGATGAGCATAATTTGGCCCATTACACGGTCCCAGTGAGTCAGTCATAGCTAGAAGCAGCCAAGGTTTAATTTAGGTCGTACCGTGAGTTGGATTTGCATGTAGGCTGGCTTGGTTTGCCTCACAATCCGATTGTTTTATGTGACCGTTTGCTGATTTTACGCAAACTCTCCCTGAGCAGAAAACTAACCTGATTTACCACTAGGTACCCGTCAATGATGTTCTTATCGATATAACGTAACGTGAAAGGTTGTCTCTTTGTAATATTCGATTGGACGTGTAAAAAGTAATCAAAATTGCAAAATTGCTTTGAGGGTGAAGCTTTCATTCTATTACTGATGGTGACTAAGCGCTCATTGCGTAAAAAGGCAGCGCCCAGATAGTGAGAAGTGATTCCTCAAGTCAAAACATGCGATTGACAGCTATACATTAGGAGGAACTATCGATCGATCGCACCGCCAACGCGAACCTGGGAGTTGTAATTTTTCACTGTCAGCGCTGACTAAACGTCCTCGTCATCACTCTGACTAGTGACTGTCAAAAAATGTTAATGCAATTTTCGCTTGCAGGAGGGTTACCCGTGTACCGAGCGACTCGGCAAACCTTTCCGCCTGTGAACAAATCTTAAACGGTACCTGGTTTACTTTGATACAATTTGTTTGATAACTCCCGGTTCTCAATCATACTATAAAGTTTGACACTGTCGTGTTCGCACGAGTTATGACTGGAAACGCATGCAATACCAGTTTGATACAATTTGATAAGCTCGAAGTGCTTAGATTTCGCAAGGGTCTGGTTGAGTATCGTTGAATGGCGTCGATTGCTGATTTCGTCGATCTGGTTGGCTATGGACGTCATGGCGCAGGAATCTGTTCTCGTGTATTGTTGTCGCGGCGGTGTTGCGCCGCTGATCTCGCGATAATTCTACCGTAATCAGTTTAGCCACGCTGTCGCTCACTCGACTATGTACTAATTGCCATGGGTGTGTATTACGTGTACCGGTTGAGTGCCCGCTAAAATATCGCATGCATTTACGTAACACTCACCAATGGATAATTGCTATGATCGGTAGATTGACAGCGAGATAACATTGTCAATTTCCTCTTATCCTTTAAGTGGTACCTATTACCTTTGACGCGCACATTTGTAAAACATTCACTGTAGATTTGTGCGTTATGTAACTCTTGACCCACATTGTTACGAGAGATTAGGCCGCTGTTATGTAAAGTAAGCAGCTATGACAAATAACGACTGTAATTAAAGACTAGATCAAATTAATAGTAACATTGATAAACGAGTCAGATAAGGAACGGTAAGATAAACTGTCCCCAACATTTTGTCCGCCGCGCGTGATTCGAGCTCAATAATACTCAGTTATCTGGTATTTGATCTACTGCTAGTGACCGTGCTTGGTCTGAGCCTTGGAGCACTGCAAAATTTACATACACATTACGCTTGCTCTAGATTCTATTAGAGTTGCGACAGGCACAGCAAGTATAGGTCTCATTGACGATTTACGTCTCCATTCCAATTTAGCGGTGCTCTAGTAACGTGCAAGAGCTATTAACTAGGAAATCATAAGTTATTTCAATAGTTTCATTCAAGATCTGTTTACTATTTTTATGCAGCTGTTTTGTTCTCTATTCAATTTAATGTCTATCCGGAGAGCTAATGTAGTGTGGACTGAAGTAACGAATGGGAAACATGCACGAACATAGTAAATCACGCGCATAGCTAATGTTTGAAAATTAAATACAGTTTTGCACGACATTTAATGGCGTAGTACCACACCCGTCACGCTGAGTTCAGAACCCGGCGTTCCTCTTTAAACAAAGCCACGAAGAGCCGGTGGCGAATTTTGTCATAAAGTGAATCAGGTAACTCGTGGCAGTAATATTAAAAAAAAAAGGCTGCTGTTGTATGTAATAATGGAAATATGCGCTTACTTCCTCCGCACGCGTGCATGCTCCAATGTTATCGATATCGCAGCTTTCGAAACGATTAATTTTCGTAACAATGACTTCCATTTTAAAGTTCACTGGTGCGCGAATCGCGACCCACGAGCCGCCATCTGTAAAGTATACAGTAACCATAACTAAAGTTTGCTGATATTATTCGAGTTGTCGATACTTCCACGCATTCGATTCAACCTTTATTAAATGCACAAGTGAACTTAATAAAATCTTACGCCGCAGAGATAAGAAATCGTAAACCGTTCTTTAGTTGGCGAGTGTAATTTTATTTTTTCAAATAAGAAATAAACATTCAATCTGATACATTAATGCAGTCTCCATTAAACGATTAAACGTTGTCCGCTCATCTGCATGCAGCGCAGGGGCTGCCGCATGCCGTCTTCAAAGTGCAACCGCTTGGATAAATTCGGATTTGTAGTCTCGCTGCTACTGTGGATCCACTCTACTTCAGACCCAAACATATTTGGCAACACGCGATCCTTTACTTTATTCAAACGTTATCTTTTTATTTGGTTAAAATAGATACAGCTTTCGTTCAAACTGAAAATCTTTACTTCATCGAATCACTTGGAAGCTTCTTTATCCTGTTTTATATCAGTAGTGTAACAATGTTGCTAGTCCTCTATCCATAAGCATATTTCCAGCAGAGACAGGGCGTATCGGGCCGGAGCCAGGGCCCGGTGACCATGAGTTGCGAGTAGGCACAACTGATTAAGGCCACAATCAGGTCTGTAGTTCGGCAGAGCTCTGCTCTTTGAATTTACGATGTGCCTGACCGACGCTTATCGCATGCGAATGATCTGCCCACGGCGGCGCACGTACAGCTCCGCACACATATTTTATTTTATTCGCGCTACTGTGATGTAATGAGCTGATAAATTGGAGAAAACCACCAATTAGTGTCGATGAATTTATTGTTTCTACTTAAAACGTTGGAGGGCCGAGTTATGCGCTTAATCTTAAATTGCATTTTTAAAGTGGTCTTTTTTCGAACAATTAGATGATTACGAATTACACTGTTTATCAATTAACCAATTCCTGGGCTGTTTCCTGTTGTTGATTAACGAATGTTTGTAGTGTTCTGTGAATTCTGCAATTAGTTGTGTACCGTTACTTTTTTAAGAAAGTTTGTAGGTAGTTATCGTTTGCATTAATCAACCTTTTATCGACCGAATAGCGACATTCGATAATGGTTCACCTTCTTTATAAGGTGTAAATAACAGTTAGCCGTTCAAATGAAAGATGTTTAATTATTTACTTAACCTTCACTTGGCAGTTTCAGAAACATAATATTATAATTTTTAATTAATTAGGGAAAAATATGCATACGTATCTGCCTAAAATAACAGATTAGCATGTTAGTTTGCTCACACAGCATCTCAATATTCATGACACTAGAGTCCCCTCAGGGAGAGGATAGTGAGCGCTCAGGGGCCTTTGTCGCGAGTGCACAACACCACAGATTATGTAGTAGCTTGTGCCGCGACACACAAAGTATAGCAGATTTGCATGCATCTCATGCTCTACACTAGACAAGACTGGAACGCCACGTTGATAAAAATATCCACATTTGTTAGGCGAAGACATAGGATACTTTCAAATGGTTATTTCAAATTTAAAAAATGTTCGTTTGAGCTGATTTTACTTCCTATTCCGCTACTCTGTATTCATGATGAGCGGGTCCAAAACTTCGAGCATAGGATGTTCACCAACATTAAAACAATTGCATTGTTAAAAATAGTAAGCTACTAGTTTTACCAGTTTTTATTATTAGTGAACTTCAGCCTTAGTGTTGTAGACAAATTGTCTTGATGTTAATTTTTTTTATTATATTCCTTGTTTATGCAATTGCATTAATAAAGTTTAATTATATAAAATTTGTCAACGTAAAAACAACCGTTAATGTTAATTGATTGTTTAAAAAAGTTGCGTTCTTTCGTGGATTGTTCAAAACATTCAATAAAAATCTAAAATGCCCACCGACAACACAAAGCATGATGTTTATCGCGGTAGTAATACAATCAAAGATTGCATTCGGGATCGTGAGAATCGTGCGCGTTGAGATACATAAATGACAATTCTATTTTCATCCCATGCTAGTCCTAGATTCCATTCCTATTAAGAGCGTGTACTGTGCGGCACGAAATTGCTTCATTCAATTTGGAGTGAGTGCGATGACATACTGAGTCGAGTTGCATGAGATAGCGGGACCGCGCATTTTGTTGAATCCCTTGCTCTGTTTGCTTACGACTTTTAGATGAGATCTCTAATTATAAACGCTCAACAACTATAGTTGTAAAGCTATCAGACCCCTCTTCGTGTTTCAAAATTAAAATAAGCGGTTAGCAAAATCATAACCTGTACTATGTTAAAGTTTATACTCAAGTTCGTGTATCTGCAAATAACGATTAACTTGAAATTTGGTATACATACTAATTTTTCGTAGTCCTAATTTGTAGTCAGACATCACCCTCTTCGCTTGAAGTTTTGACATTAATATTTTTTTTAAATGCAAGCACGTGTTAATTTCGTGAACCAATTGACTTTACAGGGAAAATTTAAAAATTGTACCATAAGCGTTAATTCCAATATTATACTAATTTACCAAAAAAAAAAAATTAATTATACCTATTACGATTTTCGCGGTTTGTGTTCAAAGTTACACCACCTATAATTTCATTAGAAACGTAGACAGAAGTTAATAGACGACGAAAGCAAAGTATCGGTTTGTTAATGATAATGATGCTGAGGAGTTTTGTCATTCACTAAGCTAACAGAAGCAGTTCCAGCGGTCGCATGTGATAGGTCATACTCATGAGTCACGGGTGCGGGTGCGTGTGACTCCGTTGATTTATCTCGGTTCATTACACGAGCGGCTCGACCATTTAATCGGACCGCGGGAGGCGCCCGCGCATAAGTGTTGTCCGCAATTGTACTCTTCCGAACGAAAATCTTAAATTAGAAAGCGTCGGGCACAAGGGAATTTAGGGAGTAACCGTTCTCTATTTAGCCTTTCATAAGCAAGACTGCATTAACATTTTCACTGCTAAAAACACAACTGTTGTGTTTTTATAACTTGCCGCGAGTACGGAAAAACACAACTGGTGTGTTGGTGGTACGGGAAAACTAAGGTATGTGCAGATCCGTAACCGTGGTTAGACAAGAAAATCGGCTCAGAAGTCATACTGTTAACATACGAATAGGTGAACGAACACCACCTAGGTTTTCATTACAAAAAAAAAACGTTCTCTAAAAACTCGCATAAGTACGATTGTTTACACGTAGGGCTTGTGGATTTGAAGAACTAATCTTATAATGATACAGGTGCGCGTAAGAAAGCGTGTAAGTAACCTGAAGAACGTGTAAATAATACTCTTCATTTAACGTTTTATTTGATTTGCTTCATTAGTGTTAATCTTGGTATGCTAAATAATTCCAATAAGATTATTAGGTAGAGCTAATTCCTAGTATCAAATATATTCTTGAAACTTCCAATCATTTTGTGCGCAACTGTACCACTGTCATCACTTTTTTAAGATGGTCCCTTTTGTCCATGTCACGCAATTGCGGGCTTGTATTGATCGAAATCGGCCATAATTAAATATCTCATGCGCCCTTAAATACACCCAATTTATTCTGTCTTCGTCTTGTGTACTCGTTTTAATTAAGATTGATATGAAATGTTCACTCTTTAACTGCCGACCTGTTTATTTAGTTTCGTGCATAAATAATCGCCAGTGTGCGAGTGCGAATGAACTTTTGCCACTTTAAAAATATTGCAGCAGATTCGTTCCCACCAGTCAAATTTGACGGCCGTACAAAAGACTTCAACGCGCACCTATTACGTTTGTTTGTCTGTTATTTGACCAGAAACAACTTTCGATTACTTTTATTAATTTACAACTGCTGTTACAATTTCAAAATACCCTCGTTAAGCCTTGTTGAGGTAAGGATCTGTAAAGTAGAAAGAAAATAAAACTATACTAAATCATTCATACATGTAACGAGCGGCGATTGTAAAACCAGATCGAAGTAATTACGTGGTTAACTTGTATCTTAGCCGGCAACTTATACAAGCCGGTTACTTATTGTCAAAGAATAGTAATTTTGCGATCGTAGGTAACATTTAAACGGTAGACAGTGTCAGTGGCACATTCGCAGCGCTTCGGGATTATTCACGCCAACTTAGGATCTGAGTATCGGCCTGTGAAAAGAGCACTATAAAATTGAAGTCGCCGGTATAATCTCTATCCGGTTCAAGATAAAGTTGATTTTTGATTGTTTGAATTTCTACTTTACTTTAACAAGTCTAGTCTCAGATCCGTTTTGAAATTTTAATAAGAGCACGTCATCCGTCCGCGACCAAGGACCTTTTTTAATATCGCGCTTATTAATCCAATTGTATGGGATGGTTTTCTTTATTTTTTGTTTGAATCGACTTTTGTAATTTTCAAATCAAAAGCAATAATGGACACAATGCCTAACTGTTCACAACATCACTTTTTGCAAACTTTAAGAGTGAGTTTCTTTGCAGTCATCTTGGAAGAGTATTTTTATAAAGCGGTAATCTTAACGGTTATAATGGCTTAATTGCAGCCTGGTTCAAAGCGTCGTTTTGACCTTCTTTAGTCCGCGTTTTATGGTTTTGACAGAATTGGTGCATATAAAAAACATACTTTACTTCGACAACTTTTAGAGCTTGGTTATATCAATGTATGACCATAATTTATGAAAAAAAAGCTAAATATAACCTTGCTTTAGGTTGCTTCTCTAATTGTAGTGACACGAAAATCTGTTAAAATAATTAAATAAGTAAATACATATTATTAAAGCATTTTCGACTGTACAATAATTAAATTATAAAAAGTCAACTGTTTAGTGTTTACCACGATGAATGAACTTAACTACCATTTCGGTATTTTTATTGTGTAATTCGAAAGTGAGGCCTTCTTCAGCATAATAAAGGAGTGCAATTGTAGCTTCGCGGCCATTTTGTTTGCGGGTGGGGTCATTTCGACCCCGCCTTGCGTTTCCGCCGCAGGATAATTAAATATTACCCCACCACAACACTTCCCCTCAAGAAATGTGATTCGCCATACATCTGTTTAATATTTTTTTCCGTCGTAAGTATTTCTTTGTTCCTTTATGTGCGAGTTATGAATAATATGAAGAAAAGGTAATTATACTGTTAACAATCAAATGTACTTAACCGTTTTTAATTGTGGTTTGTTAAATAATTATAGAGTTTCCTTTTACTGTCCTATGTTATTGACTGAATTTCTAATTTCATAAATGTATGGGTTTGAACTTTTTTCGCGTAGCGTGGGTTTTTATTGAAATTAGAAACAAAATAATTAGCAGACTATTTTTTTAATTATTGGTATTGGAATTGTTGATATTGAATATTACTTTTCAGATTCCTTGCATAATATTAAATTTACGTTCTGAATTGAGACGGAAAAGTTATTGTATGGTGTATATTCTGAATAAGAACGTAGGCCCTGTTCGTAATTAAACTTTAAGGTTATTTTCGTCATCCATCTAGGTGTAGTTAAGCGTTGTACAAGTGCGTTGTGTCTTTCATCATACTGTATACATAACTCGTTTATATAATGCATGGTTATCGCAAACGATAGAACGTTTCACATCAATGCGAACTCTTAAAATATGAGTAGGTACCTTCGCAGCATTTCCTAAGTATTTACAGTTGAAAAGCCTTCGAAAGCGGTTATTTAACGTCTAACGGCTCATTGTCTGCGCGAAGCATTATGCTGTCCATTAATTCGTACATTCACGCTCACCAATACACATTTTATACCCTTTTCACCCACTTATATTAACGCTTTTTGCTCTCCTATTTTCTTTACGACGTACTTTCCCTACTTTCTCGTATTCGCGGTGTAGGTATAGTTTCGCAGACAAACTGTAATATCCACCGTAATACATAGGTAACAGCTAGCCAAGACCTTTGGGCTTATTGACCTTCTGGTGGAATGTTTAACGGCTTAGCAAAAATACGCCTCATTGCATTCCAATAAAGACTTGTATTCACCAATGCGTCCAGCCGCCGTTCGACGCGTCCATCGCCCTAGTTCGAAGTTTTCCCGCTAACAGCTCTGCACTACCGCACATACAAACTATTTTTCATAAATATGTATAATTCGGGCGATTGTCCTAATTGGGTGCTACACACCGACAGTGCATACAAATTAAAACTTACTCAATAACTGCTATTAAAGCTTACGACAATAAGGTGGAATGGAACGTTTGTATGATTTAGAAAAATGGTGACAAGTGCGCGGTTGCAAATATCTTTTTATATAATTATTACTGAACCAAATAATTATGTACGGCACTTACTTATGTTATTGCTTTTGTAGCTATTATAGTTAGAGACGCATTTAAAGAGGCGCGATCACAAAAATATAAGAACAGTATAATTTTATACCAATATTTAAATATTGTACTAAAACATCGATAAGTTTATAACTTTGGATTAGCATAAAAGTATGTAAACTTTAAATAGAAGTTTCTGTGTCATGATTTCCAAGTGTGCTCTACTAGGAAACGATTAACGTATTCATAACTGCGATATTCTATTATCGCAATAGCTTCAACACAATCCAGTAATTAAATCACAACGCAACAAAGCGATAGTATATTAATTAACCTTTGGGATGAGCTCGACGCATCGTTCACACTGTCATCTGATAGCGTTTATAATTATGCATGTAAAATTACGAGTTATATAATTGCATGCCGATGGGACGCTCGGGGGGCGCGCGTGTCTCTGATTTAGAGCAAATTGAACAGCGAGATTGGCTCTCGAGGGAACATCTCATTTGACGCTGCAACGCTCCTAATTGTCTCACTCCTTCGACTCGGCTCTATTGTGTCCCGAGTTACAATGAGCTTTATTGTGTTTGTTCTCACATTGTTTGATTCTAGTTTTCAAGCCGCCAAGGCGCCAACAAAAGCAGTTAATCTTTTGTGTTATACCAATAGCCGAATAATTCACACCCAATCATTTCGAAGCGTTGCAACTAAATATTGATTCGCTGTTAATATCTGATGTATTCGGAGCTTTGTTTAAAATCAATAAAAAACGGACAATTGATTGTCACTTGTTTCAGATTTCGCTTTACGCGACACGCGGGGTAATATTTTGAAATTGGACGGCCATCGGTTTGTTGATGCAGATTACACGCTGTGGGCTCTGTGTTCGACTGGTTTTTAATTGCCGCCTCGGACGTGCGCTGCGGACGCTGATTTAGAGCAAATTGAATGCTTCGAGCATCCCGCGTCCAACCGACATCTCATTCGTCCACATACTCGACACCTATCAATTAACGGGCATTCGAGCTGAGTAGGTTTTAGCATTAACTCCGCTGCGCCAACGCTAAGCAGCTTGTTATTATGCCGGGAATCCTTTTACAAGCTCATTTTAATTAAACGTGCCTGGTGAATATCCCCGACATATTCATGGCATTCCGACGCTTATAGCGTTGCGGCATTCCACTCATACGAGAATGATGTGTGGAACGTAATTGAATTGAGAGAAAAATATACTTAATGTTTACCTAATGTGCCCGCAGACGGCTAGTGAATTGAATTAATTGTGCGCCGTGATGGATGCGTAAGGCGTCGGTATTGTCCTCGCAGTATAATTTCGCGAGTAATTGTATGTGTGAATATTAAATGAATGGTGGATTATTTTGTGTACTGTCAGTTAATGCGATGACAGCACAATGAGCAGTCTTCGGTTGGCTGTCGGCTGACGTCTCGGGAGGCCGCGCTACGCTTATGCAAGCTGTCGTAAGATTTTTACGATACGCCTATAATAAATGATGCATACAAGGAAACTTATTGAAAACGTCTTTAAACTTATTGCTAGGAATTTTGACAGTTTATACAGGTTTTTGTCCCATAAATTATGATCGGATTCGGTCACATTATTTCAATTTGAAAGTGTGTTTAGATTTTTTTCCAATTAACTTAGCTTCCCCCTAATCTTGCGTTAATCTTAACACAAATTTGAAAAGGACCTTAATCACAAGTTTTGGCATTATCCTAATCATTTTCAATTTGGATAGTGTGTCATTGCGATCTGAATTCAATTTGCAATTAGCTCTTTTTTGAAAAACTTTAATCATGGGTTGCAAAAGTCACTGACATTTGATAATTGCTGATAATTTTCGCAATCAACTTGAATTGATTCAATTGGTGTTTGGGCTTGAAAGTAAATTGGTTAACTTGAGCGTTGACGCATTTCAAAAACTGTTCCCATGAAATGCGGTCTTCATTAAATAATTAACAAATGCAGGTTGCAATAATCGAACCCCGCACGGATACCAATTTATAATAGTCGTAAAACCAAAAAAGTACCACTTCACAGTTGTTAACGAGGACGTTATATCGACAGGTCGTCACGGTTTTTTGTGTATTACAAATTGCAGTTGCTTCTTTAATTGGTCGGTCTGGGAGCACGATGACTGGCCCATTCCGTAGTGCGAAGTGCGCGAGCGACATAATAATACGTTCGAGGACTCGACTGCAGGGACGGACTAATGTGTTGGTATAAGAATTAGCTTGGGGCACTGTGGTATGCGGGTTTTGTTCTGAAAATTCGTAAGTACTTAGACTGTAGCTACATGTTCCTATAAAATACAACACTTATAATGCCAACCTTGGTTACTATTGACGAAGCATATTTAAACGGTACAATCTACTTATACAACACTTGGATCGTTATACAAAGCTACAGGGTTGGTTACAGCAGTTACACGTATTTTGTCATATGACAAATTGCTTCGTGAGTTGTCCAAGAGTCCGATAGCTCGAGGCTACAAATTAATTATGTACCTTTTATCCGGTTCTACGCTATTTCAACACATAATGTAGCTTTAAGCTTTCTGCGTTATTGCTGCATTTTCCGTCGAATCAGAACCGACTTTGATTCATTTATTACACATATTTTGATAAAAATTTTTTGTTAGTCGAGTGAGGTAGTGCCTACCTAAGGTTACAGGTCGCCTTCTGATTTCAGGTTCGTCAGGGCCTTTGACGTGGCTTAGTGGCTGCTATCAATCGATAACAGCCAGAAATTCGAATGACTGAACGACGGAAATCGGCACATAAACTATGAAAGTCATTCGAGCGGGGCCGAGGATAGAACAAGGTGTCTTTTAATAGCAAAGCTCACAAATTACCGCTCGGCCACCATCACTACTAAAACATTAAACCATGTTAACGAGATGACAATCACATGTGCACCACGGGGGCACCAAAGCTCATAATGCACCTCTGGCCAAAGGCACGAAGCTACTAATGGCGGTGGATACGAGGAGTCCTGCTGAGTCAGCGTACTTGAACGGTGACGGCGCCGACGGCAGTCGAGTGCTTCCTGATTCCCGCTGGTGTGGCAGGATTGGCAGCTTTTTCTTTAAGGAGTTTTGCAGCTACTGATTTTACCCTTTGATGGACTAACAGGTAAAACAGAGTCGATGATAAAATAAAGATATATTAAATAATACGAGCCGTTACTATATTTGAAATCAGTTTCAAAATTTTAATAGAAGCTTGAAACTCTCAGTCTCATATATCGTTATCGCCATGACAACGCTCCTAATCTACAGCCCTCGTCTTATTTATCTAACAAAGATGTTTTGTGAAGTACCCAATAAATAAATCCTTTCCGAGTAAGCAACATCAACTGAATCAACAAGAAATGAAAATGGCTATGGGCAAAAATGGAAACAAACAGATTTTCCTCTACACTTCGTCGCTCATCCGAAGCTTCCTTTATCTGTTTTAAATTCTCGGCACGCACGCCTCCTTGTTTGATTGTATTTCACTTAATCCGTCCGTTCCGCTCATTCTCTATGGTAATTCATCGGTGGCATTGTTTTATTTTCGTACAGTGCTTCATTGTACCTATCGAATCCCTACAAGCAACTATCGCCTCTATTCAAAAGGAACACTGATCATATTTACTTTTTAACGTAAAATTACTACATAGTTGGACCGGCCCTACATATCCGGTCGGACCACTCTCGTTTGCACCTTGTCAGCGGCTACCGATTCTATCTTCAACCCTAATTGCTGATATTCCATTAAAGTAATAAATACGGTTCGCCTTCTCACCTTCTTATTAAAGGTGATTACGGCACTCTTCTGTTTCTATTATGTCATGAGTTGTTAATGTTTGACGAGCGATTGTTCGGCTCCTTTCGTTGGGTTAACAATATTCTTGAGATTTTGTTTACTTTCACAGGTGTGTAAAGGTATCATCAGCGTTGAATAATTATGTAGCCGGTTGTTAAAGTGCATTAAATTTTATTCCAGCGTCTAATGTATTCCGGCGTATTAATTGCATTATGTATGGAGCGGGTTTTAGATAAGGGCTCTTTTTACTATTAAAGTAAGACTACTTAACACGTGTTGGGAGTGTGTTAGCGTTGTTGTGTTGTGATAAGGCTGTTTCAAAACATCGGCCGGGTTCACACCGTTTTGAGTCATACAAATATTTCCGTGATTCCGCTCGCGAGTTCTCATGCGCACATCAGATTGTGAGACGAGAGAGTGGGCCGTCACTGTGCTATACCGAAATTGGTACAAGGTGCAAGCTAATCGCTACTGACTAATGAAATATATTTTTTAATCTTCTATTAAAAGCTTCCTATGAGTTGTATCGTAATCAAACCTTGGTTCAACTAATTAAATGTCTTTTCTCATACAAGTTTGGTTCACTTAAGTGGTTTTAAACTAGATAGTAAATGCTGGCGTGTTCTCCTAAATTGACTCTCCGTAGACTTCTAACACGTTTATTATAAAACAATAATGTCATATTTTTTTCAAATAAAGACGGATATATTTGCAGCTCGCACGCAGATTACGACCTCCAGAATTTACTCCAGCCCTTCACTATGTTGATTTATCTACCCCAGTTTTCTCGTTATCACGAACAATGCAACTTCATCGATACGTCGAGGTGTCAAAGTGTTATTTTAATATTAATATGTGCACGAATAGAACCGCCTTCGTCTTAAAATCACAAAGGTTTCTCAGCGTGACTTCCTAAAACACATTTGATTAAGTACTTACCTAAAATCATCAACCTGTCGACCCACTGCTGAGCACAGGTCTCCCCTCACTTTGTGTGGAGGGCAAGGCAATCCATCTCGGAGGCCCGGCCCGGATTGGTGGATAACATACAAACCTCAGAAATAATTCTCGAGTAGGTATGTAGGTTTCCTCACGATATTTTCCGTCACCGAAATGCGAGTGATCACTTAAAATGGAATTGCTTAAATGAAAATATCCGCTAGATTTATAGTGAAAGAGTTTAGATCCGCTGAATCTCTACAAATGTGCCACTAGCTAAGATCTCTGTCATCTAACGCAACGTCCTCGTAGGCGGACTACGTGTGTAATGACGAGATCATTCCCGATAACAATAGATAAACTTGTAAGGCTCGACTAGAATAACAGATTCTCTAGCCAGGCGTGAAGTTCAAGTGTTACCAGTTACCAGTTACCACCAATTGTACAACCCGCCTAATATGCTTTGTGTGCTAATGAAATTGTTCCGCGAATTGTGCCGTGAGACATATTCTCGTATTGGCCAATTTATGGACTGCACGTACCGTATAAATATACAGAATTATACGTATACTCCTTAGATTCTTTAGCATTCTCAATACCGTCCTGGATTCCACATAACTGAACTGGATTTCTTATGTTTACATGCAAACGTGCTAGCGAAATAAAATGAAGTAAAATATACTCGCTGTAAAAGTAAATTAAGTTGGCTACCGAATGAATTTGGTATAAATTGTTACGCCAAGTGAATTTAACAGAATCCAAAAATGGTTTTGTATTCAATGAATAGAAGCGGTTCAATGAACTTTGAAGATTAAGTTAACGAACAGTCTTGAATGTATCGTCTTCAATAATAATTGTCTTTGTATTATATTATTTGCCATGATGTTTTAAAGTAATTTAATTATAACTTTTATGCACAGTAACTTAGCCATACCTAAGCACATTAGGTTCCTATTCCAATATAACCATCCTTCGAAGTGTGGTTTTACAATGATTAACCTGACGAATTTATTACTATAAACAGTTTATTTACGAAGAATCAAACGTTGCTGAAATTCACTAGCTCAATATAAATTCTGAGAAAACACGATTATGTCTGATTTTTGACAAATAACGTTAAATAAGCGTTATTCCTTATAAAAATATTTACCTAGCGTTATGAGGTTCTTCTTCCATAGATTTGGTCCTTTTTGATTCGATAGATACAGGTAATCCTTGTTGGCGGTCAGGATTTATGTTCGTGATCGTGACGCGTTAACTTTCTAACTTATTAGGATCGGCCACATCAATCACAACCACTAATAAAGCCGCCCCGCATGCCCGCTCCCAACAAACCGCATGCACCCGCAGAATTCACCAAAGGCAGTTTAATGTTACCCTCGTTTAAGTAAACAAGGTACACTCCGCGTAGGTACCGTGTCTTGTTTTTGTCCGTCTTACTTCGCCGCTGCACGCTCGTTATCTTGTTATCCTATCGCGGCAAGATTGTGCCTTTTTGCGCAACTGATGCACTCAATATGCGCATACTTCACTCATTCCGGTACAGATGTGAGTACTCGTACTTGCAGAAAACCGGCGAACAAAACGATACGTTTGTTGCAGGTTTTCTGCAAGTCGTCGTGGTAAGTTTGAATGTGCTCGAGATGTAGGTATCCAATTCAATACTCTTTATTTTCTTAACAACCTGTGCTGTCGTTATCTTAGATTGTATCAGCATTGCAATGAATATACTTCTCTCCAAGCTTACCTACTAACATTAAAGAATATCAAAGCAACAGATGATGCCCTTTAAAGATTTGAACAACAAAATTCCATAGAAACTACATTGGCTAATGACAAACACCAAGTTAAGGTAATTGGTAAAAGAAAGTCACGTTCCCCTGAAACGCCATCCGTGGGCACAATGCAGCCACCGTTTATGGCGTTAACGAAGCTAAAGGTCTCCCTGCTCTCGACCTTCGATGAACCGCTTATTATGTCTAAATTAAGATCAACACGAGCTCGTTATCTAGAAATTTTCTATCCCCTTTTGAAAACCTTTACGATACCCCTTGTGACTCTGCAGTAACTCGCCAGGAAAGGGTTATTCAAAACTGGTGTAATTAATTTTATACCTTTAGTTTAATGGTACTAAAACCATAGTTTTCTTTGAAGCGTGCGGCCATATTTTGTCCAAAGTTGCATTAAAGCCGTTGAAATACTTGAGCATTAAGCTTATGATAAAGACCGGGGCGCGACGCCGCCGCCGCAGCCCTTTGTGGGACGCACTGCAAGGGACCATCGCCGTAGCGAATAACGTGAAAAAACATTTTCCCCCATCGCTGCTTACGAAACGTAGAGCCGCGCAGACCGTTTTCCGCTAAGTTAAATTCTCATTACTTTTCTTTGAAAAAGAAGTTAGCCTTTATAACCATGCGGCGGCGGTCGAGAAAGAAAACTCTATTACAATGATGGCTTTTGACAGGGGCGCGCTTCGCGAGTCGAACCCTTTAAGGCGGGCTTCTTTTATTCGCAAACAATTACAGCGCATTAAAGGGACATTATGAATCGGAGCGCGCCGTCGAGTATCGTGAACGTTTAATGATAAGGCGGACGGGTGCGGTGGCTTTGGATCGCAAATCTTTCTTAAGTCGACGCCCAGATCAATGGCTCGATGATAAAATTAATTATGGAATTTATGGCACTGGTTTGAGTAGCGGCGGCCGTTCTGACGCGAACCCTTTGTCGTGCGAATATGTACCGTCTTAATCGACAATTTACGAATGCCATTTAGCGGCCGCAGAGTGAGCCAGATATTCTATCCGCTCGTTAAAGCTGACTCAAATCAAATTGCAATCAAGAAATATATTTACGTACGTTATTATTTAGAAATTGTTAGGTTTTGACTTTTATCGCCGTTACCTTACAAAGTGCAAGCCGTAATAAAACTGTAAACGATTTCAACGAACTGTAGTAAATGCGATACTTATCAGGTTTTATGTATTTACTACCTGCTGCGCCCCGCGCCTTTACCCGCGTTGACTACCTATACAGAAAAGCTGTAGATGATAGTAAAAAGTGTCCTGTATTATTTCATATAGTCAATATACCGAAGAAAACTTCAAAAAACCCTGATACTTGAACTCCGACATTCAGGATTCTTGGTTCACTCATTATGATATTGGAAAGTACCCACATCAGACAGATAGTTAAAAGCCAAGCAGATCCGTGCATACATTTGACTGTGCTGCAAACGTATGCAGTGAAATTACTAGCCATAATAATTATATTAAAAAGTCAATATAACAGGGTGACGAGATCAGTGCTGTGCCGCCCAAGATTTTCCAACTTCAATTCTGGGAAGCACTTAAATTCGGTAATCACGGATCGAACGATCTGTCACATCGTTTCGTCACTCAGATAAATACAAAATACTGCATAATAAGTATAATACTAATCAGTGGTGGAATCGTAAAGCAATCATCAAATTAACATGAGCACTGGTCGGGAATTGAATGATTGCTTGTTCAATATACCCATTAGTATTTAATCACCATCAAATTGATGCAATTAATAGCACTTAAGCGGTAGTGTAGTACTGATATTGGACGATTTGTTTATTATAATTGATGTGAATGATATTGCAATTAGTTATATGGGTAACGTATTGCACTCTAATAAGAATCATTAGATTTAAATTACGTAAGTATTGATACTGCTTATCCTGCGTCAGTTACTCGTATTATGGAGTTCAGGTGTGGTTCAGGCAGATACGTGGGCAAATGAAGACCCTTATCCAACACTCAGAACTTTCAATAGCCATTTCATTGGAAAGTTTAGTGCTGTTATGCTTGTAAAGTTAAACATGCGTATAAATAATACCAGCTAAGTTAGCTCTTTCTAACTTTCCTTGTATAAACTGACAGTAGAGTTTTAAAAGACTAGACTCTAGAGATACGCAATTTCAACTTTGGTGTTATCGCGTCTAAATCAATATCCCAAAGTAATATAACAATTGTAACAGGCTCTAATGTTAGTTGTGCCGCCACCCCCTCCATTTGCATAACGCATTCGCTAACAAGACACGTTCGAGCACAATTGCGTTCGCGAAAGAACCCTACTCAAACAACCCATTTCTATTTCAGCTCCCAACCGCTTGTTTAATGGTCGGCCCGTACACCGCGTCGGCTAACACTTAACGTTCTTTGCATACGAAAGAGTCCAACGCCAACCACCCAGTGTCTCTTGTTATTACGCTACTCAGTATTCAGGTCGAGCGAAGTTGAAGGTCGCCCTTTCTGCTCAAGATAACGAACAACTAGTTCTCTTTTATTCCTTTATCTGCAGCCACAACTCGCATTACCTTGTAAATATTCTACTTTTACTCACGCTTTGTCCTGACGCGTAGCGTACTAATGAGTGCGGTATAAATAGAATCAACTGTTCATAGAAAGCTGATCTCACTCGCATCGCATGACGTATGACGCCTATTAATCCGGGCGCGGTGTCGACGGGAATCCATCTTCGGTAGTCCACAGCATTCATCCCGTAAACTGACCCGAGTAGCCTAAATGAAACGCCTCGCCACAAAATAACCCCTAAAGGACCAACTTCTTACGACGTAAATTCCCAGATAAACGACTGCACTTAATCCGGGAGTTAGAATGTTGACAAGGAATGAAGACGATCAAGAATAAAAAGGCCCGGCATTTTATTCTATTAATCTACGTCATGTTGAATGTATTTATAACAAAGCTAGCACTTAATAATTCAAGTCGCTTGACTATCGAGCCTCAGCACACCTAGTGAAACGTCTAATCATTGTGTGGGTTGCCGTAATTGAAGTGGAGAATGGCTCCTTTTGCTTTTATCTTAATTTATTCATTTCAAGCTTACTGATGGTTAATATTGCTGTGACCGCTTGTCAGTTTCAATAACGAGGTGCTCGTGATGTGAATGTGCATCTGTTACGTTACGACTGTGAAGGTAAAGGTGAGGAGGATGTCAAAAAACTATTCAGTAATACGTACGCATTAGACGGCGTGAGTGCATTATCGATCATTGACTTTTTATCGGTGTTGTTTTACAATTAATGACAAATTGTATTTTGAAATAAATAATTAGTTGGTTTCGTGACTATCGCCGCGTGATGGATAGCGTGCTGGAGATAAGATCGCGGCTGCCGCCGAATTTCATGAGAATCTTATTTACCGGCCCAAGGCAGCCGTATTGTAAATTATCGAATTATGCCGGAGTCGACGGAGCGTACCTACCGAGTGTTTATTTAATTTCGGAAGCGTTTTGTCCCTATTACCGTCGCCTTTTATAACTCGTCTATCCGTTTGTGGGAAAGTGTGAGAACACCAACAATCATGTTGTTAATTTGGAAATTGTTTGTGGTCACGAATTTAACTGGTAGGTGTCGAGTTGTTAATGCACAAATAACTATAGTAGTGCCGTTTGATTTAATTGGACCACGTACCAAATACATAAAGGTTTCACTGTTAATCATGAATAAAACAGTGCTCCGAATAAGTGATAATCCTGATTATAATATCAAGACTTCAAAGTAGTGGTGGAATGTATACAATTGGTTAACGCGATTATTTCAATGTCCAGACCAAAATGTGTGTATCTAGACCAAAATATGTTATTGATAACATTGCTGTGTATAGCACTCAGTGTGAGATATGCAAAATTGATATGCAGTATTGTGTATTGGAGCCGTTGGTGGAAATACGACCCAATATGGAGTGTGGATATCTGTCTCCATATATCTTCGGCTGCTTGTGCCTCCGTATTATGTAGGTATGCTGGCTTTACTCAGAGCTTTGTTGGAATTCATTAATAGTGCTAGATCATGGTCTTTGTTTATATTATTGTGTTTTGGATATGTTTGCAAAATATTAAAGCGCTAGATTATTTCAAATTGACGTCGAATTAATATTGAGGCTTAAAGCTAAAGTAAAAAGCTGCTATAAATAATGTTGTATACAGAAAACGTAGAAATTAATCTGGGACATGAAAACAGACTCGCGACTCTTGACTGTTCAGCATTACAGCCTATCCAAAATTAAAACAACAACTAATGCTTTGTAAATTTAACTGAATATTACCTACTGTAAGCAGAGTTTCCATAAAGGTTCCACTGAAAGTTAATTATAAATGATATCATGGCTACAATTACCAGGCAAGTAAATCGGGGCTGGATACGTATGCATAGTTGCATACCCTACCCTTTATAACTGGTGCTAGTCTGTTTAAGAACTTCTCACAAGTGCTTAAGTGAGTTTCGTAGAAACTAAACCAGAATATAACGGACTTCCTGTGCAAAACACTAACATTAGGTTTACCTCCAAGTAAGGTTCAAAGATAGTAATCATTGAACTGAATGGTCTTGAATTGAGAAATTATCTAGTCATTATGTAGGTTCGCGATGGAATTGAACCATAAAATTATGGAATAATTCCAAAAATCTGTTATCTTAAATTATTCTATCCAAAATAAAAAATATTTCTTGCGTGTATATTATCGTTGTTCCAACTATTGTGCATTGAGATGAACTGTTTTAGTTCAAACACCGTTGTAATAGGATAACCGTAGTTATATGCACAGACAATTTGCATATTTATTTGTTTACAACCGTCACCGTCAACAATATGTAATAGAGTAAATATGGTCAAATTTCACTTACATGTCTCGCCTGATTCAACAAATCCTGTTTATGTATTTTAAATGGAAAAGTGGATGCCATAGCTTCCTTTCTAGGACGTTTGCTCAATAGATTCACGTATTGTGCCGCTCGAGACCAAAGTGCATCAGATTGCAGGCTACATGCCGAATAACGTATCATTGTAAACTGGATGGGCTATCGATTTTGCGATACGAATTCACTTTACATGCACGACAGACATGTCGGAGCTCTGGTCTACGGACCACGGCGGATTACGTCTGCTAGAGCTTGGCTAGAGCGATGTTGCGTAACCGATATCTCATCTAGACAGGGGTCACTGTGTCGCCCGTTGAGCAACATATAATTTGTCGATTTCTATCTACCTTTACTTGAACGACTTTTAATGATTGACTGACATTTGTTATCATTACAAGCCAACCAGTTACAACTAAATGTAACCGTTTCCCAATACTTTATTTGGTTTTCTCATTGGTTTGGTAGTTGAAACATAATTCAAGTCCACGTTTATATTTTAACTCCGCGCATGACTTCTCATTAGAGAAAGGTCGAAACAATAGTGGAACAAGGACTTTTATATGTCAGTGATGCCAAATTCCACATTGACCTCAGGTTGGTCACGATTTCCACCATATCAGATAATTACAACTTTATTTCTATTGTCAATAAATTCTCGTTGACCTTGTGTCTATTGTCCGATTTAAAAAATATACTTCCGTCAGTCCAGAATAAAAAGAATGCAATTTGCCAAAAAGAATGCTCAATTTCCATAAAAGTCCATCTCTATGTTAGTGAAACAATCAGATGTGGGTCAGAAATATGACGGTAAAGTTTCTTTATAGGGATATTATCTCGATGAGCGATCGCCGCGAACCACGAGCAGTTTTTGCCGTTTGAGCTGTATCTACAGTAAATTATGGCGCGTCATGCGGCTAGAGACTCGATGGGCCCCGAAAGAAATATTGCAAGTCGCCGAGTGCATCTCCCGTTTCGCACGCCCGACTCACATTGTTATTAAGTTCAGAGGTCGCTTTGTTTATGAGTCGACGCTTTCGAAAGGTAACACGCCGAGCGAGCGAGTGAAAACATCGCTCCGGACTCGCTGATGACATACAATTGATAATGTAAATATTACTCTTAACCTGTGCCCGAGAGCGCGCTTTTCATCGAGATTCAAGTCTAGAATCATGCGATCATAATTTGACACCCGTACGGTATCCCGTGAGATTAGAGACATTTTTCTCACTACAGCGAGTTACGTGCTTACGATTACGATTATGGCAACGTGGCTTCGTATTTATTGGAATAGATTACGTTATAGGAAGTCAGTCTGAAAAGGTAATGTCAGAGTCTTTGATCAGTAACGTAAGGTCATTTATGATTGTATTCTTAATGGCCGATTGCGCGAAGATCTGGTCACGATGCTGCAAATGCTGGACGAAGTGTTCGCTGCTGCCACAACAATTCACTTTCGACGGCGAGCAGCGGTCGTGCGACACACGGCCCACGAACGCAAATGCCTTCCATAGCCGGGTATTATCTGGATTATGATCAGCCACTTAGGGGGCGGCTGCCTATTGCACATCGGTCCAGCTGTTTGCTTATTGTCTTGCGTAACCCGGTGAAGCCAACCAGATGATAATTCGCTCGCCCGCCTGAGCTTTCATTATCGTCGGGGCTACTTCGTGCGTGCTTAATTTAATTTTCTTAGCTGGTCTCACACTGTTGGGAAACCAAATTATTAATTTAGCGATAAGGCTACATTAATTTGATACGTGAATGTAAAAATATTTAACTGAGAAATATGGCAATTAGTTTCGAACTACAGAGATTTTCTAAATTGCCTCGTTGTCATTTGCTAATAGTAGGTAAATGCCCATCGTTAAGACTTTAAAAGCTTTAAGCCATTATGTTTGCGTGCTAAACACTACCTAGCCAAAATAAGAGAAGATATTGTTAGTTCCACTCGCAGAACGGTTATTGTCCCATTTTCCGGAAAAAGGTCACCAACAAATCTGCTAAAGCTTCCAAACGTGATCCTCACCGTAAATAGTGAGAGTGAACTAGATCAAACAAAAGCGCCCGATCAGTTGACTGAACGGGTCTAATAAAGACTCTCCCTTGACTCTCAGGAATGTAGTGGTAAGTCGATCTACTAAATGAGTAAAGAGGAATCCCGCCGCTCGTGGTCACGCGAACAACCTGACACCCAGGCTTTGTCACAGGATATTTATTATATGCAGTACCAAAGCTTACGCAGTTTCTTCAGATGAAACTAATGAAAGTTAACATTGTGTATGTGATACGTGTTCTTGAATGCGATAATCATAAGTCTACTAGGAACATGCTACTGACTCCCAAACCAAAAGTTTCAGCAATTATAAATCTAGTCTCGAACGATTGTCCTCCGAAAATCTGAGTTCAGCTGTTGAGTCAGCTAACATTCATGAGCGCCGTCTTGATCCCCATGAATATTATTGAAAATTCTTCACATATGAAAAATCATTAACAGACCATTAAGACTATTTTTAATTCTATGAAGTTTATGACATTTTGCAGCTTTTTTTACCAAGTGCCAAAATTTCATATCTGCAATACTTTTGATTTCCTTGTTAACATCACTTTATAGATTATCACTAATACGTAAAACTGTAGCCAACATTTCCAATTGGCGCATGTTAGTATGCATGTGTTCAAACCTGCAGCTTTCAATAGACATTCAGCTCTGGCTTTTGCTGCACTTTCGTTGTTTACCGTGCGTCTTCAGGTCGTGAATCGTTCGGATGCCAGATTCATTCTGTAGTTGATGCATTTTATTAAACATGCCTACCGATTTATTGTTCGACATTGTACATTGTAGTTTAAAGTCGCCATCTGGCTAAACCACAGTTTGTACAGTGAAATTATCCTGATAGCTGCCGCTCCTAAAGTAATTGCGGATCGTTTTACGTGACTGTTTCTTGCAGATACTTCAAATTAACGCTATTTAACTGCTTCGTGGGTAATGCAGCTGTATATCATTTAGCAAATATTAATATTTCTGAACAAAGTTAAAAGTGAACTTTGTTTCTAGGCAAATCTATTTCACTCAATCTTTAATGATGCTCGGAAATCTCGCCCGGGGGTGGGTTTAGTGTAGAATATAAAGCTGAGTGTACATACGTACTCACCCGTGGTGAGCTCGCCTCGTGTTCCGGTGAGAGGGTTACGGTGTAATACGAATTGCCACAATACCACCTGTGCTGTCTACCTGTCCACTGATGCGTACTATTACCATGTTGACGAAACTTCTAGATAGCCTTGCCATTCCAGGCCAGCCGGCAGCTAACATCACATAAATATTGTTAAATGTTCATCACTCTTCTGATTTCTTTAATATTCCTTTTCAGTGTGATTAATAGCCTAACATTAAATTTCAAGTTTTTAAAGTTGTGGACAAATATTTTTGTATTATAAACTTACGATAAGGACTGTGTACCTAAAAGATGCACACACGAGTTATGTCGATTCAGTTGTTCCCAGATCCCAGACACTTGTTTCCCATATTTATTGCCATGGATTATCCAGGAACCAGTTGTGGCTTGTGTCTGTCTGTAATAACTTTGTATTTTTTATAGTTCATAATTTTTTAAATCTTCTGCAAGATTGGTTTTGAAATCTTAGCTGAAACTTCGAAAGCGTGTCTAGCGTCTACTTAGTCACCCTGATTGTATAACGAATCGTATCTAATTTAATCAGTGAGAATTTTATATAGTCCATTGATTGAGCCATAGTTGTGATCATTTATCAGACTGCTTACCTGTTAGAGACCTGCTTTATTTGTCCAATTATACATTTTTATGTAAACGGTGCAAGTCCTCATCAAAATATATTGGTCGCGATGCAAATCAAAGCACACAAAAGTCTAGTCATCCAAGTAACCGTGAATTGAGTATTTTGCTTTTCTACGACTTTTCAATGGTGTTAATTTGAAATCGGTTGATGTTTTTTTTTCATTATATTAGTTAAACTAAACCATCACATAAAACATTCCAAATTATTATGGGAAAATCCATAACATTTTAATGTGATTACTGCTTTAGTTTCTCCCGATGGTTTATCTCCTAGTGTCTTCCACTAATCCTCGCTCCACATAATAACAAATTCAAGTCCCGCGAGGCTCTTAAGAGCGTCACCCGAGCTAACAGGGACTTAATGAGGATTTAATATTAACGCCGTAGAGATGACGTTGTTAATGGTTTTGACAGTGTCGCCGCTCCAGTACCATTCATCACACGGCCAGCGGGTGGTGACGTGTGACGGCCTGTCTTCCAGCACGTGGCTCTGGATGGACCTGCGTCTACTGCAATGCGCTGCCTCAGATTTACCTTTGGAACTCCATCAGTACCTTATAAGTGGAGACCACGCCTGAAGTTAACTAAACTTAGCCACTTCATGTTTTGGTTCATACCGCGAACTTCACATAATTATGTTATGCGATCTAATTGAAGACAAAAATCGTCTCCAAGATGTCTTCGGTTCTCGGCTTAAGTTTTCGGTGTGAACCTAGATATTTTAGCTCGCATCGCTTCGTTTAGCTTACAAAGCTTAGCTTTGCTCGCATAGCTGGCTGCACGGTCAGTTAAGAGAATCAAATCAAAAGCTTAATTAACTTGGTACGCGCATGGCCTGCGCTAGGTCATGTGGTGACTGACAAGGATGGAGAAACTTAAAATGTACTTAATGAAGCCCTGGAACGTAAAAATGAAGACTTTAATTATCAGCCAATCGAACAAAATAAGTGTTGAAGTGGCTTCTTCGTTAAGATTTGCATTAAACTCCCATTGGTCAGACAATGAGGAAGGTGTTAAAAAGGTTCCAACCAATTACCCTTTAAGTGGCTTTGTAAGGATTTATTTGAGTGTAGACTAGCTAGACGCTAATTTTACGTACTTTTATGGTTGGAAGAAAGGTGGGGTTATAGCGTGTATTGTTTTATAATTTTTCTAGCAGCGCCAAGCTGTTTCACTCGCGCCATTTATTATCATACAGGAACCGTCAGTTTTTACGGGATAAAAAGTTTCTTATGTTCTATTCCAGGACCTAAAGTGAAAACACAAACATTGTAATTTATAAATTTTGTGAGATGGCTCCTATCATAATTGTTTTATACAATACTAGCTGAGCCCTGCTACGCTTCACTGTGGCATATTCGCACATTCGCTGATATGTCATTGATGAAAAAAATAGATAAAAACAATCCTTGATGCGGATTATATATCATGCTAAAATTTCAGCTCGATTGGTGCAGAACTTTTTGAGTTTTTGAAGCGTACACAAACCAACATAACATTTATATATATATTTAGGAATCACTCCCAGAAATAATTAAAAAAAAACAAACACAAGATCACATAATATTCGATTTATAATTTTGGTAAACAATCTCAAAAAAATTAAATATGTGGGTAGGAACCTAGTGATTATCGTTACAATCAAGTTTACACAGAATAATTATGAAGCACTAAAATAAACACAAATATCTCACTGTACAGTCCTTAAGCGATGTTGCCACGACGAGCGACACCCGACAAATGCCTCGAGTCTCGCTTTGCAGTGGCTTTTATACTATTTTAGAAAGGTTTTCCTAATTCGGCCTCTCCTGACGTCTGGTTCGTCCTCGACCAGGTCACTTTAATGTTGGTTCTGGTGAACCTCTTCATTCTCACGTCCTGTTGAGCTGGCATCGTCCAGCGTCGGCATAGATGGGCCTGCTACAGCGTCTAAGACTTGTTGGTCCTCAGGGTCATAATTATGAGCATTAGTCTTCTCTGAAAACCATTGTTTGCATTAGTTATAAGGTTCGAAGTTTCAAACGTTCTTAAGATATCTCATAAAGGGCATGCGAGAATAAAATAACAAAGATGTAAGATCGGAGGCGTCCCAACTATCTTACACCATTGTTTCATTACCAACGTTGGGCGAACACACGCCATTGATGGGCGAACAAACGCCGGGTTGCGAGCGAACGCTGATGAACGACCGTCGGGGTGCGAACGAACGCTGGTGAATGGTCGTCGGGGTGCGAACAAACGCTGACGAACGAACGTCGGGGTGCGAACGAACGCTGGTGAGTGGCCGTCGGGGTGCGAACAAACGCTGACGAACGAACGTCGGGGTGCGAACAAACGCTGACGAACGAACGTCGGGGTGCGAACAAACGCTGACGAACGAACGTCGGGGTGCGAACAAACGCTGACGAACGAACGTCGGGGTGCGAACAAACGCTGACGAACGAACGTCGGGGTGCGAACAAACGCTGACGAACGAACGTCGGGGTGCGAACAAACGCTGACGAACGAACGTCGGGGTGCGAACAAACGCTGACGAACGAACGTCGGGGTGCGAACAAACGCTGACGAACGAACGTCGGGGTGCGAACAAACGCTGACGAACGAACGTCGGGGTGCGAACAAACGCTGACGAACGAACGTCGGGGTGCGAACAAACGCTGACGAACGAACGTCGGGGTGCGAACGAACGCTGGTGAGTGGCCGTCGGGGTGCGAACAAACGCTGGTGAGTGGCCGTTTGACAACTGCTACCGCTGCAACTGGAGCGGCTGATGACTGACACCGGCGGTGACTTACGCTGGCCAGTGCCACTGCCCTTCTCAGGCGACGTTCAGTAACAGTCGTTGCGTTCGCTACTGAAAACAGTCATCAAAAGAAAACAACAAGTTATTAGGTGGTTCGGGACCTTACCCTCGAAGAACGTGGCACACGTTTCGGGGCACCACTCTCCTTTCCACGGAACCATATATTGAGCAACGGCTTGGGTTGTCTTTCCCATTCCGCCGTTGAGTTCATACCGGCCATTTGGCAAGACTTAAGGGCGTTGCAGTCGGTGACCACTTTAAATTGGATGCCTACCAGGTAGTGGCGGAATTGCTGTAGTGCCCTTACTACCGCTAGTGTTTCCAGCTCGTAGCTGTGGTATCTACTCTCTGCCCCCTGAGTGACCTTCCTGAAGTATGCCACAACATGCTTATTGCCGTCGGTGTGTGTCTGCAGAAGTACGGCTCCGTAACCCGCGCTGCTTGCGTCAGTATGAACTTCTGTTGGAAGTTCGGGCTTGAAAATAGTTAAGACAGGCTCGGTGGTGAGACACGTTATCAGGTCTTGCCGTACCTGCTCCTGTTCAAGACCCCAGTGGAATTGAACTCCCTTCCTGGTTAGGTAGGCGATGCAGGCTGTCTTGGTTGCGTAGCCGGCGATGTACCTGCGGAAGTACCCAGCGAGCCCGAGTAGCTGACGGACTTGCTTTACATTTTTTGGTGCAGATGAGTTCTTCAAAGCTTCGACCTTTCCTGGACTTGGCCGGACCTGACCTCCGCCTACTAACCTACCTAGATATTCTACCTCGCTGGTCAAGAAGGAACATTTCCCGATGTTTATGGAAAACCCTGAGTCTGTCAACTTTTGCAATACTCTCTCGAGCAGGGTTATGCCCTCTTCCACCGTGTGGCTCAGGAGGAGCACATCATCAATGTACACTAAAACCGTTCCAGCCTCGATGAATTCGCGTAAGGTTTCATTGATGATGCGCTGATAGACTATTGGAGAGTTGGTCAATCCATAAGGCATTTTTAAGTATTCGTAGTGGCCTCCTGGAGTGACAAACCCCGTATAGTGAACGCACTCCTCCTTAATCTTAATCTGGTGGAACCCAGTAGCCATATCAAGGCTACTGAAGAAGGCGCATTGTCCGAGCCGATCAATTTGATCATCTATGAGAGGCAAAGGATACCTCTCCCTCTCCGTGACGCGGTTAAGTGCTCTGAAGTCGACGCACATGCGATCAGTCCCGTCCTTCTTCTTGACTAGAATGATGGGACTGGCAAACTGGGATCGCGACTCTCTGATGATACCCTTGGCCAAGAGGTCTTTGATAATTTCGCGTACTTTGAATTTTTCTCCATAGGACAGTTTATACGGACGGTAAGTTATCGGAGTGGAAGTGGTCAGCCTAATATCCATTTCACCCGTTGTGACCGTAGTGGTTGCTGTGCCAGAAATGAGGAAGCTTGCGAATACCGACAGCACGAGCATAAGTGCTGCTAAACTACTTCCTTGCAAAGGAGTCTTAACTGCGGAATGATCAAGAACCTGTACATGGTTAACGGGACCATGGGTATCACCAACTGCACGGGTGATGTATTGTCTATCTTTGGTGCGTACGTACGTAACGCCATCGCGGTTCAGAATATCGGTACCTATGATTATTGAGGTATTCATGCAAGATGACGGCACTACGACTAGGTCAGCTTCTAGAGAGATATTGCTTAGTTCAATTGTGACGGTGACATAAGAGCTAGCCACTATTTCGTGTTCGCTAATACCTTTTAAAGTACACTGTGTACTTTTGGGCTGACATGAGAGGTGCTTCAGAACATCAGAAGAAATCAGCGAAATGTTGTGAGCGCCACTATCAATAAGCACGTCCAGTGGTATACCCTGAACTACTGCAGGAACTACGTCTCTGTTATTGAAATTTTCAGGGGCGCACAGGTTTACATTTCGCTGGTTCCTCTGATTGGAGCGTTCTTTGGCAAAGCACTCGTCTTCTATGTGACCTCTCTTTTTACAAAATGTACAAGTTATTGCGGGCTTGGCAGCAGGAGTAATAGGCACACTTGGAGTATTAGTAGTACTAGACTGTTTCTTACTGTAGCAATGGCGTCCAAAGTGACCACGTTTACCACAATTGTAACACCTTTGTGCTTGTTTGCTGGTGTCTTTGTATTTTGGTTTTGAGTGTGAACTGACCTTCTCGCAGTTCGGCTTAGTGTAAATCGAAAGGAAAGAGACCAAGTCTCCGGCTGCCAAGTTCGCATTAGCTGCTGCGGCTCTAATCTGAGGGTTATCTATTCCGCGTATTACAATAAGTGTCATGAGCTCATCAGATAGCCCTTTAACAATTCGTAAACGTAGCAAGGTACGCCTAGCATATTCGGCATACGTAGTGAATTTGTCGGATGTCGTTTTCATCGTATCAAACAAAATATTAGCGTAGTCCAATCTCCGAGGGCAAAGTGGCTTAAATTCGATTTTAAAATTCGACCACGTACGATCATTGGTGACCCATTCGTTTAGCCAAACTTTAGCGTCACCTTTTAGGCATGAAGCTACCCGAGACAAACACTCTTGATCACTCCAATGGTTGGTAGTCATCGCGCGGTCTACTTCCGAGCACCATAAGTCAATGTTGTGTAGGGTCGGATCGAAGTTGGATACATAGTAATCGCGCGATTTAATTGTTTGTAGCGATTTAATAGCTTCCGCCAACACGTTGACTGATGAGTCTGACTTGGTGTTAGGACTACCGACCGCTGGGACATGATCGCGAGTGGAAGGGGGACCCTTGGAGTTGTCCACTGGCAATAGAAGTGGACCATCGCTTAAGGTGGCTGTGCTATCTACATACAACGGTAGGTTTGTGCTGCTACCCGCCACATTGCTAGCAGCTGACACGCCTTGCAAAGCACCGCCTTCAGGTTCATCACTTCTACGAGATGTGGGTACGAGACTAACATTGAAATTTTCAATAACATCTAAACGCGTTAAAATTTTGTCTAATGTGCTTTGCAACACGTTGTCGCCACCAGAATGCGCACGAGGTGGTGTTCTAGGCCGGGAGGCCGGTCTACGTGACGTTCCTTGCTCGCGCCTTGGTTCACAGTAATGATTGAGATGTTTGTGCGAACTACCCTCAAAATTAGGGCTTCGATTACGAGACCTGCGAGTCGATCTGTCACGTGAGCAGTTTCGAGACGCGTCGTGTGACCCACGAGTCAAACCTTGCGATCTACGCGACCTATCACGTGATCTACTTAAACTTGCACGTGGGTAATCACGCGCAGGTGTTAACCTCTCTCCAGTGTGCGGGGATCTACTCCTCGTCTTTGATCGATGACGATTTGATCTCTTAGGCATGATTATTCCACACAAACAATAATAACACAGAACAACAATAGAATAATAACACAGAGGTTATGTAAAAAGAAATGTAAACAAAACAACGATAACCAATTTGTTCCTTGGATGGTCGTGATGTAAAGTTCTTTATCCCACTTCTGAATTTAGGAATCACTCCCAGAAATAATTAAAAAAAAACAAACACAAGATCACATAATATTCGATTTATAATTTTGGTAAACAATCTCAAAAAAATTAAATATGTGGGTAGGAACCTAGTGATTATCGTTACAATCAAGTTTACACAGAATAATTATGAAGCACTAAAATAAACACAAATATCTCACTGTACAGTCCTTAAGCGATGTTGCCACGACGAGCGACACCCGACAAATGCCTCGAGTCTCGCTTTGCAGTGGCTTTTATACTATTTTAGACAGGTTTTCCTAATTATATATATAAATAAAGTTAACAAAGATTGGTAATCCTTACTTCCTTACTTATATTATAAATGCGAAAGTAACTCTGTCTGTTGCTCTTCCACGCCTGAACTACTGAACCGATTGAAATGAAATTTGGTACAGAAATAGTCTAAAGCCTAGGGAAGGACATAGGCTACTTTTTATCGCAAAAAATGCATTATAAGGGTTTGAAATAGGGGATGAAAGTTGGTATGGAAGTATCGTCATTTAAGAAGCTAGAAGCTTGAAATTTATTTTTTAGGCTTTTGATTAGATATAAATAAATTTGGCATTCAAAGTTTGTAAAACTTTACCCTTGAGGGGTAAAATAAATATAGGGGATGAAAGTATGTATAGGAATATGTAAAGTTTCGGCTAAACCACTGCACCGATTTAAAAAAATATTTCTCTAATGGAAAGCTACATTGACAGCGAGTAACATAGGCTATATTTAATCCCCATATTCCTGCGGGAACAGGAACTACGCCGGTGAAACTGCGGGGCACAGCTAGTTATATTTATATTACCGGCGAACTCCCAAGTATTTTTTTAAATCAATCTTAGAAATTCTTTCTAAAGGGATGAAAGAACTATTAAGTGATCTGTGCCCAGGGCCTATGGTGGCGCGTCGCGTTGCTTACATTTCTTATCAATAGGTTAGTTTCTACTTGTTGGATTTAGATGAAACGCAAATCAATTATTAAATAAAATTCTAAGCTACCAAACAGTGAAAACTGTATTGCACTCGGTGTAGTAATTTTCACGTGCTGCGAATACATAATTTTCAAGAATGTAATTAAGTCTCCAAGACCAATTTCTTCACATATCTTCAGTGTACACACTTTTTATCCTTTACTGATTTATAAGAAGTATAGATTATAGCTTCCAGCTTCAGTTATTGTCGATAATAATATTGATTGTCGATAATTGTAATGAAAATACGAAATTAAGCGCAACTGAATTTGCAAATCAAAACTAACTTGGCTAACAAAAGCTAATTTTCACTTTATCCTGTATCTTAGCAGAATCTTTATTATTTAAATCTTAATAGTGTTGATCTTTATGGTAATACGTGTATGTGTAATTGCCGGCAGCACATAAAACTTTATAACCGACCGGACTACAAAATATTTAACCAATTCGATTCTCACCTGCGATCGTTACACTGCTTTCACCCACTTTTAATTGAGGAAAGAGTATAATATTTTACTGTTTATTTGCTTAGAGCAATTCAGAGTCAATTAAAAAGATACGCGTACGGACAGGTCGTTTTAATTGGGAGCGTAATTTCGGCAATAATAACGTTATTGTTTTATTACTTTATTGCTCTTAACCCTTGTATAATATGCAAGTTTTAAATCTCACGCATTCTCATAGCATTAAAGTCCTTACAATAAAGCTCATTTTTGATTAGGGTTTCAAAAGATGGAGTAGCTGGGTAACTATTGTAATTGCCGCTTTTGTCTTTGCAGCAGTAAAAGAGATGCGTCTTTGTGCTTACCTCTCAACTACCTGACACCTAGTCCATTATCTTACAATAATACCAATGTTCGATATGATACGGGTCAAAGATTTCTCTTTTGGGTATGTAGGTATGTGCGTCATAGAATATGTAGCTTTTATGTGAATAACCTAAATAAATAAGGTTTCTTTCAGCCTATTTTAACAAAATAATGTTTTATGAGTATAAAAACACGCAGTTAAGGAATACACTAGTTTACGAGTAGCTATAATTACTATCCCGCATGCCGTCCTGACTACTGCAATAGTATGCAGATGATTTTTTCTTATCTGATCAGTTATGGTTATCAATATAGGGTTATTAATAAATATATTTTTCTTCTCCTGTATTGAATACGAATGAATGAACCGTGTGCATGTATTTACAGTCTCACAATAAAGTAGATGCATAATTGCGATTAAACTCGTTACTTATGATTTTAAATCGATCCCGTGCTTAGATTGCGACGCAGAATTGGAACGCAAAAAACAACCCGTCCGAGTAAAGGCCAAGTGAAACTCAGCGCGCTATTTATCTTAAACTTATCGGAATACCGCGGCGTCTTCGTTTTTCTCTCCCGTCCCATATACTTTGAGCTCGATGTCGTTTTACTCTCGTTTCGAAAACAATGATTACCGCCGTTGTGCGGAGGTGGCGTCGTGCGAGAGGGATGCTATGATCGTTTTGCATGGAAGGAGTGAAACCATCAATTTGCACCGAGCCGCGCCAGAGGTAAACGCGTCGATCTCGCTTAAAAGAGGCAAACCGGAGCTCACTTCAGAGGTTGCACCGCACTCTGTACTTTCCTAGTTTGTAGTTGCGGTTGCTCGCCGCGATGTAAACTCGTGTTGCATCCGCGGAACAACCGCTCGAGTTCATCGGGGCCGCTCTAACAACTTGTACTCTTAACTGCAATAAGATCTACGAATCTAGTCCGCAACGGACCGGTTTACTAGTTTACCTCAAAACGGAACCTTATCAGCTGAAAAGACAACAGAGAGTCGTGGCGGAGGTGTACATGACACAGTCGCTAAATTGTCTTCGTTCCCGACAGGTGTGCTGCACTATATCGCTCGTCGAGAAAAGTGTATGAGATTCGCTCAGCGGGCGGTAAATGCAACACTTCTGCTTCTTTTTTTCCACATCGGCAGAGTTTTTGCATGAGAAAGCAAACGAGCCAGTTTCGAATAAGGAGGCGTATTGGCAAGAAAATTGCTATTTTAACAAACAAGCTTTTACTGAGCAAAAAATGTGTGCGAGCGGTGCCGCTACCTCGTAATCAATTCAAACGAGCTTCATTGTTTCAAGTAGGCAAGAGGAAGGGCTCGAATGTATCGGCATCGGCAGTTACCGCGAGGCGCTGCCGATGCTAGCTGGCTTTATCGGATCAAACGACTGTTACTAACAGTTTACGATGGCCCACTATGGGCATTACTGATTCTTCTAATGTTCATCTCACGTTCGCTTCCTAGCTTGTTCACGCATTCACGATAACATAGCTTACTTATAACCCATTGTGTATCACTATAATGTGTGAACCCGTATTTCGTATCTCCCGAGGCGCTATGAAAACAAAAATATCGATATAAATGCGAGGCTGGAACGGCGACAACTTATGATAATTTGTCGAGTTTACAGGTTTTAGTTGTCTACCGATGCGACGCACTTCGAGACGTGGCGTGGTTGGGCGAAGCGGCGCGGTGCGACACTGTAGGCCACGCTACGCCATAATTTGCGGCGTAGCTATATAGTGGTGTGGCGGCGGCGTCGGCCGCCGCATGCCTCGTAATGAGTAACATCTGCGAATCGATGAGGTCGGTGCGCGTTTTATTAAGCATCGCGATAAATTTGCATCGTCAAACAGTGCCCACAGCGACGAGGCACGTTCGGCAAATAGAATAAATACGTAGCTCTCCGCTTCCTCGCCGGCACGCCGTCCCACCCCCACCTCTTAACAAACAGAATTTGGCTCTATTTATGTCCCACCATATCCGTTATACCATTTGGGTTCCTCAAGCATCTGCACTGTCGGATTTGCGTGTGAGTGCTCCCGTAGCGATTCCTTGCGTGCACAAACCGGTACGACTCCAGCTCTCTGCTTCATCGATCTTTCGACACTGAATTGATAATGATCTACATTAATTATTTTACGAGCCGTCAAAGTTTTGGCTTCTTTATTACCCTCCTGTACACGCAGGATGATGCTTTAGTAATGAATAATGTGAGCAAGTTTCGTGCAGCCATAGTCACGTTCAGAGCAGATCTTTAATCTTTTAATTTGCAGATAGATGATCATTCAAAGTAACTTCGTTTTTACTTTTCGTTGATTAATAATTTGTATTTTGGGTTTCAGAAAACGTTTATTAATTAGTTTACGAGTCTTGTGGAATACTGTAATCATTTTCGGCTAAGAATTGAACAAACTCATAAAATATCCAAATAGATTTAATGAAAAGGGTTACTAAAAGTAAAAAAAGGAAAAAAAAAATAGTAAAGCTTTGATGGAGTAACTCGCCGCCAGCGCGCGATTGCAGGCAAAACCTTCGATTACGCGTCAATTTTACAATAATTGCGTACAGCTAGTGTTACGCGCGCACGGGTCAGTAGCCCCCATAAAATTTCACGATCACTTGTGCCCAGTGTCGAAGGGAATCAACAGCCCTCCTCTGAATAGGCAGGACGTGTAATCGCACAAACCTCCGTAACGGTGCCAATCGTCTTCAGTTATTTGGGCTCACAACTATCTTGTGATAGGACTATATGGCTTCGAAATAGCGGAAGCAATTTGACTTGCAATTGGATTGATAAGAGATTCTGATCTGTTCCATACAGTATTAGGTACCGTCGGTAAACATGAGAATGCTTACGTTTACTTCCGAAGCCTAGATAGTTGTCAGTTTTTTTGAAAAGTAGAGTCTGTGGGTTTTTCTAGAGGCACAAAAGAGCCGTGAACTCGCAGCACGGAGAGCTGTTCGAATCCGTGAAGAGTTCAATAAGCCGGGCTTAGCATTGATCTTCGATCTGGTGATTACGGCCGGCCGGCGTTGACGGATGTCAGCTTAACTTGTCTGTCACCCGGTCGGCGCAGACACCTACCACATTAATCTCTATTCTCGCCGAGCAACACGTGGATTTACGCATCGTCGAAAGTAATTTATATGCAAATGACTTCAACCTTGACGATTTCGTGACTCTAATACGGCTGGCGTGGTCCAAAGCTACAAAGCCCCCCGGATTTGTGTACTAACGGTACTTATTCGACGAATAGGTGTGAATTAATCATTAAAAAACATAGAGCGGTGTTAATTTTATTTTCTTTTTGATAAATTTGTCACTAGTTTAATCTTTAATCTTGGTGATCGGCTGTCATAAAAGTTTCGAGTTGCTTTATATTGAAATATGTAGTACCTACTCTTAGTTATTGACAAGCTTTCGTATCAAAAACTTAACGGCAGCATGTCTTATTAAGGTTTTTAACAAGTCAGCATTTTGAAAGTTCTTGCTACAGTTCATTCTTGTAGTGTCAGATAATTTTAAATTAATACTTCAGTAATACCGATGTCAGATGTCCCGAGACAAAGGCGTCGGCTTTGTTATGGCATCGCGCCTGGCTCTTTGTGTGTACCACTACAATATTACTGGCGTTTTGATAAATAGGAACAACTGCGGGTCCAACAATACGACTCGTAAGGCGATACTCGAGAATCGACCACTCGATTAATGACCCTCTCGCCTAAAAGAATGGACCACAATATTTATTATCAGATAAGCCACCGCTACCGGTGATTCCTGTGTCTCCGACCATTATAGAACTCTCGATGCATCGCCTATGCATTACTCACCTTGACCGCCGCCGTGAGATATCAATTTATGGATGTCGCCTTCTCGTTGTATATTTTCCGTTCATTTCTTTGTTATTTTTACGTTCTTCGTTGGTGTTCCCATTTTGATACAGATCAGATTAGTTACTGTAATTCTATCTTTACAATGTAGTTGTTGGGATCACGATCATAACCCGCCCTAGAGTTATGTTGTACGAATACAGATGACGGTTGAAAGCGCGTCAGACGTTCAAGGAACTAATCAGCTCGGACTGCTTTTATATTATAATAGTTAATGAAGCGTTCCGCCCACGAGCCGAGAGCCAATTGATCTTAGCGCGTTAATGGCCGCGTCGAAAGATGTGTGCACGAGCGACCAGACGGTTAACGGGTAACGAGACTCCCATCATCCACGATTATAAATTTAAATACGAATATTTATAGATTTTTTACTGCTGAACCTAATCAAATCGTTGACGATGAGACTGACCTTTGATGAGAATGTTGACATATTGCTTATAAGCGGCCCTTTGTATGCATCGCTTTCGGTAATACCACACGAGACTATGTTTTATTGGAACCTTTATGGGGTGATTTCAAGACGGACGGAACTTGATGGCATATAAAATGTGACCGACAGTTGACATTTGACTTGACGCTTATGAAACATGATCATGATAGACTCAAAAGTCGTAGAGCAAGCTATTGCACTAAAATATCGAAAGCATAGGAATGTATCGTGTTTTAGAATATAGTATAAAACAGATATTTATTCGTTGGACCATAACATAGAACTTGTAATGGTTTTAAATCATTATTATTATTGCCTAAAGCGACTAGGAATCTAGAAATTTAACAGCTATTATACAAGTTAGTATAATTAACTAAGGCTGTATTGCCATTTAAAATGAAATTATTCAAGAAATATTTAGCAGCTGATCCGTATTAAATTTGATACCGTCATTAATTATCCTTATATTACGGCTCTCCGGAGATTTAAAATTTAAATCCTTATAAAGACATTGATCAGCCGACCACAGGACACACGACACTCGAATACTTCCTTTGATCTCTCGGTTACACAATAATACTCTTGTTACATATTTTTTGTATGTATCTCATAATAACGATTTATGTCCATGTAGAGGTAAATTTCGCGATCTGCGGAAAGCTCTTAGTATTTCAATGATATATTGTCTTTTGGGCGGACATAAACTGTAGCATTAGCTGGAGCTTGTAATATTCTTTTAATATACTGTTCTTACATGCCAGTGACATCTGTTTTCAAATCTTACAGGTTAAGTTATCTCACTAGTTACAGTGCCCTTTAAGTCATAGTAAGTCCAGTACTAGTATCGGCAGAACAACGGAAAACCATATTCTATTTTTTTTATTGCAGAATAGGCTAGCATTTGACCGCAGTCTCACCTGGTGGTAAGTGTAGACACGGTCGATGGTGAAGCATGCTTGCCTAGAATCTACCTATTCACTCTCGACTTGAAGACTTTCAGATTATAGTTTTCGGGAGACATAGACGCTGGTTAGGTGTTCCACATTCCTTCGCTGTTCGAATGATAAATCATTTAGTTAAACGCTTTGTTATAATGTCATAGTTCTTAAAATTTCCCGCTCCAATTATGAATTTTTCTCATATATTTTTTATTATTTTTAATCTATACCGTCCCACTGCCAAGCAAATTATCGAGCCCATTTCTCACTTAAAATATGTAAAATAATAAAAATTTAACTCTCAAAGTTGATTTAAACGATTCACATCATTGCAGTATGAACAGTCTTGCATCATATACTTTTAGGACAATGAAAAGGGACCTGCTTGGAATTCTCCTCAAGTGGTCATAAAAATGATACGAGCTCAATGTAAGTACGTAATCGCCATCGGTCTTTTTGAATGTAGTGAAAGAGTTCCCAAGAATTAAGTATTCGGACCACATGCTCATCGATCTACGTCCATTTTCAATAGCTATAAAAGCTGCTTCGTTTCGTGTCCGTACTAAAGGTTCTAGGTAGTGCTAGGTTTCAGGATAACACTTGACATGTGCCAATTTGTTGTACGGGTTTTAAAGTTATGCTCTTTTTATACACACTGCGGACATCTAAACTAACTAGAACTGAGTGTAAAGTAAGGTTTGATTAACTTTTCCTATCATTACTAGCTACACTGTAGTTCCACTCACGTAGACAATAAACCATGCAGTTTTCTGGGGTAAAAGTACCCCACGTGCTATTTTAGGTACGTACCAAATTTCATAAAAATCTGTTCGGGCATTTTAGAGCTTTGTGATCATAGATATAAATCCTACATATAAACACACACACATATAAACACACACACATATAAACTTTCGCCACATATATAAACACACCAAACTGTATATTGGCAGGATTGATCCTATTTGATAGATTATGGTCATGTGCGCTTGGTTGGTATAAAAAGAACTTATATCATCAGTCCAAAAAAAACTGAACAATGTCTGAAAACATAAAAATACCATCTATGTATATTATCACTTGATTCAGATCGTTTCAAGTATGAGGTCGCAGTCGCTTCGTGAATCCATGACTGGCGAACAGTGCTGCGGCTCAGTGGACAGCGCGGCTACAATTAGCTGCGATTTGTCCCGGTGCTCGTCCGATGCGCACGGACGCACTTCCCATAGCCACCTGCCAGCCACCGCTGCCGGTGCTCACCGCACCGCCCGCGCTCGCCGCACTGTCACCGGCCCCGGCCACTGCCCTAATTAACTTTTTGTCTACTGCTCGCCGAACAATCGATTGACATTCCTAACCATTCCGGATCGACGACTTCGACTGACTCCGAACTTAGATAACGACGCTTCTTCTCAACATTCGATACGGCTTATGGGAAATTCACAGATGCCAGCCGCAACGAGGCCGGCTGTGATTTATTTTTGGAAACCGCTTTATCTCCGACATTTATCAAATAGGAATATTAGTTTTTTCTCACTTCCTGTCGTTTCTCGTTATTCTGAGATATGGACGCAAATGCAATTTAGATTGAGTGTCCATAGTTAATTTATATCTCCCGTCGCATAAACGGCTCCACCCATATGTTAAGAAGTAATAAATACTCTAAAATGTAATTGAAGCTTTGAGTATTTATTGCAGCGCAACTACATCCTCATTGAGGATTTCCTCTGTGAATTGGCGTCGTTTTAATTTATTGGATCCCGATATTAATTAGATCTTGCCGAGCGATGTTATTTATTTTAGCTGGATGGATGGATGGATTTGTGTGGTATGACTGTGGTAAGTTGTAACATTGCGCTTGACCGCGAACGAGTTCAAGTTCGCACGGACGACGAACGCAACTGCCCGCGTCCCTAGTTGCGCAAGCGCCGCGCTGCTCTGCCCCGTGCGCCTCCGCCGACCAGACGCATGTCTTACGTCATGACTCATCAATAGTGTCAACACATCAACGTCTAGTTTTTATAAACATGTTGCATCCACTTCATAGTTTATTTATATATTTCTTCAGGAAGCATTAATATGAAAATTCTCAATAATTGATCAAATCTACTTAACCCTCGTCTGTTGATAAACTTTCAACTATCCATACTTTTGCGATTTCATACCTCCTATTTAAAATAAAACCCTTAGAATTCGCGCTTGAAGGGCTAAGATTCCTACCTGTCTCACAGCTACAAGGCAAACATTTTTATGCAAATGTCGAAGATTGGAGCCGAACAAAAAGAACGATTAATCGAAGTCAGAAGTAAATCGAGCGTGCGCCGCCGCCGCTTTCGGTTTGCGCGCTGCCTCTTTAATTGCTCTTTGATAACCGGTAATAGTTGTATAATGCAACCATTATAGTCTGTTTTTTGCTTTATTGATTGAATTAGGTCCTGCGTCGAATGAAAAGACTCCGCTATGAATGAATTACACATGATATCGTCATGCTTCAGTTTAAACGTGAGTAAGAGTATTTTTGGGTTTATTTTGGTTTTCTATGCTACACTAGGGATGGGATTTCAACATTCAGGTCTCTTTTGTTTAACTGGTTTGGTGTCACAATGTTATTGTTAAATGTTTAGTTTAATTCTAATTGTGCGGGCGGCATTCAAAATATTTCGTTGGTTTATAGCCGGAACTTTTTGATTCAATTCAACCGCAAGATTGCAAGAAACTTTTGCGGGATATAATTTAGAGGTTCATATACCAATCCAACAAAAAAATATGTATTAAGTTTTCTTCATTAACTGGCTTAATTTAACTGTTACCATTCTCAACTCCAGGCGTAGGCCGTGATACCAATAAATAATACAGACATTGATTCGAATGTTCATTTGAATATTTCAATTATATTTCGATGTTACTTCTTTACGGCCGGTGCGTTCGATTGAGGGCGTTTAATTGCTTAAATAAATATTTTTCTGATTTACTGCCAGCATTCATTTAAAAATGACGATTCCTTACGCACAAGTGTTTTAATAGAAATAATAAAGAGTATTGTTGCGCTGTCGAGCGTTAAAGCTGTGGGTGTGGTGGGTGGTATGATTGGCTGGTTGATTAAACACAAAAAAGTGTACTGCATCAACTACATATTGAAAATGCTCAACACCAACTCATGCCGCTCAAGTTTCTTATGTAATCCAGGAAAAAACCTGAAATTTATGCATATTTGGAAGCTCCGCAACCGCCCTATTTACATTTTTTTTTTACCTTTGACCCTTGACGTGTACACACCAGAAGTATTAGTAGCAGTATCGCGACGTTCGTATTTGTCTGGTTTAATCTCACTTGACAAAGGCACGGCGTTTACGAGGACAACTCGTGCGTTTCTACGTTTTACGAGCCGCTGTTAAATAATGCGTGCTCTCTGCGATGGCAGAACGCGAACCTTCCCGTTCTGTACTTTTTATGAGTTGCACGAACGTGTCTCATTTTATGTTACCCTAGCTGGAGGTAAAGCCTCGCTAACTTTGATTTTATACGACCTACATTCCTATTACAAATCCGACTACCGCATAACTAACGTCACATTAAAGTACAACGTTCTATATGTTATGTGGACTCAAGATCGCAAATTCGCGGTTATTGGAAGACGTGCAGTTCTTGCTCAACATTGGGACATACTTAACTGTACCAGTCACATAACATTAATAGAGAGGATTGTAGAGTTTACTCAGAGAGACGACTGCATTCAAAATAAATACCTCTGCTTTTATGTCACCTATTTAAAAAAACTAATTTTATGACATGCCAATCTCTTAGGTATCCGCACTGATGTAAGGTATACGGCCTAAAGTAAGGATAAATATCATGATAGGAAGTATCAAGTACGGCTGGCCGAGACTCCGGAAATCCAGGGATTATTTCCTCTGGGCCAGGGTTAGGAAGTGACAGATAAAGATAAACCTTCTTAGCTGGCCTTAGCTGAACAAACTTTCATTCAAGATAGATGCCACCGTGAAAGAAACTTATTATTATTTTGGAGCTTCGAATCCAATCATGACTTGACAGAAGCCACATTTCGGTTTCATATTACACCTATTCTGCTTCTTGGTGACTATCATTGAAAATTTTCTAGTTTCTACACAAATTGGTCGGATTGCTTAGTGTTCAGACACAATCGAATGCGGTTTTAGCAGAAAGAGAGTTCAATCTATAGTGCACTTACATGGATATACTTGCATTTAACACAGTTACGTTAAGTTCCATCCGTTATAAAGAACAATCCATAAAAAGGAATCTAGTTTGCCGCAAACAGTCCCGCGAAAACCAATTTTCTTAGTTCGATTAAAAGTTTACAACCCATAACCTAACTTACACGGCTTAATTTGTAGTATACTGATGGATATATACTTACGAAGACTTTGGACGTGATAGAAGACGATCGGTTTTGATGGGTTCGGTTTATTGTTAACCGTTAATGAGTTAGCGAATAGCTTTCTAGGATCTTTTTATTACTCTGGTTTTTCCTGCTGATGGAGAGACGATTATCAAATACCTGCTCTGATTGTCACTGCAAAAACATGCTACATTTGCTTGGATATCAGAATCAACAGCTTTGTTTAATGCCAGATTAGGTATGTGGGCTTCCTCACGATGTTTTCCTTCACCGAAAAGCGAGTGATAATAACGTCATCATCATCATCATCAACCCATAACGTCCCACTGCTGGGCACGGGTCTCTCCTCACTTTCGTGAGGAGGGTTAGGCCATATTCCACCACGGGCGCCAAGTCCGGATTGGTGGATAAAATACCTACCTACATATATTGGTGGTTATAATAACGTACATGTGTTTTATGTCTGTCGCTATGGATTATCATAATATTTGTGTACAGGCTATAAATTGATTCGGACAATAAAAACATAAGAATATCGCTGCCATTATAGCTAAGCCCTCCATTATTGGCATCGCCATAACTAAGACGCTGTTTTGCCCAGATTCACACATACTATGTATCTCATAACGTTAGTAGTGTGGTTATGCTTGAAAAAGAAATGCAATTTAATATTTTTTTTCCTATATTTTTTGCGTTATCAAGACATATGGTAATGCACCTCCACGATATACGCATACCATCTTGATTCGAAATCGATATGCAACGTGCTAAGCGTATGGCACGACTTGAAACAGGTGTTGTTTACATTATCTGTAATGGAGGCTTGCCTCTTTAACCTAAGCGTTAGCGTATATAAATTTCAACGAACAAATTCTGTAGTTTAACTGGACATTAAACCGATTAGAACAAAACAAACAGATAGGTACATACTTGATTTGTGGAATGGGGTATACAATTTAAAACAGTATAAAGTAAAATATAAGTGGTTTCCTGCCAAATTGAGCCGCTGAAAACTGTTTTTACTACTCCACTTTCAATTTATTTTTACAATGTCTTAAAATTACTCATTTAGCTAAAACAACAAAGTGAGTCATCGTCCTTGCACCGGAGCACCATAAATTGTGATTGCTTTCTCCGAACCCGTTGTCTACGAAGCATTCCAATCAGTCGGGCGAACGCCTTGAACGAACTCACTCTAGGAAGACAGTTATCAAGCTCCGCCGTCTTATTCGAGGTTTCTCGTCATATTCAACCCGACGTAATTTATGCTACCCCTTTCGAACTCGAGCCTAATGAAAGAGAGGGCGATACCACCCGCCGGATGAACACTAGCCAAACGTTTCGGAATAAGGAATCAGATGTTTCTCACGAATCGAGCGAATGATTGATCTTTGATTAAAGCTGTGTGAAAGAGGTCCCTCTTTCGCTTAACACTGTCCTAGTTTATCGGTGTTTTCCTTTTTTCTATTTTGTTTTAATTCGATTAGAGAAACTGAATGAAGCTGTGTTTTCTTGGGAAAGTTTTATGGCGAAGTATTTGTACGCCTGCTCTACATTCAGCGTGCTGTGTCTGATTCGAGACAGCGGGTATTGACATGCGGGGATGTCACCTGAGCTCGGCACAGGCGGCGCAACCGCGATAAGATTTTCCATCCAATTTGCCGCTGTGCATTGCTGCCAGCATCTGCCTTGTTTTTTTTACTGTAAATCTGCTCCAAGTACGCACTTAACATGGCGCGAGCCCTTTGGAACAGCTTCTAATAACATATGCCCCACGCATTACTTACGCTTATGGCCACTTGAAGTTTCCAGTAGCGAGCCGTGCCATTTTGGTTGCGTTTGGGTACAGGCATCTCGGGAATGCGCCACGCATTTTAATATTACGGATTCAGCTGAATCGCTCTCCCCGTATGTCAGACACGGGGTTACATCCCGCCACATTGCAGAAACATTTCCTCCAGTCGGGTGCTCACCGAGTTTTGAACTCGGTTAAGCTCGACGGAATAGCTATTCTGAAATTTCACCAACGCATATGCAAATGTCAGCTCTCGACACTGATTGTACGAGTGGCACGGGGAAAATTCATGCATTTACATTAAATTCAACCGAAATTGGAACCCGACTTCGTATCGTAGTTTATGCGCGATCGCTCGTGTCACGTGTGCACAGTTCTCGATATTTACGATTTTCAATCGCGCCTGTCGCTTTGTTATGTATTGTTTAGAACGCCGCGCATTTAAATTTGGGTATAAAGCTTACAATACGTTTATACAGTTATGCCATTTTGTTCGATAGTGAAACGGCACTGATGTTATGGAACAAGGAAGTTTCCTAGTAAAGTTTATTGAAGCTTTTATTAATATGCAGCGTCCAAGTGCATGCCTGGTTATTTCCTTTCCGTATCGTTTTAATCAGTGCTGCAGTTATTGCCCGTTGTTATTGGAATCGCATGGCGGATTAACTAATCGAATGATTGTTTACATTCGTTTGGCTCGCTGGTATCAACTACTCTGCGTATAATGAACGCTGCCTACATTAATTACAGCTTTAGTGCCAGTTTTATGACTTTGCCTTTATCGGCTCATGTGAGATTACGTGTTCAACCTTATTACTCTTGCTTTTTCTCTCATTGATGACTCACTTCTACTTCATTATTGCCTTTGGCTAAAAGCTATAAAAACTACAATGTTTCTTGTGGGTTAATTAAACAAGATGTGTTGACAGAAGCGAAGCGAATCAGAGATTAACATGTATTACTAATTGCCTATTTTTTATACATAAACCATGCGGATTAAATTTATCGTGCGATAACTAAAAGCATCTTAATGTTAATGGGTATTCAGATACAGTTACGAAAAGCAGATATTACTGTGCTAGATAAGTGAAAAGGTTTTTGCCCACGTTCATGATCATCCTAGTTACGGAAACTGTAACGAGGAAATATCTCGGAGCTCACGTCTTGTAGTGCGAGCTACTTGTATCATTGGCTAGCAGAGCAAGTGGGACGACCGTTTTCTCTAATTTGCGGGTAACACCGGCCGAGGCGCGCGAGTCTGGGGAAGAGAAGGCAATAAATTGGCGGTCGCACGATCGATAGCTGCGCTCGCGCACAAATCAACCGGCACGTCAAAACAATGGCGGCTACGGCTGCGGGGGCGATCGTGCTGCCACCCGCGGGTTCAGCTCAAAACCAACTTATTTATACACTCCCTGGATATGCATGCACTTGTTGAGGAAATTACCTAGATGATAGCTAGCTCAACTGCGCGAAGCACCTCTTCCTAGTCGAGATCTGCAGCTATAGTTTCCAATTTTTAATATTTGAAAAATGGCACGATGCTATATTATTATGATATATAGCTATAAAAATGGTGAGAAAACGATCGCTTTCCAAGGAAAGGGTCATGAGTTCAAATACCAGTGCGGGCATGTACCAATGTGATTCACGCTCTCATCACTCGATTTTCTGTGAAGGAAAACATGGTGAGGAAAAACACATACCTACCTGTGAATTATTTCGGACGTAGGTACGTTATCAACCAATTCAGACCGGCCCCCGTAATGGATTAAGGCCTAATCCTCCTCACGAAAGTGAGGGGAGACCCGTGCTTAGCGGTGGGCCTTTATGAGTTGATGATGATAGTATTATAATTAGGTAAATCATCTTATTACAGGTAAACATGAAGGAGTTGATACCTGATACCTAAACCGACGTTTTATAACACAGCATTTTTAACACAGTAGAGCCAGTTTTTGTCCTATCGACTTTCAATTTTCCGAGAAGATATTTGACCACAACAAAACTCGAGCACTCGATAACCAACATTTTCAACAATGCCTTACTATACCATGAACCTGTTCGTCCAGCGATGGGAAAAAACATGAATGAATGTGAGTTTTTGTGGACTTGTCACAACGTTTCCGGCAAACCGGTGGCGGTGGCGCGCGTGGAGAATCGCCGTACGCGGCGGGCCGTCGGCAGTACCGGTGGTGGTATTGCTGAGTCAGGCTCACCAGGGACCATAGCTGGACGAGTATTCTCTGAACAGGTTGCCCATTAATGTTATAGTGCTTCAACAAACTAATAAGTAACAAATATCTCTCCTATGCGGCATTGGATTTTGAATTGCTGTCTCGTTCTACAAGTTAAGTCAAATTGTTGATAGGAAATAGGAAACAAGGCCTTTTCCTGTGCACTAAATATTTCGAGAAGCTTTCGTATGATCTTTTAAAATCGATATTAAAACATCGAAATGAAATCAAGTAGGTACTAGACTCGTTTTTGCCAGTGACTTCGACCGCATTATTGCAGGCTTAGGTGCCGCCCACCGGCACTGAGGCCACCGACATACAACTTTGCAAACAGTTCTCACTTAGCGATCAAAAATATACAATTTCTTAACTGGAAACTAAACATATCTTACATCAAAATTACTTGCCTTACAATACCTTCACTTTCGTTGTTAAAAACAGACAAGAATTTCATACCTTACTAGTGCTATATCGAGATAATATTAACAACTATTATATATATAACATAACAACTATTGTAATTGTGAGACCCATGTGCTGACCCATGCACTGGATGCCCAAACACTTGCTAGCTAATCGGCTAGATAGGTTGGGCGAAAATTATATTAAAAGTAAAGCATTTTTTTTAAATTGGCATGTTTGACAACCCTAATACATTTGATGCGATTAGGATACGCTTCGCTGGTTATTAGATTGAAAAACGAAAATGGATAACTGATCATAAAACTGTACTAAATATTACGTGACAATGCCTTAACGGTGTGCTATAGGATACAGAATGATTGTCTACCGGCAAACACAAAACACATTAAACAATTGGTCGTTTTCATTCGGTACCCAATAAAATTATTCAGTTGAATCCAAATATTTCAATATCATATTGGGAGCGAGCGCGTTGAAGTCTTTTTTAGCATTACAGAAATCGAGCAATAATGACGTTATAAAGCTTACGTTATCGTCGTTTTTATGCCAGTACTGTCAAAAATATTTATCAACATGATCCCGAACTTGATACGGAGCAAGCAATATAAAAAGAGGGAATGACAAGATTACCTACTGGGGTATTACGAGGCTGTTCACGTAGGGAGTTCGTCGGAGAAGCGAATATGCTTGGATGCTGAAAAAAAAACAGCAAGCTGGAGCAACAGGTAGACGTTCCAATTAGAGGCAAGCGCTCTTGAGTGGTCGACACCGCGGCTCGCGTCACCGAGCTTTGACGGCTGTACACAAAAACGCGGGCCCGTTTCGCTTGCCGCCACTACAGAAGCACTTTTTGCACCCGCAAACTTGTCGCGCAACACTTTGACTTTCACGACCTCCTTGTTGCGTGCGTGCCGGCTTTATTCACCCTCAAAATGCGCGATTTTCCACGCTTTGATGTTTGTTTTCATTCCGAGTACTGCTACGCTCTATAGTTGAATGTATACGGACACTTAACCCAACACAATTTTCACACGCAGTTTCCACAGCAGAGTAGTGACAAATATTCAAAAAGATTTATCTTTTGACTTTTTGCCTCGAAGCGGAAATGCCTCGAATGCGTAATTTTTACTGATACCGATTTGACAGCGAAATATATCGCAATAATAAATTATTGCGAATTCTCTTGCATCGTTTATCGATTAATCTGTAGTGGATTCTTACTAACATTTTCAATTTAACTGGAAATATTATTCGGCCGCTATAAATCAGGGTTGTGTCGGGCTCCTCGCGACAATTTCGGTAAGAGCTTTAATTCTTAATTATGGCCCTGGTCGCCTCTGTCGTATTTATTTTACTTTGTGAAATTATCTCTCGGCCAGGACGGCTATAAATTTGCTCACGCGATCAATAATTGAGATGTTAATGTTTATGAAAGAAGCCACTCAAAATCCTTTTCGCCTTTTAAATTGTAAACCCCCGAATCCATTTATATAAATCTTACTTATTGTTTTACCACTTCATTTAATTAACAAAAAATACGTTAAATCATTGAATTTAGAATGACTTGTGCCTAAAAAGATCGGAACAATCTCTAATATCCATTTTGTTATTGATAATATTAAAGCTTTGGTTTTCCAAATTACCAAGTTTTTTTGAAATAGTAACGTTCGTAACTATTTTTTAAAACATTTAAGCTCCCCACTGGAATAAGAGCACTGAACTACTTAATTATACATAGAATCTGTGAAAACAAACGAGGAATTCGATTGATCTGTTTACCCACATCAACTAATCGTTAACATTTCCGCAGTCATTAAACGCATCGGACATTTACGTGGAAATCGACCAACATTCACCTGGTAACAGTTGTTTACAAAGTTCAGTGATCACAGAGTTACGGTCCTCGGTTGGAATTTTAATTCACAATTTGTCTCCCAATTTTTGGGGTTTGCTCGGAACGCTGGAGTTAATGGGAAGGCATGGCGCGCGGCAGTCGCACGCTGTCTTTGTTGACTGTACCATAAACATTATCTGGATTAAATGCAGTGAGCAACTTTGTGCGAATATGTAATTACGCTCTGTGATTACTTGAGGTTGTTCGACTTGTAGGCGGAGTAGCAGTGCTCCTTTAAGATAATTAACCAATCGCGAGCTCTATTTGCGTAGTAGTCAGTAGACCAAACTAGGAGAATCAGGTCACCAATGGTCAGTTTTTGATGTTGAGATTCAACCTAGGATGGAATATAAACCTGGAATAAGCCAATCTATTTGATTGTAAATTTGAGTGGAGATGTAAGGGTTGGTACGGAATAAGCGGCGCTCGCACAAAGTTCTAACAGAGCTTCGTCTTTCTAGAATATGGGCCGTATTTAGGTGGTACACGTGGCTCAAGCCGAACTTGGTGCATCTTTGTTGTAAAGTATTATGCACTCAATTTCCACTCTGCAATCACAGTTTTAAATAACATTATCAGATTATGGCATAAGATGAGTGCTATCTCAATATTTTTGGACATGGATTAAAACTGTGGAAGTCCTTCATCTATGTCGATTTATGTTAGCGCTCAACTTATCCATATATACTCGTTTTATCAATCTTGAAGACGTTTACTAACCGGGATAACTATGATGTACCAATGAGATTTGTGTACAGATGCATTCGAATCTAGAGAAACTAGGCTAACTAGAAGGTTACAACTGGGTTGCGGTAGCGGAGTTTGTATCTAGTTAGATGTACGACTGGGCCCAACCACGCAACATTCAGTGAATACTCATCGGAGTGAGTCGTGTGCGGCTGCACTCCACGCCACTTCAGTGTCATCTCTGAGCTTATTTATTATCCTGCGCTTGTAGAACGCGTTGACTTCAAAGTCCAGTTAGCGAGCGGACGAGCGTGTGATGCAGTTTTAATGACATAATCCAGATACCGCTGACTCGATTAACCCAAGCTACTGCCTTCGTTAAACACCTATCTTCACGTGCAGCCGTTCAGTTACCGGCCTCCATCCAGTGCCGTATTAGCTCGAAACAAAAACCGTGGAGTAACTCAACTACACACGAATAGCCCGATCCGCGTCGCGCCTGCGGACGTGCTCACATTCAGGCAAAAGTGATCGAATCGCTCGTGTGTGTGTGTGCTTGAATCTACGTGTGTGCTCCTTGTATGGCTTTGAGTTACTGGTAACTGAAATATTGTTTCAGCTATTATCCGTTCGATCACAAGGAACGGGAGCGCACTGACGTTTCATCGATTTACCGAGACCTCGTTATTGATCATTTACCCTGATTACGAGTACTCCACTTTGTGTATGTAACACCGGACGCCATTTATGAAATGTTGCATAATTGCTGCAATTATTATTTGTAAGCCGTTGGCTAAATCGATATTTTAGTTTTAATTAACAAGTACGTAGGATGATATTATTGAATTTGGTAGAGCTACTTTTAGGGTTACGTAGGCATCATTTATAATTAAACGTGATGTGACAAAATGGCCTAGAGCACTTTCGATTGCGAATCATTTGTAGTCTCAAAACTAGAAACTCCTTCTGACAAGGTCTGAGGCAGTATATCTAATACACTATTATACGCAAAATTAAAATAGTTTGTGTGCGTAAAGTTAAATTGAAGCTAAGGAAATGTTTAGCTCTTTTTTTGGCTGACTGTACAAGTGCGGTCCGATTGAAGTAGAAGCGCATCAGATAAGCGCGCGTGACTTCACACGACGGCGGCGTTGTCGCTCACTTTTATTGCGTTCCCAATTACCTATACATGTTACCTCCAACACACGTATGAGGAATGTTACTCATTATGTTACATAGGAATTACAACACACTCATCTGTCACTAATATTAAGCACTATATGTGACAAGAAGAAAGCATGGGACAAATTGTCGGTGCAAATGTGTGGGACTGTTTTTACGACGTGGAATTATGTGGGGTCTAATAAAATTGTGCTGATTGGGACATGATATAGGAATGGAATGATGATAAATGTGGTAAATAAACTGAAACACAAAGAGCAAAGTGCAAGTATACACAACCATCGAGTGATAGCTACAGACTGACTTAACTTAGAACCAGCTTATTTCTAGTGTCTGATCAATTAAATAATAACGACAATCTGAAAAACCATTTTTATTAATGCCCTGGAATTGGTTATCATAAAAATAAGCTACATTGGAGTCAATGTCTGTACTTTATGTAGAATATTTTTATAACCATTCCTATTAACTTAAAAATATATTTAAACAACCCGAGGAATTTTACACGTGGGTCGTCTTATATGCCACTTGATGTTAAACGTCATTAAAATTAGTACCGTTTCCTCCTTCAGTAGCCGAATAAAGAAATAGGGGCTATTAAAAATGTAAGACACATTTTATGCCTATAATATTTCAAGATTTTTATAGTTGCTAGATTTACTGTCCGGCTCGGTTAATTTATACTGATTTTATTTTATATAGGTACAGATTTGCATATTATACGAACCAAATAAAAAAAAATCTTTTGTTAATTAAATGGCAGTAATAACTCGATTGATGTTGATATTGTTTTGAGTTTATATGCGGTGTCTCCGTTGGTGGTGTCAACACTGATAAATCTGTGTCGTTTTATAGTCACCAGTGACTCATTTCACACATTCTATATGCAGCGTATCGTAAATATTCCCAATAACTGTTATATTTCCAACGTTATACATTTACAACACGTTTAATCTATAACGCGCTAAACGATGTCCGTTATAAAGTTCACGGTAAATGGGCGCACCGAAATTCGCGCTTAGCGTTTTATAATTATGTTTATTACTCACGACGCCGACGGTCGGTGATTACCATCGACATTTCGATATACTTTCGTACATTGCAAGTTGTATCGGCACTAGCGTGTTAACGAGGCAGAAACAAGCCGAGGGCACGCATGACCCCGGGATCAGACGCGTGCCTCGCGCTATGACTGACAAATGTAGGCGACAAATGCTATCTAGGACAGGCTTTGTTCCGCCCACCGTCACCCGTGCACCCGGATTTATGCGGACAGTTACGATTTTACACCGTCGTGAGAAAACGTTGCTTCACAATAGTAACTTTTAATTTGTTTGGGATACTGAATAGTACGTAACAGTAATGAGTTCTTACAAGAATTATTGCTCTCCACGCAAATCTCTGTAGGGTAAACACTGCGGTGTTAATGGTTCACGGATTTCACGGCACGAATGCATTACTATACCTGTTGCTTTACTTTTAACACTGCCGTACCACCGTAATTGCTCTCTTGAACGAATCGTTTATCATATTAGAAGATTGAAATTGCTTCGAGCTAGAATTTATCGCGTACTAATTTGAGCTTTTGTTACTTATATAGTTCGACGCAAGATACATGAAATAAAACCAGTTTCATTCATTCCTACATTATCTAGTTAAACTTGAATTAATACCGAATAATGATTTGGTCATTCGTTTTATGACCTGCTTGTAATATCCAGCTGTGGTCACATTTTGATCACTAATTAACCTCTGATTACTTTAAATTGCTTACAGTTATCAATATTATCGATGGTAAACATTAGCTTATTTAAAATTGATTGAAATTGCTCACGATTATTGGGCTTGTTAACCGACTATGGACGATAACTCAGAACAGTATTTTCACTTTCACGTGGACAGAGAGACAAATGTGAAGAATTTCTTTTCATTAAGTGAACATTAAAAATATATGATGGTGGTGCGTCGGTCTGTGCGCCCGCGCTTGTGAGCCGAGGCGATGAAACCGAACTCGGCGTACAATAAATCAACGCGGTAAGACTGTATTTCTTTCGTAATCAGCTCATATCGGTTCTCGCGGTTGTGGCTGCCTAATTATTGTCGACTTTTACGATCTACCTAACGAGTTTTCACTTGGAGCCAATCACGATTTTACGGCGCACGTATTTTGAGTCTTTTTAATTATTATTAAAATACGGCCCTGGCTCAGACATCTGCACAAGACATTAAATTACGAGTTTGAACTTATCCTATAGGTATGTTAACTACCTCCTTATTTAATTACTTTTAATCGTCACAACAAATGATCACTTGTCACCAAAATATAAATATCTCAAAAGAACCAATAACGGTGTAAAATTTCCAATAAAAATTTGGTGTATCAAAACTTAAATCAACATTTTTCACCTTCAATTTTCTCATAAAGTTTCTAAGTTAGTAAAATGTAACTAAAGAAATAACATAAATCGATTACCAAGCCTTGCTAACATATTTTCTCATTAGTTATGTAATTAATTTATACATAACATATTGAAATTAGTAACAAATTAATTTTACGAATTAGAACACCGACGTAAAACTACTACCGTGTTCAAATAGGTCTAATTAAATATGGAAAACAGGATCGAGTTAGAAACGTTTCATTTGCATAAAACGAACTTTACGTTGACAAAAAATCATCATGTCTGTACAATCTGGTCTACCTTTTGGTTATTTATGATCGTATCAAAGAAGAATGTGGGTTACCCTTGTTCCACGTCGGCGACTGTATGTTTAGGAATCCGACTGTCTTATCTGAGATATTAACATATTGATTATGCTTCCCGTATTGATGTGCGACAGACGGCCCTACCTCTCTCGTGTTCCGTACCGTGAACTAGTTTGTCTCGAATAGTGCTGCACCTTCAATAAAAATAAGTTACAACACCGTAAATACACCTTTACGATGGCTCGTATCCATTCGAGCACAGCCTGTATATGGCGACTCGCCCGTTTCCAGGACTTTATTATAAAACATTAGATCGTGAAAATCTAACCTAGTGAAATTCTACTTTAACGCTTCTTTGAATTAACACTGATTTGGACCGAAACTGGTTTTACTATTATGCAGTGTATTTATAAAGCAGTTGTATAACGGCAGTTGGGCAACACTAGTGGTACAGCGAGCTCGCATAGAGTTGATCAAGTTATCTCGGAATCTAAGCACAGAGTAGATGTTACAGCTGATAAAAACCCCTATCGTCTCGAGACGAAGGTGTCTAAAATATTAGGAGCGTAAGCAATTTGTCCGGTTCGATGTTCGTTTTGTTAACGGTATTCAGAGTATATCATGGTGTAGTTAATACACTAATATCGGTAAAATGGGGATCGCCAGAGGCGTACAATATTTTATCGGATAGCTGCGATAATGATTCTCGAAGAATCTTCAAATAATGATTTGTTAATCATTATGTTGTTTCACAAAGTATACATGTGATCAACTCAACGTATTTTATGTCTTACGATTGCGATTAAGCAGATAACTAATGGTGTACGGTGAGCTAAATATGCGTCGTTTATCCACAATGTGTGAACACTCCAGCAATGTTATAATCAAACTTTCTCATCTGTGTTTCCCTAGTATCGGCTCTAGCTATTGTTTTCGATGTTCTTTGTTTGTGTTCCACATTAGTTTTCCTTATTAGATTTTATACACGAGTGCTAGTTACATATAAATCGCTTCTGAATTGTAATTGCCTTGGTACTTCGGTAAATGGGCCACATTCCGATAATCTGTAGTCTTCTATAAAACTATTTTCTTCCGAATAAGGAGAATCTTTTAGTGAACGAACTAAAACGAAATACTGGTAGCTCTACCTTTACCTTTAAAGTTTAGATTTATTGTATTTCAGTTTCAAACCCGGTCGGGTCTCAATTCATAATCCTTAAGAGACCATTCTCCCGTGCCCTGTCTCATTCATCACAATTAGTTTCGCAAAAGTAATATCTGAGTGTATTAAAAACACACATACACATTTTTATTTATTCGCAAATTTGCATCAAGTCATTCATTATTTTTCGTTCGGAACCGACGGAACTCATTGGCAACCTTTTGACAATTTATGAGGCAATCAGTGTTTCTTTTCCAGTGTTTATTCGGAGGGTATTATTTTTTTTTTTAATGTCGAAGAAGTAGCCTGAAAATTGTGTATAGTGCTTAATATTCATCGATCGAGAGATGAGTCTGTGTATATTTACGTTGAATGTGGGCAGGCGCCGCCGCCGTGCCAAGGAGTGGTCAAGCTTATATAATATTATGATCAGATTTCTCAATGAATTCTAATTCTTAATTTGTAACGGCAACTTATTTAATAAGTGATTTCGATGCTATCGTTCAAGACGATGCGATGAATAAAAACTGGCCTGTTCAAGAACATTCATATGAAAGGACACGTAACATCCTCTTGATCCACCCCAATCTTCTCTCTGAGAAGAGGCACTGTGTTTCTGCCGATAGCGACGACGAAATTATTATAAATTGCAATCAAATCTATTTATGTATTTAATTTCTCTCTAATTTTGTTCTCTCTGTTTTCAGGTAAACTACTAGCACCTCAAAAGAAATAAAAATCTTTTCGGACATTGGCATATCAGTAAGTGCTTAATTTACCCAAGTTTCGTTCGTGACGAACTGCTCCCCTGCCTTCAAAACGAGCGCGTTAGAAGTCTAGGTGGTCATAGCGATAACGGCCCTTTGTTTCGTTACAGAAACTAATGAACACAGTGAGTAAGCTGGCGATATTCATACAAATAGACGAATTTCACTAAAGCAGCGCATCCGAACTTTAATAGTATACTTCAATAGTGACCGATATTTTCTAAACTAAGAGAAATAAGTAGACCTTACAAGTCCAGTCCAAAATTAACGACCATCTCAAGGCCGGAGCAGTACTAAAATGATTCGTGACGATATGGCCCGATGATGATGTCGCTCAGAGTATGTTGAACCCAGATATTTTTTTGGAGTTGTAACACTGTATTTACACTGTTCGGCGTCCGGCCGGTTCCACACTCCCCGGGGCTTCATGAGGTGTGAACACTCGAGCCGGTGCACTTGTAACCATTCACGCACTGTGACAGTTTCAATCGCCTATTGCGCTGTTGCTTTTGGTTCGATGCGTGTCTTATGGCTCATTAAATATTTGAATCTGAATTGAAATGATCTTAAAGAGCTCATTCGATTGCTCAAGTTGGTTAGCCTTAGTAATGGGGTTAGTTCAGCTTTGACCTTAAGTCATTGTAAGTAATTTAATCTAGATACATGTAAGTAGACTTTTATCTGTTTCATTCCACAATATACCTCGTATTCCATGAAAGTTTTTGTAATGATATGTATACACCAAGATTATAAAGTTTCAGATTATAATACCTAATTGTACTCAAAACTAATTTCGAGAAGAAGTCTTCTCACGTTGATATCTAAAAAAATATGTTATACTTAATAACACTTGATACGACTTCTATCTGTGCTTCTTTTAAGTTGGTTATTTATCAATAATTTAGTATTTAGACATGCATGATACGAAAGCCTTATGTCAGGAGCCGTCAAATATTGTCATGCATCCGTACACGGCGGCGGCCGCTGCCGTGAAATTTGTAATACCGAAACTTATCGCCGCTCATTCAATTTATAAACGATACACACTGTGCGCGAGCAATTTGTATCCAAAACCATTTTGTACACCGCTGTGAATAATACTTTGATCACACCTGTGCTCATATTTACCTGTCATTATGACCATTTTATTTCTTCCTCTTTTATCTTATCAAACGTAATGAAAATCGGTATCTGAATCTCAAAAGAATAAAACATTAATGGTACGTATCTGAAAAAGAGAAATGTACAATGTTAATCGAATAATAAACTTGAGATTTTTATGCCGTAAGAAAGAATTCAAATTAATTTAAATTACTTCAGACAAATGCACAAAAGTATCGCTGGAAGAAGGCGAACTAATTAAAAGTTAGCTTCTGTACTAATAATTCGTTTGACTGTCAAAGTTTTGCGTCGTTAATTTTAATTAAAGAAACGCGGGTGCCGAGTTTGTAACAATATTATAGCATTGAAATTGGTGATCCGCTAAACTTCGACACTGCTCGCAGATGACCGTCCCATTCGTTTTAATTAACCCTTCTGTGGGTCTCATCTGCGGCTATTACAAACTTTGTAACATTTTTTCCTACAAAACTGCGGCGATTGTGCCATAAATCAATTATGACGCGGAGGTGCTCCGAAACTGCGTCACTTGTTTGATATCTAGGGCGCTGTTCTTAACTTCTTAGACTTTTTGCCAACATTTTGGATGCTTATAACCCGACGTTATCCGCCTGATATTTTTTTCTGGTTCCATAATAGCAACGGTTAATTAACCCTGGCGTTTTGCGTTGCGGCCGGAATCGTAATTATTTCTTCTAAGTCCACGGCCTTCATTCCGTACGTTCGGGTTGAACGTATCCGATTCCTAATTCTGTGCGTTCGCTCTCCGTGTCCACGTATTAATCTCGGGCGGTTTCTTCGCGTCTTTGATTAAAGCTCGCTGTGATGTATTTCTTGCGCGCTAACCTAATGGAAAGACATACGTCAAGTGTCCACCTTATTGGCTAGCGGATTGGCTTAATGGTGTCAATGCCTGCGTCACTATATTTCGTTACCCTTCTTCCTTGACGTATTCCCTCCTAAATTGTACTCAGGAAGCCGCTCTTATTATGATAAGAAATTAAGCTCATTCTGTGATATTTTAAAATGTGAGAATGTTATGTCTCGGCCCCAATCCATTTAATAAAACTCATTGTGTGCTTTATCTCCGTAATAGACAACCATTTGTATGCAAATAATATTACACAGTGGTAATCTCGTCTACTGCTCTTTTATTTAAAATCAGGGTCAGATGTGTTCGTGCAGACAATCTTCGGAATGGCGGCAAATGTTTATTTCACACAGGTGTTTAGTTTTGTTTATACTTGTATCATTAATAAGTAAAACTGGGCTTTTTACTTAGTATGTTCAGATGAAGATAGCCATCGAGGCGTGATTAATAGTCTAAATCGTTTTGTTAACTAGCTAACGGTCTAGCAGGCTTTTTAGTCAATACATCAATGAGACGTCACTTTTTGTTCAGTCGGGCAGTCGGACCGCCGGAACGCCGACGCAGTTTGGCATGTGGAACTCACCAAACGTGTCTGTGTATGTCATAGTTCACTATTTCTACAACAATTTATCACGTCTTGTCATCGTCAAATTTTTTGTACGTTACAAATTTAATGTACTCCTCGTTCTTAGAATTTCCTATTGAATTTTTTTCTTCACTTTATTTACATGACAAATTTATTATTAATTTAATTACTGTAGTTCATAATAGGTATGAGTTGTGTGCGAGCCTGTGATTGACCGAGCAGCTTTGAAGAAACGATGTTTTTTTTGTATGTTTGACTATTAGATACTATCGAGCCAAATTCCACGAAATCAGGCAATTTGGCTAACACCTAGTTAATAATAAAATATGTCTGAAGTTTGAACGAAATCGATCGAGGGGTGTTAAGCTATACGGGTCTAACAAGGGGTTAAAAATTTTTGAGTGAGACAATCAGGTTAAATGGGGTGTCATAAGAAAGGGTAACATATAACATGGTTTGCACATTTTAAAACATTATTCGTTAATGACCTCGAATTGTTGAATTTAGAAAGTAAGAAAAAAAATTTAGATTCCGATGGAACAGTTTGGGGTCAACAACTAGTTAATGAGAACTAAAAATAAGACAGCCATCAAAGCTGCTTGTTTGTTAGGTATATTAATCGTAATTCTGCATAAGATCTTAAGATTATTTCTTCTTGGGATACATAGTAATGTGCAAATTAAGTTAATTTTAACTCATTTGCTCCATTTTACATATGCACCGTGCTTATAAAAAAGTTGCCTTATAAAGCGTCTATCGACCACAATCTACCTCATAACAAGTCCGCATCCTAAAATGTCACTTGGCTTCAGTATAAACTTTAAAAAAGTTGAATAAATATTTTCGTTGTTATAATACACCTTCGTTAAAACCAATATGAGAGATGGCGTGCTTGAGTCGATTATAGCCATGTCGTAACTCTTATTTGCGCCGAGTTCTATCTGATTTAAAATTAGTATTCCATATTTTATGGCCTCGCTATCACCATCAACAACACTCGAAGTGTTGAAAAATTTAATGCAACTACTTGGAAGTAGTTAGGAAGTAGTTAGAAGTCTTAACAAGTGTTTGTTATTTTCTTATTATTCTGTACTCGTCTCGTTAAGCTTTCGTAATACTTTTTTGATTATTAGCTTCCAATTCATTTTGTTTTACAAAAAAAAAAAAGAAGTTAAGTGAAGGAGTTTCCAGGAGCCATAGAGATTATACATTTTATTCTCTACACTTATACTGCCTTATTTATAAACACGGGGTAAAGAATGTGTAAGCTAAATCGACTCTATCTATATATGGCATACAAGTTATTCATTATCGCTGACTATTATTACGACGGATAAATCTTTTGTCTAAACCATAGAAATAAATTGTCACTTATTTTATGATTAAAAATAACTCCAATGAACCGCGTAATAGGTTGCAGTGGCAGTGAAAATTATTTTTTACATAACATGAGGCATTATTTATCTCCCTCTAAGCGGCAATCATCATAAACCTCTTGAAATGCGGCTCTCAACAGTAGTTAGAAACAAATCACAAGTCATTCCATAAAGTTGCCATCAAAAATGAAAAGACTGACATTTGCTGCAATTTTAGTTGGTTCACGCACCAACGTACTGGCGTTCTTGGCCGAAGAATGGCCGGTAGCGAGCGACGCACTCATTATATCGAATGAATCGCTGAAGAGCATAATAGGGGAGCGTGCACGGCAAATTATATGCCAGCCGATGTCATTGTGATAAATAATTCACCGGATCGAGTCAGCATCGACCCCGACCGCGCTTTGTATACGCGCACTACGAACGCACTATTGCTGCGTTTTCGCGAGCTAATTTGGCACAATGCTACGATTACAGATAGCTAGCACTTTTTTGTTTTTAAACGGCAGGCAGTGACTTTATTGCCTCGTCGTCTGTGTGTTTGTACTAGGTACTACGTAAAACTCTGGTAGAGCTCCCACATAGTTTATTGTAGTTACTGACACCTGACTGCCGCGAAGTCTTCCTTTAGGACGCGCGGCGCAAGCTATGTTTGACGGGATGATGGAATCATTGACCTAATTTTTTTCCGGCTTTAAGGTATATACATAGGCTACTTTTATCCCGGTTAACTACCAGGGGAAATACGTGAAATTTGCAGGCACAGTCGCAAGGGGCTGTCGGTGACTCGTGTTCACAACCATGCATTTTTGATATGCACTCTTGTTCTACGCCAAAATATTGCATAACTCAAACAACTTCCAAGAAATAATGAAACCTTTGCTTTTGTCTAGTTGAATTTATAATAACGCTGTGTTCTCGTGCCTTACTGTAAAGGTGGAATAAATAGGTAAGATAACAGCCGTTGCTTTTGTGAACCAAGATATATAGTCCAGCTAGGGATATAATAGTGAGCAATATCGCACACTCGCGTGAATTCTGTTCTAAAGATAATTGTATTCTTTACTCCACTTAGCGATTGTTACCTTCACAAACGCGATGTGGGCTCTTTGAATTAATTTATTATTAGGAAATCATTTATATGGGTTCTTTCATGGCCATTGTGATGTGTTTTATCTATATCGGATATTTCCTAATTTTTTGACACCTTTTCTCCTTGGCCATCCTCATACTAAACACGACACTTTTTTATAGAAACTGTAAAGGCTGCTTATATTTAATCAGGTAACTAGCTGTTACCCGCAACTTTGTTCACGGTTGCAATTTTTAAATATCGATTTTAGAAGACAGTTTTCTACCAAATCTACATGTGCCGGAGCGTTTCCTAATATCAGTTTTTTGTACGTAAATGTACTCGTATGTCATATCCTAAGCTACTTAACAGTTAAAGACGGATTGTCGGTTCAGTTAGTTCATGAAAAAAAAAAACAGATTGACCAACAAATCATACTATTTTCAGAAATGTTATTTTAAGTATAGTTACTAAATGTATTATGTGGTCTTAGGCCGCGGTGCGTGTATTACATGTACCCTCTAACACACATACCGATGCGGTATCACAGAGCGTACTGATCGTAAATGTCATCTGAAAATTTATATTCATTACGATTAGATAACTAGCCACAATGGCCAGTCCTTTGTTGGGCTGCGTACCACCTGATCGATGTTTGATATAGGGAATTTTATAGTACTTTAACACATCGTGATGGACAGTAAGGAAAATATAGACAATATATTCCCTGCGGCTTTATTCCCGATGATAATGATGATAAACTGTTGATAATGTAGAGGCTGAGACTACATATTTCCACATGCTACGATCCCAGCGAAAAGCTGTACACCAACTCCCTGACACCCTCACACAGACATAACACACGCACACAGTTTCGCATTTATAATTTAGTAGGATAAACGTAGTTACGAGTATTGATCCGATAAGATTCCTTGTGTCAAATATGTGGTCGAAAACTATTCAGGTGCTAAATAGTCTCTAACACAAAAATTGCAATTGTTGTTGTTAGGTGTGCGTGATTTTTATAACGTATTTTTTTCTTTCTATCCATACTGTCATATTGTTGTGACATATTTATAGATTTACGAGAAGACAGTTCCCCGAAAACACAGGACATGGTTCCTTACATATTAAACCTTTTATGACAAGTTAATTTATACGCTTTTAAACCGCCCACTAAGAGCTTCTTCTTACCACACATCTAACATTACATGAGCCTCAAATATAATATACACCATTTCGTATTCATAATTCTGAACTCCTATTGTACTTACGACTTTATTTTAACGTATTAAAAGTCATATTAAACATTCAAAATTTCAAACAAGATACAGTTTTATATTTCTTGGATGACATTTATTGTTCCTACTTTGGTCTTAATTGTCTATATTTGTCGCTGTATGTAGTAAATCGAACAAAAAACTTTTGTTTTTTTTTTATTCAAGTTTTATTATTTTAAAAATTTCGTAAATTGTATTACATTGTAAGTAAATTCATAGTAATTTCATTTGTAATTAGGGGTTCCTATCATTTATTAATACAGAACATTTTGAATAAAAATGATCATGAAACAAAATGCGTGGCCGCGTACGCGCAACGATTTGCGAGTCGGTTCAATATCGCCGATTTATGAGGATCCATTTACAATTTTACGAGCTGACTGACGCGGCCAACCTTACGAGAGCTCCCGTTCTTCTTCACAATTCTATCCGCCGCCTTAGTGCACCGACGCAACTGCGGCAGGTCATCTTACATCGGCGGCACTCACTCCACACATTTAGTTCCTATTCGTTGCTACGGCACCACTAAACTCGTCTGACGTCCTATTTAATTTATACAAGCACGAACGGAACCCTAAGCCCAAGGGCCCAGCCCGTCGTACGCCAACACAACTTGCGCGCAGCCTCAGCTTTTAAATTAATTCCTGTATCCTTCCTCGAAACTATTACAGTAACTAGCAACAATTACGCCAAGAAAATTATACTTACAGCGGAATGGTATTTGCAACCGAGTGTGTGCCGCAACAAAATACATTCGTGTACAATGGATCGGTATCTGGAGCTTTAGAGCGCACATGGCGATGGCGGTTCATTTCTGGGCGCACTCGGCCTAACACACATACAGCGCGCTTTCATGGAAAGCTAGCTGCGCTGCGGTTTCGCGATGAATAATCGCATACAAAACCGACTCACAATGGCCAATGCGAGTGTTTAAATGCCCTATTAAATCTTACGGCCTGCGTAGGTTTCTGTGGGATTCAATTACGCTTTGTGCGCGATGAAAGACGCCGGAGCTGTACGTGTAAACTGAGCCGCGGCCGCCGGGAACACATCCCGACACCTCTCACTCAATGAGCCCTGTCACAAAAGGTGCAAACGAACACAACACGTATCGCGCCGCAGCCCCCGGCAGATTGAATAAATGCTAAATTAAATGAGAGCAAATAAAACCGTCCATTAATGAGTAAAAGCGTCTCGGATAATTCGAATGGCGTGACATTCGGGACAAAAGGTTAGTTCGGTCGCCACCTCCACTCGCACTCGGGGCCGGTCCCCCGGCTCCCGTACAATAGCGGCACGGCGGCATTGATTTAGCACAGATTATTTGATTGTTACGGATGAGGTTGCTCTCGTGCGTGTTGTGACGTGCGCCGGACGCTGTACAAATACTTCGGCACTGACAAGCGTATCTCATCTAAGTGGATACTTAAAAACACTATTCGAAATTGACAGCGTGTGATTTAGCGTCGTAATAAACCAAATAAAGCACATAATCTTATCGCGTAATTACACACAAAGTGTACGATATAGGCGTATTAAAATTATCGGCACTGGCTCCTAGAGCGCTCATCGAACATAAACAGAACGTTTTCTATTCGGGAACCAATTATCATTTACATATCAGAGACGAAGCACCGACACTCTCAGCACGCTGCCGGGGTCAATATATTTACTTAACAACCGACATAAATTGGACTCGCACTCCTCTCGCTCTTCATCAATGGCTAGACTAATAAAGAGTTAACCTATCGAACGGCATAGGTCTCTATTAGCTGGACATGTGTTAGATTGGTGTATAGATACATACGTGTAGTGTATAAGTATACCGAGACAAGACGGCTAACCAAATCGCTTTTGTTAAGATTTTATCTAACCGTTAAATACTTCTAACCATTATAGAATATCGGGCGTCTCGTTCGAACCTGCGGCAACCAATTATGGTTGGTACCAATTGGGGATTCGTCGTTTGGGAAGGTTAGGGCTATAACAGGGGCTTGACGTTGGGTTGATGCTAAGTGTTGATTGGTTTCTCGGTCCTAGATATTATTTATAGTGGAATTTTATCGATAAAAGACTCATAAAAATTAAGTTGAAATTGCAACCATTACTTACTGTTAATTTTTAAAATAGATTTAATTTGTGTACATGTAAAATACTGATAACATTGTTTTTTATTTTTTTAGGTTTATGAAACGCGTATTCGGTTCAGCAAGCTAATCAACATGAGTTTATACATCAATATCTATTGTTAGTCACGGAATAGGTTTGTTGCCTACCTTTTGTCTGTACCATCAAATTAGGTCGCCATCCCTATTAAATTGTATAGAGATCGGAAATTGACTACCATTTAAATTTTAACTCAATACACCAACGAAAACTAGGTTAAAAGAGATTTGCAAAAGTTAACCTAAATCACATCTAAGTGTATGTGTTTGATTCCTTTTCTGCTGAACGGATTTTGTAGAAAAGTATACAGATACTTTAGGTTCTAGAATGGCAAATAGGATATTTTTTATCCCGTATAAATTTACGGTTCCTGCGGGATAATAGTATACGCGGGTGAAACCGCGGGATGCAGCTAGTCCATAATAACACAGCGAGTTAAATAAAAACTGGTACCTTATTAAACCTTTAAATAACAGTAAACAGTATAGCCTCGCCGTTTTGATAGTCTTCCTAATTAATTGAATACAGAAATAAACCTATTCCTTTGACGTGTTAACGAGACTGGCCATGAGCAATTCACGTGTTTTTAACATCTTTCATTTGATTTGTGTCTTACTTACTAGTTTTTTAGTTTGTTCTTGGTGCATAGTAGTAGCTTCGGGATAGATCTAGGTTGTTTTGATTGTGAGTTGACACGGGATCAACAACGCATTAACTAGGTTTGGTCTGTTATCTCGAGTACTAATTGATTCTAGATATTTGGGATAATATTTGTAATGTTTTATTCGTGCCATTCGTTGATTTTGTACAGAACTGTCCTAAAGAACTTACAAAAGGGGTAAATGGGGCCTAAGTTTGATTCGACAAAACTGTAAAGGGTTCTTTGTTTGGCTAAGGAACTCTGAAGATCATTGTTTTTGTTCCACGTCTACGAAAATCAGTTAACGTCGCCGACAGTTTTTCTGTTGAAAGCTGTCTAGGTACTCACCAATTTACAAAGCGTTTAAACCTACAATTATCTCCTTATCTCTGAACAGTTCTCTACATCTATACGGCAAGAACAAATAGCCTATTTGGCCGTAATAAATGCTCGGTAACATAATTGAAATAAGAATTTGATAATCAAATTAATCCAGTGCAGGCAACTTAATTAGCGTGGTTGGTCGTAACAGCGTATAATTTGCGTTATGATTGTTTCGCGTCCGATGAAGATCGTATATGTTGCCATATAAGAGCCCCAATTTTTCCTTAAAATTTGTTAAAATTCCTCCAAAAAATGATAGTTCTAATCCTGGGGTTATCTAATAAAACTGCTCGCGTTCTGAATTGCTATGTATACTTTTCTTGAAATAAGCAAAATTAATTATTGACACATATCACTGCGTAATTTTTTTGGATTGTTCTCCGTGTGTATATATATATATATATATATATATATATATATATATATATATATATATTGTATTTTAAAAATCTGTGACAAAGTTAAATCCCTGAAAAAATCACACCTATTCAGGAGTCGTTCAATTTTCAATCGTGTACCGTCGAACATGGCAACACCGATGCCCGTTCCTGAGGTGAGTCACAGCGGAATACATTAAAGCGAGCACGTGATATTGTTTGGTTTCGTAATAGCAGTACAAAATAACAGGTTGCCTCTCATAACGTTAACGAGAGAGATTAACCGCTCAGTATTTATAGTTTGGTAACATCGCCGGTTAAACTCCGAGCACAGTAACAAGTCAAGTAATTTGTTTTATAATGTTGCCTAAAATGTATGTGGTGAGAGGCAAAGAAAATGAGCTTGAGAAATGAGCTGCGATAACATACTTGGTCAATTTGTTCAGCTTAGTTATGTATGAAATTCGAAATGGTCTATTCCGCCCACTGACTTCGACAATGTCCACTGGTTTCATGTGGTATTCATTATGTCAGAGCTGTGTGAATATTAGATTTTTGCCATCTTGAGCCTCCATGCTATTTTAATCATCATCATTGACCAAGACCTGAAACTAACCCAATACCTACCTTATGTAAGTTTTAAGAAAGTCCAAACTATTTACAGCAGTGACTCTGATATAGTAAAACTAGCGCACACTCTCTTAACTTCGATTTCATGTTATTTCTTAGTTATTATTTGAGTTTTGTTAAAAACTATACAATATAAATTAATATAATTTATGATATACCATCAAAGAATACATTAAAAATAAACAATATGTCTATAATAGTTGTATAAAATAATGTAAGTATACTCGTATTTTTTATAAATTTTGCTAAATACATATATAGTATAATATATTAATAACTAGCTGTACCCTGCCACGCTTTGCTGTGGCACATTCGCTGGTATGTCACTGATGAAAAAAATAATCCTTGATGCGGATTATATATCGTGCTAAAATTTCAGCTCAATCGGTGCAGAAATTTTTGAGTTTTTGAAGGGTACACAAACGAACATAACATTTATATATATATATATTGTGTTTAATCCTAAACGCATACAATAGTATAAGTTATACTTATACTGTTGCCCTTAGGACATGAACACGCGTAGATAGCAACGCGTTGAACTCTTTTGTATCGAGTGCCGCGCCGGTAGATGCAGCGCGCGGTTTGCTCTGTGAGCTTCGTCCCGCCTCTAACGATCTTCCAGTGCAAACATCAAAAGCTGTTAGGATATTACATGCTCTAGGATATTAAAATGAGACAAATTTATTGCCGCACTCCGATTATACTTTCGATAAACACGCAGACCGGTGATTATGATATCTCGTGGTTTAATCGTGCGATCGATACGGAGTCGCGTTCCGTTCTACACTAAACCAGTACCAATAAAAAAAGAAACTAGTTAAGTACGGGCGGGTCGTATCCGACAGTTTATGTTGGAAAATCAACAAGGTGCTACAGTGGGGCTATAAGTCGGAACCGCGGTGCGTTATCGGCTCAATCGAGCCCGAACAATGCGTCGAATGTTTCAATATAGCTCCGACAGCATTTTTAACGTTTCATCGAAGCTGTAACAATCGTAAAATAAATTCTCTACGCCTTCTCAGAGCTCTGATTAATGTTGTACAGCGTACGGCGTCGCGTTCTTATTTTTTCACCTCTGTGTTATTTCTCTAGCTTAATTTATGAGGTCCGGCGACTCAGACGCAAGTCGCGCTTGAGCCTGTGATTTCTCATTGTTAAAATGCCTGGTTGTTTAAAAAAACTATTTGTTATCACTTTCCAATTATACGAATCGCTTCTAGAATTCGACTTCGTTGGTTAATTTTACTTAAGTGTTAAAACACTCCTATATGATAATTATGCGCTGTTTGCAACCTGTTATTACTTTTATCATTATAATATTCTCCAATTATAATGGTATTAGGTACCACAAATCTTTACTTTTAAACAAAACTTTATACTTTGATAAGTTTGCATTTAAAATATTAAGCAACCTATATCTATAAACTTTCGTATAGCTATATACTGTTTAAAAAGTTATTGGTACCTTTTTGCCAGCTTTCCATTCTGCCTGGTCTCCAGTTGGTTGGAATCTTTTCCTGACCGCAGTGTGCTTTACTGTGCGTTTGCGGCTTCAGGGTGCGTTACCCCCTACAAAGTGTGATGAGACACGCTGCTGTACGGATGTACATTGTAATGTTTTTTGCATACTTAACCAAACAAAAACCTTAGAAAATTGATATTAAAGACGATATTGTGTAACTACATAAAATAAACTCCTGCAGCTAACGTAAAATTGTAGTTTCTCCACTTAGAATTAGGTGGTAGAGTTAGGTAACTTTCATTAGTGCCCTTTTGGGGCCGCTAAAATGTGCAAGTAACATTTAAATTGTTATTTTTGTCCGAATATAATTTTGTAATTACAGTTAGTATACATACACACACATGTAAGACCTTTCTAACAGAACAATTCTAATACTTAAGATAAATATTTGACCATAATTGTGTGTTGAACTTTTGTCCTATCCTCAATGACACTTTATAGTTTATGATGCTACCGCTTTAATACTGAAATTATTTATAACAGTGGAATGATTTGAACAGCTACAAAACTTGACTTTAAGTGAGATAGAGATTTACTGTTAATAAGTTTTCCTATAGGTATAATGGGTTACAGTTACTATTATGATACGATATTTACACCTTCGAGCACTTGCAATGCTATGTAATCCGCGAAGTTAGTTCGCGTCTTCATAAAGCGTGCAGGCGAGTCGGCGGGAAGGCAATCATACAGGTATAATAACAAAACTTTGTATCCTTTTGTTCTTGACTGTTGTTTCACACCTACTTACTACTAGGGATGAGCCGATGCACCAAAGTTTGACGATAAATTGATGCATCGCAAAGCAATGGGAAGTCACCGCACCGCACAGGTTTAGTGCCAGTGTTATTTATTAGTTAAGTCGCTTTGCTTGTTTCATAATCTATTAAATATAGACACACACAACACAAACACAGATACACATAGACTCACAGATAAACTGTGAAAATTCATAGTTATTTTAACTAACACAACCTGCAGACTATTTTCAATACGCTTTTATTAGCTTGGTATGTATATCTATGTAACGGAATCTTCGAACGTAGTTTTCACCCACTTCAAAACGTCGGATCAACTCAGACCTTTGCACACTTATCAAGGACAAGTATCAATACAATAATGAAATAACATAGAATTAATATAAAATCACATTTCATACCTTTTCATCATAAAATTAATTATTTTCCACTTTTTAGTTCGGCCTGCTATTACAGCGTTTTTTTTTAGTTTTTCTTAACTAGTATAATTTTTGACTATTGAAATTTAGAGACACCAATATTTCCAATACTGCGTGTTAAAGTCGTAGATTCATAATCATTAAAGTATAACTGACATTACCTTCAGACAAATATTTAACAGTATGCCGCTATTGTCACCATTTAAATGCATTGTTCTATGTTGTTTTTAATTTTATGAATATGCAATTTACGTGTTTTAGGACATGTCAAATGTTCATTTAAATGTACAGTGCCTTAACATATATTTATAATGCGACACCGACAAGATGTGTTCTTGATTTGAAATTACATGTCGATAAAAGTTGTCGAGTATTTCGGTATGGGTGCATGACTCAACACTAGTTAGGGCTGCGGGCGCAGGCTCGTTACCTTAGATTGAAGGCTCGCGGTCGCTGGCCACGGGTATCCTGAGAGAACGCGTGTAAAAAGTAGCCTGCGCACATCTCCCGGATAATACGAAAGGGTTCCGCATATTGACTTTGAGGTCTCAACAGATTTTGCTATATTGAGAAGCGCAAAATTGATGACGGCTGTCGTGTAAGATTCTTGTTAAGCTGTATGATACTTTTCTCGGCAATTCGGTTCAGAGGCCAAACCGACGTAAGCCGATCAGAAAATACCTTAATATTCGATTTTTAATATAATGACTTTTAGCGGTTTCGCTTAGTGAACTATGTAACCGTATCTTAGTTATTCAGCCCCTATTTCATATGTAATGTATTCGATTAAAAACATTAAAATAATGCCTGGCGAAGCCATAACATAATTATAATTATATTTACTCACAAATTAACCCCAATCATAGGTATGTAAAATCAGTACATAGAATTTAACAAAAATCACATACATCTGAAGTTTCCAAAGGTACTCTAAATAACCACCGCCTTCTGACTATAATGTAATTCGAGGTTTCAAGAAACATCCACTGAACCCCAAGCCGTGTTCATAAGTGCATCCATAGGTGTAAGTTGTTGAGCTTCTTTCCCATTTGATTGGAATGTTGTAAAGTGATGGAAGGTGTTATATCTGTTGATTTTAGCTCGATCCACGATGTGAAATGAGAAAATATGTTGTACTCGTATGTAGATGCAGAGTCAATGTATCCGCAAGTCAATAACCAATTCTTGGCCTGAAAATGACATTTAGTTATTTTACTAAAGTAATAATCAAATTGAATGGAATAAATTATGAAATCCATTCATACAGTTAAACGTTAGTTTAATTACGTGTTTAACCATCGTAATTGTAATCCATATAACCATCAGTTCAACTATGGATGAAACAATGGCCACTAAGTAAAATTATAGAGACACATATTTTTATTTTATTTGAATGAGTGATGAGACGAGCAAGTCGTTCACCTGATGGTAAGCGCTACGGCTGCCCGTAACAAATATGTTACAATGCCACCCAGAACTTTGCATTTCATAATCTTGCGTGGCACTGCACTGCGCTCGTCGCCCTGAGATATCGGTTCTAAGGAAACCTATGAAAACCTGACCTATAACCTATGAAATGAAGAAGTTTATAGCAGAATAGCTTTATTCTAGTCTAGAGTTTTATTATTTTAATGTTGCTAATTTTTCTATATTAATCCCCTGATGATTAACATTACAATGCAATTTAGAGGAGGTATTAGAACCTTTTTTTTAAGCATATGGTACCAAGTTAAATTTTTATTCAAAAAATGATTTTGTAAGAACAGTTAGTACTTAAATGAATTCATGCGTTATAGATTATAAAAAACAACGCCATTATTTAAAGTATTTTTCATTTTTAGTACACACTGTCGTAATTAAAAAACACAATGTTGTGTTTTATTTATATGAGTTTAAAACATGTTCAAATAAATTCCGCTAAATTATGAAAATTCAACCTAGTTATTTCTACTAATTAACTAAGTATGATTTTCGTCTACTATTAAGCAGTACATAATAAACGGATAGTTTGTGTTTTGCCATAAAAAATACAATTGGTATCATGACGCATATTTCAACGCGTGGGATTTTCTTGAATTTGCACATTCTAATTTACTTTGCGGTAAGTAATTGAATACTTTTGTTCAGCCTCGTTAGTAATGTTGTACTAGTCATTATGTTTATTGCTTTAAATTACACTGTCTACTTTGGTAATTAAAAATGAACAATACCTACTGGAATGAACGGACATGTAAAATAATATTTTAAGCAATTGTTTCCTCGATTAGTTGACGCCGCTGGTGACAAGAGGGCTGGCTCATTTCTCGCTCAGAGAATAGCTATTGCTATTCATCGTGCTAATGCAGCCAGTGTTCTTGGTACCATGCCTCATGGAGACCCAATTTTGTTAGATTATTAAGTTTTAGTGTTAGCTAGATTTAGTTTTCTATTAAATTTTATTTTCATATTGCTTTTTAAGTTTTGTAAATTAAATATTTTATACAATAAAGAATGGGTGATAGTCGAAATACATTGTTACACAGGGAATGGGATTCAACTGAAATATTTGCACATTGCAGACCCATAATAATATTTATTTTATGGGAACTGCTGGGGAGCTGTTGATTCATAACAGAACAGAGGTTGTATTTTTATTTCTACAAAAGTGATTGTTTGCTTTTAATGTGTACATTTCAGAAACAGGAGTTACCTAATGGTACGAATCCTGAATCAGAATCGTGTTTTCACTATCTAAAATTTAAGTTAACCTGTTTAGGTTAAGTCTTCCTGGGTATTTAAGTCTTCACTATGAATGAGTTAAAAGCGAGTATGTTTTGTTTGGTTTCTAATATTACGTACATAACATTATGGCAAGATAACTGAAGTTGTTGCTGTGTTGTTAATTATTATGTAATTTGATATTTTTTCTTCACTGTAAGAAATTTGTACCTGCCACTTGATAAGATTGAAACTAAGATATAATAATGTGTACCTTTTTTATGAATACCTTAATCTGATTGAATGTTTTGATTCAGGAAATAATTCAAATAAAATAAATTTTACTGAAACGGTGTTTAATTTTCATTTTTAACTTCAGTGACAAAATCACAAGTTGCACATTTTTTCAATAAATATTTTCCAAATATTTTATCTACCTTAATAGCTACAGAAACTAAGTACATATTTATAAAAAGAAATAATACAAAAGCTTATAAGATCTAATTTTATCACAGATAGTGGCAACGTTTGCCGTTTCTAGTAACACAAAGTAGAGGCAAGTTTTGCCCAACAGACACAGCCAAATAGGCCTATTTAGAACCTATACGGTCTATTAAAATCTTACTTTTCCATTACGTGGATAAGTTTATTTTACATTTTTTACAATAGGTATGAAAACAATAGTGAATGATTTATACCTACTTTCGCTGAGTATTTTCCATAATATTGTAATTCCTAATGACTACTGATCGGTCACATAAATTCACTTATTAAATGCTTAATACAGTGTACAAGAGAGGCAATCACTTCACGATTTTAAATACATTTCCTTGTAGATATTTTCATTTTACACTTTACGATATTCAAAACATTAATACTTTTTCTATTCGTATAATATTTATATCAAGATTACATTTTCTTTATATTGTTTTGATCAAATTAGTGTGGTAGCGAAAAATGTATCGTTATCATACCTGAATGGAAATGTATTTATCTAAAAATAACACTGAGCTCACACTTGAAACTTTAGGCAGAGTCTTAGATTTCTACAAGACTTTATTTACAGTCTTTACAAAATGCGACTAGTCTTCACAAAATTTACACTTTCGTTGTATCACTAATTGTCAAAATCACTTCACAAGGCACTCACACATGGACGGACATTGTACGAGGGGAGGCACGGGGCGGCATTTGGTGTGGCGTGTGCGAGGGATGCGGGGGCAAGACGGGGTGGGCGCCGTGGACAGGTGGCGGTGGCAGCATGCCCAGGTGACCGCCCCTGTGGTGGTGCCTGTGCATCGGCAGCCCGCCCGCCACCGGACTCGGCACCCCCCGGCCCCGCTTCCTATTCCGCACATCCGGCAACGCAAACTTCAAGTTCTCCCAAAACTTTCTATCGTCCGAATGCAAATACTTATTCGTCTTCAAATACAGTCTAATATCTGGATCGAGATCCTTCTGAGGCACTTGACCCAGCAATACAATGATCAGTCTTTTCCGCCTGTCCGTCAACACTTGATGTAGAGCCGACTTCAGCTCGTAACGGACCCACTCGGTTCTCAGAAAGTTTTCACTGAGCACCATGATGGTACGCCGTGAAGATTCCACGGCCTGGCGGATCTTGTCGGTCACGTAGCCGCCCACGTCACGGTAATGCAGGCACAACTTGTAGGAGGGATCACTGTGCTCTAATACGTGTGCCAATTCCTCGGTGACCCACGCCTCGTCTTTCGAACTATAGCACAGGAACGCGTCGTACATTTTCTCTGAGTCATTTCTGTCCATGTCACTTGCACCACAAAACAGTCTCACACCGAACTTCGAATAACACCACACTTTCATACTTTGTCTGAACACGAACACTGATATGACGACTAACAACACTAGCAGGAAACCCACAGAAGTCACAATGACTATAGTATAGTCTGGTTCGTCGTTGTTAGTTATGATAGTCCTGTTCGCTGCCAGGTTTCCGTTGATGCTGTTGTCGATACTGGGTAGTCCGGTGCAAATAGTTCCATTTTCGTAAACGATCTTAAATCCGGAAGTAGGATCATCGTAAATGCTTTCATTGTACACTGTAATCCCTGTATTGTTTTCCTTAGAATAGATGCACTTTATACTAGCCAAATCTGTAATAGAGTTCACTCTCTTTGTCCATTCCCGGAACATCTCTGTGTATTCACAATCACAAGACCACGGATTGAGCGAAAGGGTTATTTCCGTAACGGCAGGATTTATTTGCCACACTGCTAACGTTGTTAATCTGTTGTTGTGCAGATGTAACATTTTCACACGCGACATATGACTGAACATATCTTTGCCAATGGTTTTAATTTTGTTGTTGTTCAAATATAGTTCTCGTAACATATCTAGTCCATCAAACTCCTGTCCTTCAATAGACGTCAACAAATTATAATCCAGATGTAAAACTTCGAGTTCTTTCAAACCGTTGAACGTTCTGTTGTGAATCATTTCAATATTTGAGGCGTTTAAATACAGTATCTTTAACTTCTTTCTGCCTATGAAGGCGTGACTCGGGAGCATTTTAATGTCATTACCGTCGAGATACAGTTGTGTGGCCTCCATAGGTATTTTCTCGGGTAAAACGTTAACATAACCGGCGTTAGAGCACTCCACAACATTAGCTGACCACGTTGGATCGTGGTAACAAGTGCAGTTGTTCGGGCAAGTCATTTCGCAATCACAGGCGTCGAAGTCGCAACAGTGGCATAAGGCATGGCAGTGCGAGTCGTATTTACACAAAAACTGATGAGGCGCGGCTTCTACTAATGGCACAAACGCATTTCCTCTACTATATAATAATTTGCAGTGTATGCTATCCAAATCCATTAACCTCGGCTGTGTTCTGGCTCTGTTACCTGAGTTAATTTTTTGCAACCAATCCATTGTACAATCGCACTCTAATGGGTTTCCGCCTATGAAAAACTCAGGCACTGATTTATCTTGCGGAACAGCTGATATTCTTAGAGAGTTCGGATCTAAGCTCGTTATCTTATTTCCGAACAAATCGACTCGCGTAAGATTCGGTTTCTTGAAGAATGTATACGATTGCACTTTGGAAATCAAGTTATCGTTCAAATACAACATTTCCACGGAGTTTGGTATCGCACTTCCAGTTATTTCGGTAAGTTTATTTGAACTGGCATCGAAAGTGCTGAGAGATAGTTGCGATTCAATCTCGAAGTAATTCCCAAGTTCGGCTATCCTATTAGCGTGAATATCCAGCCACTGCAATCCAGTTGGAATCATGGCGTAGTCAAACCATTCCAATCGGTTATCAGAAATGTTCAACCACACCAGATTGGGTAATTTGGCGAAGAGTCCCCCGATGTCTGTTAAATAATTTCCATCCAGTCTTATCGCCTGCAAATTGACGTTGGCATCAAACGCGCCGGGTTCAATTTTGTGAATTTTATTTCTCGACAAGTTTAAAATTTTCAGTGAAGTCATTTTGTCGAAAACACCTTTGCTAATGTTGCCAATGTTGTTTTCAGTCAGTCTCAATCCATACATTTGTTCCATCGTCATAAATGAAGCATTTTCTATGCTGACTATTAAATTTTCTCCTAAATCTAGAGTTTTTAGCTGTGGTATCTCTTTTAGTGCTAGAGGTACCTCATCCAGTCTATTTCCATTGATGTGCAAATCTTGCAATGTAGAAAAGTTGCGCAAAGAATGTGGGTGTATTTTAGAAATACGATTACTGTCTATAGATAAAACTGCCAGTACTTGCAAGCCGGTGAATGCATAACTTTCTATGTTGGTCAGCCTGTTATTTGACAGCGTCAATGTATGCAAATTGCTCAATGAAGTGAATACATTTTCTGGGATATGTTCAATAAAATTGTCCTGCATTTTTAATATCTGTAAGTTATTCAAATCTCTGAATAAAGCTATTTCCATTTTTGACACCCGATTGTGAGAAAAGTCCAGGTAAATAAGGCGTTTTAATCCAGAAAATGTTGAAGTATTAATCCAGTCTGAAGTGAGTTCGTTGTAAGATAAATCCAAAACGAGAAGTTGGACTAAATCGCTAAATAGTCCTGGTGCAAGTACTGTGATTGTATTATTATTCAAATATATCTCCTTTAGGTCCTTGGTATCACTGAATAGTTCAGGAGGCAAGCTAGTCAGTTGATTGTCAGAAAACCTGATTGTTGTCAAAGAAACGAGGCCTTCAAGAGCTCTATCAGCAACTGAGTTCAGTCCATTGGCTTGTAAGTACAACTTTTGCAGTCTCCTCAATCCAGAAAGTAGATTCGGTGGGATTGTGTCTATAAAATTCCTCGATAGATCTAATACCACAAGATTATCTCCGCATTTTTCCGTCGGGTGTCTATGCGCGGTAGAGAACTGAAAATGGCTGATGTCTCTCATTCTATTACCCGTCATATTCAAGTACTCTAGGTTTCTTAGAGAGCACAAAGCTCCTTCAGGGAATACGTGCATGTTGTTTTCGCTTAGATCCAACCTTTCAAGGTTTTGCACATCTCTCGAGAAAGCGCTCGGCGTTATCTCCAGTGAAATGGCCGACCAATCCGCATTGTGTGTTCTAATGGTCAAGTTTCTTAGTTCACGCAGTCCTGTGAATGCGCTGTCGGAAAGGTTCCCGATCTTGCAGTATTCTATAGTGAGCTCACGCAGTTCTCCCAACTGTCGGAAACTGCCTGGCGCGAGCGAGCTCTGGTAGAACATTGCATCGCTGCACTCGAGACGCAGCTTGACTGTCAGATGCGGCTGAATTGTGCTGAAGTTTGTATTGTCTAATTCGCTGTTGATTGTTCTCAAACGGCATTGCAGCGCTACTCCAGAGCCGTCATAGTCATTTGTCCAGACGCATTCGTCGGGTGCTTGGTAACGAGTCCCGGTAGTCGCCGACAAAGATGCGCTCTTTGCCGACGAAACGTAGAAAAGCACCAGCAAGGCACTCGCGAACCAAGCTAGATACATTGTTTTGGTTTTCACTTGAACTTTTTACATAGTTTTTTTCATAATCCTTTAGCACTGTAACTCCACACAAACATCGCGCCGGCAGAGCACTAGTTCATTTTATTTCGCCTCCAGCAGTATACTTCACTAGTCGGACCGGCTACTTAACTCGTTTCTCGCGAGAGCACTAATTGGACAGGATCGTGCGTCCGTAAGTACTCGGTAAAAGAACACGCGACACGACCGACCGCGCTGAGGTCTGGGGTGGGACTAACTCACAGTCGAACCTGCGGTGCGCTCGCGCACAAGGCCGCATCGCGCCGGTTCACGCGTTCCAACAGGTAAATTCGCGCCTGGAACTAAAACGGCATAAGCTCCTAAAGCTTTCTTTGCGTTACGTTCTATTCGTTCTGGGGTAGAGCTTGTCAGAAAAGTACATTCTACGCACACAAGCTCAGTTTCATACAACACTAGTAAACGAAACCGCTTTTTGTGGCACACAGGCGAGCGTTTAAGTAGTAAGTGTAAGCGAGACAGAGGGATAGTTGCGGGGTGAGTTGTGCATAGATTGGTGGGGTTTTGAGGCAGCTGGCCAGGTAGTGCGCAGGCGCATTGCCACAGTCACTGCTTGTTAACACCCGCTGATAGAATTGTATTTGCAAATGTTTGATGATTCTTGAAGTTTTCGTGGTTGTTTGTAAACGATTAGAGGTTTGTAATTGTAACGGTTATTATTTATATATTTTTTTACTGTTCTCGATTATGATTAAACAAAATTACCAATCGGAAATATTTTGTTTGCGGTGTGAACTATAGTCACTCGTATTTAGCCCAATACAACAAATTATATAAAACTAGGCATGTAGACCAAAACTGATAACAAAATAACGAACGGCATTAAATACTTCTTCTGAAATGTCATAAAAAGATATTAAAATTACAAATTATTGTGATGATTCAAATGCTACCTTTTCCTACAAAAACTAAAATTCAGTTATATCCTGCACGCGATGACTCCCTATCCGACGCATCCAAATTGCACTTTCGGAGAACCCACTGTCTAATCGCCCATTATTTCGTTAAACGTTTTTGATATAATTCCCAATCTCCCACCAGCGAACCCCTCATCAAATTAAACATCTAGACATTATGCATTTTGCGCGAGCACCAATTTGTTCAAAAACGTTTGATTTAATAAATCGCGTCTGATTATAACACTGGATTAAACACAGTTTCTCATGATTTATATCAATATTCTAAACGCTCCGTTTTGCTGGGTACTTATTAGGACCTTTCGGGTTTGCAAATTTTGTAGAATACATTTTTTTTTGTTGTTCAAAAGTGCTGGTGGACTCTACTAAAAAGTTGCTCAATAGAACTAAATGGACAATTGAGTTTTATTTTGATTTTAATTGTTTTGTAAGTGCTGTAAAGTTTTGTGAGTATATCTATATATATAAAAAAATATCCATGTTTCTCTTGGTCATGCCATAACTTGAGAATAATTAAACCAGTTAGGCAATTTTTTTTTCAATAATCGTTGAGATTCATAAAGATGAAAAATGAAGAGATAAATTGGAAAAGTGGTCCGGAGAATTGAAAAATTTGGTAATATCTTAAAAAAATATTTCTGTTACCTTTTTGTATGAACTCACGATTCGACATTTGACTTTTTCGAGATCCTCTGCCATTCCTAAGTAAAATGGCATTTTTTAAGGTGGGAAATGCAGAGTTATAGCGGGAAAACTGGAATTACCCTGGTGAAACCGCGGGGCGCAGCAAGTTTCTAATATATTTGCTGCCGGATGTGTAATGGCACGATTAATCTTTCTCTTACATATAATAAAAATACAATATGTAAGGACTCATTTACTTGTTTATGTGTAACTAAAAATGTGATAGTTAATTGTAAAAAGAGAGCTTTAAAGTTTTATTTTTATTATAATATGGATTTGTTAGAAAGTATTAATAAAGTTTGTAAGTACTGTTGTAAAATGTTAACTACCAGATGTTTAATCTATATAATATTTAAAAATGAATTCTTATTTCAGCCATACATTCAGGACGGCGGGACCGATTAGGCTATTTTTAATTTTAAAATGTTTGTAGTGTTACCAATCCGGTTTTTAAGAAAATAAAACATTTGAAATAATTGGAAAAAAACTGAAAGTCCTTTGTATGATTTTTGTATGAAGTCATGGCTGAGCATTTGTTTTTTTCTCGATCTTCAGTTGTTTATTTTCGTGTGTGGCATGGGCTGTTTTTAACCTGAGAAATGCAGACTTACGGTAAAAGCGCATCTAGTGTTGCAATAAACCTTGCATCAACATTTTGGCTCGTATAATAAAATAGTAACTAACAAAACAAAACAGTACTAACTAACTAACGAAACAGTAAAATAAACAGCAATAATTTAATTTTGGTATACCTAAATAGTTCTTATTCGTTTCCAATGCCTATTTTACCTGTTACCTTTTCTTTTCATTTTGTTTTTCCCTTTATTTTTCTGTTGCCTTTTTCTGTTGCCTATTTCGATGATCATTTAACTTCTTACACACGTTTTCCAATTGCTTAGACATTTGTTAAATTTTGACAGTTTAAGTATGTAGTATACCTCTTACTGAAGTCATTAATTTTCTGCGTTGTCAATAGGTGGCACGCCACATCTGGTGCCATTGTGTCTGCTCAGATGCTAATAATTGTAGGGCTTTTCACACCTGCCTTTGTGCAAAAAATTCTAACAAACGTGCCCTGATTGTTGACTAGCGACTACATATACCTTTGGAGGGTAAATCATTTGCAACAATATAACCCTCATATGAACACTTAACCTTAAGCGACGGAGAGGCGAATGTTGAATACTAAAATTGTACCACTGTGGAATGGAAGAGTTTTTTTATTATATTAACTGCAGGTATTTAAAATGTTGAGCAATTTTATAGGAAACATTGATGTAAACTAACATTTAAGAAGATTAGGTAATAGAATATTAAAATTTTATTTTAATATAATACTAGTGGTCGTCCAGTGGTCGAAGTTCGACCGTAGTAACCTTCTTGTCAAATTGTCAACTCTTATGTGCCTTTCCGTGATATGTAAGTGGCAAACAAATGTAGTGTGTGTAATGTTTTATTTATTAAAATTATGATTTTGTAATATATTATTTCATAAAATTTATTAGCTCTCTGCACTGCTTCTCCGTATGAACTTTAACTGCAATTTTTTTTAAAAAAGTACAATAATTTTTGCTTCACGTAATAATAAAAGATAGCAAAATTAAGGAAAATATTGTTGTAAGTACTTACGTAGTTAGTAGACCTAATTGATGCGCTGGTTATTATTGTTTGGTTGGTTTTGGATGGTACACTTTCTGAAACATTGCCTACTTAAGGCAAAACTGTTAAATATAAATAAACTTAAAAACTCATTATTATATTTAATGATTTTCCTCTTACCGCTTAAACATTATGTGAAAAGTTATAGTGGAAATGACATGAACCAAGCTAAGCACTGCACAGTTCCAGGATATACGTTATTTATCTGTATAATCGTCATGTAAATTTTCCTTTAAGCAGGAGTCTGCGAGAAGTAAATAAAGCGACTCTATTGGGCAGTTTACTGCGGGCAGTCCGCTTAATCCTGCGTAATATTTATTTGGTCACGATCATAATTTTATTTGTTGTCAGTGTGATAGGAGGACGAGGCGTCTCGGTCGCGCTGCGCTATTTTATGTGAGGTGTTGCTCGCTCGATCCCGAGGAGCCTGCGCTATCTCAATTGCAATAAATTATCTTCTTTGACACGCGAGAAGCGGAAAATTTGCAATCGCACAGTCGGGACCATAGCATCCGCGTCCCTTCTCCTTTATGTAAACAGCGCAAATGGCTTTGTAATGGGAATCGCGTCCGTCCCACTGTGACACCGGTTCAATAATTCACGCCGGTCCCACGGGCCGCTTGTCCAGATCGCGCCAGAAAGCCACACAATACAACCGCGGGAGATCTCTCCGAAGACTTTTTGTCGTAAGTGGCGAGGCGTTTCTTGTCCTTCTTTTATAAAAGCATAGATTGCCGGTAAATCGTAGGTTATTGTGGCGCTATTTAATGTTTATTTCGAGGGCTGCCAACCGTAGGCCGTTATAATGTCCGCATTCAATTTACCGCGGTTCATGTCGACACGCAACTGTCCGTCCGGGGTGGCGGATTGTTGCGTGGGCCCATGTGTGTGATGTGGGTCACTTGCCTTTATGATTCACGGAAGAACCGCTCGCATCTAAATTGAACAACCGACGCTATTGTTTGGTGCAATCACGTGAATTATTTTCAAAAGCTGCTCGTTAAAGAACACTTGTCCTTACACTCGTTACAAGGTGGGAAATAAATAATTTAAATTCGAAAGAGTGCGAGTACATCAGATACAATGTAAGCAACTTCCGAGAACGATGTCGTACATCCTCCAGTGTACCGTGTACAATGTCGACATTATTCGTTTTCTTTATCGGTCGGGTTAATCAGTGTGTAAAATGATTCCTTAGTTGACTTCCATTAAGTTATTAATTTTTGTAATTTGGCTGCCTAATCTCCGGCGACAGGGCTCGGCCGGCGCGACACTTATCTCGGTGTCGGCGGACACATATAATCCATTAAGTCGTCATTTCCAGGCGGTTGATCATTCCTCAACCACGCGTCAAACCCGCCCCCAACCAGACGCGGCGACGCACGGCGTATTGTTCGCTACTGCTTTATCTTGCCTCCACCGTGGCAAGGTCCTTTTGAATTAACGTCATCGAACTCGATGTGAACCTTAAAACAATGGCCGGAGCGGTCATAACCCTTCGCCGCGGCCTGACAGAACCTTTATCCTTGTCGACTAATGGACTAGTTTGTTATCTAATCGGCTACACGGCCGACCTATTAATAATTTCCCACATAATTTTCTAATTAACGTCCTGTCCGGCGAATGGCTGCGGCCTCTGGATACATGGAAACGGAAATGACGTACAATTGGGGTTATAGAATGTTAGATACGTACAATATCATGTACTAATGGCTTATTTGCATAAGCGTTTAGATATACATAATGTTTCGTATTCCTATTAGAGCTAATGACGTTGGTTTTTGTTTCAGGTAATCAACGTTAACATTTCGGAATCTGGCATTATAAGGTAACAAAAACACTAGTTGGATGATTTCAAAATGTTTGCAATTTGCTCGTGCGAGCTCGCCGTAATCCTATTTAGGGATAAGATGTGTAAAGTTTAATGTGCACTTTAAACATACGGGTGTTTTAACCCTCGAGTGGTAGACGTGAAGGCAGAAGGGTTGAATAGTATCGCGTGTGTATAAATTGGAGTGATTTAACACGTGAGCGGAGCCTCTAGTAGTGCGTCAGATCGCGACACGGGCAATTTGGCGCGAGTGAACCAACTTGGGTTTATTTGTTCGCCTCGATGGCACCTGGCGATTCAGGACCCACGGGGTGTTAACTATAAGCGCGGTAGGGTTGATGTCGAGACTATATTTATTCCTTGTATTATTATTTTGACATCCTAAGAAGCTATTTCTTGATATTTTTGTCGTTTCGCCAAGGTATTAAATAGATACGGTATGTTCAAACTATAGTTATTCTGGGTTATATAATTATGTATGTCTACTGTATTTTATTGATTTTAAAGGGTTTTACGTTTATCAAGAAATTATTATTTTACAAAAAGGTTTTAAAAGTCTAAGGAAGTTATTTAAACGAAAACTTACTGTCATTTTTTAAATAGGTACTTTCCTTCAGCCTTGCTGTTTATCATCACAATCGCTACTGCTGGTGGCGCTGCCTATGATAAACATTTGAGATTATTCATAAGTTTTTTAGTCAGTCGACTCCACATATTTTTTGTTCCATAGTCAGAGGCGCGCGACGTGCCAACGAATGGGACCGGTTAGATTACGCATTGTAGCGGCACAATTAGAAACTGTTGCGGGACCCTGGCCCACGGAATAAATAATAGTACTGGGCCCACTTTGTTATTTGCAAACAATCGACGCAGACATCTGCGCTCTATCGTCTACTGTGACTACGTTTCCACAGGGTCCCCTTAAATCTCATTATTATCCGGACATTATGAACGATTTTGTTTGAAATCGTCTATAGAACTCTATATATTAATTTGGTTTGCCTGGTATATATAATGGTAATAGTTAGTGGTGAAAGGTAAAATAAAATTAGATATTTTCTAAATTTAAAAACAAAAATCTTTAAAAAAAAAAAACAACAACACATCTGTACAGTAATAAAAAATATTCCACATTTGCTGGACTTAAATGGGATAATAAAATTGTTTTTCTCAATCGTTTATATTCTCAAAACTGTAACTTGTGGTGACCCTAGCACGGTGTAGTAGGTACAGTGACACCGTAGGTAGTCACCCTAGTCGCTGCCGCACTCGGTAATAAATAGCTGGACGCAGAGCATCTGCTAATTGCGCCTCATTCACTTCCCTTTGACACCGCCCCAACAAATCTTTCGGTTCTCTATTGATAGTAGAGTACGGAGAGGAAACTTGCTGAAGTCACTTAGTTTGCTGTTGAATGCTCGCATCCTTTTGTAGTCGGGGTTGGTACTAAGGATGGACTATCACATGTTAACTCCCATGTTTATTTATGAAATATTTCACTCTTGATGAAGAAGAAAAGAAAGTTAAACGATGTGAATGAGCCACGTCATTTACACACCGGTAATTATATTTTGAATAGCTAACAAAAATCCATCAACTAACACATTAGACACTTGAACAAGTCATTGATACCACTATTTCGATAGCTCTCTACCGTCCGCCATTGTCTATTGAAAGATCGACTGTAGACGCTGAGTAGCGATGATGATTGACTCACTCATTGATAAAATGACATTCAACACTTATCGGCTCTGCGATACCGCATTCCTGGTTTACTCTATCAAATCACCAGACAATAAGGCTATTCATATAATTGGACACCGTATTGTTTTTTTGATAAGCTTTGTTAGTTGTGGCCAAAACCTGTACGCTAGACCATTTGTTATTTTTCGTTTATTTAAAAAGAAGTGAAAAATGTGATTTTTCACGTCGGTGAAGCGGTTCCCGTCGGAGACGTCAATCCGCACCTGTAACCGCTCCCGCATGATATGTCAGCCAGCTATTAAACGTCAATCCGCACCTGTAACCGCTCCCGCATGATATGTCAGCCAGCTATTAAACTTCGTCTCTCAATACTTGTATCATCATCATCATCATCATCATCATCATCATCATCATCAACAACAACCCATATCGTCCCACTGCTGAATGCTAACAATGCAGGTTTAGCCTAAATCTCCAGGCCAACTCGTATTCCATTGCAATGTGTGTGCCAATATTTAACATTTACTTCTATGAATGCTGATCGGTGACTCACACTGTAATTTTTTTTTAATATGACACCTTTTTTCAATCACCAAAGCTTAAATGTATTGACGTGCGTGGCATTCCCGTGGCATAGTACGTGATTCCCACTAAGAAAAATGTTTGTCGGCATTTTAGAAATTTCAATTGTAGCGTTTGTTGCGTCGGTTATCGCGCACCTACAAATTGTACCCTCGTATACCGCGTAGGTACTAGATAGAGATGGTATTGAAGACAAATATAGTGTAAACAATTTTATATAGGCTACCTGAGAACTTCTATTTAAAGTCGGCTTAACATTGTCTAAGATCTATGTTTCGTACTGAAACAGATTTCTTTTCTTTTTATTTTGAGTGTTTTCGAACGTAACTACACAAAGACTATTCCGCTTAATATTTTGTGTTGGTACGAGATTATTATGGCCCACGACTTTGGGTGGCCAACCGGAAGTCAGTCGTCCTTCAAATGCGCGTGCGAGCGCTTGTCGCGTCGCGGTGTTTTGAGCTTTCACCGGTAGCTCCATTTCGTGGACGCCATTCCCATCCTCGGAGACGAGCTCCAGGATTAAGTGTAGTGTGGATTGCCTGATCACACCTCTATCCCGGAGGAAGGTGATACGGGATCAGAAGAAACCGCCCCATCGGCGTCCTATGGATATATCTCTGTGCACCATCATCCCCCATCTAACCCGAAGACAGCGCTGATTACACACCCGAGAGGCCATCGACGGATTTCCCAAGTAAGTTCGTAGGCCATAATATCTCCCCGTAACATTTTTGGTCCTTCGAGCCGGATCTGCGGATTTTCTTTGCTGTAGTCACGTTGTCCAAATCCCGTTATTAGTGCATATTTTCCCATTTTTGGAAACCATCCGAGTATATTTTAGTGTTTGTCGTAGCGGCGTTACGCGTCCCGACAATATTTCCCATTTTTCATCTTGATTTTGCCGATTTTTGATTTTTTTGTGTGCGACATTACGTGTCCATTAAAAATGGCGGAACAAGATATTTTCGAAAGAGAAGTTATACTTGACGAAGTCAAACGTACTTTAGAGTTTTACGAACTCAATGAACAGCAATTTAAAGCGCGAGCAAAAGATATTCTTTCTATTCAGAGAAAATTCCTTAAATTGCAAACTAAAATTGAGAAGTCACAAATGAAATTGTCGACATTTGACCGAGAGGAACAGTTACGTATTCGAACTCAATTCAATGATATTTATTACGCAATTGTTAGCCATGTCGAAGTTCTGAAGAAAAACGATGAGGAGTGTAGGCGCATGAGTCGAGTTTCCTTTAACAATACAATACAACCGACTCACGGGGGTTGCTGTAGTAGGTTACCGAATCTTCCGTTGCCGTCATTCGGGGGAGAATTGACCGATTGGCCACCATTTTATGACCTATTTCGCTCCATGGTTGATAATAATGACGCCTACACAGATAACGAGAAGTTTAGGTATCTCCTTCTTACTTTGAAAAACGAGCCCTATAACTTAATAAAATCGATACCTATCACGGACGAAAATTATACCGTCGCGTTAGATATTTTAATTTCAAGATATGAGAACAAACGAGTCATAGCTTCTCAACATATTGATCGTATTCTGGATATTCAATCCTGTGCCGAGAAATCAAATCAAAGTGTGCGTAATTTGTTGAATATTTACCATGAGAATATAAAAGCGTTACAAGTAATGCATTTTCCTACAAATCAGTGGAGTTTTTTGTTGTTGAATATTTTACTACGTAAAATACCTACTTCCATTCGTATGCGATTCGAGTTAACATTGCATAAACCATCCGATGTACCCAACGTCGACTTGTTAATCGAGTTTTTAGAACGAGAATTAACCGCCAGCGAAATAGTTGAATCTGGCAGTAGAAAGATTCAAAATGTAGGTAGTCAGAGGAAAGAGTACGTCGCTCCAACGTTCCGTCGAGCGTTGGCTGCCGGCGTGGCCAGCCACACTTCGACTCAGGGTGCGAGCGGTTCTCAGCCTTCTGTCAATACGCGCAAGAATCAGAATTGTGTATGTTGCGATGCTCAACATCCATTAAGAAAATGTAATAAGTTTTTGAATTTGTCACCAAGCAATAGGTATGCGTTTATCAAAAATAAAGATGTTTGTTTCAATTGTTTACGCAAAGGTCATAACGTTTCTCAATGCAAGTCGAGTTTTGTTTGTCGTTCGTGTAAAAAACGTCATCATACATTGATTCACTTTACTTCTGAAGGTGATACTAGCCGTGCGAGTGAGAGAAGTGTTTCTTTACCGCTCACGGAGGAACGGGAAGAGAACATTCCGAGCACCTGTACTCAGCACGCTATGTCCGCGAGTCAAGCGACACAAATTAATTGCGCGTCGTCCAATGCTCCTTTTGGCACGACAAATACTGTGTTGCTTTCGACCGCACTCGTCGATGTATGTGTAGGTAATGAAAAGCGTTCGACTGTCCGGTGTCTTATCGATACGGGAAGCCAGGCTTCGTTCATGACGGAATCGTGCGCACAGCGGCTAGGTATAAAGCGTTGTTATGCGAATGTACCTGTTTACGGGATAGGTGACACCAAACTGGTACGACCAATGGGAAAGATTTCGTGTTGCATAACCCCGAGAAATGAACTTCAACCTTCTATACCTATTGAAGTTTTAGTATTGCCGAAACTTATTCCTAAAATGCCTAGTGTACCACTGCCTCATATGGGGTGGGCACACATTCAAAATTTAAATTTAGCCGATCCTTTGTTTCACACTCCACAGCCGGTGGAGATGTTGTTAGGTGCAGATGTACTATCTCACATAATTTTAGGAAACGTAATAACGGGTTCGCCCGGTTCGCCGATCGCTATGAACAGCGTTTTCGGTTATTTGTTGTTGGGAAAAATAGCGTTCAACTCTTTGACTCCATCCTCAGTTCAAGCTTGTTTTAGCTCATTATCCGATGACGGCGACTTGAAACGATTCTGGGAACTGGAGTCAGTGCCTGAGGTGAAGGCACTCACCCCCGAGGAACGTCTATGTGAATCCATATTTGAACGTTCGCACTATCGTGACGTCACGGGACGATACACAGTAGCTTTACCACGTAAACCTGATGCTACGCCCCTAGGTGAATCACGAGATATTGTCCTCGCTCGGTTCCATAAATTAGAGCAACGTTTACAACGGAACCCGAGTCTTAAAATTGAGTCTCACGCGTGCTTGCAGGACTATATTAAACAAATGTATAGAAATATACTAGTACAAGAATCTGATAGGGACTTGCAACGCATTCTGTGGCGTACGTCGCCCGATGAACCCCTCCGTGATTATCGTCTGCGGACGGTAACGTTTGGTGTGAGCACTTCCCCTTCCTTAGCTCTTCGTACCATTAAGCAATTGGCTTGTGACGAAGCATCTAATTTTCCCCTAGCGGCAAAGGTTTTAACCGACCAAGTGTTCGTCGACGATGTGGTCACGGGCGCGAGCGATGAATCACACGCTCTGGTACTACAACAGGAATTGTTAGGTATTTGCAAATCAGCTGGGTTTGAACTACGTAAATGGCACAGTAACTCGCCGGCGATACTCGCCGCGGTTCAGGCGCCAGAGGTTCATGGTGAGCGGCGGGAAGAGGTGCCCTTTGCTCCCATGGAACATGACCATCAAATCAAAATACTGGGACTTGAATGGAACCCGCGGTCGGACCAGTTTACATTTAATGTGACGTGTTCAACTGATACTGTTACGAAGCGCACCATTCTTTCCCAAATAGCTAAGGCCTATGACCCAATGGGCTGGCTCGCCCCAGTCACCTTATACGCCAAGCATCTCATGCAATTGTTGTGGATTTCGGGTGTTTCGTGGGACGAACGGCCTCCTATCGATATTGTGAACGCGTGGACGGCGTTCATCCACGAATTACCACTCTTATCCCAAATTTCGATACCTCGCTTTGTGTTTTACTCGGGATGTAAAATACAGCTTCACGGCTTTTCTGATGCAAGTGAGAAGGCTATGGCGGCATGCGTGTATGTCCGTCTTACAGACGACAACAGCAAACACGTTCGGACTTTTCTTATCCTCGCAAAAACGCGCGTCGCACCGATATCACCGTGTCTGTCCATCCCGCGACTCGAGCTGATGGCAGCCGTGATGTTATCTAAATTATTAGAGAAGGTTTTACAAGCCTATAGTGATCGTATCAGTAGTGAAGAGGTATATGCGTGGTCGGACTCATCCATTGTGTTGGCATGGCTCCGATCCCCTCCGTATGAGTGGAAAACGTTTGTTTCTAACCGCACCAGTGAGATTCTGTCCCGATTTCCGAGTTGTCTTTGGAGACACGTTCCCTCACCCACTAATCCAGCGGATGCCCCCTCAAGGGGACTTTTACCCTCCACATTCTTACAGAACGACATGTGGTTTCACGGCCCAGCATGGCTCCGTGAGGATCCTACTGCGTGGCCAGTATTTAAAAGTATCCCTAGCACTGGTGAGGAGAAACGTAATCCACCGGTCGCGTCTGCATCAGCTACGCTGATCGACGATGTTGAGGTCATAAACCAGTTTTCAACCTTGAGTAAACTATTGAGAATAACTTCTTATATTTTTCGCTTTTACAATATTCTTAAATCTCGCGTCAACAAGGAAAAGAGTTCCTATCCTAGTTACATCACAGTCCACGAGTATAAACTCACGCTTAATCGTTTCATTTATGTAGTGCAACACCAAGTGTTTCATAAAGATTTTGAAAACATTTCACAGGGTAAACCGCCCTCAAACCAATTGAGACGTCTTAATCCGTTTATCGATGATTCGAGTTTTTTGCGAGTCTCCGGACGTCTACATAAATCCCTTTTGTCGTACGAGTCAAAACATCAATTAATTTTACCCAAAAAACACTCTCTTACGATTTTAATAATTGACGATGCCCATATTACGCATCTTCATGCGGGCACTCAAGCCGTTCAATATTTACTTTTACAAAAATATGCGATTTTATCTAGCCGAGATATAATACGTAAACAAATCTTTCGTTGTGTGCGCTGCTTCCGTGTGCGTCCGGTACGTCTACAGACTGCGATGGCGCCGCTCCCAGCGGTCCGGCTGCGACCCGAGCGCCCATTCATGAAAACAGCTGTTGATTACGCGGGCCCGTTTTACATGCGAGCTAATAAGGTTCGTAATGCTAAAATCATCAAATGTTATGTCGCCGTGTTCGTGTGTATGAGTGTGAAGGCTATACACTTGGAGCTCGTATCGGAGCTATCTACTGAGGCGTTCTTAGCAGCCCTGCGCCGATTTACATCGCGCAGAGGTTTGTGCAGCGACATTTACTCTGATTGCGGAAAGAACTTCCAGGGTTGTCATAACTATTTGAGAGATTCGTACGAGTTTTTAAAAAATGACTCTGTTCAATGTGCTTTGAATTATCAAATCTTGAAACAGGGCAAATGGTATAAGGATCGCGGTGCTCCTATCTGTGTAGGCGACATTGTTGTGGTATGCGACGATAATCTTCCACCACTCCAATGGAAACTTGCTCGTGTTCATACACTCCATCCGGGCTCCGATAATAAGGTGCGAGTTGTGACTTTGCAAACGGGCAAGAGTCTATTCAAACGAGCGATCGTAAAAATTTGTAAACTGCCTTTAGAATGATTATTGTTTACGAATGCGTAAAATTAGTTCCTAAGTTTTAATTACCTATACTAGTTGTTTACAACAACCTTAGATCAAGTTTAAGTTTATAGATTGAATAACTTTCTGTTCATTGAGTTTTCGTGTTAAAAGAACTTACAGTCTTTTAAGGTGAGCGGCATGTTCCGTACTGAAACAGATTTCTTTTCTTTTTATTTTGAGTGTTTTCGAACGTAACTACACAAAGACTATTCCGCTTAATATTTTGTGTTGGTACGAGATTATTATGGCCCACGACTTTGGGTGGCCAACCGGAAGTCAGTCGTCCTTCAAATGCGCGTGCGAGCGCTTGTCGCGTCGCGGTGTTTTGAGCTTTCACCGGTAGCTCCATTTCGTGGACGCCATTCCCATCCTCGGAGACGAGCTCCAGGATTAAGTGTAGTGTGGATTGCCTGATCACACCTCTATCCCGGAGGAAGGTGATACGGGATCAGAAGAAACCGCCCCATCGGCGTCCTATGGATATATCTCTGTGCACCATCATCCCCCATCTAACCCGAAGACAGCGCTGATTACACACCCGAGAGGCCATCGACGGATTTCCCAAGTAAGTTCGTAGGCCATAATATCTCCCCGTAACAATCTACAAGTAATTTTTATAATTTAATCAGATGTTAAGTGATTGCAAAAAAATCCGAACCCGTTGATAGCTGAGCCTTGTGCGGATTTTTATTACATCATGAAATATTTGGACGCAAAAACTATTTATTTATTTCTATCATGGGTCACCGTAACCGACTTCTAATCATCAAATGGGGCTTTAAAAAAATTAAGTAAGTCCAATGAATTTCTATCTCAACAGCGACGTAGAGAAACAAACACACCACTGTACTTATAAATAAATCACGTACCATCTTTTTGTGGAAAAAAAGTCACAGCATCCGTACGATTCTTACATTGTGTACAACACTAGCCACTAGATATCATCGGCATACCGACCACTCTGTTGACTCGCGTGATTAAATTCTTGCCGGTGATGTACGAGCCGGCTCGTCCGAGTTATTTGTCGGATTTACTTAGCTTAGCCCCACTTATATTTATTGCTACACCACTCCTAGGATATATTATGTCAGAGACGGGGTATTGGGTGACTGAACCTTTGCTACTGGTCTAAGAATAGTATTTTTTCCTATAATAAATGAGATCCCTTGATGTAGCTAATCACTATCTCACATTCTTCATAAGGAAATACCCGTAATTCACAAAAATCTATTCTAATTTTATTCAAGCTTAACATTGTGATGGAAAATATACAGCATCAATTTCAGCTTTTTGCTCAGATTGTACGCGACACAAACAGGCGGTGACAAATTTCGCAAACACATGAGTCAGGAAGGGACTGCCGTCGCCTACTCCTTCCACAAGCATAATAAATATCAAATATACAAGGGACAATGATGCAAGCTCTGTAACTCTACAGATTAATATAATATTTTTACGCGCCAACACAAGCGGACCGTTGCTTGGCGCGTTGGCCTAATGAAATATGGCAACATGTTCCTTCATTCCTGATAAAACCTCCTGTGTGCCGGTGTCGGGAGTTTTATTGCTGTTCAAATACGATAATTCAAGTTGGCCAGTAAGCGAAAATAATTTACACGGTGGTCTCTTTACGTTTTTTAGGGTCGGCTACCGCATTTTTACCATTCACCCGCGAAATGGACTCGACGCACCGGCATACCTAACGAAGCCTTATCTTCTCGCGTTGCTCTCGAATATATCGCTGAACTGTTTTTTATCCCGAGATAACGTATCGAATTTATGTTACTTTGTCCGTTACGGTTTTGCATATTCAAAAACTGAGAATATAAAACTCGTTTTTTCATTCATTCGGTTGACCTGAGGATTGAGGTAACAGCCAATTCATGTCGAATTCAAACTGACACCTTTAACCGGAATATTTTATTATTAGCTACAAAACAACAATATCACAATCGCAATTGATTAACTCGACACCCCCCGGTAAAAAAGCTAACGATTTCATACCGAATCTCGCAGCATTGTGATATTAACTCTCTATTAAATATTTTCCGCGTTGCTGCGGGCCAATCTCTACCCCACAATGGGGTAATAAAAATACCTTCATAAAAAATGTGGGGATTTCAAAAGGAGCTATTGAGAATTCACTTCGCTTACAGGATCACGTGTCAATCATGCCTTACATTGCCGCAATGGATCGTGTTATTCTATTTTAATTCTGTTATTCATTGGCCATATCGCAGCACCCCAATTTAGGCGATTCATAATGCGGTACCGGTATTGTATTGTGTTTAATCCCTTCTAATAAATGTATGCTCAGTAGTGTGATTGTATGTAAAGCAGTATTTCGATAAATTTTTGTTCAATAAATCATTGATCGTTTCAATTTGAATACATACATCAGTGTTATACTTGGAGATAACAAGCCTTAATGATTTGTCAGTGTTTATTTTACCAGAGTCACAGTGATATTTTCATTTGGAAGAAGGAAACATTTTCCAAAGATATCTTTCGTCTACTAGTAAGTTTAGCAGAAACTTGAGAATATCCGTGCAAATTAAATATTTCATTTTATAATAAAGATAATAGCTGTATGAAAGGTACGGTCGTCCATTGTTAATACATTGGTATGATGTAGAGTACAAATGGGATGGTAGAGTGTACCCCTGTTCCTATCCAATACGCGATGGGCGCATGTATTGTGTTACTCGTGCAACACGCATTCTTTGAAACCCGACCTACGAGATGAGATTCTTTTGTTGTTCCTCGATTTGAATATTACATTAATATGATGGGTTCCTTGCTTTTAATAATAAATGTAAGGGTTATGGCGGGACCAACCGCCCCATTTTTTTTTTTTTAATATTTTTACTCTGCTTGGCTTGAGGCGCAATGTCATTTGATCTTGAAATGATTATTAACTACCATATTAAAAGGTAGGTATTAAATTTCATCTTACATTACTCATTGTTAATTTTGATTTGTAAAATGAGAGACAAGGAAACATGTAACCGCAAAACCAAATCTAGTTTTCTATAAAATCTTGTGTACCGGTTACTGAAACTATCTATTTCGTATCGATATTGGTTTAAAAATCAATTTCACTACAATGTATCGGCAGCTGCGCGACCACTCTCGCCAATATTTCAAGACCATATTCCGATCTCGCAAAGCTCATGTAAGGCGATTGTAAAACAATGTTTATAAAGTATCCCAACGGGACGTTGCCGAGTCCCAGGCGTGATACAAAAGATTTTACTAAATTCATAAATTTTCGACAACAAAGGGTACGAGAAACCGTTTAAGGTACATTTGCGGTTTCGGCCGCATTACATTAGTGATATGGTAATGTGATTGTTCGCGATAAATTAAACTGCCCCGTCCGAGGTTGGTCCGGCGCAGCAGGCTCGCGACGCCCGCGCATCCTCGTATATCCACCACTTCCAAAGGTGAAACACCCCACAATTTTTCGACAATAATGCGCAAACTTTCGTATAGAGAGGACAATGCGAATTGTGACATCCCAAGCACCCACTCGTGGGCAGACTTATTGTACGAATTATTCCTACACTCCCATTATATTCCTTAACTGCCGTACCTCAAGAATGTCAACTTCTCCATTTGTTCCTTTTGGAATTTATTCGACTGAGGCCTAAATATTTCCCATTTTACTCGAAGGAGTAATAAATATAAAGTGAAACATGTGCTCGAAAAAGGAAATAAGCACAAAATTATGTAATAAAAACACGCCTTTATTTTCTCTGGTAACTGTGGCGTGGGATGAAGATATTTTCTGCTCATAAGCAAGAAGATCAAAACCGAGTTAAATTCGAAATATAATTGAAAATTATAGCATTCATGGAACAAACTGTCAACCACCGAGAGCGGCAGACACGAAATTCGTGTTGTGTATTTTCCTTTAATTGGCCGCACGGTCGGTTTTCAGCAATAAAGCTGGGAGTGGCTCCCGATATTGCCGGAGACATTTCTCAGAGCGAGTCATCGCCGACCGCACGGTCGACAGTTTGTAAAACTGTCACTATGTGTCGAACAAATTACCCGACATTAGCCGACATTCGCCGGGTGAATCGTGCGGTGTCAACAAACTTTTTATTGGATAGTTCCCGGGCACATGGACCGCGACCGCTCCCGAACTCCTCTAAATTGGGTGAGAAATGCTCCGTTTGACGGTCGCTTTGCATATCTCAGCAATAAATCTACAGAACTCGCTGCGACACGTTAAGGACCTCGCCGACGCGCGCCGCCTATAACGCGCCACCTATCTACTGCAACTTGGTAAATAATTTCGTATCCTGTCACCTCCGTTTCATCAAACTCGAATTTCCCTTAACCCCATTCTATTTCCTTCTGCAGTATTTTTCATTCCGTTATCCCACGGAAAGATCGCCTATCGCAGATAATTTGTTGTCGAAATTGCGACCGAACCCATTTATATAAATTACGGGTTAATTAACTGCTTTGTTTTTGGTCGAGCGCGTGAATTCGTTGAAACAACGTACTTTGAGGGAATAATGTCTGGTGTTAACGATAAAATATTACCCCCTTTTACTTAAGCTTACTTAAACTTATGCTCCAGAATTAATTCCCGATTTCTTTTGAAATAATCACAGAAGAGTAATTTTGAAACAATCACAGAAGAGTAATTTTGAAATGAATCCTTGAAAGCTCGAAGTTAAAGTTTAAAAGTTCTACAGTTATTACATAGTACAAATGTTTTTTTTTCTACGGTCCGGCTTCGTAACAATCTCTAAATAATCGGTTTCAACTATTGCGCCCTGGGGTGTGCTGTTTTGGTAGGAACATCGTGATGGTTGAATGAGCCAGTGAAACTGCTACGATGTAGTCTAGACATTGAGGGTGCGATGGACCTTTTTAAAATGCTACATGGGGAAGTACCTGCATTGCACCCAGGCAAGCAGGCGACCAGCTTAACACTTATAATTGTCTAGAAGTAAGAAATAGAGAAGGCCTCTACGAAGCACAATGTCGACCTTGGTTTCTAGCACTTGACTTACATTTGGCGGAATTTTAAGGAAAAGATTGGTGAAGTGAAAGAAATACAATAAAGTGAAGTGGGGTTTAATTTGTCTGTCTGCTTTCAAGATCATGAAGGTATTTTCTAAGGTTAGTAAATTATGAGGAATTCCGTACCAAACTCCTCTTAAGTCTGAGGGCGAGAAGCCGAGAGCTTTATACGCACGCTCGCAAAGAGTGCAAGCCCGCAGTAATCGTCACATCGAATTGCATCTTGAACTGCTTCGCTGGAGCGAGAACGGTTAACTTTATTGTTTTATGGCGCGATAATAATATCGGCAAAGTATGCGCCTGACTGTGAATCGCGAGTAGGAAGGTAGTTTCTATTATTTTTTAAACCGCTTGTTACTGCTCGATAAAGATTAGAATTTTCAAATGCACTGCTGTCTGTAGCACTAAAAGGGGTTGACTACCCATTTTTTTATTTTTATATACTGTAGAATTTTGGCGTCATCTTCCAGATATTTATATTTCTGTATTAGGATCGTTTGCAAATTATGAAATGTTCAGCAAAAACGTTGCTCGCGTAACGCAATCTTATTTCGGGAGATGCAAATAATAAACGTGAAGGGAAACAAAAAATTTATGACGTCCTCGCTTTGGTTATCGCCAATTTGTGTCAACTGAAGCGTTCTTTTAATATTAATAAAACTGCTAGCCCCTCAACCCTCTGCGTGCTTTTACGGTCGGGTTGATGGCGACTTATTTGAATAAATATTTTTGAGCGTGGCCGACTCGAGGGCTTTTTTATTATTTTCTGTTAGCCATATTACACGATATAAAACCGCGCGGGCGCGACGCTGGTTTGTGACGCTCGCGAAGACGCCCCGCTACGACTCTTATTACTAATGTAGATGACGCGACACTATTACAGCCCATCCTTTATCTAACACAATATGTCCTTTATTATAAAACTGAAATTAAATGTCCGACCCGTTTCGAAGTTATTCGAAAGCCACGGGAGTCCATCACATTTGTTATGTGCAACGGCAAGCAAGTGTTTATTGGTTTATGGGTTCTTTTACCTTTTTTGGACTGATTTGAAGGAAGATTGACGAGCGATTTATGGAAATGCTCTGATGGGTATTCAGGACTGTGATTTTATTTATAGATGTTTAGTCACTGACGTTGTTGAATGTTAAATCGAATCATTCCGATGCAGTCTCAAGATTACTGAAAAAACAAAAGTAAAAGCAATTTGGGGCGGCTGCTCCTTTCGAAATCAGTTGATCGTGAGCATAACTAATCTGACAGGGAGTCATTAATATCATAATTCACCAAATTGTAGGATCACAATTTCATTATGATTTGTAGTTTGTACAATCCATTGTCAATGTAGTCCTTGACTAATAGGTGGAATTTGAATGTCAAGTACCAGGGGATCAGAAACATTAGGTGGTTCACAAAGTCCCGATTCGTAATTAGGTACAGTCGGGCCGGCACCCGCGTCAAGCCGCTGAAGTTAATCGTGCCGGACGGCCTGTAAATGATGCGTGCCCCTGCCGCGTGCTTACTTATGTCGCTGGCGATTAGGCCGCCTCGACCCGACGCGGTTTCACCCGACACGGTGACGGATCGCTTGCACCTCGCCAATTAAATAAGACGTGAAAAGACGTGACTTTGTTATACAAAGGAGAACTATTTTAAATACCTTTATAGACATAGAAAAATAACGCGATGTCAATATAAAATTTTCTTTGCTGAATTAATGTTATTGCGGAACTATTTCGCTAATGGCTAATAAAGGTTTTTACAAAGATGCGTACAGGAAAAGTGACAATGCCTACCAATTTAAATTCTACGAGCGCACATAACAATGACCCGCTTAATGCTGTGGGTTCCGCAAAAGACAAAGAATATTACGTCGTCATTTAGACTGATGTCACACACAAAGATCAATAGAACTAAGCATGGAACCTGCGACCCGTAAGTAAAGAGGGAAACTAGAGCATTTGGCAATTACGTCAGCCATAAAACGGACTGAGAAGTGTTATTGTTGGGTCCTAATTACTTTGTTTTGTTTCCGAGTCAGCTTTCTTCTTTGGGATAGTCAAGTGTCTTGAAAACTGAAAGTTATCAAGTTCGAAGCTATTATTATTTTCGTTAACGTCCTTGAGAGTACAGAGTACATTTCAAATCAGAGAAAAAGCTAACGCGAACTTAAGAAGGGCGGGTCTTTTGATAGGAATACACCGTGAACAGCTCTTTACAAAACGTAATGTATGAAGCCTGACAATCCAGTAAGTAGGTACGTTTAATATCTGCAAATCCGTGAAAGGCGCTACTCCAAAATGAGCACCACGAACAATGCATCGTTATTGTTACGGAGAGCATATGTTTCCGTCTTGTTTTTCGGGACAATGTATTCAGTTATCGTGTAATATCACGGATTCATATTCCACGCGATTCAAAAGAGTCGTCATACTGTAGATACTTTATGGTAATAGGTCCGTAGTACACGGATTTCGATCATGGTGTTCGATCGTGAGCGACGATCGTGCGCGCAATGCACCCATGAAACTTGTGGGTTGGGTATTTTTTAAAGGTTGATATGCTACCAAAAGTTATTAATTGCAATATTTTTTTAGTAAAGGCGATTAACTGATCAGATTTTGTAACTAAATATTTTTCCAGAGAAGCCGTTAAAATATGTATGCGGTTCTGCAAGCTGGTCAAAACGAATTCAAACACAATCTATCTATTGTTAGTCATTGAAGAATTTCATTATCTACCTTAAGTCTCTATCATTAGATCTGTTCGCTTTTAGTGTAATATTGTATTGGCATCGGAACTTGACAGGCATGCAAAATATCAACTCAATTCATTGACAGAAATAGGGTCAAAATTGACTTGCAAGATTTGACATGAACCTACATCTATCCATCCATACTAACATAATATACTAACTAACAGTGACTAATTTATGGGCTTGATGTTTGGCGCCTTATCTTTTCATATCTATATTACATACACGCTATTTGACAAATTCTAATAACTAACTCGTTTTTAATGTTTACGCTCTTTACAAATATTTGCTTCATGAATATCGAGACGAAAAATATACGCCACACACCATTTTAATATATTTGAACTCTCCATCAAAATAATGAAATGGTGCTCATGGTTTCCTTCAAAACATTCCATCTTTAAATCTAAGCGCAGATAGACACCCCGGAATAGATTGAAAAGGGGTAATAATAGACCCCGGCACATTTATCTCGTGGAGCCCATCTCTTGTTTGATAAATAGATTTTTTCTCAATGCTTACGAATCAAGCCTACGGTGTGTTCCCATTGTGATATAAAATGGCTCCTATTTATTTGTGAAACATGACAGATAATTCGGAACGGCTACCGATAGAGATGTCATTGTTGCGGGAAGAATGCCTGTTTGGTTTTGTAATACACAAATACAACGCTTATTGTTACTCCGTGTTTTGGTTATGAAATTTATTATTGTGACAAATTGTGAGGTCGGAGTTAAGCCTTTCGTTTGTATAACATCTGTTGGGCTCAAAGATATTGTCGATGTCATTTTTCTACGAAATATTGCTCGAGTTATTTTGACGAACAAGCAACTAAGATTTAGCTGTCGCAGGTGATGATTGACATTTTTAAATGACGTTTTCATTGGATGTTTATAAACATTCACTTTATGTAACTTATGTTGTAAAGCTCGCGTAGTAAATTGAGTAGGCATCTAAATAATACTGCAATGCATCGAAAATATATAAAAGCCCGATGTTATCGGATACTACTTTCCGTTCAAAACTTAGAAAATGATAAAGTATAATTTCAAAAGCTATACCACTATTCAAAGTTTGTAAGAAATATTTGACGGGAACGGTAACATGATCTACAAATTCTTAACTTCTTTACCCATTCATCGTATTTTATTTCTAAATATTACCAATATGTATTAAGCTATTACGTAATTTGAGTTCTTAGTTTGAAACCGTTTCCATTTTCAAAGTTTGTTATGAATAAATCGCTACTTTTACCGATGCTATAAAAGTTTTATTGATTTCGGTCGATTTTCCTTATTCGAAAATATACTTTGAAATTCGCAATAGAATGTCAGTCGCAGGGGACCGAGTCGCGGCCGAGTAAAGAGCATTTTATAAATGTGTTTCGAGAATAGCGCGCGGTTCGCAGCCGGAGTCGGGTCGCGGAACGCACGGCGATGCACCAAGTTTAATGGAAAAGAATTGAAAAGTAGCGCGTCTATATGGTAATAGAAATTGCCCGGAAGAAAGGAACACAGACGACAGAGTGCACTGCACTGAGTTATGGTTGTTTTCTAGAAAATTGAGCGTTATTGCGTACGGTTTCCCTCGGGTATCACGGAGACGGCGTCTCGACCGGAGTCGGGATCGCTACTTCACCTATACCACGGGATATCTCCCAATGTAAACTGAGATCATTCACGACACACGCGTCTACCAACTTCGATTTTTATTTGTCTACTACAATTTTGAAGTGAACTTTTCTCTGTTCAGTATTTTTATTGGTCTAGGATGGTAATGCGAGATTAAGTGAATCTCCTATAAAATAAAGTTTATCCCCATAGACGGGGTGGAATAAAGAGTTTGCTTGTTTTGTCATGTGAAGTTTGTAAACTTATTTGGCTCTCTCATATCACATCCGATATTTTGTGAGCTCTATACATATCAATGATATATTATCCAAGTCTACGATGGCTGCATAACTAGAAGTCCGGTTTGTATCATTACATATACGAATAAAGTTACTAATTGAATAAAGCGCTTAATAATATTATTTTTTTGTGAACTTTTTTTTAGTGTTCCATTTAATTTTTATACTTTTGCATTAACGCGTGCGTTTTTTTTTTTAATTTCGAGAATGAAGTTATCATTACGCTCTCCTTTGGCATAATCTGTTCCCACTAATGTGTGCGCCATGTGCTTGAAGCGAGTATTTTCCCAAATATTTGAGTGGTGGAGCATAAGAGGGCACTTAGCGGTGTGTCATTGTTATGGTTTCGGTGTATTGGGATATTTGTAGTATTGAAAAACTTGGCGTTGGCACGTTTTAGTTATGTTACTCGAGTGTACCCACGGCACTTGACATCTTAGAGTTCTGACCTTGCTAACATTCTAGTTTTTTGGCTGTGGTGTTATCTCTTATACTAAACTTTTCAGACATAGGTAATATTGAAGATTTTAATTAGAATCGGTGTTTGTACCGTGACTTGGTATTGTAGAATTATGATAATCAAAATATCTAGCTTATGTACGTATAAATAATTCCAGTAACAGTGTAGTCTTCTTGGCATTAACTAGGGTTCCTACATTACGGTTAACCGGGGGTTGAACAGGTTTTATGAAATCGATTTACTTGAATTACCTAATACCAGTTGATTTACTCTAATTAGATCGAGTCTGCTTATGTACATGACTAGGATAAAGTTTTATCATCTTGTACCGTTAGTACCGGACGCGTGTGGATAAGGGCCTTTACACACTGAACTAACAAAGACGCGCTGCAGAACGAAAGTGGAACCACTTTTTTAACATGACCTACATCCTGTTTAGTCGCTGATGCTTATGACTAAGTCTTGGTCTGGTCTTTTGTTCGTTGTCTCATTGGCCCGGTGGGTTTAACACCTGATGTTAGCGGTTTTCAAACGTCCCCGACCCATCAATATTCAAGTCTTAATTATACTTTTCTAATTGCCAGTAATAAATCCCGACGCTTCGATGACATCTTAATTGGCACCCCACAAATCACTTTAATGTACCAAAATATTTGCCATTATACTCATAGTACCTATCTAATCGTATGAGCTAAAAATATAGAATGCCCTGGTGCCGTGGAATAATTTGTCAATTATATTCGATTAATATTTCAAAGCTTAATGTGGTCAAAATGTTTTTAAACATGCTAAGTGGTTTGAATAGCTTTAAAAATTGATAAGTTGTTTACGTATGTTGTAATTTTGCACCGTTGAATGAATAAGTTAGTATGCAATACATATTACATTAATCAAATACTTTTGGTTTTAAAAAAACAATTTTTGAAGACGATTTCAAGTTAACGAAGCTTTAATTTATTATTTTTCACATGAGTAAAAAGTCAACAAGAAAATTAAGAATGTGCGGGTTTTTTATTAAGTCACCAATTAATTTCATGAACTGTATTTACAAATATTTAGTATGGTGAGCGGAATTACATTCTGTAAGAAAAAACGTTATTTCCTTTCCCTAAGTAATGTTTGGTAGATTTTGATTTTCATCAATATTAAGTTATGGAACACTGAACGCTCTTACTTTGAGTATTTTAACAGTTACTATAATTTTGCCGCTGCTTCGTAAACATTCCCGTTTAGTAATATTGATGTAGTTACATTTGTTTACGTCGTTTGGTCGAATATTACTGTTAATTGAGCGGGCTAGCTAATTTACAGCTATCAATCAACGGTGATTGGCGAACGTAAAATTATCGACTAGCAGATTAGTGTTTTAATGTCAAGGTTAAGTTATTTAACTTAATTTAATAGCTTCTAACCTTCTTACTGAAGCACTACATTATTATTCTTTAATAAGAAGGGTGGTAAGAGTTTATTAATTGAGCTTAGTGTGGTGGTGTTCACCAGGATTTGAAATTGGCGTACATTTTTCATTTTTACAATCGGTGGCGCATACTTGAATAGGTGACCGTTTAGTGGCATAACGTACTTTGTGTGTTGTTGTCAATTGATAGCAGTCATTGGGTATGTCTGAGACCTTTGTGCGGCCTGACAAAGACTAACACCAGACGATGTCATAAAATAACCTCATCGGTTCGATCGATCGATTGATCGACCTTACCGTTTGATTTTTTTATGCCGAAGTTCACCAATATTTAAACTAAGTACAATTGATTCTCTTGAAAATTGTATACATTTTACGAGTTAACTGTATTTCAAACGATTGTTTATAATTAAATGTAACTCTAACTTTAAAGTAAATGCTAGTAAACTGCGCCTAGTTCTTGGCTAGTTCATTAGCAGTCATAAATGCGAAACCGTTTGTCGTAGAGACATTCATAATTTTGTATAATTACCATCTTCACCATGCGGTTATCGTAACTGCATCGTCTTACATTCATAACTAGACCAATTTCAAATAAACGCCCTATTTTCAACATAATAACGTGCTAAAATTTTCCTGACTACAGATCAGTGATATATCACTTACAAGAATTACATCAGTGTCAACATAAGTAATCTTTTACCATTACTAATCGTGTAACATTTCGGGAACAAGAAAATAAAATACCCAAACACAACTAATATCCCGTTTTCATTTAGTTGTCGAAATGGTTGGTAATAAGAAGTAATGTGCCCGTGAGAATATTTCTTATTTACTAGTTAAAGTCCCTTTGAAAGTGTGACAACGAAAACTTTTTACCATAAACGCATCTAATCTAGGGTTACCATTGCAGTTTAAAACGTTGACATTATGCTATAAAATCCGTCCCTACATATCAGGAGATTTGCAATACTTTTTTTTCCCGGTGTATAACACCTCTATTGTGATCTTTCCTCGATGTCATAACAGGAGAAACAAATAAAAATAAATCGAAAGTTAATGAGGTTCTGACTCGACATGCTACGAAGGTGACGAATACCAGAACATATGTTTTGGTTTTAACATTTTACTATCAACGAGGATTCTTCAACGGTGTCAAATTTCTAATCAGGTTATTTTAGTGGTGGGCGCGGCTCGAGATGTCATAAAAGAATGATCGCTGTGTTGACTTCTTGCTCCGAGAATTTCAATAACATTGAGGAAACTCCCACGCAACCTTAAATTGCCTATAGTTTTGCAAACTTCTGCCTTAAAACATTAAAAATATTTTTACTGCATAAGTTTCTTCGTGAAAGTGAGGGGAGACCCGTGCTCAGCAGTGGGACGATATGGGATGACGATGATGATGATGATGATGATGAAGTTCCTTCAAGACGTTGGACGGAAATGTTGCAGAAAGTGTTATTGGTTCGAATCCGACTCAGGGTTTTTGTAGAATCATGCCTCTCGTGGTTCCTGTTTACTGTGAATCCTAGTGTGAGTATTTAATCGAGAAGCATTATTATATTTGAAATACCCTGTACATTTGTTATTGTGTTCCTTAGTTTAGATTCTGCATGTTATTGATAAAAACTGGTACTCTAGGCTTCTTTTTCTTTCTGGTCCATGGTTTAATCTTCCGCAGACTTAATATTAAATTTAAATCAGTTGGGCCCAGAAAGTGGCAACATCCTCTAAACTTATGGGAACAATCCGTGTAGTCCCATAACGTACGTTGCTACCTATTAATTCTTGTGCTAGCACAAGTTGAAACCTGTGTTGTATACTATTAGGGCCGCTATTGGTCTAGTTATGAGTTTCTGCGGAGACCGTGGACGACCAACAGGATGTCGGTTATGACGTTAAATTAACACCTGTCCTGGATAATTACTGTCCCGGCCTTATTACCATATCGTTAAACCAGAGGCAGTTTCCTTACACGATAATGTTTATGATATAAGCTATATTTATATCCATAAAATAAAAATATCCTAAATAGTCTAGTCTTGTTATATGCTAATCCGATACGTTTATTAGCTGTTTATATTCTAAGACGGACTAAATCTGTAGCATTAATCGTGTAAGTCATATTTAAAATGCAAAATATCCAGCATGTGTCGATGTTAATGCGCCATGTCTTTTATTTTCACGTCAATAAATATTAGTATCTTTTATAATTTTATTAATATGCGTACTCATTTGAATTTATTTGAATTTTTCTGTAATTCCGTAGGAAAAATGAATACGCTCTAGTCGCCGGTGAAGTAACAAATCATTTATTAATGGGGTCATTGTCAAACAAGGATGACATTTATGGCTTATAGCAATTGGATGCTTTAGGATTTAATAATGAAATCAAGCCACAACTTAAAAATGACTGCCATATTATATAATCATTGCTACCTATTAAAAATCCTGCATAGCGTTTAAACACATTAGCTACCTATTTTAAACTTGTGTCTTCGACTGACTTCATCTCAAGTTCACTAATGTCAAGGCAGCGTTATGCAAATCGCCATAGCTGAGTTGAATACCCTGACTCTACAAACATTATTAGACTTTTCCCAAGTGTTGAAGTTGACCGTTAACGAAATGATTCATTACCGACACTAGAATAAACTGAGGAGAGATATTTGTTCAAATATTCTCACGCGTGGCTACGCGTCAATTGCTCGCCCCAAGCTTTGACACCTCCTAGAGGTCAACTCAGTCCGACGTTCGAGTAGACAAGTTCGTGGATGGTTTTGCGCGACCAACCAATATTTGTTCAATGCTTTCACCATTCTTTAGTATGATTGCACTCAACGTTGACAGCATTGTTCAGTATGTGACAGTGTACTTCGCTGTTTGCTTTGGTTGTTTTCGTGACATGACTTTGCACTCGAATTTTCTTTCCACGTAGGTAAGACAGATTTGACTTGATTTAAGATTTAGTTGCGAACATCCAATGTGCCTATTGGTCCAAATTCCAAGTCACTACAAAAATTTCAAGGTAGGTACTCTACTAGGTGAAAATAAAGATGGCCTAATATATAATTTATTTAATCCCTGACACATCAATTATACTGAAAATATTATTTCGTAATTCGGCTTTATTTTATCGTATTCAATCAGGTATATTAAATTGAATTGGAACATTGAACAGGTTGTACCTTATTATACGAGTATACCCATTACAGTATGTAATATTTTACGTATGCATTCCCGTATTCTCATAGGTACGGTTGATTAAATATTGAAAGTATTTAAATTCTAGCACCCCTTTATGCGTTCGTACATTCAAACTTATTTTAGTATTTTGACGACATTTCGAAGAACACATAAAATAACCCTTCGATTTAAACACAGATATAAACTCACGAACGGGGACTATTTTCACATTCTAGGCGGGAGCCCTCTCATTAAAATGTGTCTTTATATTTCGTAGAGCTCAGCTGCCGCCTTATCGGAGAATAAAGCGATCCCGATCTAAGCCGTGATATGATAATTGTAATCCAATATATGAGTGCTATCTATTCCATCTGTCTCTACCTGCTAGTAGTTGAAGAACGATCTCACATTTAACTCACTTCTGTGCAGCTGTCAAACAAATAGAGAGCTACCATTTTGTTATATTAAGATGGCTTTTTCAAAACTTACCCAAATTAATAACAACGCGTCATGATCAAATATATAGAGATCCTGATCTTTAGCTAGAATTCCCTGTAGGTAACATGGAAATCGGGAAGTACAAAGACAATACGTCCCACTATCTTCAGAGCAAATACCTGTGGACCCCGTGCTTCACGTAAATGTTTAGTCTGTGCCGAACTTACAATCTCAGGCCTGGCAGAAGGCTCATCACCATCTTCCGCCACGAACGACGTCAAATTGTGAAGAATCGTTCTCACCCACACGTCCCAATAGCATTGTTGTCACGAATGAGATTTTCCCTCGACAAGGAAGTGGCAAGTCGTTAGCGGTGATGGATTCGCCGAGGCCTCCTCAGACCTCAGGACGCTGGGTTTGACGCAGGAATCGATTAAGTTTGACAGTCTGCACTCTTCGATTGTAGAAGGAGAGCTTCGTAATTACCGCAGCCGAGAATATTGAGTCGATGCGATCCCCACGTGACACAACACTAATGAATTCTGTCCAGGCTGATGCCTCGCAAACACTGAAGAATTAGTGTTTTAACTACTCCGGATTTCTGGACTGGTTCGCCTTAGGCGATAATACGCTTTCGATTTCGAAAATTGATGACTTTTATAATAAACTTTTCGTGGGTGATACCCACATTAATTTTGGCTTTAGTTAATGAGAAAATTAAATCTCTCGCGGATTTAAAAATAATCACGAGGATGAGGATTTTTTCGTTTAAAACTTTATGGTTTTCGTTATGAGCGGGACCGAATCTTCGACATTTGCAATCTTTTAATGCGGTTGATTTTATTTGAATTTATAAAACAATTTGAATGAAACGACACTTAATACTGCACGGAGATGATGTGGTGGCGAGTGGCGACACTGTTTAAGTGTGTTTACGTGTCAAGCAACAACGTGTTGAAGGAGCGGATCGTTTGCTTTACATTTTATGGGTTTCCATTTTAAATGTTAAGTTGAATATTGTATTTAGTTACGTCAGCCATTACAGGATAAGTTAATAACCATTTACGTTAAAATCTTTTCGGTTCGTTATCTCCGTCTTTATTTTAATCTTATTTTATCACCGAAGATGACATTTTGATTCGTTTAATTTTAATTCATTGTTTCTCATCGACCATAATAATTATCTTAACAAGCTGAATCGCAAGGTGTTTTGTGACTTAATCGGCTCACAGTTGGTCCAATCTAGGTTCCTTCCCGCATTATCGATTGTCACGCAGCGGGGTGCACGACAAAAGAATTTTATTTAAAATAAATCGCGCGAGACCGCGTCGCGCCGTGAAATTAGGCTCTGTATCTCCCGCCGCGAAAACTCATCGTAAATAAGTGTCGCGGCTGCCTTCGAACAGCCCTCCGCTGCGCGTGAGCTTAAAAACACATTCTTGTTATACACTCGTTTAAGGATTTAATTACTTGCATCGTCTGATGGGTCGCCCTCTCGCCCCGTCTCTTGTCCCCGCTCTTCCTCTCGCGTGATCGTAAATCCTCGTTCGCTAATGATCCGAATGCTGTTCCGCGATGAATTACCGCTTAGTCTTGTTGACTTTTTGCGCGAAATATTTTTTCCGATTTCACTCGTCCGGCGTGGGCATCACATAATGGACTGTAACTCTTTAAGTGGTTTTTCGAGTTCATCACGATTTATGTTTCAATAAGTATGCAAGATTGTATTTTATATCGCATTTTATCTTCAAACGCATCATATAAAGTGCGACGTTTGATGCCGCTATCAAAGTTTATGCTGGCGTGGTTCATGAGACGGGGTAACATCGAAAAGAATTACGTTTCGCGTTTAACGGAAGCCAGTTCACACCTTTTCTCCTTGTGACGAAAGGATACGATTACGGGTCAAAGATACCGACGTGCAAAGTGATTGTTGTTTCTTTGATGGTTATTCATATGGGCGGGGTACGGCACACCTTTCACAGTTGCCAGCATCCTCACGCGATCCTCCTATCTTTCGTTGATAATATCTGAATTTCGATAAAGTTTCGCGCTTTTTTATTTCGCCTTCAGGTATCGTTATCGTCGATTTCAATGTACGAGGCACGGCGCGCGGTGTCAAATGTCGTGAACAAGTGAACATCGGCGCTCCGAAGGTATCCGGCTTCAATTGCCTTCAACTAGGAGTCCTTCTCGGTCACAATAGTCGGCGCTCCGCTTTGTAAACACGATACTTCCTCCGCAGCTAAACTTTTTCGCATGTGATTGCGGTCCCTTTACTTTAATCAAATGCTATCGACAAAGGATTGAATGGATGGAACGCTCCTCGATTTCGTACATGAGATTGATATTGGCTGAGAAATTCCCTCTGAGGATGCCGACATTTTTTTAGGTACGTATCACGTAGGTACGTTATATGATATTTTTACTGAACCCATTGATATACGAGGGTGAATCAAAAAGTTCTTAGAAGTGCATATATATGAAACCTTTTTGGATCAAGTTCGATATTCAAATTAAAGAGTGTCTATCACACTATATTTATGCAGACTGTCACTTGTTTTTGTCAGTTCGTTCGCATGTAATAAATTTTTTTGTGCAACGAGTTGCTAAAAAGTCAAAATTATGGATAAAAGTGAGTTACGTGCGGTGATAAAATATCTCAGTTTGAAAAAAATGTCTACGAAGGAAATTTTTTTGGACATTCAGCAGACATTAGGGGGTGATGCTGTACCCTATTCTACGGTTGCGTACTGGGTGGCTGAATTTAAAAGAGGTAGATCAAGCTGTAAAGATGACCCGCGTTCTGGGCGGCCTTCAACCTCCGTTACAGAAGAAAATGTCAAAAAGGTTGAGAATCTGGTTTTGGAAGACAGAAGAATGACTATAAAACATATAGCTGAGATCCTAAAGATATCTTTTGGTAGCGTTCAATCCATTTTAATTGATTCACTGGGGTTCAAAAAAGTGCTGCAAGATGGGTGCCACGAATGTTAACCGACGAAAACAAAAAGCGACGTTTGGAAATTTCCAAGCGTAATCTCGAAATGTTCCAGCGTGATTCGGATAATTTTTGCCGTCGTCTTGTCACCATGGATGAAACGTGGGTCCACCATTTTGATCCTGAAACTAAAAGACAAAGCATGTCTTGGAAACGACCATCCTCTCCATCCATTAAGAAATTTCGAGTTGCTCCTACCGCTGGCAAAGTTATGGCCTCTGTGTTCTGGGATAGTGAAGGAATCCTTTTTATTGATTACATGCCAAAAGGCCAGACGATTACTGGACCCTATTATGCAAATTTAATCCCGAAAGTGCGTGAAGCGATTAAAGAAAAATGTCGTGGAAAACTGTCGTTGGGCGTGTTGTTCCTTCAAGATAACGCTCCTGCTCATCGATCGGAAGTTGCGCTCAACGCAATCCGCTGTGCTGGCTTCAATCTCCTTGACCACCCACCATATTCTCCGGACTTAGCCCCAAGTGATTTTCACTTATTTCCAAAATTAAAAGAGGAAATTCGTGGAACAAAATTTCACGATAATGACGCGGTTATAGCTGCCGTAGAGGACTTTTTCGAGAGTCAAGAAAATAATTTTTTTTCACAAGGAATAAGGAAGTTAGAAACGCGTTATTCTAAATGCATTGCATTGGAGGGAGATTATGTAGAAAAATAAAATATTATTATTTAAATCTTTGCATTTTTTAATATTGATTCCAAGAATTTTTTGATTCACCCTCGTATGTATTATTTTCGCACTTCGGAAAGTGATGTGCCTTGATAATAACTATTATCTAAATGTTAATATTAACTTTAAGCACTTAACGGAATATAAAACCCTATTAAATTATAATTGCTCCGGAAAAAAATAAAGTTATTCAAAGAATCGTTTTTGACTTTTTTGCATTAATAAATAATAATAAATTAACCATATAACAAATGGGATATAATATTTCTTGTGTTCATTTCATTTGCATTATATGCAAAACTTACATAATAATATAAATTACCCTTGTGAATTAATAAATGTTATTATGTTTTTATGAGAGTGTTTTCTAATAATGAGGAAGACGAGATGGCATGGTACCATTTAAAACATAATAATATATAAATGAATCTTCTTACAGGTTTTTCAAACAAATTCGCACCCGCCTTGCCCACAGACGCATTTACGTGTATTTCATAAGCCATTCGCTAATAAAATGAGTTTCACGAATAAAGTGGTGTTAATAACAGGTGCTGGCTCGGGCATCGGTGAAGGTATCTCCATAAATTTTGCAAAGTTATCAGCAACATTATCACTAATTGATAATAATGGAGAAAATTTGGAAATGTGTGCCAAAAAATGTAAGATTCTGACTGGAGGCAAAGTGCTGAAACATGTAATTGATCTACGTAATGACAATTTAGTACAAAAAGTTGTTGATGAAACAGTCGAAATGTTCGGCAAAATTGATGTTGTTATCAATTGCGCAGGAATTTATCGAAGCCAACATGGGAATATTCTGGATCCGAAAGCTATGGTAGATTTCGACGAAGTGATAGCTGTAAATTTGAGAGCAGCAGTTTGTGTAACTAACTGTGTGGCTCCAGTTTTGGTAAAAACCAAAGGGTGTATTATTAACATATCGAGTGTTGCAGCAATGATAGTTACAGTGGATTCTTTGGCGTACACCATTTCCAAAGCAGCGATTTGTCAATTCAACAAATGTATTGCCTTACAGTTGGCACCTCATAGAGTAAGAGTTAACGCAATTTTGCCCGGTGCAATAAAAACCAATATTTTTCTAGGTTCTGGTAAAAATTCGGAAGAAAAAGACTCAATGTGGGAATCATACAAAGCTACAGCTCCGTTGAAGACTTTAGTTGAGGTTAAAGATATTGCAGATATGGCTGTCTTTTTAGCCAGTGACAGTGCTAAAAGTATTACAGGGAGTGATTTTGTTGTGGATGCATAGCGTGATTATTGTGAATTGGTTAATAGAATAGAAAATAATTGTAATGTTCAGTTATGGAAGCATTACACTGATGTAAAAAAACCAACTAAATGAAGGAAGTGTCGTAGATTGTAGCGGATGAAACTTTGGGCACGTAGCTCGCAGAGATCTTGGTGAGGTCACCAAGGTTGAGACGCTTATGGTGGTGGGTAAGGTCGATGGTAAAAGACCACGCGATCAATCATCCACGAATGAACGGACCAAATAAAGACCCTCACTGGTCTACCAATACCTGATACCATATGAGCAGCCGAGGACAGAACATCCTGAAGGAGTGTTTGGTGCAAAAAGTGGCATTATATTGTAATTTTAATGTATAATCCATGGTGTGCTTAATTATGTTTTTAAAGTTATTAATCATAGCAGTTAATAATTACTATAAAACCGTCCTTCAATTAAAACTGTTTTACACCTTAAAACTCATGGTCTTTTTAGGTTGTTCTCAGGGTTTCATTAGGGTTCATCAGGGTTTAGTCATAGTTGCGGGGTTTTTTTTACTTAAGTATTGGTTGATTGATTAAATAGGGTGTCTAGAAGTGATTAATGGTGAGGTAGCAAGCTAGAAATTGCGATATTTTACGTACAGGGTTAGCTTAGGGATTATTTTTTATTTCAATAATCTTATCTTACATTCATCTGTCAATTTACGGAATTAAAGCTATTTCCACTTCTTCTTTTTTTTTATCTAAAAAATATCAATTTTATTCGTGGTGGACGAAAATATGGGTATACGCAAAGAAAATAAATAATGTAGTTTAAAATTGGCTTTCAAATTGTACTCGTGGACTTTTTTGTCTAGTTGATAGCGATGCAATGCATAAAGGTACGTGAATTTTATTTGCATATATTATAAATTAGCTAATATATTGCGTAAAGTTGCCAACAGACCAATTTTAGACACGGTGAAAATGTCACGAAGAATCGTATTAATGTACCGTTGTAACCGAACTTTATTTGAGGAACTGAAACAATATAGTGTAACGATTTAAAATCCTGTGAACTAAATTACCTATCGTTAGGCTTGTCATCGTTTTGGTTTTTCCTTTCTCATGTTTAAGCTTCAGGCATTAAACGTCTTGTTAAACCATTGTTTGTTTTTCCATCGTGATGTTTCTATGATTAATATCAAAGTCATTTTTGATTACATAATAAGGCATCCCAACATTTGGATCGATGTGTACCTTGAAAGTAACGTTTATTCTAACGATGCCACAATTATTTATGATTAAATATGAAGTCTAGCCGATGTATGAGTATTGTAATGGTAATTGTATAATAGGATATCGTCATTTAAATACTCGCTTTAACAATATTGCCCTGACTACCAGATAAGTTATTAAACGCGTTTAACGCAGATGTATGTTACTATCTACAAACTGAGTAAAAGTTCGATTAATCCAGAGTAGTATTAATCCAGATTGTTGAAGTCAAGACTATTGTTGTGGGCGATGAAACAAAAAATATAAATACCTTACCTTGTTTATCTGAAGACTTGCCTAAGCTGCCTATCTCGTATCTATCTATACTGGCCCCATTATGTCACACCACATATCCCTGTTGAAAGCTAATACATGTAGGTCAACCATTCCATTGTCTCGATGTCATCGACCCACATGGTTCGAATCTGATTAATCAATAGCTCTTCCATATTTCAATAACACATTACCAAAATGTATTCTCACAATATTATGTGATATATCTTCAATTTTTACTGTTAAACATGGGAGGCAGTCGTAAATCCGAGCTGTATCGCGCTATTAAACGTCCGCCAGATCGACTGCTTGTTTGCTCCACACACAAGTTTTATGGTAGCTATAATAAATACAAGAAGCTCCTACTCGATATCATAAACTAATGTATGCAGGAATGGACGCTGGCCGGTGCTGGCTCACAGACAATTTCACGCGCGCTTAGCTAATGTTTGCCGAGCGATTTGCCGCCGGCATCAGATGAATGCTCGTTTTTTCCACTGCAGACGGACCGGCCATGCATGTTACGGAGACGTCCCGAACGTATGGACCGTCTCGAAATGCCTCGTTCCGACGAGATTTTCGACGGTACTTATATTTCCGTTTCGAAATTGGCATGCAAATTTTTATCAGTTACACGAGTACGACTCTACATATTCCACGCTACTTTAAAAACCCAGATCTAACAAGCTACGTACATATTATATTTTTTCCTGCCCTTATCGTATGGAATAGTCGTAGTTTATTTGTAAGCGCGCTTGTAACAATTACAAACAGTAACCTATCTGATGTGTAATTTGAATGAAAAAAAGATTAATCAAACGATACGAACTTTCACTCCCACCTAACAATAAAATATTTAACAATAGTCTCATCCTGTGTTCTACAACGTTGTCCTCTTTTTGGGTTGGGCTTTCGGAATTAAACTAGTTTGTATTTCTCTGACGATGGGATCTTATCGGACGATCGCTTTCTCAACCCTTTAATATATGCGTCAACGTTTCTAGTTAAACGAATATTCGACCGGTGTAGGTGTGTTAATAGTAAAGTTGGGCAGAACATTGCGCGGCCAACTACAACGAACTTCGTATTTCCAGAGCGCTGGAGCAATAAAGTAAGCAGTTTTACAAGTGAGTGCCCCCAGAACGAATGCTCCGGTTAGCATACGCCCGATATTCTTATTTTATGACTGAAAAATCTCACTGAGAATATTTTCAGACAAAAAGCCCCGGGACGTTAACGTTGGCGTTGCTACGTAGCCTTCGTACCTTGCATTATTCCTCTGGCTTGAGCCACTTATTAGATCGCTTGGTCGTAGGTACATTGTGGACGGGAAAAGCATTGATTTTGTTCCGAGTGGTTGTCAAAAGTTCCCATCGTCATTAGTCGAGTTGATTCGTTGTATTCAGTCGGACGGAGAATGCAGGCCGGCAACAAAGCGTCCACATTATGTTGTCGCATGGCGCGGCGCGTTCCAATTAAGCAAGATTTATTTATCCCCTTTACGTCATACGACTTCTAAAACGACATTATTAGAGATTTAACTCAGCGGGACGATTGTTCCCCAATTTTCTAAACACCTCAACAATGTTCCCGTAATTTGTTTCATCCTCTTAGCTGTTTGTTTGTCTCTAGAAAACACGTTGCGTCATCTCCGTTGTACAACACCCTGACCCTATACGATACTGTTTGGATTTGCTATTCATTTGCTTGAACGCTTTGTAATCATCCTTGATTCGAATTCGCTAGGGAAATTAAAACGTTTCAATCCTCTATGTTTGCTTAAAGGTTTCAGTAGAGTGGAAATATGCGCTGCCTCGAAGGTAGTGCTGACTCTACTATTTCGAATGCATGGTCGAAACCGTAAGAACGTTGATTATGAAATGTTTAAAAAAAAACCTTTTTAGCTGCCCAATATGAAAACGTATTTGCGTATGCTATATGAACGTGAAGGTTTCCTACTAAACTATATTTAAAGCGATTCATATTGTTGAATAATTTACTCAAGACTCCTTTTATGTGCTTTTCAAAGGTTCGTTTTCATTAATAACTGGTTAGTTAATTGGGCTTCCGAGCACCGCGCCTTTTGTTATACACGAACCACACCCCGCATTTATCTAAGCAGTAGCTTATTTTAAATGATAAACGAGCGCCCAATCGATTTGAATAACAAGCAGGCAGATGCTCTTAATCCTTTTGATTTCATTAAACGCATGCGCCCCTCCGTCCCTGTCGGAAATATCACTCGAGTGTGGGCCTCGATCCGACCGACGATTGTTCATAACGAGGTTCATTGGAGCCCCAAGTAATTTCAAAAAAACATTCCTAACCTTTAATGCCTTCAATGCGCTTTTTACATTTTTCATACAAAAAGGCAATTCATTTTGTCTTGTAACGTGACTGAATGATATTCAACCGGATTTGTGATTGTCTCCTATCGCCAGCTCGACGTTTTTTTAATAAAATCTTATATCTCGCCGTCGACGGTGACGTTCTATTTGTCAGCCGAATAATATCGTGAAATCACAGGCGTCATCTTCTTTTCTAAGGAGGACTAATGAATTCCCAAGGCATTCCTTCTACTTACCCATCGTAGATTTATTTGTCGGTCCGTGTCGTTGGAGATGCTGAGTGAAAAATCCGTCAGCATTAATCACGTCGATGCTGAAATACAATTTGGTGCGGCCGAAAAAATTTACATAAATAATTTATACTCAAGAGACTGCGATTTAGCCGCCATGCTCGTTCGTCGCTTTCTAATCCGTACTTTGTCGTGAACATCATATTGCTTTTGGCCACTATACCATGATTTGGATTGGATGGATCCTTTTCAGTGTCTTTTGATTCATAATAGTTTACCAAAGTATGATTGATTGCCTTAAAATATGCTACTGCGATCGTTTATTTACCATAAATTATACTTTTTTATAAAAATGAATTTGAAATGCCGTTTTATACTATAAAGAATAATGTTTATCATTATAATAGCCGAGCTAAAGAGTTGATGTCACATGTTCAGTTAAATTAACATATTTGGAATATTAAAATTGGTTATTCACACGTCTGGTACAGGTTTAAATGTCGATCGAGAATTGCATATTTGATTGTGTATCTTCAGTTATTTTATATCGCAGCGGGGCTCCAAGAGGGTGTTGGCTGGAGGTCTTATCGGCAGGTTCAAGGTCTGACGTTGCTTGATTGGGTACTGTTCGATTAAAGCTGAAGTTGGAGTTAACCAACACTTAATCCATTATAAACGATAGTTAACTTTAAACTGTTATACATTTTTCAAGTGTCTGTGATATGACTATGGTTTGAATGTTGGTTTAGCTTATGTATTTTTGGGGTAACTTTTTCTTGATTCGTTTTTGTATTAGTTCGTCACTAACAAAATGTTGAAACACTGTTTATGAATCGTATAATTAATTAATCTTTTCCGGAACATACGAATTGATATCAAATAGTCCAGGGAAAAGATGGATATCTTCTCCTCCTGGGGTGGCAACAGCTGAATATTGGGCTACTATTTAACAGTTTAATTTATTTAATAGTCGCCTAGATACTAAGCCATTGATATGACGAAGAAGAAGAATATTTTAAAAGCTATATAACCAATTGCAAAGATTTCAAAGACATTTCGAGGAGATGTACCACTGTATACTAGCAACACTGATCACTTTAGGCGTATGACGGTGATCGATTCGATCGGATCTCCGTTTGGACAGCATGAGTTTTTACCGATGTTGGGCGTTCCGGCACGAACGTTCCCAAACCCATGAAGATGATGTAGTGTTCGCGGTTTACTCCCGTGCTGTTATGATGAATTGTTCAAGTTATGACCCTTGTTTTACCACACGCTTTTTACCTCTCTTTTTTATTTATCGTTCCGGTAACTCACTGTTGTAACATGCCGTTTATTTGGATAACTGTTCCTGTCCGATGAAATATTGCTTCGATACGTTATTTAGCGTTGTCATGGTTAACGATAACTTGTTGATCAAATATTTCAATCGAAGACAATCAACCCACTACAAATAATGGTTTGAATCAAATTGAGTGTAATCTTTGCCGCTCAGCGTTTGAACTGTTACATAACACGAGATACTAGGAGTAGATTTTTTTAATAAATTGTGTCATTAAAAAAATTTAATCCATAACATGAATTCTGAGGCTGGTGTCGGTCGCAGCTTTGACTCGGACAATTACCCTTCGTTAGCCGCCAATAAATAGCGCAGTTGTTAAACTGCTTTACGACTAGGTAATTAGGGTTGTCCTAAGGTAGATCGGTAGTTAAGTTTTACCCGGACAATGTCCTAGTTCTTGATGATATTCCGGGTAGCTGTAGCATTTAAATAAACATTTACTCTGGTGATATTTTGATGTTATTGACGTATTTTGACATGATTAATAGGATTGATCAGGTTAAAACAGATGAGATTCAGTTCTGATTGTTTTCATTATGTTTCAAAGTACATTTTTTTGTTTAATAAACAGCAGTTACGTGGAACTTTATTCACGGTGATATTTTTAAAATTGATATTAGAATACAGTTCCTCACCAAAACCTCCGTGACAGCCAGAGGCGGCCTGCTATGCTGGCGCGGCACATACAAAAAGTTTTTGAATTACCAATAGCTAGGTTTCTTCACTTTGGATTTAGATGTAACCTGTATTAGTTTTAATCCAGATCCAAAGCTACCCAACGGTGAAAAGAAGAAGATAGCAAAATATGTTTAATACATTTTTTGTGTGACTTGACTGGTAAAATTAACACTTTAAAATCATATTATGTTATTCGTTAATTTGTACAAGAGTGCCTTAAGAAAAGTTATAGCTCGAACTAGTTTTAAATATGAATGTGATGGCAACCCTAGACATAATTAACCACGGTCCGTTACGGTAGCAAGTGCTCCACTGGAGCTATAGACCATTTAGCTGGGCTGGCACCTGATAAATCATTAATGAGAGTATTTACTCTCGTGCTGTTCTCAACTGGCCGATCATAGTCTTGTTAAAATCAACGTGGATGTTGAAATAGCTTTGATATTTTATTCACTTCTTTCTTTTTTTTTGCATTAATTTTATTACATAATTTTCATCTATTTTTATGTCTAGGTGTTTGTGCGTCTATTGCCCTTCATAGTTCCTGCATATATTGTGCGATACACAATTTTTTTTGCACCAAAAATTTAGTCCAAATTTAATCATGTAGTAGCTAGTTTACCTATTGGGTTTGTAAAACTCGTTGGAGTCTATTCTCGGCATCATCGCTTCCATTGGACATGTTTTATTGTATCAATAGTTATTTTAATAGTCCATAGTCATTCGGCGCCAATGTTAATAAAACATGAATTAATAAGTTATGAGGCCACGCCCCGTAGGCGTCAACTGAGTGATAAATATGGCAAGAACATACTACCGCCTCAGTCAAAAACCGTCTTCTTTTTCCGCTAGTCCATGTCTAGTCCACGCCTTGTTCTAACAAAGCTATACTTTGTACTATTGCACAATTGTGTGGGTCTATTTTAAAATAGCTTTTATTATTATCGATTACGTAATTGCTATCCAAGTTAAGGGTTAACATTTGGTGTGGCTTCTTTCGGTTTTTTTTTGTAATGTGTTTAATTTGATATTTCTTAGAATTAGAACTCGGTGATGAGACCAGCAAAGTGTTCTTGTTATGTTAAGCGCCTCGCCTATCTTGTTGTACAGGCACCCAAAAGTTTTGATTGTGGCACTTCATGTTACGTTCTTTCTGTTTGTATCATTTGCCATTTGAATCGATTTTGCTTTTGATCGATAAGTTATTTGTAATTACATTACTTATGTAACTTATAGCAAAATTTATGGTTAATCACGTTCTAGGAATATGATATACCTATTCGATTATATCGGCAAATTGAAACGCCAATAGTACGAGTGTTAATATAAATATTGATTAATGATAAATATTATTTTTAAAGTTAATTATTACTCTGTAATATATAGCCTTCGTGTTATTTCCGTGAAGGTTTTAACGTGTCTGGTTATTCAACTCGTGCAATAAATATATTTAATTGTTTGTTTATTATCTGTATTTATCACATACATTAAGTTATTTTTTTTATAATTTGACTGAATAACGAGATGAGCAAGTTGTTGATGATAAGCGCTACGCCTGCTCACAGCAGTTCCAGAGCCACTCAGAACTTTGCATTGAATAATCTTGCGTAGCACTGCACTGCACTCGTCACCCTGAGACATTGGTTCTAAAGTCTCATAATATGCCCAGTAATTTAGCTCGAAACAGTGCCCTTATAATCAGAACACAGGTTTGTTTTCATACTACTGCTTCTAAGTAATACTTTTCGCTTTACAAATTACACTTGGTTTTACAAAGCAACAATAAGCTTTAAGTTAATGTTGTCCTTGGCTAAAAAAAGATATAGTAAAGATAACTAGTAACGAATAGTTCAATCTGTAGCATATATTCCTATTAAAGTTCAAACATGTTTAGTTTTGAAATATTACGTTTAAAATACAGGAATTTACGTGGGTCCGGCCCTTAACAAAATCACTGTTATACTAAGAAATGTCTCAAATTAATGGTATACATGTTCCAAACTGGCTCAAAAACTGGCCCACTTATTACGTGTTTGCGTTACCAACATTTTCTAACTAAACTTCGTATTAACTTCTCGTACTTACATAAATAATAATTAAAGCAATGATATTGTTTACACAGGTCATTCAATATTCCATTTAATAGGCTGATGAAATGCCATTTTTAATTTCATAAGCAATACCATAAAAAATAGCATAAGCATAAAAAAAAAGTTAACATTCTCCGAGGAAAGTTCCAATCATTCTAATCTTTCGTAATATTAATTTCCCATTGTCTGGGTTTCGCAAGCCAATGGAGCGTGCCCTTAGTCTATTACCTTGTGATATTTCTTCTCCTACAAATTGTTTAGGGCAGTGAGTCGTCCCTGAATAGTAAATAATTAGTCTCAGCCGTTTAAACGTTAAGGCGCCATTGCTTGTATTATTGTAATGGTTTTTAACAATCAGTTGCTATCTCTAAGATAATGAAAAGCATTTGTACCTCTAGCTCAATACGTTTAAGTAGCAATTACATTGTTTGCAAAGAAAAGGATTAAGGTAAACGTTAAAAATGCTTGAACAATAGACGTTTTTAATGCCTCTACAATGCAAGGCTACAAAAGGGTAAGTTTTTATCCTTTTTTTTTAACAAGTTGAAATTTTTTCGTCATATGAATTAAGAACCATTAAAACTGCTCGGGATTATTGATATTTTGATTTCTGAATAGACAGATAATATATCAAAAATCCTGCGTGGCGTATAACTTGTTCAGAAATATCAAATTAAATTTTAATATCTTACTTTTTATAAACCACTTGGAATGCGGACGTTCTCCCACTAGGCTAAATATTATTTTGAAATACACTAAAGAAAGATAATATTATTTTAAAATTAACAAACCGACTTCAACTTGATATATTAATGAAAAACCAAACTACTGCACCGATTTTGATGAACTTTTTATGGAACCAATCTGAAAGTATATCCTTGCAAACAAACAAATAGTTTTTCAAATCGTTTCATTAATGGTGGAGTTCTGAGATAACAACCATACAAATAAAAACATTATATCTACAGAGTAGAATTGAAAAAATCCTTCCTCCTTTTTGGAAGTCGGTTAAAATCCACATAATTTTCATAGTGATGTTCTGTCTGTTTATTTAAGCTTGACGTAAAAACTGCCAAACTGATTGAAAATTTGCAACGCACCTTAAAATTTTAAGTAAAAACGTTACCATCAAATCTAACGCACGAGTAATAATAAATATGACATACGAAGCGAGTCGATATAGGCAATCTGGCTTAGGCGAGAAACGGTCTTCTAAAATCGATATACTTAAGATACCACTGTTAACAAAGTCGCGGATAACAGCTAGTATATCAATAAAAGAAATCAGGTAGAAATTGTCTGAAAAATAAAAAAAAGTCACCGACCAATTTAGTAGAAAAGTGGATCAATTTAACGGCATTGGCAACTGGGCTGCTTTCTGATAATGCTTTCTTGTAGGTTGTTCCAAAAAATGTCCATCATTAAGCCGCGAACGCACGTGACTGCGGCCACCTGCCGTCAGCGTCGGTTTCTTGGTCTCGCGACTACACGTTTTAATAACTGGCATACAAGATCCATTACTGCATGTCTAAAAAGATAAACACTCGAAATTATATCAGAAAATTTTAGCTTATATCACCCAGACCATAGTCTAGTGTCTGAGTGTTGTGACTGCAACAGTACATATTTTAAGACACTCAAAATTGATTTCATTTGAATTTGAATTGTATCAAAACAGTAGTAAAAAGTAGAAGAGAGAAGGGGAGGGGGGGGGGTACTTTGTTTTGTTTATCTATAATAGGATATCAATCGGGACCAAATGTCTAACTTGCCCTCCAAAGCACGGATCGATATAGCCGGCCCTAACTCAACTAACCTATAGTATCGAATAGATAGATCAAACCTTATAGCCTAGGGATAGATTATAACTTGTTCTAAGTAAGAACCCGCGACGGAAATCGAATAGTACAAATATTTGTTCCGCGCCTAAGTGACCATGCTATTGTGAGTACATGCAGTTTCCTGGCATTCTATGAGCAAATACGAGTTATGCTAGATTGTAAACAGATATGAGTAAGTAATAGGTGCAGTAATGCAAGTGGAGAAACGATCCTTGGGCTTCTTCAGTCTTGTATTTTTTCAGTGATGTAGATACAAAATGTGTCTATAATTCGACTATATAATTGTCCTAGAAATCTTACAGCGTAATCTGTGTGTTGCTCTCTTGTACGTATCTTTATGCTTTTGTATAATTTACCGTAAAATCCTTCCTTCTTATATTATAAATTCGTTATTTTTGTGTTTATTATTGTGTATGTTTGTGCCACTCAGCGCTGAAACGGCTTAACTTATATTGATGAAATTTGAGACTTTATAATTTTAGCATGAGCACAGCTAGTAATATTTTCATAGTAATCGTATTAAAGTTTGACCATGTTAGGAAAACAAATGACAGTGTGACTTTACTACTATTTTACCTTTCAAATTTGCCTTTTATTTAATTATTTTTTCTCCGTTCAGAGGTTCTTGAGGATATGTACAATTGGACACTAAATATCACGAGGCTGAAGAAAACACGATATACCCGCACGAATGTTTTGTTCTACACGTTTAACACCGGTGTTCTAAAGAGAAATACCATTTGAAGAACTGTTCTTGAATATATCTATATTCAAAGTACCGTGCTAGATAAGTCGATATCCGATACAAACATGTTTTTTTTTCCAACAGGCAAGTGCTTTTTAGTCATAATTATTGGGTACAAAGTACAACTAAATATAACACCCTACAGTTGAATAACTCTTCAGCCATTGGATGCTTACGTGTAATATTTATAAGAGTGGTATCTATTATTATCTCTCTCTCTCTTTCTTCTTGTCTTGTTTAAATCTTCTTATTTTTTTCTTTCTTTATTATTCCCTAATGGGTATATTCCCAACGCGCCCATAATTGTATCCAGAAATTAAAATATAACTAAACTTATAAAACCCCATGATTTTAAACCCGAACGGCACACCTTGTTTAATCAGATGGCGTCATCACAGCCTTGTTGGTTAAACCTGTCACCACGTTTCAACCAAAGCATCCACAATGGTTGAAACAGAGATACAAAAGAAGTTTATAGAGATATCTTCTTCAAGTATTTTATTAATATTACATTTTTGGTTTGTTTATAGACAAATTATACATAATTTTAACATAATTAACATGCAACATTGATTTAAAACAATTAATGAGAGACGTCAACACGTTTTATTTAAAAATGTGAAACAAGAATTTGAAAATAACAAGCCTCTAATAACCTGAATGAAAACACTGCATAAATCTATATTTATAAATATTTAATGTCGATAGCTAATGATAATGTACATACTTATTAAGCGGTTCTTCTACGGCATTTCAGACCAGTTTTACGTCTCTCATTGACAAAATATTAAAAATATAAACTCCTTAAAATTATTGCCGATGGAATAATAATGCGCTGTCGTCCTTATTATCGCATACCGTCATCTTATCGTAGGATCGCTAATCAGCGTTTTCGCGAATACTCGTCATATTAAAAAAAACATTTAAAATCCATATAGGTGCCTACCTAAAGGCAGCCATACACTATTGGTCTACCCGTCAGGGGGGCTATGCAGCACGGTGCGGATCAGCTCGAGTTCGTTTCATTTTGACGTTTGATTGCCACGATACTTGTCATTTCCATACGAATGACGAGTCCCGTGTTAATTAAACGTCAAAATGAAACGAACTCGAGCTGGTCCGCACCGTGCTGCATAGCCCCGCAGGTAAGCTTCAACCTAAAATCTGCACAGTTGTACAACATACAAGCTACCATTTAACTGTACAAGCAAATCTGTCGAGAGTATATAATATACCCTAACGTGTGTGGCAGGCATTATGCGTTTGTATCAATTATTCGTATATTTCATGTTTCAATATTACGTAGAGTTCCGTTCTGTAGTAACATTACATTCTGTCTAATGTCGAAAAACCCGAGAACCGTCTGTGTAATTAAGATCCAGAGTCTATTTTAAAAAGCCTTTAAGCACCCTAATTATTACAACACTGTCAAATTTTAATACGCTCGCAAAAGAGAAGATTCATAAGACTTGTCTGGAAGATAAAAATAGGTGGAATGCGTCGAGAATAATCAAAGTTTATTGAAAACTATTCCAGTCACGTGATTACTGCTATGTCATGTTACTCCTAGTGTGGGCGACTAGCGACTCCACAACTCGTGGGCCGACCGACCGAATCTATGGGTATTTTTATTGTTAACAAATTTGAAGCTCTACTGTCCCACTCATCTTAAACTTGGTATATGACGCAGTCGTGGATTGTATATGAAACAAATTGTCAATATCAGTCTCGTTAATCAATTGTAAAGTAGTGAAACGAGTGTTTTTCTTAAGGCGCGGCTGGGTTTGTGTTATAAAAAAAATGAATTACTGTTTGGATATTTTTTAAACGATACTGGCAGTCCGATTGATAGAGTTGAATAAACCTTTTCTATTGCGTTGAAAATAGAATTGCTAATTCAAAATAGCAATCTTGTTGCGTTGATATATGCTAGGTATACAACTTTTTTATTTTCAAGGAATAAATTGTATTTGTAAAATTATTATAATAAATTTATACAAATGTTACTTATTACTGTGTGGGATTCATAAAATATTGTATACTTTATGCTTACCTGTAGATCTTTGAAATATGTACGTAATTCTAAACGGTTTCGCAAGCAGTCCTAAGCAAACAGAGTTGCATAACGCATTATTCGCTAAGAAATATGATCTCTGATGTACATTTATCTCTTCAAATATTGACTTTATGATGATAGGTTTGTAGCCTTGACACCTGAACCAACAGCGGCCGATGTCTTTTGTAAGATAGATCTTGCAATTTATTGATGGCACTTTTTATGATAAGATGGATAGCTTAAACTTTAATGGAAGGCGTGTTTTGCTTGAGAAAGAAAAAAAACATCATTACTCACTTCCGTTGCTTCTTCACGTTAAATTTTGTTCGGTACTAAAGCAGACATCGTTTATTCTCTTAACTCTCAATATTGTTGTTTGTACAAAAAATCGGGTAAAAATATCTAAAGGACTCTAATGCGCAAAAGTGTGTGGTCTTATTTCAATCGCCACCGACACAACAACAAAAGCTAACTTTCTGACGCATTTCGAATTTTACCATAGATTATCTAACAGTACAAGGTAGTACGCAGAAAACTTAATTATGAGTCCGGGATCACAAAGTAGCAAGTAAATAGTAGCCATGTCTGAATACCGAATGGCATTCGGGTGCCGAAGAGATGTTTTCATAGGGCATCTGATATTCTCGGGACTCGATGCGGTCACTGTTATGCTTTGTAAAGCTTACTATTGTGCACCTGGTGACGATTGTTGTAGGCGGACTGGTGGATACGTACTTTTTTCCCTAATTTTAGGGTTCCACAGTGGGTACCGTTTTTTTTTGTTCTAGAAAATTGATTGAAATAATTTCAGGTATTTTTAGGTACAATAAATTTTATTTTTTTTATTTTTTTATTTTTATTTTATTTTATTTTATTAAAAACAAATTGTTAAAATATGTATTTTTTACCGCATAACTATTAAAAATACTTATAATACCTATGTGCAAATTATGAACCACCAAAATATACACATAAAAAATTAATAGTTCTCTAAATAAATATATTATTTATTTACATTACAAATCGAAGTTTTCTTTTAAATTTAGGTACATTAGGTTTCATTTTTTATTTAATAAAATACTTCTCGTAGTATTTAGGGCATGCCGTGTAAACTTTAGGTTATATATTTGACGCTTATCTGAATAACCCACAATACACACAATAGTTAAAAACTTAACATACATTTTTATCCTATATCGCAAGTTACAAATTAAATTGTACGGAACCCCACGCAAGTCTGTACCGTCACATTCACACAAATATATTTTCTCTACTATATTCTACGGTATTATTGCGGCTGATGATGTTTTAAATGTTTGTGTTTCTGCTCAATGTGACGCGCATTGACGTGAAGGATCGAAGCGCTATTGTGTATGAAATCGGTCGGCGAGGGCTGTTTGCTCGGTGCCTTTCCGAGGATTTGTAGGAAGATTGGATGCTCGAGTAGTTTTGATACTTTCATATACATCTAGTTGAAACTACTGGGGGACTTTAGTTCTAATATCTTAGGGTGATGAGCGCAGTGCAACGCAAGATTATGCAAGGCAAAGTTCTCGTTGGCACTGTAACTGTTATGGGAAAGCGTCGCGCTTATCATCATGTGAACGAATTCCTCGTCTTGTTACTCATTCAATTAAAAATTAAAAAGTTGCGCCCCAAAGTTTTACCCGCGTTACTTTATGATAAGCTGTTACTGATGATGATGATGATGAAAAGTATCATGCGTGTTTTTTAACAGGAGTTATAACAAAAAGAAAAATACTGCTTAGCAGCTTCAGCGCTGATTTGCAGACACTTAAACTTTTGCATTTATAATATTCTTAGGATTAATGTATAATAGTGTTTGATATTCATTAAATTGTGGTCTTTGATAAACTCTACCATAAAATACGGGGTAATTTTATTTTGAAATTTTATCCTAAAACGTGATATGTTACGTTATACATAGCTAACTACCTACTACTACATTTTATTTAAAAGGAAGACGTTTTTTGTCCAAAATCGTAGCAGTCAGTCAAATTATGTAATGGGAAGCAATAACAGTAAATTAGGTTAAACTCACCAAAACTTCAACTGATATCTTTAGTATTTTGTTTGAATTAAACATTGGTGAAACTTTGTAATTTAATCTTCAAAAAGTTAAGCAAAACAGCATCAAAATTGTTCAAGCTTAACATTAAATTATCATATCGCTCTTACGCACATTGTTCATAAGTAAATATGTAAAAAAATCGTCCTTGTTGTACTATTATTGAGGTCCTTTTATTTAATGGGAACCATATAAAAATCAACAAATCTATAAGAAATAAAAAAGAAAATACATTAAAAAATAACTCGGAGAACGCCTGCGAAACGCAATGTAATCTACATTGCTGTACCTATGTTTGTTATCGCATAAAAAAAACATGTAAAAATTTGCCAATATTCGCAACTATTTCACTCTTAAAAATTTTTGAGTACACAACATAAGTATGGCCTAGCTCTAAGTTTTTCTACATCTTATTCAAAGAAACAACCTAGGATACAGAACTATGATAAGTAGGTACTTGCCTACATTTAAGATTTTGATAATTATCAGTAAGTAAGTAGATCAGTATTAATAAAATCTACATGCCATCCGCATCCTGAAAATGTTAGCCTACTGGACCGAATCTAGAACGACGTTATACATAATACGATTTCAAATCTCAAAACTGTTTATGTGGTGTCCTTAGTTCTCTATACTACAACGTGTCTACGTTACGTCTATCAAACAAGGCGTGCTGTGTACTTTATACTACAACACCAAATCATATTGCCGTGCATTTTTGGTTTAAATGTTCTTTGTATTGTCGGCTTTCGGACATCTTTTGTACACCGTTCAATAGCTGTAGGAAGTGTGCGCATTCATTCCAAACACAAGATATTGTGTTGTTACCCGTCAAAGGCGGTCCCTTTACAATTAAACAACCAGAAGATAAGGAGAAATGTGTTCTTCCAAATGATTCCTTTAACGATGACTTATCAATCCGATGCGCCTTTTAAAATTAATAACCTTATTTACATCAGCGTCGAAGTTATTGCGTCTCATTAACGTTTTAATGCCGATTCGTAGCTCGTCAAGGCGTTTAAACACTGATTGCAGGACGTATAAAATTCACTATAAATTCGTTATTTATACGACAAAAAAGGTAACAGTTGGGACGCCCTTAGTATTAAATATATGCTCGAGATCATAAAATAAAGAATTTATAGGCGTCCTTTGGTATAACCGTGGTTGGTTTTTATGACTTCACGGGGCGTTTATCCGGCGCGGTGCGGCGCGTGGTCGTACCCACGCATTCCAGATAGCTTCTGTTGTCAGTATATGAGTAATTTCCCTCATTCGCATAGAGAGCTTTCGGCGTGCTATATCGGCGTCGTACACGATACCCATATATTAAGAAGGCTCGGTTACGCTTTTATGTCGGTTTTCGCGGCTTTAGGGCCTAATGAATTTTTTATTATCTATTTGTCGTGACACGAGTTCGACTCGAAACGAGTAGGTGTAAAACATTACGATTTCAAAATCGATAAAGTTTGTCATTATTACCTTCGCCCTAGGTGACTAATTCAGCATATATTATGCGTTCAGGTGACTTGAGTTTCTCACCAAAGGGACGGTCTCACATAAGGCAGTTAAATAAAGCCTCATGTTAACTTTATTCTCGGTGTAAATGTACAGGGAAACATAAAGGCGTGACCAACAGTTTAACGTGTTTGTACTATCTATGAATACGCGTGAAATTGTGATTATCAATACAAACGATTGTTAATACACGACATACTACAAAATGTCGTCTGTCTGTTTGTCTGCACATAAATATCTTTGAAACTACTAAACTAATTTGGTTCCGTTTTCCCAAATGAGGAATTTTCACAGAGACATGACTTTTTTCGGGTGTATCAAGTCACGGACGTATCAAATCTTTATAATACAACTAATTGACGAGAGAACCAATCCGTTTGTTTGATAGTAAGCGTCAAGCCTATAACCAGTTCGTTTTTTTCTTGAGCTAACACAACTCCATCGCTTTTAAAGTAATGTTTTGTTTGAAATGTTACGTTCTGTTAAATCCCGCCTTCTACCATTTCTTGTATGGTATACAACCACTTTAGAAATTCTTAGTTAAATTCTAGTCTCATAAACATTTGTTATGTTGCCATAGTGCGGATTTGTTTTGCAAAACAAGCGCTTTACACCATAGTTAATGTGACTGGTCCTTTGTTTGCGTTCCTTATAGCTTTAGTAATCAGTTGTAATAGACATTTTTCCTTTAAACTTACTCGCACTTAAATAATCATATGTAATATTACTTTGTACTGTTTAGTATTCTGTAATATTAACTTAATATTTAATAATTTATCATTATCAAATACTTAATCATCACTTTAGTTACATCCTGACCTATAACTTTGAGCCAATAAAAACAATTGTAGTAAATAACCTAACCTAACCTAATAACCACTACGTTCTCTACAAATTGAGATGTTATTATCACAATCACAAAAAACGTGGTAAGTAAAAATACATTTACAAAATCAATATCAATGGATATCGATTTAATCGACACATGAGCAATGCCCAGGCGCCGATTCACAATTGTGTCCGATTCGATATGGTTTTTGTGCCCGAGCGCATGCTCCGTCATTATGACGAGCGCGGGTGATACTTGCTTGTTTGCGAACAGTTACCTCAGAAGAAAGCCATTGCAATCTTAAATGAGCACTGAATGGTCATTTTTAATTGTCCATGTAATTAACTGATATGGCTGATTTGCTATAACTCTATCTCGCGATACAAGAATGTGTTATCTCCTTAACGGTATATTGAATAGAAAACACGTTTTGTCTCAAATGAGGGATTTGATGGGGTGTTTTGATTGTCTTTGTCTATTCCTATTGCATCATCATCACGCTCAGAGCTATAATTTTGGCGAAATATTTCGTGTTTAAAAGAGAAGCGACCCTATCTTATTATGTGAGAAGTGGACCATCGTAGATCACTCGTATTTGCGTCTTCAGATCGGTGCACGATCAGAAACACAAAGACGTGACCAACAGCGACAGACGGGTGCAGATTATAGATCATTAGGAACAACGAAGATGGCAAGGATTTCCATTCCTTCATCATCATCATCATCAACCCATATCGACCCACTGCTGAGTACGTTCCATTCCTTGATGGATTTGAAATAACGGGTAACTAAAATTTGGTCATCAGTTTATGCCAATAAACCTTCGTACGGACACATGTGCGCATCAGTGCACCAGCTTAACGATTGTGTGCCAGTTCGATACGGTTTTTGTGCTCAGGCGCAGTCGGACGCCGTCCTTATGACGCCACTCAGGTTAGGCTAGGTCATGTTGGGGTGTACTGTTATCACATCTCGAAAAACTTCAACCGTGAGGTCGGCAGATAATGCACAGAGGGGCGCCGTGCAGTGTCTGTTGACGATATGCTTTTAAAAATAGAAAATAACTTGGTACGATGGCCTATGATACGACTATGATACGATGGCCAAAATCTTGGTATATAGTAGGTTTTAAGTCACGTACGTGTTTTATTTAATCCTATTTTAATCAAAGTTGAAAAAACCGAAAATTCTTTTCTTTGAGAACGCGTAAATTCTTATCATGCAGCTTTTGGATAAATTGCAGATAAACGCAGTCTTATAAACCATTTGAAGCAAGCTAAAACAATTTGTTCATCAGCTTAGTAGATAGTAAATCATTTTGTACTTAGTTTTCTGTAATGAAGTAGCTTATTGAAACGCAAACTAGATTTACGAAGTGCTTTCAGGTTTGTATTCGTATTACAGTTCTAATTGTTATTTATGCAACGGAGGTTCGCCCGTGGGTAGCTCGTAGGCCGCTATGTTCTAATAAGCTCGAGATGAATGGAACATATCTTTGATTTATGTTCTGAGTTTATGCGCTTATTTGATGCCAATGCGGACGGGTACTGCCAATCTACTTTGCAGCTTGCCAATCGCATTGTGATCGGATTTACCATAGCTCGACCACTCTACCAACACTCGCGCATTAGTCTATAATATTGACGCAATCATACTTTGTTAACCGTTACAATGCGGCAGCATTCAGTACTAGATCTTTAGTCACGCCTCCGACCAAATGGAACTATATCGACATGACTTACATACTCTTTATGCCGCTCTGTGCCTGTCCGTCGAACGTGACTCTCGGACCTTATTATAATCACAGATCAGTCGATTGTTGTGACCACGAAAATGCATAATTTATAAAAGCAGAACGGGGAATAATCCGGGAGACGCATACTTGACTTCTTTCAACGAAGCCTTCGCGGCATCTTGTTACACCTTAGTTTTTGTTGCAGACAACGAACCGATTCTATATATCGGGTGAAAGATGCGCCTTTTTGTTCTACACAAACGTCGCTTGTAACTTGACAAATGGCGCTAATCATCGTTGTATTATTTTAATTAAATACAAGCATTAGTTGCTACGACATTCTCTGTTTGTAGATGGAATAATGATGCAATAAAACGGGTGCCGTGTTTGATTTAACGGTGAATGGATAATATTAGCGTCGTTTTGCAGAATTCTGCTGAAGAGGTTTCCATAATTATTTTTTATTGTTGTTCGTAAAGTTTGTGAGAAGGCGAGAAGTGTAAAGATAGCCGAAAGACGGATCTCCGGTGTGACATCGCTTGTTGTGACTTTATGGACGCCATAAACTGGCCATTACCATTCACACCGATCTAATACGATTTTTATATCTCGTGTCTATTAATTGTGGTAGTTGTTCAACGAGATGGTAAAACTGAAGGGTTTATCACTAATAAATTAGCCATACTTAGATCAGATTTTTACAACGCATCAAATTAACATGCGCGACACGAAGAGTACCAATTTAGTTTATTATTATTTTTATGTAAGAAAATAAGTTAAAATTCTCTAGTTACACAATAATGCTAGGTGGGTTTAATGTCGAAGTTTATGAATTACTTTTACGTCAAATAAGTTTTAAAGCTGTATTACTTTTGAAAACCAGTTAACTAATATCTTAGCTATTTCGTAAACCTAAAAACTTTCATAGTTCAACCTCTTAACATGCATGACTCCAAAAAAACATCTACCTGGGCAAGCTGCCCATTCTTCAGATATGAGAAATTCGAGTTGCAATTTAACGTCTATTGTGACGGAACAAAAGGCGTGTGATGCGTTCATAATACAGGTGCATCGATATTTCCAAGTTTAGACCCCTAATGTTACGTCAGTTTACGTGACTGGTTTTATTTCACGCTGTTCCCGAGGCTTTGATAGCGTCCATTTTGTGTAATTGCCGTTAAACTCGGCCCAACTATTTTTCAGTGTTTAGTCCTTTTTGTGCCATTGTCCGGGATGTTAGATTAGTCGGCTCGGTACGCCCACGTTTCATTAATGCGAACTCGTGTTGCTGGCCGGCGAAATGCGGGGTTTTAACGTGGCTTTTGTTGTCGATCCGTTTATTATCAGCTATGTTTTGAACATATGCTGTCGGTTTAATTGGCGTGTTTGCAGGCCTAGTTTTACATAATCACGAAACGTGGATGTAATTTTTGTAAACAATTTGTATGAGACCACTAAAGTTACTATAATAGTTTTGGTTTATAAAAGTTGTGTTCGACTTCGTCGTTGATAGTATTATCAGTAAGTCACGTAATTGACTCGTAAGTTTCGTAACTGAACCAAAATGTATCCAACGTAACGAGAATATCGCCAAGACTTCCAAGGTCTACAAACACGTATTAGAAAGATCTGTTATCTTTCACAATAGAGACGTAGATAGCTCGTATCTGCGGGCGCTCGATGAAGCGAACTACTTTTGTCCTAAAGATAACGAAAATGACAAAAAACGGAGCACATTTCCAAAGATCGTACACACTGAGATAAAAGTGATGAATGGCGTTGCGATGTCCAAATTCCTTCAAACAATGCCACTTGCAATGGCTTGCCGATGTTCAGATGTTTGTATAATTGTTTTTGTTATAATTTACAATGGCTCCTTTATTTGCTTGCTCTGACTCATAAGTTACTTTTGCAAATCATATTTAGAGTACTTATTAGTCACGAGCCGCGTATTATGTCACATTTTAAACATAAGACTGCAAAATAATAATAATTGTTGCTAATAAACTTAGGCTATCAAAGCAATTAGCTCGTAATAAATATAAAACAAATCATAACAGTCGCTCTCGTTAATGAGGTATAGTATAATAACATAATTGCCGGTTTATTACTGCAGTGCCATTAAACTCATTCCTTTATAATTAGTCGGCGTTTTAACTGCGCGACTGTATATTGAAAGAAATATCCGACGGCTTTATTCGGGATCGATAAAATGAAATTTAGCAGTGAGTATTCCGCCGGCGAGCGATACACGACGTGTAAAGCAAACAAAAATAGTGCGAAACTGAAGGTAATAAAGGGAGGTTGGAGGGAGCCATCCCAAGGCACGTACGGCAATTCGTTCTAATAGTCGCCGCCGACAATGGTGCTATGCTGACATTGTTTTGTTAGGACGAAACGTTGGGCGATGCAAAACTCGCCGCTGCCGAATCCCTGACTCCCAAAGCGAAGGCGCCTCTAGCATTTTTTTTCTCTGTGTAAACGTGGGGGGCTTTCTGAAGTGGTCCCCGGACGGTAATTAATGAGGGATTTGACGTGAGCGACTGTTTCACGTCACACTGTTTTGGTAACAAATTGTAATGAATCGCACCGCGGGACCTCACACTTGGAATGTCATTTCAATTACGTCATCGTTGCGGCAAATGTGTGCTTTTTCTATGTCCCTTTCGAGTTGCGTTTTAATTTTTACCACAATTTGATTTGTCTTTTGGGTGCCTTTTTTAAATTAGTTCTAACTTTGTTTTGTTCCATTTATTCTATTATTTATTTATTCTATTATAGTTCGTTTCATATGAATTTCGGCCACTATATTCATATCTTAAAAAATATCATAAAAATAGATAAGTACACCATAAAAATTTATACGGTTTGTTTCGAATATGTATTTCCTCCTAATAAGTATTACTTTAACACAATTTATTAGTTTTAGGAACAATTTTAGGAAATGCGTGTATCTTAACAAGCAAACATTAATTAAGATACAAGGGTCCAACTAATCACCCAAATTATGTTTTTACTGATCCACAGAACTCTGAACTATCACACAAAACAACCAAACTATCTATCAGCTAACAGTCACAAACTGTTAGAACAAGTAATGAGCAAGCCTCTTTGGAAACCGATACGTCAGCTATGAAGACATTTCCTGTCAAAAGCAATATACACAACCAACAAGCTGTATCACTAGCACTGACCCAAAGAACCAATTTGTTACTATCACTTTTTAATGGAACCATTAAAATAGTTTTGCGGTTGAGACGGAGTCATAACATTTTGGCGCCTGTTACTGTCTTGGATAACAAATAACTTGCGGTTCATACGATTGCGCGTTCGATCCCGAAGTGATATTGAGAAATTGTTTTACATTACGCCGATCGCTTCATAGAATCACGATTCGTCGATTCGATTCTTACTTAAAGGTGACTGTTCGCGCCACTTACATTGGCACTCATAATACCTTCCTACCTTCCTATTCCTATCATTTCTTGGCGACTATCTCTGTCGCTCATATCGTGGTATCCACGAGAAAACTGCTTGCCGCCGCAAGTAGTCTGCGATCGACCCTCGTCCTTCGCGGCTGCCGCTCTCGCCGAATCCAAAGTACTGGATCTGCTGCTCCTCTGTGGTGGTCCACGTGAATTCGACGCGAAAATATAAACAAAACCCGCTATAAACCCGCCGCGTAAACGCTCCTTGCCGACACGCACCAACCGCCAAAAATACAGTCCACTACATCGAACGTCATAACATCCTGAAGGAACAAGCAGCTTGGAGACGGACCCGAACCGAGGTGATTGCAGTTGCATGGAGACCAGGTTAGTCGCCAAGTTCCTTTGTACTACTCTTCTACCAGCCATCCTTCCCCCGCCATTGGAGGCGCGCTCAGCCTATACAGCTTAGCTGCCGCGCTAACTTATTGTTGGTCCTCCGCCGCCGGATCTTCTTTGGTCCTCCCGCTATTCTCTGGCCCCTCTTAGGCCTCATATAGTCCTCTTTATAACCGCCCGCAATTTTATATTGGTATTTTTACCAACGATAATTTCCTATAATTATCGTGTTCCCGCCCGCAATTACAGTTCAGATAGTACCCTGTACTATCCTACTACGCTCTTATATACTTATTTCGTGTATTCCGCATTCCTAAATAGTAAAAATAACGATTTTTCCGTAATTCTTAATTTTTATTAAAAAGTGAAGGTATTCCTAACGACCGCCCGTGCGTCTCCACGTGGGTATTCAATACGCCGCGCGCGCGACAGGTAAATGCTGTAGGCAGTTGCAGTAAATTAGGAATTTCATACTTTATCTAGTTTTTTATACTTTGTTAAGATGGCTATGGCTACTCGTTCAAAAGACAAAGATAGTGAAGTATACGAGGACGCAAAAGCGCTCGATACGTTACAGATCGAACGTTTGACCTTGATAGGTAAACGTGACATTATATTTTCCCGCTTACAAGATATTTTTAACCGATCTTTAAAGGCTTTCACTGATGATACTGAGAAAGATTTATTTCTATGTGGAATGATCTCGTTAGACCGTTTACGCTCCGATTTCAATGAAATTGTGAACAAATTAAATGTCACCGAGTTGAGTCTCAACGCTTCGTACACGGTAAACTACCAATCTATAAACGTCTTCGAAGATATGTTTTGCCGTTGTCAGTTTGTTTATAATAAACTTAACCCGCCTTTAAAAACCGCTGATTTCAATGTTGCCCCGCAACGTAAATCCATCAGAATTCCTGAACTCGATTTGATGGTCTTCAATGGAGATCCGATGACCTGGAGGATATTTTATGAGTCATTCAAACGCACGATTCACGAAAATCCCGATCTCACTGATCACGAACGCGTCCAATATTTAATTAATAAATTGTCAGGCCGGGCCCTTGCAGTTTGTTCTGGTATCGTACCTAACGGTGATAATTATCCGATCATATGGCAGACGCTCGTCGATAAGTATAACGACAAACGTAACCTAGCCTCCGCTTATCTTGATCAAATGCTTGATTTTAGATCTTTTAACACCGCGACGAATAAAAACTTAGAATTATTCCTAGATAAATTCTGCACGGCTGTGTCAAGTTTGAAGTCTCTCAAGCTCGATAACGTGTCTGATTTTATTTTACTATCGCTCGCTTTGAAGAAAATAGATTCAAGTACTGCACGGTCGTTTGAAATGCACATGCGAGGTAAATCTATGCCTACATACAATGAACTTTTAAAATTCATCCGCGAACAAAGCAAAATATTGGAACGCACTACGACCGTTTCTCTTAGCCGCAGTGATAACAGGCCGGGTACTGCAAGGTCTACGCAGTCTTTTGCAGCATCATGCGTCACTCACTGTCCGCTTTGCAAACAAGCCGATCACGCTAACTTATATAGATGCCCTGCATTTGATAAGCTTTCTATCGACGACAGGTACACTTTTGTAAAACAAAGCAAAGGTTGCACTAATTGTCTAAGCACTACGCATATAAATACCGCTTGCAATTCTAAATTTAATTGCCGTTATTGTGGATGTAAACATCATTCTATGTTATGCCGCAAAGTATCATCTTCCCGTGAAGACAATCGCCCGTACCCTAGCGCTCCGTCACAGGCGCACGCGCCGCCTCCGCGCGCGCGAACTGGCAACTTCTCCGCCGCCGGGGATCACATGCCGCCTTCGGCATCGCCGCCGCCCGTCGCGGGCTCCGCTAGCGCTCAGCTGACGAACTTACCTACAACTGCTTATCAGTCATCACAACAACAGGTGTCGCTGTGTAATATACGCCCCGCTTCGCAGCCTAATGACACTACTTGTTTACTGGGAACCGTACAAGTTTATGCTACGGATTTAAATGGTCGCCGCCATGTAGTACGCGCCTTAATTGATTCGGCTTCCCAAAGTAACTTTTTAACTTCAAAATGTTGCGCTAAATTAAATTTAAAATGCAATAAGGTGACGAACACCGTTGTTAAAGGGATAGGTTCCGCATCTAACCCAATCAAGGGAGCAGTTTCTGCTACTTTGTCTTCCCGCCTAAATGATAATTTTATTGCAATTGACGCCTATGTTATCGACCGCATAACAGACAATTTACCGGCAGTGAAAATTGACGTATCCTGCCTTTCATACCTGAACTGCCTGCCTCTGGCAGACGACAGTTTCGCTTCGCCTTCCGAGATCGACCTACTTATAGGCGCGCCGCTCTTTTCTGAAATATTGCTATCAGGCCGCGCCGCTGGTCCGCCTGGTACTCCAACCGCTTTTGAAACCATTTTTGGTTTTATCGTAATCGGGACCGCTCCCGTTACTCCCGCTCATGTTACTCCCGCTCATGTTACGCCCGCTCATATTGAAACCGTTGTTTCTATCACTGACCCCTTGGTTGAAGATAGATGCCGCTCTCATATTTCCCTCTGTACCTTTACGGAAGGACCACGTTTAGATAATCTTGTCCAACGCTTCTGGCAGCTTGAAGAGGTGCAATGCACGCCGACTTTGAGCCCAGACGCTATAGAATGTGAACGCATTTTTACAAATAACGTTTCCCGCGATCCTACGGGACGCTATTCTGTAGCGTCACCTTTCTCCCGCGATCCCGCGACCTCTCTGGGTAATTCTTACCCTATCGCTAAAAAACGCTTCATGTATCTCGAACGTAAGCTCGCCGCGACACCTGCTCTGCGCTTAGAGTACGATGCTATAATCAAAGAGTACATTCAGAAGGGTTACATTTCACTGATCGACAATGATAGTCCTTTTACTGGATATTACGTGCCACACCACGCCATTGCGAGACTACAAAAAACAACAACTCGATGGCGTATGGTGATGGACGCCAGTGCTGAAACTGACTCAGGCCTCTCCTTGAATCAAGTTTTATATACCGGGGATAATTTACAAAACGATCTTTTTACAATCCTCTTGGATTTCCGCCACTACCCAATCGCTTTTACATCCGATATTAAACAGATGTACCTACAAATTTTGATAAATAAGGACCACCGCAAATATCAAAAATTCCTATATCGATTCGATCCCGTTTTTCCGCTTGATACCTACCAATTCAACCGCGTTTGTTTTGGTCTACGTAGCAGTCCGTTCCTTGCAATGCGAGTGTTGCGACAGCTGTGCGCCGCCGACGGTGCCCACTTCCAGCTCGCAGCATCTCTTATCAGCGACAACACATACATGGACGACGTGTGCTACTCCATGCCTACTCTGTCTGCTTGTTTACAACTCAGAGACGATCTCTGCGAGTTGCTCAAGGCTGGGGGCTTCGATCTCGTCAAATGGGCTAGTAACTCACCCGCGCTCCTTGACTCCCTTCCCGCCTCTGCGTTAACGGAATGCGTTAAAAATGCGAAAAATGCGTTAACGGATCTTTTAAATTCCGACGAATATAATAAGTCTATCTCAGATGAGTTATCAGCTAATCGCATACACTGGAAATTCAATCCACCGCGAAGTCCTCACTTCGGGGGGAATTATGAAATATATGTGAAAGCGTTTAAAAGTCATCTTCATAAAACGATCGGTTCACAGTTACTCACCTATGAAAAAATTTTAACCGTAATCACACAGATAGAATGCGTTATCAATTCTCGTCCTATAACGTTATTGAGCGAAGATCCGTCTGAGCCGACCGCGCTGAGTGCTTCACATTTCTTAATGACCGCACCGCTGAAGCATTTACCCGCTTGCACGGTTCCCGATGAACCTGGACACTTATTGAAACGGTACGTTTTATTGGATCAAATGGTACAATCATTTTCCAAACGGTGGAAGTTGGAATATCTTCACTTACTTCAATCTAGAGGAAAATGGAATACACCTTCGAATCCCATTACAATAGGTTCTATTGTTCTTATTATCACTGATAATATTCCCCCGCTATCCTGGCCTCTCGGCGTCGTCGTGGCCACTCATGTCGGCGGCGATGGCATCTGTCGAGTAGCGTCAGTAAAAACGGCGACCGGCGTCTACCAGAGACCCGTCGTCCGTTTATGTATCTTACCTACCCAATAATTTAACCCCTTGCTCCCCGGTCAACCGCTATGTTATATTTAACCCGTTGACTGCTTAAGAGTTTAACTCTTATTTTTATTTTTTTTATTTCCCGCTTTCTTTTAAAAACCAATGGTTTTTAGGCCGGGGGCAAATGTTCGCGCCACTTACATTGGCACTCATAATACCTTCCTACCTTCCTATTCCTATCATTTCTTGGCGACTATCTCTGTCGCTCATATCGTGGTATCCACGAGAAAACTGCTTGCCGCCGCAAGTAGTCTGCGATCGACCCTCGTCCTTCGCGGCTGCCGCTCTCGCCGAATCCAAAGTACTGGATCTGCTGCTCCTCTGTGGTGGTCCACGTGAATTCGACGCGAAAATATAAACAAAACCCGCTATAAACCCGCCGCGTAAACGCTCCTTGCCGACACGCACCAACCGCCAAAAATACAGTCCACTACATCGAACGTCATAACATCCTGAAGGAACAAGCAGCTTGGAGACGGACCCGAACCGAGGTGATTGCAGTTGCATGGAGACCAGGTTAGTCGCCAAGTTCCTTTGTACTACTCTTCTACCAGCCATCCTTCCCCCGCCATTGGAGGCGCGCTCAGCCTATACAGCTTAGCTGCCGCGCTAACAGTGACTAAACCAACATTCCGACTGAGACGCCTCGAGACGGTTGAAAAGCAAATTGAGCCGATGATACGTCGTTCATTAAATACGAGCTTGTTTGGAAAGGACGCACGCGGATGTGTTTATGCAGCTTACAGTATCATTTTTCTAATTGCAAAGGAAGGTAGAGTACTTTTGCACTTTGACTCTTCCAGTTTTCTTTAGTTCTTTCTGTATTAGAATTTTTTTTGATAAATATATATTTGCCGTCATGTAAGTCTTGAAAAAGGATAAACTTGAAACTGCCTTGCCATAAATTGGTTTGGTAAACGGTTCTTTAACCACTGTTGCAATCTGGTCTATTATGGAAATCATAATTTTAGAAATACATAAATATTCATTGTTAATTGACTGCTATTATGGACATAGTAAATTTTAATAATTATGTTATTTTAATAATTATGCACGTTCTTAATCTTGAAATTCCGCCCAGTGTCTCATTTTTCTACGTTGATACATCCACCACAGATAAACAATTCTATTGTCAGTGTCATATTTCTTTCGTCCCGAGCAAAGACTTTTTGTACTGTCATTCCTGGTCCCTAGCCAAAGCTTTTTTGCCACAAATAGACCGACTGTGTGTCATCTGTCTTAATTGCTTAACAGCTTATTGTTTCAATTTGTTTCTTCGGAAAGATGTTGAACACAAAAGATATATTAGGTGTATAGGTTTTTGTAACAAAAATATTTTTGCAGTTAGTTTGGACTAAGAACAATAAAATGGACAGCTTACTTGCACGTGTTTTTGTCTATAGCAGTCATTGTTATTTGACATTTGGTATTGTGATTTGTAGATGGCATGCACGCTCAGCACTGTCAGGCCAAGATTATAAGTCATGACATGACTTGTATAGTTCACTTAATTATGTAACGCCTTGTATCTGTCGTACATAAATAATTTACTTATTTTACGCACAACCTGAACGTGATGAAGGTAATTATGATCACGAATAAAAATATTTATTTTACTAACTATTTACTTATTAATATTGTCTAATACATAATTACATACTTAATGCTAACTGATTGCGTTGTTTGTTGAATAGTTGTGTCCAAAATTATTCAATAATGAACCTGTGTTAATAACCATTTTTGCGCTGAAAGCTTTCTCAGTGATCTTTCGTGAAATATTACTCATAGTAGTGATTAGTGTATTGAAGACATTGCAGTTGATATTGATTAATATTTACCTGGTGCTAGTCGCGGGGGGCCGCTGGATGCAAACAGCTAGCAACCGCTCGTTGTGGCGTTCTATGGAGGAGACCTATGTTCAGAAGTGGACGTCCTCCGACTGTTGATGATAATGAACATTTATTATGTATTTACAAAAAAACTATAATACCAACTCAAGTTTATTGACTACAAAAATACCAAAATTCATTCAAACTAAGTAGACCGACGAAAATTTCATAGAAGTGGACATTAGAGCAAGTCGAGCAAATTTCAATTATTTATAACTTAGTTAAAGTTTGGTACGGTCTCTAACCAAGTGCTAAATTTTCTAGAGATCGGTCGGAGCTCCATTGTTCAAAAGCAGTTTGTGGCTTGCGTTGTTCATTCTTGGCCTAGATTATCCCCACTATGTCTAAAGTTGCCAAGTGAATAACTTTGAAATCTTAATAGTTTACTGAAATTAATTACTTCAAAGCCTTATTTAGTACTTAAGTCGCCAGTCATTATTTTGGATACAGTGCTTTCAGTCGGGAACAAAATGGACGGACTAAATCGACATTTGGGTTATTGATGTCTTTTTCGTACTTACAAAATACCCAATAAGTAGTACCCACCTATTACAAAGCTGTATCTACAATTCTACAGTTACTGCTTGCTGTGAAGTTTACAGCCTAATAAAGTGATAGCTGCTTTTTCAGAAAGAAAAAAAACTCAACTTTTTTTTTAAACCGTAGTGTCGTTGCACTGCTGGGCGAAGGTCACCCCCAATTGTTTCCACTTGTCTCGATCTTGAGCTAGTTCTATCCGATAATTTTCAAAATAATATATGTATACAGTAGGTATTTAAAGTTCCTTTTTTCTAAAAGTTTTAAGTGGTTTGCGCGAAAGTTGGGGTGGTTCTTAGGCTTTATTTATTCTGGTCCTCATTGAAAGTAAAAGTAATAAAAAAATAACATTGGAACATTCAGTAGCACCTATACAATTAAGACGTAAAAGAAGAAAGTAAAGCCGCCGTTATTTCGGCCATTTTTGTTGCTTGAACCGAGCAATAATCTCACTTGGGTTTTGTTTAGAATTTTTCCATTTATTTTATAACTGAACGCTCTGTCTGCCATTGTGTAGGTGGCTTTAAAATATTTTTTAGCCACCGTAAACCCTTTTCGTTTTGGGTGTTCCCTCGTTTATTGTTTCTTTATTGCAGACCCTTGCCGACAATGAAGTTTGCATAACGTTCACCTAATACGATTTTACGCAGTCCCCGATGCGTATTTCATTTTCCCTAAAAGGGGTATTTCTTTGTTTGTTTTGAGCTAAATTATTACACTGACCTAGTTATTAAACGATGTCCGATCTGTTTAATTTAGATTTTCATCAAAATGGTAAATTAATTCTGTAACAAAAATATTTGTTTGATCCCAAGCTATAATGAAATGCGTGTGAGGAGGATCTGTTGCCTCCGGGCTGTTTACTCTAATAACAGGTTTCCAGAAACAATTAGTCGGGCTCTTTGTAGAGCAAAGAATTTTATCGCTTAGATTTATTATATTTGTGGAGGATTTTATCACTGTTACGATTGCTCCATAGTCCTGTAAACTGCGCACCGGACCCTCCTAAAGACCATCGGGTTACGGGACCAGGTAGAGCCGAGCATTTATCGGCCGTTTTAGTTTTTTGTCGTAGCATTTGTTATTATTCGTATCCCTCGGATGTATTAATCTGGAGAGGGTCCCACTCAACCGGTCATTACCCAAAACTTAGGGGCGTATTGCGTCCGGGGGGCTAGTTATTACGGTTGTTCTATTTAAACTCTGTATCATTTACAAAATTAGATATATCGCTAAATATTTTATAATGATGGACATGAAATTGGTTGGGTTGGTAGCGTTGGTCTTAGTTCGACGTTAGCGGAGCAAACGGTGTGCGACGGGCGCGGTTCATAATGACACGAATTATACTTTTTAAAACATAAAAGATACAGTTTGCTCATTTTTTTGTCATATCAGCTAAATATGTCCCGCCCTAATATTGTCACGTTAGTAAACGTTCACGTCTTGAAATCTGTAATTTGCTACCCCTCTCGTGCCTGCCTCTCGCAATAAACAAACCATTTCATTTCATACGATAAGAAACGTGTCACATAATAAGAAAGCTCTGAAGACCGTTTTTCTTGGAATAATTTGAATTCATACCGAACGGCGAAACATTTTCACAGCACATTTGTCGCCGTGGCCGCACATTATGTTCCCGACATATTGTCATAACATCCCATTTCATTTCACTTTGGAGAGTCGTGGCGGGGCATTATCGGCGCGTGAGCTTTCATTTGGAGGCGGAAATGAGAAGAAACTTTCCGTGGGGACCTCTCTGATAAAATAGTATTTGCTGGAAGCAGTACGCACTGGTCCGACAATGAAGGGAGACCGGAACGCCCCCGGAAAGAATCAATTATACAAACCCCAGAAAAGACATGTTGCCGAATGGGCGAATTGTTTGTTTAATAACATTTCGGATCTACTATGAAAGTCAGGGTAAAATATTGTGTCTATTGTCCGGCGGCTCTTTGTACGTAAATGAAGCGATAGACCATTTTTTACATTAGATACGACATTCCGACGTGTCTTAGCATGTCTCTATTCGCGGCGGATGCGCATGAAGTTTTTGTTTGGGAACGCTTCCTGTCTACGTTTACTTTTTTAATAGTTTTATCCTTCCCATTCACCCAGAGCGATAAATTTGACTTATAAATAATAAATTTGTCACAAGATCCTTCTCAACGAACGCTTTTATAGTCGTCGTTTTTTAATAAAATTTATTGCTCATTTTGCCAAGGCCATTTTTTTAGAAACATAGGTATATATATAAAAAAAAACTTTTTTTTCTTAGAGTATAAATTTACACCGCCACGCCGCCGTCACAATTACATGTATCGTAAATAAATTTTCTAGCAAGATAATGACCAAAGGGGCCGCGCGTCCGTCATTCAAGCTTATTAAAAAAAATGCGTTATTTTAATTTCAAAAGCGTAATATTTGTATGTTTACACGCCCGGCTGTTGTTCGAATTTGTATCCTTAAAATGCCATAAGAATAAATAAGTTAACATCTTAGTAATGTCTTACGTGATAGTTTTCCGAAAGTATATCGCCGCACGGTAGCTGTTAGAAACCTATGATCAGACCATTTATATGCAGTGCTTATGGACCTGAATGCGACTCGAATACGTTGACGACGCTGAAAATTGTTTAGTAATTTTGTATTTCCAATTTGAAACAGACGCTTTTATTAGCAGCACGTAAGGTCCCTGTGAATGAGAATGTAAAATTTGAAAAGAAAGCTTTGCTCTTAGCATTTACTAAAGCGCCTTTTATTTTTTTTATTTGACGAGTAACGAGACGAGCAATTGGTTCACCTGGTGGTAAGCGCTACGCTAGCTCGTAACAGTTACACTGCTACCCAGAACTTTGCATAGCATACCTAATCTTGCGCGGCACTGCACTGCGCCCGTCACCGTGAGACATTGGTTCTAAAGTCTCACATGCATAGTAATTTCGCTGGAAACATAGCCAGTGAACAATGGAACGTTTCATGGTAATTGAATCTAATGAATAACAATAGAGATTTTACTATACCTAATAGGTAATAAGGTTTGTCGTAAAATTGGTAGTCGCAAAACTTATAAAATAAATATTTGCCCTGAGTCTGGGAATTTGTAGGACCATGGTCCTCATAGTTCCTGGTTCCCTAGATACAGGGCATCCAAGTTAGGGGTCAGGTTTTTTGTATGTGAACATGACGCGTTATTATTATTATTATTTTTTGGAGTAATATAATTATAGTAAAGCATTTAAATTTCGTGTAGTATCTATCGTAGTTTAAACAGTTCTGATAGCTTAAATATTTTTATGATTTCTTCCTGTATTATTGCATTGTTTCCAAAACTACCATACGTTAGTAAAATAACTTAAATTTAAAACTGAACCTTTACCCAATATTTAAAAAAAACATGAGTGAGTAGTTTTTTTTACCTGAAAATACAAGTGTTTTAACCGAAACCCAAGGTATGTTTGGAACATACAAATATTGAGTTAGTGTAAAATAACAGCAGATTTCATTTTAAATTCCCTGAAGCAATTAAGAACGAAATTGTAAAATAATTTTGTTTTAATTTGTTGTTCGCTATTAAAAGTAGAGCTTTTCGAATGAAATTATGTTTAATTACTGTTAAATTGTTGGATCGGATTCTATCGAAGTAAACTCGTCGCATTTCTTTATCGAGTTCATTTGTGTCTCACACTTAGCAGTAAGGCAGGGCCAGGTTTCCAAGATACGATACTTGCCATGCATGTATGCGTCCAAGTATCTTCAGTATGCTTCCCGTTACGCAAACAGGATGTCGACTCTATTGCTACCATCAAGAACCAGCTGTTAATGTTAATGAAGTCCAATACACCACCCAACTAATATTTGTTCAAAAACCTTGAAATTAGTTACGCCCATGTTATTTCAAACCAATTTTACAAGGGCTGTTTGTTAGCAAACAAGCTTCGGATAAAGGCCCATAGCAACTTTCTCAAATAATCGTTAACCCGAAAATAAATTTAAAAATATGGTGCGGTTAATATAAAATTTATTGCCAGCGCCAGTAGCCAATTTGCAACTTTTATAGGGTCGACGGTGGTAACAGTCTAGAGTAAATATATTTAGGCCATAATAACATAAAAACCACTTGATAATCATAACGTTGCTTAACGATGGCATAACTTGGAACGAGCCGTCTCTAAATATTCGTCCTACCCGGTGGAAGTCTCGGTGGAAAGTGCGATGTGCGACTAATTGCTATTCGTTAGGTGTATTACCGAACCTCCTGGTTGCGATGAATACCTCAATAAACCCCTATTTTATTGCAGTTTCCTCTCTGGATTTCGTTGGTATTCATGCCGAGACCTACCAAATCATTAAAGGCTGTGTTTGTTGATTTTTTCTTCTTAACTCTTTGTTTGCTTTATGATAATAGGTGTTCGTTTCGACGCGGTTCGGGCGGCAGCGATACGGTGTGAAACTTAACGCCTTCATTCAAGCTCCTTTTTATAGAGGCACTTGATTTAGCGAGCCAATGTCGTTTTTAATAGACTTTGAGATTCGCTTTTTACAGCCGTGTTTGTTTAGTTCACGGATTTTCGTCTTTTATCACGTCGTCGCGTCGCTAATAATTATGAATTTGAAAATAATGCCTTTACGACGTTATTTTTGTGTTCCCAATGTGTTGAATATCAACCAATGCTTAGATCATGAGAAGAAGAAGCATATAATTATTTATACAGATAGTTACCTCCTCCGTCTAGACTAGATCTAAGTAAGGATTATATATAAGCTCTTTACTCGTATCTGCTCAAAAGAATTCCATAGTGTCTGCGCAGTTTACACCAACTATTTCTGGATGCTCTTTGAAAACCGACTAACTGCACTCATTAAAAGTTACACGAGACCGCGAGAACCCTCAAAAGTGAGGCAAGGACTCGCTGGAATTTATCAGCTAACTCAAAAGTGCTTGGAGGGAGTCTGTCCCGGCCATTATTCCCCATTGTCCCATACAATAAGATTAAACTGGGGTCCATAGATATCGCTCTTACTCCGTCCGACGAATTCGTGGCCGAAGTCCTCACGTACCTAATAGTTTTGTTGTTATCGCCAGTTCCTAACCACTCTTCAGTTACTTCTGGGATGATATTAAAAAGATTTTGGCATCGGGCCACATTGATATTGATCTTTATGCTTGGCCAGACGGCCATACCAGTGCCGTAAGTGCCGCGGCCGTCCGTTTAATGACTTCCCATGTTTGTAAGTTTTGGATACGATATTTTATGTAGCGAGATCGTCTCCAACGACTTTTACTAGTGTTGTTTTCATAGTTTTAAAAATGTAACACATTTAATTTTATGTACAGTCATTCGTTGATGCGGTGAATATTCATGAATTAACTCAAGAGATAAATTAGGTTTAATTGATGGATTATTTTGTTTATCTCTTTTCTGGTCATTGCCTTTAATCGGGTCACAATGATAGATTTTATCGTGTCTGTCATATTCCCCATTAGAAGAAATGACGGTGGTCCTGAATAAAAAACGTTAGATAAGAAATCAACGACTTTTCGGCTAATTCATTGCAGCTGTGGGCTTATCGTGTGCGCAAATTGGAATATGTTGTAAAAAAAACGTGTGTAATTAAGCCGGTATGCGTGAAGGGCGACACCTGCGCTGTATCTGTGAGATCGGCCGTTACGGTTTATGGGGTTCCTTCCAAAAACAATGGAAATGGCAAAAAGTCGAAGTCGGGCGAGGTATCGGACTCGGGGGTGCCGCGAAGGGTAGGCGTGCGGGTCGCGACGGGGCGCCACAATTTATGATTGCGCCGTGTCAGAGTGTTAATGAACGCACTCCGTTGCTCTTTATTGAGATAACGCTCGCAATCGATGGCCGCGCGGCTATCGAGCCATTACTTATTGCGTCGCCCGATCTCGCGTGTCCCTTTATACCTACACATATTTTTGCTCGCAACTTTCGTGCCGAGCAACTATTATTAACCGTCTCTCCTCGAGATAAGCTAATCCATAAAGTCGTTGCCGGCGCCGTGTAATGAGAATATTGCATAAATAACGATATGGAAATGCATAAAATTATATAAAGAAGCTCATTACATTATGCTTATTGCGTGTTATTAACTTTGTCATTTCGCCTTTGAATATTAATGCGTCTTGAGAGATTGAGTGTAGTAAGAAATACATATTATTGTCTTGATTTATTGTAAATCTATGCCTACTTATCGATTCGTTTGGAATGAGAACCTGTTTCGAGTCCAATGTCTAATTACATATGCAGTTAAGTCATTAACCGATATTATATTTGGAGAAATGCGTTTGTTGATTAATCTTTTAACATTCTCATTCCTTTCCTCAATAAACTGTAGTTCATTTATCTGAGATACATTTTCTACGATAATATTTGGGAAAGGTCACCACCGCCATCTGATCGTTCACGAAACGGTAAAATATGTACGTTACACGATCTTGTATCATTTTAGTATGATATTCGATCCGGACAGCGCCAAGATAGCTTGCAATTATCATACATTCTTATCTATAAAATTGACATGTGACATATCGAATACATTTTTATATGAGTCATGCATTAAGATCTTGTGGTAGTGAATCTCGACGACGAACGCAAGGCGCGTATCGGAGATGCAATCGAGTGATACGAGGGATGTGATATCATCATCGGCCAAGGAGCTTGGTCGACCGCTACTGATGCGATATTGGATTGCGGCACATTCTGTTCTCTATATAGTTTAAATAAACACAGTAGCGGCTTTAGAAAGAAATGTTTCGATATTATTTTTTTTATAAACTGTTGTAATATAAGTACCTATGCGGTGCTGTTAGCTGATTAAAATAAGTCAAATCACCGTCAATTTACTACTGTCGGTTATTTTTTTTATCAATAAATTAAATTAAAGTAAATGACAGTTACAGTAGTACTTGAGGAGTTCCTCTGCGACCCTCTATAATATTTACATAATCTCGTTTCACCATAACAGTGTATACATACCTAAAGAAAAAAATGAAATCGAAACTAAAACTCATAAATCTAACAAAAGAGGGTGGGTGTCCATGAGGCAAAAATTTTAATATCAGATAACAACAGTGCAAAGATACATGATTTGATCTAAATATACATCCATGCAACAATGTAGACTCGGTAAGTTCAATAAAAGCTTATAAAATGGTTGGTTGTTTGCAAGTCTTGCAAGCCACGTGTAGATCTCATTAAAAATAGGTGAAAGAAATAGAGCCTTGAGCACAGAATAGAGTGTTCACTGACAACTTTTCTATTTTTGAGAGTAACCTAGTTATTGCGATTGCGTCCGGAATTTTTGGCCCAGCCGTGATGTCACATCTTCGAATGGCGTGATCTCTCATAGTAATTTGTCCGGTTGTGCAATCTGAGGGAAATTGCCATCTCCACTAAAATTATATATGTCCTATAGTCCTGCTTGACAACTAATTCGGATCTTCTATTAATACCTCTGTTGCTTATTATCTGTCAATAATAAAAAAAATATGTCACTATTACCTGTAGGTATTTAGATACTCAGAAACGACGATGATCGTGATGGCAGAAACGCTTAGACTCAGAGTAAATATCTCTGTGGATCACACAAATATTAGCCCTGCGCAGGAATAGAACCCGCGTCCTCACGCTTCGCAGTCGGCTCCTCACCAACTTCGCTGCGGAGGCCGTCAAATATCGGAAAATTTCTTCCATTACATATCTACATCTTCACACAAATTCTCACCAGATATTTGGCCGCGTCTTTTCATATCTCGCCTTCGCGGATGTTGCAATGTGGCGCATTGACATGGAACTGATGGTGCGCAACATCATGAGTAATGGAAGTGGCTACACGTGGAATGTGAAATATGGCTTTTACGTTTTCATGAAATATCAGATTATTATACTGAGGACTTGAAATATTGTCAATGAATTAAACTTCGTTTCTAATATTCACAGACGATGGATGGATTTCTTAAGGAATTTTGTAACGCTGGAGTTTTTTTTCCAGCTATCAGCTACAGTTAAATTTACAAATTATGTTCCTATCTTTTTTTTCGTTCATGGTTTTGTAAAAGAGCACTGTGACAAAAGAATACCATGTTTTGTTACTTATAAAATATTGCTATCAGATGCGTAGGTCCATACTTGCTATACATAATAAACTCAAGCGATATGTTATATTTTTCGTGAATGTTATTCGAGATGCGGCAGTCGTTTCGTAATATGAATATGAACAAGTTTTTAACGTATGTTCTTATTGTATTTTGAAGAGTCCCCAATATACAAAATAGGCCATAATCATCACCACCAACCCATATCGTCCCACTGCTGAGCATGATCTCCCTTTATTTTCGTGAGGAGGGTAATGCTGTAATCCACCAGGGGGGCCCGCTCCGGATTGGTCGATAACATACCTACCTCCGAAATAATTCTCGGGTAGGTAATAAACTATATCTACATAATATATACATAGTATAGGCTATTTCCATTTCGAAATATTATAATATTTTATCTCTTTGTATTTTTCCGTCTCCCGGTAGCTCTATGTCAATCGAATTGCGTACGCTCTCGTGAGCTACCTCGCGATTCACCGCGTGCGCCGATCGAGTGCTGCCCGACTTATCGATTATCGGCGATCCCATCAGCAGATAGTCATTGTTCACAGTCATCGCTCTCGATTTACCGGACAATCGATAAAATATTTACTGACTGTTCAAGCGTATACTCGTCTTTAACATAAAGTTTAAAAGGGCTGGCTCCCATCTCGCTCAGGGAATAGCTATTGCAATTCATCGCGAAAATGCAGTCAGTGTTCTTGGCGCCGCGTCTCATGGACATCAACTCTTGGTAGTTTTTTAAGGTTTAGGCTTAGGGAAGATTTGGCTTTTTTATTATATATTAATAGTTTACTGTATTGTATATATACAGTAAAACACAGGACATACGGTTATCACGCGTAATTTTAATTTTTTTAAAAATATTTGTACAACGTAGGTGTATAGTTTTATGAAAATACTAGTGAGCTCAGCAGACGTTGTCTTGCCCTTAAAATAAAATATAAAACTAGGGGAATAGGTCCCCCTAGTGTAGGCTCTAATTGTGAATATCAACCATCCATAACCATCCACTCAAACACACACATATTATTATTAATTCATAAAAATCAGTCCAGCCGTTTAGGAGGAGTTCACTTTATATACACACAGACCGAAAAATATTTATCTAAAGGTTAACTACATCTTGTTCAGTTCAAACAGGATAAAATCTTGTAAGAAAATTTCATTTTTTTTTTGTTTTATTCCAATAATTATCTTATAAATTGTTTCAGGTAATACTTATATAAGACTCAGTAACGGCATCATTCTAGCATTCAAATGTTTGTTGGGAACAGAAATACAACAAAAAGGACCACTGGAAATCCCACTAGGTAAGTAGAAATTTACTATTAAATACTGGAACATATATATGATGTGCTTACATAATGTTATCGAGACAACTTACGTCCTTGTTAGGTATGTTTGCAAACTCTAATACAAACTAACATGATATCTGTCATTTCTCATCAATAAACTTCGTGTAGGTTCGAGTTAGGTATGATGAAATAAATATACATACACAGACAGATGTTATCTTTAATCATCTATAGCTAGAATGAGTTTCTAATGCAGCTTTAACCGCATATTTGCTAGAAATAATGTGAGTTCTTCACGTTCTTGTTTAACATCGAAATTGGAGGTCAACCGTTAGCCTGAAACCAATAAAAACACAACAAATGTCAACAAAAGTACCTACCATAATGCTAGTGCCAACTTGGAGCATTTCTATGCCCTTGAGCAGGTCTTAAAATTTATCAAACAAGACGAAGGTGGCAGCAACTTTAATTAAAATTTATGACAATCGTAAGACAGGAAATAGATTGTAACCCTAATCGTTTCATCGGAATTCATGAACCTATAAAAGAGGACGCTACAACGCTACATGCTAAAGTAAAGCGCCCAAGATATGCCAGTCGCACTTGTAACCTGTCTAACCCCAATCGTTACGTCGGAATCCATGAACCTATAAAAGAAAATGACACTATGCTACATACTAAAGTAAAGAGCCAGTCATGCTAAAGTGTGCCAGTCGCACAAGCCTTACGTTCATATTCAGATCATGTTATGCCTATCGATATTTTAACAAAACGGATGACGTTTCAAATCGTAATCTCTGTGTTATAAAATTTTCCTTTTTACTGTATTTGCGTAAATGGCCCGAATTAATGCTACGGCATGACCTTCACAGACGTACGCCGCCGCCATTGCTATACATACTCTCATATTTTACATCGTGGCGTCCTTCTTTTTACAGGTTCATGTTGGAATCCTTATCTTCCGAATAAACCGTAATCTGGTCTGATTTTCCGCAATAATTTTAACTAAAGGTCCCACAAACATCGTCTTGGATAACGGGGTATACGCATTACGCTCTCATAAATCTGAGAAAAGACAGCGCCAAATGAGACGACTCTCTTGGCCGAGCACTTGATGCTGACAGTTGGCATATAGTATAACCTGGACTTGGGCAAACTAAACTTGTTCTTCGCTAGAGTTTGTGAGGATCTCTTTATGACGGACTGGACTTTTCCAAAATGTTTCTTAATTCACTACAGGAATATTTTATCAGTTATGTCTGGTCTCAATTCTCGATAATTTGAAATTAATGCAAGGGTAGGCAATGACTTTTGTACCTACTAAAATATTTAGTTTTATTTTGAAATTTCAATCGAATAATTAATCTTTTAAATTGATGTTCTTGATTGAATAAGTCGAAATCATTTGTTTACTTTTTGAACTAAATCCTCGTTTACATAGAGTTACAAGCTCAGCTTACAAATTGCGTTTGACATCTATATAGACAGAATGGATCATGTTTTTAATTCGGAATCGTCTTTTTCATTTGAACATTCCCCGCGAAACTTTGTCTGTTATAAAATATTTTTTTCCTTTCGAACTTTTCAAAATTGCAATAGTCCGAATTCCTTCGTATACTTACTCGCAGCGTGCCGCGGGCGGTCGCCAAGTTTTCTTACACAAAATAACAGCCTCTACGAACGCCGATGCTACGGTGTACCCCAGTTTCAAAGCTCTATAAGTCTATACAATAATAAGCTATGCACCTTACGCACACATGCATTGCACACATGCTTTTACACGACATGAAGATACCTAGGCAAGAAAGATTGTACAAGTGCATTGTATCAATGTCTGCTTGAACCAATAATTTTGAACGACTTGTTTTCTTCCATTACGTACGTAGGTACTAGGTACCTAGTTTGTTAGAATAGTAAATTTTCCACTTTTTTTTTAATTGGTAATACACACTATGCAAAGTTTAGTTGGTACTGGTCTTTTTGCCTATGTATGAGAGCCGCGTTTTAAAGCTTTTTTCACTGCTACGCCAAGCTAACCATTTCACAAACAATAAGTTAACTAAGGTACCGGTAGAAACCATTACACTCTAGTCTAAATAGTACGAATGAATGTACTGTCTTCAATATTATTTCGCCATAAACGCGTCTATAGACGCCGATACGAACTAACGAGTAAATTACATAGCTCGGGAAGTGTTTGCGGACCGCCCATTCGCTCCTCGCCGTCTCCCTTAGCCTCAATTGGAATTCTCAGCACAGAAAACTATTTTCGTAGTATAACATTATTGCCATGACAAAACGAGAAACACTTTTGTTACGAAAACTAAACGCTGCTATACATTCTACATAAATAAAGTTTAAAAATAGAGCTTGTACCAGTAGAGCATGGTCGGTAGGTATTTATCAATTTAGTAAACGCTTGAATAGTCGCGCTTTTATTATTAGCAATAATATATCACATATTTATTCAATTAACTTTGCGCGCGGTTACTGACCGATAATTTCGACAACACGATCACAGCCCGGCTAGCTCAGTCGGTAGAGCATGAGACTCTTAATCTCAGGGTCGTGGGTTCGAGCCCCACGTTGGGCGCAACTTTTTGCACTTTTAAACGGGTCGGTTTTTAATTTTTATTAGGAACAGTAAACTCACTTTCTGTTTAGTTAGTAGAAAGTTGCACAATCACCTTATGTAATGATTCGGTCGCGGGTTACCGTTAAAGGGTCAACGGATGTAGAGACAACGATGCATCATGAAGGTTTCCCACGTTTCGTGGTCACCATGTACAGTGTACACACTCGAAGTTTGACTCGATGTGACGCTTAAATTGTTGTATCTTTGTAACCAGTTGCCAGTTACTTGTGGCTCAGATTAATAGTTGAGATAAGGGAAACGGTGGTCGAGGACTGTTCAAGTGCTCAACCTGTGACACAATAATATCATAGTAATAGTTAAGGTAGGTACCTAAGTTTTTCATTGAAACTTATTGTAAGCGGACAAAATATAGAACTTTGCTTTGTCAGAAACGTAAACCTCTCTTAAAAAAGATGGGAAGATAACATAAAAATGTTAAAAATAAAATAAAATATGAAAACGAATAATGCTAAGTTTTACTATTAGCTACCACAGAATAAACTACACCGAGTTTCCGCACAGAAATTATATTATAGTTCATCTTTTGTTCATTTGCTGATTTAGGACGGATTAACGACAGCGTATAACTTAAGTCAGAATTGGCTTTTTATACGCGTGTTAATTATTCTTATGTCCATGACAGTTTGAAAATGTGTTACAACTTTAATTTGATCTCTTATTAATAATTTCTTAAAGGAATCTATTTTTAGTAATACATTCTTATTGGAACACAGTACCCAGAAGTAATACCTAATTATAACTGTCTCTGGCCGCGTTTAAAATTAAATCGAAATAATTATTAAAGTGTTCCACGCGTTTTTGTACTAATGGTGTTTACTGAGAAATATTACTCAGCCCAATATTATCGCTATGTCTAGCTTCTGTTTAATATTCAGACTGTACGTTGTATGAAAGTATTATATAAAAAGTTTAAGAACTTAAGGTGTATCTATAGGCTGTCTGTATGTAACTTATACTTGGGGTCAGCAGCCGTGTTATATAATACATCATCGGATTGACATCTTGCCATACTATAAACGTCAAATGAATCCAATTTTCAATTTGTGTTACCAATACATTACGGAGGCGGGTCAGGAACTATAGGTACACGTATGAAAAGGTGACGCATTATCAATAAGAAGTTTTAAATATTTTTTTGGTTAATTGTTTATGGAGTGATCCTACGGTTTTACCTAATGAAGTTTGTCCAAATCTCACTTTGATATATCGCATTTAGATTACTCTTCTATTAAATAAACGTGATATTTCGAACATTCAATGACTATTATTATTATACTACATATATTCCAAAACACTTCTCGCTCCTTATCTCAATTTGATAAGAACTTACTCAAAATGTAAATTGTTATTGGAAATATAATCATTTATGTGAATTTGATTGGAGTTAAGTGTTCAGGCGTAGCCGCAGGTCAGAGTGCTAGTTTCAACATAAAATTGCATTTCATCTAAAGCTTCGTCCTCACCTACGCGACCGAAGTGACTGCAGAATAGCGTACAAGTAAAATCTACAATAGCGAGAGACCATAATTTTTATTAATATGTATTTTAATGATGAGTTGTGAACAAAATAATTATATTAATAAAAGTCAGCATTGGTGATATTCAATTTTTTTTTAATATTTGTATTTTTTTTTGTCTCCAAATCTTTAATTTAATCATCTGTAAAGACGTGTAGAAATCGCCCATGCATGGTATAGTTTTCTGGTGATAGAGGTGGTATTTTTTTTATATTACCTTAATAAGTATGCATTTCACCGCTATTTTACCTGCTGCGGTCCAGTAAGATAGACAGACTTACCTAAAAGAGATAAGAGAATTAAAAAAATACTTTTGCTTTTTAATCTGTTATACCTCGGCCAGACTCTCACGAGTAAGTGTGCATTCTTTGTATGTACAATGTAAACAGAGTCTGAGATAACACATTTATCGAAACACGAACGATCGATGCACGGAGCTAAAACTACCATGCATTTAATTTGTCCGTCATCTCACTGAATGATTGTACAGTCTACAAGTAAAGAGTGAATTATGTAATATATAGTATGTAATGCTTGCCAATACTGCAAAACAAAAAAATACCAGACCAGGAAAAATTGTGACGTGACTGTCGCTCCCCGTTGTAGTCACACTGGTTGCTTAGGCTGGACATTAGTCAGTGAGTTGATTGCCACTTTACCGTTTCTCAAAGGACGACAGTTTCCGGAAACCTTCAACTGTGTCACTGGAGTGCTCGCAAAAAATAAGACTAATTGCTCATTTTGTTCTTGATTATTTAAATTGCTATTTGTACTAATAAACGGTTAGCACTCAAGGGTCGTTTTGTTGAAACTCTCGCTCTTGACATTCAATCTTCACGTCCATGAGTTTGGATGGAGTCCGAACTTGGAACTTATATCGAGTATATTGACGAATCAACTATTAAGGTTTAGCCGTTCGTTTAAATAATTAAATACACTGAGGGTAATTTCTATAGCAATTCTTATTTAAATATCTTCCTATAGAAAACGAAATTTAACATAAGTATCTATTGTATCTTGCTGTAGATTTTTTCAATGAATATTGATTTTAACTGTATTAATAATGACCATCCCATCATAAGGCTACATATGAACTATCCCTATATATAATTCATGGAAATGAAACTGGCGGTATGATAGGAAATTAGATTATAACATAAATGTGACTTAGCTATTAGTCATACGGTTATCCGCTTGAGAGTAAACCGCTCATGCGTAACACAGGACAAATATCAAATTACTATTCACAACAATTGCGTTTTGATGTTAATTCATGTCTCGCAAGTGAATACAATTTAACGTCAGCAATCTTTTATAATAAAAACAGATTATAAAAACATTAAGAAACAGTATCGGCGATGTATCTTCATTTAAATATAAATAAGAACACCAAAAATGTAAAAGAACAAAATACCTGACAGCACAAAAACATCAAGCGGCTCAATCACTCCTCAGTACGTGAAGTGAACGAGTCATAACAAGCGAGAGATTGAAATGAGCTGATAAAAGGGGAATCGGAAATCTTGCCAAAAATACGTACCTACCTACCTTTTATGCGGCGGTAATTTTATAAGGGATTCCTTCGTTCGATATGGGAGCAATCATTACCAGTCCGGCTCGGTGCATCGGAGCGGGCTTTTTGCAAGATCTACGGGAGATATCCTTGAATATGCGCCGAGGTGAACGGATCAGTGTGCGCGAAGGCATTTTGGAATCCAATCCCTCGGCTGCTGATTGAAGATCTCTTGTCTTAATTTAAACGCACTAGTTAGAACTAAATTCCAAGAAGATTCCATTTGAGGCAATACTAGACAGAAAAACAAAGGAGAGTCACCAGGCTCTAGAAAACAATTGAATGAGAACCTCCATAGTTAGATGGTGATGAGTATTTCACCTTGCATTCGCCATCTGCCGTGGAATTTAATGTAGAGGGTAAAAGAGTGTAATATAATGTACTCTTTGGAAACTTAATTTTTTTGGTTTAACCTGAGTTGTACAGTTCGGGTTTCCTTCCGTGCCAGTGAGTTTTAGACTTTAAACGGTAAACGTTCCTGAGTCCTTTGGAATAACATCACATATTTGCCAAATTAAACCTGACGTGTTCGTACTTTGTGTACCTGGCTTCAGTAGAATCGCATCTACTTTATTGTTCCTGGCGTAACATCGTCGAGGCGGCTCGTTAACGCGACCTTTCGGATATTTATTGTATCCTCTTCACAACGTACAATTTCCAACTCGAATATCAATATATCTGAACATAAATGCATTCAGGTTGTTTGAGAAAGAAAATTAGACAAACCACTGGGGATAGCTGTTATAAGGTCGGTACTACAAGCTGGTTTAGGTCGAAAATGTCTTGTGTAATGAACATCGCTATTGGACGTTTATATAAAACAACTTCTCATTGAACTAAAATATTTTTAAAATGGCTCATAATATAATTTTAATGTACCTATAGGTTTTCAAACATTATTCACTAGTGAGTCAAGTGTCAGAACGAGTTTGTTACGGAAAGCACAATCCCACAGATACAAGATACGGGCGAGCGCGTGAAACAAATTTGTTTATTCACAACGACCAAGTGGTATTTAATTGGATTGTCAACGAAGAATTGTAGCCGCAAACAACGAACGACAAAATCTTCTCCGTGTCCCAAGTCAGAAAGGTATTTCCTGTCATTATCGTTTGAACAGTAGAGGAAAACATGAAAATTGCGAAATTCGCTTACGTAAATAGTATCTCATTTACTGCGACAAGTACGCGCATTGCCCAAAATTGTACACACGGAAATTTTACAGTTGACGCGATTTATGGCGCCCAAGCTCGAGAAAAAATCGCAGCTGCAACCGATAAATCGCTCACCCCGTCTCGAAAAAAGGCGAGTCGACTAGAGCTCGCTTTGCGCTCAACAAATAAACTCGCACGATATCTGCTAGTCGATCATTTAGTACCGTTGCTTCACATATTGTTTCGTCCATAAGCGATGAGCGCGAAACGTGTAAACATGAAATTGAATTTGCATCGTCACTTTACTGTATCACAAAGTGTTGGTAATGTATTTTATTTTATCAAATTGTACGAGTTACTCCCGACATCGTCTCTCGTTAGTGTTGAGTGGCTTTATGGTCAGTGGATTTACATATGGTTAGATAGATGCCATTTATGCATAATTTGCAAATGGATAGAGAATGAACGACGCATGAGTAGACGTCAAATGACTAAATCGGTATGAATTGCAGTAGTATCAACTAATAGGTGCTTAGTTGCCTTTTTCGATTTGACGTCATTTTTAACGGCAACTAGCACTACGAACATATTTTTTGCTTACATCAGATAGCTTTTTAAATATCCTATTACTTACAGTTTAGCTGGATGTGTAGTATCGATTAATGTACTAAATGGAGTTTTTCTGAATTGGTTTTCCAATATCGATATCATACTCTCGAATAAAGGCGCCAACATCGCCTGAGATGGCATCGTTTTGATTTAATTATTTAAATAAAATAGTTCATAAGAATGGATAGGTAGTCCTTAGTGTTTTTTCTATCTAATTTTTCTTCTTATTTATAAGACTTGCAAACCTTGCAAAGCTTAATTATGTTATTTTATTTTGTTAGAGTTCTATCAGCTATTTAGATTGATATTCCAAAATCGATATCATACTCGAATAGAGGTGGCGCACATCGCGTGTGATGCCATCGTTTGATTTACCGCCTTCTTAATCACAGCCTCGTTCTAGAGATTTATGCCACACCTGTTGCGCCAATTATTTACATTCGGAAGTCATTCCTCTCGGACCCCGCTCTGTTCATTAACGAGTTACATTGTTCTGCGTTTGATGACGGCTTCGGTAATTTTGAGGGGTGTTTCGAATGAAGGTCGATTTGTACTTTGCTAATTTAGGTGGCGACTTGGTGCCACGGAGTAATCCATAGTTTCAGCTTTTCGTACTAACATTCTATATATTTCATCCAACTTTGCTCTAAAGCTTATGATCGCTTGCTACTGTTAGAATGTATTGTTTTATTAGGGTAGATGGCATACGACCACGGCTATCCTTTGGCACATTGTGAATATTAATTATAAATACATTAAAACATATGGTGCAAGTTATTTATTTAATATACGAAAAATATTGAATAGTTTGTACATAGCAATTTCAGATCAGAATATTTTCTTGTTTCATACGTTTTAGAGCGTTATTTTTCAGTAGTCGGGTATTAGTTTTTGAACTTATTTTTTATTAACATAGAAGTAAAGATAGCGTGTCTGTGGAATGTGTGTTCAACGGTTCATACCATATATGCAAATTTACGGTGTCGGAAATGATAATAGGAGCTGAACGTTAAAGACATAAGCGTTTTTTACGAGTATGAAATTGCTTTACTGACATTTAACTCGAAACACAAATTATCTGGTAGCCCCATGAATATGCAATCAATATAATCGGATTATTTATTTCAACACCACTTTATTGAAGAAAAATTTAAAATTCTGTATTGTCTGATAATAAAATGAGGTAGAATAGCACCTACGAATAGTTTTTCGCCGTCGGTACATAAATTACTCATGACTTTAAATGATTTAATACCGGTGCCTCGAAGTAGTATTTACACTACTTGGCGATGTTGAAAATAATAAATACGGTCGATATTTTTTGAGTCGGTGTGAAGCTTGCAACCTACCATTAAAGCGAGTATCGGGTTTCTTATGACGATAATTGAGATTGTCATAGTCTCCGCGGGCCGGTATTGGCACATGCAACATTTATTTATATTCACAAACTCACACACAAATACGCACAAACTGAGATACACACACAGAGAGAGAGAAACACACCTACATATACATAAAATATGTCTTTGCAATGCAAAGTTCTGGGTGGCACTGTAACTGTTATGGGCAGGCGTAGCGCTTACCATCAGGTGAACGGCTTGCACGACTCGTCACTGGGGGAGCACTAATCGAAGTTAGCCGACTCTACCACCAAATAAGGAACACAAAAAAACGAAAGAAACTCAATGGCAGTTTTTTTAAACTAATTGATCTTGCCAGTGTCTAAATCAACATTTAAGACTAAACCTAAAGAACTATAATACCAACTTATTCTAGCGTCTCCTGGCGATTACCTATTTGCCTGGAGGTGCTTGAGCAATTTACCTCCATGTATCTGTCATCGACAACTTCATTCTCTGTTGTTACCTCTGAAATATTATGCACCTACTTGGTATTCGAATCAAAATTTTCTTATCTATAGAATTTTGAATAAATTATCACGTTCACACTATTCCAACGTTATCCTTGGTATCGGAAGTCACCACTTATACACATTGTTATGTAGATATCAGCAAAGTGTTAATTGGTAGGTGTCGAAAACGACTCCACACCAAGTTTAACACCTTTTTCGCCTCGTTTGCTTTTGTTGTTTGCAATAACGACTTTTGTTAAAGTGCAAATATTTTACTGTTTGTTCCATTAAAGTCAGGTGCATGGAAAATCCATTAAGGATTTGTTCATAGTCAGAGTCATCTGGGTGTGAAATTAAATTGTTAATGAGCATGACTTTGAATTTACTCATACTTTTATTTGAATTATCTAGCCTAATTACTTCTGTGTATTTCTTATCTGGCGCAAGAGGCACTTTTTCTACTTTTGTCTTTACAAATTGCATCAATTACTCTTTCTGACTTAGTTCTTATTGAACTTTTATGTATCCATATTTTATATGTTCGTATGCTACATCTTCAGGTGCATCGCTCATTTCACATAAAATGCTTCCATACTTAGGAACGGCAAAAAAATCTTTGATACTTTGCTTGTTGCTTACTACATGATGTAAACCTCTTTAGTATCCATCAATCCACATCTCTTTTTTTAGTTTTCTTTATTCTGTGGTGTTTCAATAAAGAGTTTATCTATCTATCTATCCTCGTTTTCTTCAACAAGAGATAATCTGCGTGTCAGACCGTGGGTCGGTTTAAAAAATACTAAGATGCTCATAGATTCTAACACCCTTGGGAGTATAGCAAAGAGATCTATCTACCTAGGGTCTTATACTATTATTATATGATCGTTAGACAATATTTATTACAAATATCAAAAACCTATTCTCATATCCTAGGGGCTATTTGAAATATCTATCATGAGTTCATTCCTTTATCGCACAAGATTTACTGCCAAACAAACTTAATCGCCCAGTGTACAACTATATCTGTGTATTTTCGTGCTATTAAAATATGTAGATGGAACGCATCATCACATTTCTCACCGGTAACACTTTACACACAGGGTCGGGTCGCCGAGACTCGCCTCGAGAGCCGCCCGTGATTTATCTGCCTGCATCTTCAACCTGCGAACGACCGCTTATTGCCAGCTTGTTATTTATAATTTATTTTTAACGGTCACCAATTTGTAGGTGTTGTGGTTGTATGTGTGTATTGGACGGAATTCGTGGCTCGCTCGGGTCGTGCGTACCGTACGCACGTACTCATGTGTTAATTATCTTCTTTTTTTGGAGTCGTGTGATGTAAATTACGGATATTTAACACCTATTAACTGATTATGAAACATAGAAGCTAATGTTAAAGGAATTTCCATGAGAATTTCATAGCGGCACCTTGTATGTCCGATCTATTCTGCGAATATATATTGGTATTGCCATCAACTCTATTTAAATATTTGACCTAAATCATGGATCAATATTTACTAGATAATTTAAAGCTTTTAACTCAGGTGCCAAAACAGCACTTAGAAATGTAAGGTGTCTACCACGTGACCGGTTAGCTAACAATTCATAGTTCCATATTGACATAATGGTTGGACTTCATCATGACACGGAGCAATAAATTAAAGCCTTACAACACGATCCTACATGTAGAAATTTAACATGTCATACTCAAATGTGATCCACATATTACCAATGCATGTCCTTAGCATGTCAACGCATACACCCAGTTCGGCTACATGATTTGACCGTCAGATATACACAGCAGATTTACAATACGCCCAGTAATTTATAGCGTTGTCCGATCTAGATGTAATTTAACGTTGTTGGCTAACATAAATCAGGGCCATCTAACATCGGCACAGATATCTCTTGCTCTTTGATAAAACAAAAAGAAAGATACGTTTTACGCTACCCATAAAATTGGTCGCAGAGATTAGGTACTCTGCAAGATCGTAGCGACGTTGTACTAGGAAGAGCGTATATAGTACATGAAAAATCAGAACTGTTCTGTACATTAGTTCTGAAAAGTGATATTATAACGTCACTGGACCCGCGTTAGAACCATTAGCTTTACCTGAATATGCTATTTAGGGGATTTTTTTCTATCTAATACAAGATGGCTGACCTTGGGTACGCATCCATTAGGATAAAATCGTAATGTGATGTTTCGTACCTGCAAAATGTAAAATTAAATATCTTTATCATTACGTTTTTTTCTCGGTAGTCGGTGGCGTATCTATCAGTTTGATTTATCATAAGCTCTTGCTATACTTGTGAAACTGATAATGTAGAATTATCTGGTCATACAAAATGCTAATTGGGATGCTGATGCCATACCGATGTTACGCCGAAATTAGCAATTTGCTTGTTTAATTGTTACAAATGATATTTCTATTTGGACTTTATCTAAAATCACTCCAATTGTAAATTATTATTGTTAAAACATATAAAATGTAGATACAAGCTTTTGTCCGATAATATAGTTTTTTTGGTAATAACTAAGGACCAGTTTAGTGTTATATATAAAACGATATTTTCATAAATTATTCTACAACTTCGATTACCTAATCACAGTATGAATTAAGTTGTTTTTGAAGTTATACTTCTTTTGGCGCGATGGAGAAAAATGATGAGAGTGAATTTTTACGAGTCGGGTTTTCCTTCCTGACGCTATAACTCTAGAACGCACGAACCGATTTCCACGGTTTTGCATTCGTTGGAAAGGTATCGGGCTCCGTGAGGTTTATAGCAAAGAAAATTCACGAAAAATTTCAACAAAAATTTCTCTGCTCAGTTAATTTCATGAGACAAACCGGTATTGTGTTCACTGTGAAATTGTGAAAAAAAAGTAAAAAAATTAAGTTATATAATGCTTGGTAAGCGTTTATTCCTCACCACAACATTATTATAATAAGATTTACAATATAAAACAAAAGAAATTGTGAGTCGGAAGTAAAAATTCGGAAGAAAGCTGTTGACGGGCGGATGATGCAATCCCGACTAATCTACCGCTCTCCCTCGCGCGCGCTTGGGGAAGCCTCCGCCACCGAAGATGGGCGAGCGTTTCCGGCGCCGCCCGAAGGGCGCGACGGTGGCTCTGCGCGCGCGCTACAGTTATTCGTTTCCTAACATTTCGATTGGAAACCGTCAAATCAATCACGTGTATTGGGCAAATTTTTATTCAATTTCAACAGCAAACATTTGTCTTTAAGGTGGTAAGTTGAACTGTGTAAATTATGTGGATCGTGCATTTGAGGTTAAATTCACCACTCTGTCCATAGTCCAAAATGCCTAGAGGACGACGTGCGAACATCGGCCGCCGCACAAGACATGCAAGCCAGCAACAAGTGTATTCATAGAAAAAATTGCTAAAGAAGTACTAGAAAGTACTATGTTGTCCACTACTTTAAACGGATTGAGTTTCAGCATCGTGGTAGTCCACATGCTCATACACTACTGTGGTTAGCTAATGCTCCATTGGATGTACTCGACAAAAATAAATTGGATGCTATCAAATTAATTGATGATTTAATATCAGTCTCATCTCAAGAAGCATCAAACAATATTAAATTACAAACACACAAGCATACGTTTACATGCTACAAAAAAATAGTTGCAAATAAACCTCAACAATGCAGATTTGAAGCACCTTTCATGCCTAGTAGATCCACTACAATATTATCACCGATGCAAAAAGACCCAAACTTTAAACCAAATTTTAAAGAACATGCTGGAAGAACCAAATTTTAAAGAACATGCTCAACGTTATAAAAATGTAAGAATTAACCTTGAAAATAATGATTACTCTGATATAGATTCCTTTTATAAAAATAACAATATTACTTGTGATGAAGATTATAACAATATTCTTCGAGCTGGAATTAAACGACCAAGAGTGTTTGTCAAACGTCAACCTAGCGAAAAGTGGCATAACCCCTTCAATCCTTTTGTATTTAAAGAAGAAAATAATATAATAGAATATAATAATAATATAATATATATAATATAATTAGAAGTATAACTTTTAACGCGTGTACATAAGTACACACACTCTTTTTTTTTTGGGAATCTGGATTCAATTTTATTGAAAAGTAACGGAACTTATAATTTCTTGTGACACTTACAAACACGCTTCAGTAAACGTTTATCAAGACCACGAAAAAAAACCACAAGTGACGTCAATCATCTTAAAATTAACCTCTTTACTCCAGTTACGGCAGATATAAATGGAAATTTCGAAGACGTACTTCACATAAATTGAGTTTAATTAGAGGCCCTTAAGTCGAACGGCAGTTATAAAACATGGAAATGATCCATTTGCATTATTAATACGTGCTTAACTTTTTGCACCGGCTACGAGTGCGAGTTTATTGGCATGGCTGAAGGTAGTGCAGAGTATACTAGACTGAGCGAGGTAAAAACTGCACCGTTTGAAACCTGTATAGTAGTACTTTTTATTCACTGCTGTTTACCACTGCAAGCTTAAAGCTTTATACTTTCGTTAATTAATTAATGTTTTGCATCTAAATTGTTCATATGCACACACATTATTTTGAACACGTCGGTTTTGACGCGGTCTCACTCAGCTTTGTTTACTTAACATGTTACTGTTGGAACCTGGATGTTAATCCAGGATCCAAGTCTTTTAAGTATAACTCTACAATATACTATTAAAACGAACAAGTTTCTTGTTTGCAATTGCACAAATATATTAGTATATAAATACCGTCAGAATCAGGAGCGAGTCATTTAATTGACTCGCCTTTAGAATCCAATGCGTTAAAGCAAGTTTCCTAGATTAAAACTTGAACGCAGCGAACTTGGTCAAAAGCTTCATTGGAGTCGGAAAAAGACTTGCTTCGAAATTGCTTCGATTGTATTAAATGATTGCTTTTCAAGTGATTCGCTATTGTGTTGTTTCTTTTTAATTTGTGAAGTTTTATCGACAGCAGATTAAAATCTTGCTACTTGTCAAACTTATCAGAATATCCATGGCCTTTAGACAGTCATCTAAAATAAATAAAATCTCATCAAATCTCTCTCTCATCTCTCAAAATAGAGAGTACACGGAAAAGTACAAAAAAAATTACGAAAAACAGCAAGGTGGATTACGGAACACGGCCCATATTACTCTTTAAAAAAACCAAGTTCCAGCTAAACCAAAAGAGGTTACTATCACTAGTTACTAGAAGAAAAAATGAAAGTTTTTTTTAAATATATCAATGTACAGATTTAGTCCTACATTGTTTTACTATAGGTGTAGATTTGAAGACCAATTTAGCTACAGGAGTAATCGAACACTGCGAGTTACTGATGCGCCAGGAAAAGGCAACAGTTTTTGTTGTCATTCCTGTCGTTAAGGGGCAGCACTGGGGAAACTTGCCATATTAGGGTAACCCTGTTTGATGACTTTGATGAACAGTTGAGCATTGTTTCTAGAATATTTTTACTGGTCAGGACGACTTTATTGGTTTGGTGCTGGCATTTCACGTATGAATAGGAGACTTGAATACGTAATATTGGTGCCTGCTGCGCTCTGCCGCACATACATTTCTGTTTGTATTTGTTATTTAACAATATCAATTGGAATTGGAAGTTTAAATTAAATGTTGGAACCAATTATTAAACTTACTTCAAAGGAAGACGATTTCAAGTATACTAGACTTCTAACACGTATGTACAACAATGATTATTCCAGTATTTACAATGATAACTTAAGTGTGACTTTAAAAAAAATATATATCGAAAATGTACTCTAGCACAGAATAACTAACCGACAGCTCTGCCAACTTAAAGTTCTATAAATTGAACAAAATGTGGGTAAGGCAGTGGAACAGCTATATCAAACGGACATTATACAGCCGTCCATTATATTTATAATTCCTAACATCTTCATTTAGGTCAGACAATAATAAATATGAACAAAAACTAGCGTTGACCATTAAACAACGGCGCACGTAGCGTTCGTTATTAATGACGGCCAGACATCTGATGAAAAAGAACTAGGCTCTATTAAAGGCATGGAAACTGCTACTTGTTATATGGTTCAATCCCTATAAGGAAAGTTAATAATTTGTTTGCACATCAGCCGTTCCGTTCGGGCGGACAAGTGGGCAGGCTGAATCCCTATCGAGATAAACAGGTCCGTTTTGTACATTGCAGATTAAGCGTTCCTTACCAAATTATTATTGAGTACGCCTCGGTGAATATTATTTTTCTCGGAAAAAGATAGATCGCTTAAGCGATTTTACGGGAAATTAATTTTGGCAGTGAGCGACAGGGCGCGTCCTGCGGCGCGGCTCGCCGTCTCCTCGCGATGATTTGTTTCGATCCCACCGCGCTCGTTACACTTACCGATAATGACGCATACCATTTGCTCAAAGGCGAGAGCTCAGGTTGTAATTCGAGTGCCTTATCGCAGCTTCCCCGTAACCATCGGCGACCGCCCGTTTCCTCGCCAGAATTAAAATTGGAATAAGATAGTATTTCTTTGTACAGTTCGGCTGAAACGTGTTTAGTTGTGTATAGAGTGCGCTGGCGCCCCGCCCCAGTTGTCACCGCTGCCGGCTCAGCTGCAATTAATCCACTGTAATGCGATACGAGCTCGCTGTCGTCAGCGACGTAATGCATCGTGATTTACGCGCCCCGAACAAGCCGTTAATCTTATTACCACTTTCAATAACTTTATTATCGAGTATTCAATGCAGAAGTCACCCATTCCAATATACACCTTGCACGCACCGCCCAGGGACTATTTACAATTATACCATAGAGACACTCGGTAGGAGTTAGGAAGCTTCCCACGAAATTTATTTTAGTCGACTTAACGATTGTGTCCGCCTCACCAAAAACGGAAAGTTAATACGGCCGTTGCTTAACTTCGATTAAACGGTTATAAAGGCTTAACAATCTGATCCTCCTTAAGGGTTCCAATTATACCGTTCAAATTATCGTGTCGTGGCGGCATCGAAACGATTATCCGGGTGTGTTTTGGTATAAAATAAATATCTTTTGTTTCATAGATACGTTTTGAATACCAAAATAGAGAACTGCCCCGGAGGAGAGTAAGGTTCGTGTGAAAACACTTCTTATTCAGCTCGCAACGGCCCCGGGCGACGCCGAACGCGATTCAAATTCGACATGTTATTCCTAAAACATACCAATAATAAGATGTAAATGACGAGTCCAGCGGCTTCCACAACAAAAACCTTTACAATGAAGGAGGTTATATTTCCAGTGAGTTGGTAATTTGCATATATTTTCGTAATAATAACTTCCGTTTGCTTTTGAGCTCGCCGGACGTGTCACGATTGGGGCAATGTAACTGCGGTAGCGCGTTCGATTGAGCTTTGTTCCTCCGACGCCGGCTTATTTGACGCTACCATATTGTTTTCATAAGTAGATTCCCCTTTCAAATCCGGCTTGAGACCTCTCGGCGGGAACGAACCGCGCATCGCGACGCGATGCCACGTTCAATATTATTCAGCGATAATGGGATGTTGGCACCTTGTTTTCATTATGCGTTGTAATGAGCCGACGAATTTAAAACTCCATTTAAATAATTCTAGCGTAATTGTTATTATCCCGTAACTGATAAGCCTCTTCAGACTAAAAAATGTCCACTTTTTTGTTTGAATCATAAAATGATTCGCTGCTTGAAGTTGTAGCTTGTGAAAAAAAATAAAGTCACATTTATATTGTACTAAATTAAAAGTCTTTATGGTTGTTTTGCGCAGTCACTATTGTCAGCACTCTACCCGATGGTTATTCGTGTTTCTTTGTACAAGGTGGGTGGCGCCACGCAGTCCACTAGTGGTAGGCATCGTCTGCTCACGTGTGTCAAATACATTTGTATTCTGCCTCTGTGTCAGTCAGTACACCATCTCATTGAATAAAAGTAATACAATGTGAGTGTAGTCAATGAATTATTTATTTAATTTTTAATTGAGCGTTAAGAGTCGTTCATGTTGCCTGTCAATCGGTAATTGCTTATTCATTCGCTGTTCGTGATCGTGACACAAGTGTCTTGCTGTCGACGCGGTGCTCAGAATAAAATGCGTTAATTTACCCCCATTTTATTCCCAAATAGGCAGTTTTAATTTCTTTCATTCGCGTTATTTTGAAACGGATTAAAGTTGTAGGCGCGGCAACGGCGGCGGCCTCCCGGCTTTGGCAAATATTCACACTTTCTGATGAAACTTTTAACACAATTACCCGGTGGGCGACCATTTCCCGGGCCCTCGACGACTCGCCAAAGGAAAAAACTCGGCAAAGTACAAACTAGCCAACACAGTCCAATTTAGCGACGACGTCCGTATAAAGTTTAATGTACCCAATCTGAAAAGTCGCCGTATCCTCGCATTTTAACTAGGCATATGAACTTTGTCCTCTTGCTGGTTTTGTACAGTTTATTTTGCTTTTATTTAGTTTATTTCTGCCCTCATTTGCTTTATTACTCATACTGCATACAACCCTCTTTACTCATTTATCACCGTACCTAATCAAATTAAAACAGTATCTACTGAAATGTTTTTACGTTCTCTAAATTGATAGAATTTATCAGAAACATTAAACTCGATTTTAAACCGAGCAGAGCCGCCCCAGATCGTCGGCAAACAATGTTAGCAACTCTACAATGCTGTGCTCGTCGCTCATGAAAGTCAAACCGTGCCAGTGCAAGCGATTCTCCGGAGATCTGATAAATATTGATAGGTAAATTCGGGTTCGGTTGTGAACATGCAAACGTCCGAATTAGCTCAAACTTGCTCCTTTGGCCTGAGTTGGCAGTCACACTGTTTGTCAGGTGTGGCGTCTGTTGAACCAGTGAACGTATGCAACTCGATTACTGTTGGCGATGCTCCCTGCTGACCTGTTTATTTTAAACTACCGTACCGTTTCTGCAGGAGAGCAAGCTATACCTTAATGTGCAAGCTATAGCATACATACCTTTAACGTTATCGAGTACAGACGACATTCACAAGCTCAAAGTCAATCCATCTGCTTTCAAATGCATGCTTTGTACTCTCAATATGTACGCAGCCTAAACAAACTTGTCAAATTATATTAGAATATAGGTCTTGTACACATCTGTAACAAGATGAGCAATTTTAAAGCGAATTTCAGTCTGTAAACAAGTTCCCGATTAAGTTTGTTAACTGGAGCGGGTGTTAAATGTAGACTTTTATTTAAGTCGCGTTCCAGCGCCCTTGATCTAATCAAAACTTGGCAAATTTGTTTACATACATCACGCGGTGGGCGTATTACAATATTCGCGGCACGTAAACAGTGCTGCGAGACGCCACGCGACGCCGCGTCACCTCTTTTGATGTCCTCATACACTGACGCTAATAAAACTCCACTGACTTTGTACGAGACATGTTTGTCATATAAACGAAATTTGATTTTCACCGTGATTCCGTATTCCAAACTCAATTTCGCAGCATCTTTGTTTGTAGCACATGCGAAACTATTTCCTTTATCCTTCTTGGGAGTTTGGGACCAGGCAGAGGTTTATCCACGAGTGACTTTTCTGGGTCGCGTCATGACACGCCCGTCAGAATCATGCTCTCTTATTTTATGTGATACGATTACATAAAAAATGTAAGTATTTGCTTCGGAAATGCTTTCTTTTTGTGCGGAAGTGGTGATGTTTTATTTATGATTCGGTAGTTTATTTTTACATCTTCCTACATAGTGCTATAAAGTTGCATAGACGATAAAGCACAGCAAGAGGAAAGACGTATTCTTTTCGTAGCTATTTTAAATCAACGGACCTTATAATAATTTGTGGTTTTTTAAGATTTTTTTTTCCAACAATTTAATCTAAATACCATTACATTAACTTGGGCGGCCTGACTAACTGTGACAACAGAGGCCGGTACTAGGACCTCATTCGAGAAACAATGTCAACTTTACCTACAATACAAATCTATTTATCCATTAGTCTCATATTTATAATATAAACTTGTACTCGTTTTCCTTTCTTCAGTACAAACAATCCGATATTATAATAATCACAAAAATAATTGAGGTAATATAATTATCTCAAATTCGCTACAATACGTCCAATTTTAACTTGAACTCGCTACAGTTCTATTTAAATTCAAATTCTTGTAAATGGGGGTCTTTGGATTCCACCTCCAGTGGTTTATTCTGAGATTCCGTGCAATCCTCCTAAATAGTAGGTTCAATGGCTGTTTCGGATCGACGGCTACAAGACGCCACCTATCGATATAAATTAACGGCGGACAATGCCGCTGTCGCGGTGGAAACACCCGCTTGTCTCTACCAGTCCTCTGTTACTCGGATGCTTCAGGGTTAACTAAGTAACTATATGATATTATGCTCTTATAAGATTAAGCGTTTCACGTGCGTTTAGTTCTTCTAGAATCAGTTGGAATTATGTACCTTTGAAATCCTTCATAGCAAACCTTTACTAGTATTAGAAATAGTCTTTGCATTTAAGTATATAAGAATCAAATTTCCTTAACAGTTTCTTTTTCTACCACTATCGTGCAGCTCATAAAGTGGCTGCGCCTTAAGTTTCGCTTGTGGCGGGAAATTAAAATTCAAACAGTTTGTTCATTTTTGGAGTAAGACCGGTTAAGTAATGTAAATGAGAGTGTAATTTGCGACAACCGTTGTTTATTGACCTTTTTAAGGAATAAGGGCACCTGTGCATCAAATATCAGTACAAAATAACGTGAACAATAATTATATTGGATAATCGAGAATTCGATTATAATTTACTATAGTTACCTAGCCTAGTTCCAAAAAAGAAAACATTTATATTTCGATTTTCCGCTAAAAGCGAAACGTACCACCTTAATTTCTTGCTATAACTGGCAGGTGACACGAAGCTAAATAAATCTAAGGAAATGGCATTTTGAAATATTAAAATGGAGATCATCATATTTTAATTAGCCAAAGTTAAGTTTAGTTTAATTGGCAATAAAAAAGTTTTCTCTTATATAATGAAATAAAATTACCATAATAACGCGTGCTATTCTTACGGCTACATTTCGAAATATACTGGCAACATTTCCTCTAAGTAATACATCAGCTGTTCGATAACAATACACAACTTATAATTAGCGTGCAACACGTTTCATACTCAAGGTTGTAGATAATAATGTACCTGCTCACTTGAATTTATTAGAAGCAGTCTTCAGTTTATGTTCAGGTAATTAAAGTAAAGCGTGAATTTTATGCATGCTTTTCTAATACTGGTAACACTTTTTACCATGCCTGTACAAAAATGCATTTACAGGTGTACAGGGGCCCACGGAGGTTGCGCAGCGGTTGCAATAAAATGTGTTCAAACTCCTTAGAAAGTTTTGTTCAGAGTTGTTCAGTGTCTGACCCTACCTACAAACTGGTTCTAAGGAGTGGTGCGATCTTTATTTACTCCAATATTATAGTGTAAATTTCATGATGAGAGAATTGTGTGAATATTTAGCAATTTTTCTGTAACGCAGTGACTAAACTCTCCATACCTAGTTTAGTAATTATTCGTATGGACTTTAATCAAACAATCAATCAATCAACAACTTTAATCAAACAATCATTTTTCAAACAAAATACCATAAGCTTCCATTTTAAAGAGTTTGAAAAGCTAATATTTATTTCTATGACAGGAGCTTAAAATAAATCAATATGCAACAAAGTAGCAAACAATTTAATAAAGCATGATTTATGAACGTAAATGTACCCAGAAAGTCGCTACTTTGCCTAAATTGAGTACACAGTAATCAACAAAGCTATAAACTTCATTAGCATGCATCTCACATCTATAAACTCTCGGTACATCTTCAGTCTGAACACGTAACTAGTTGCTAATTGTCGTTCACATAATCACGGCGCAGGAATGTGACGAAGGACATTACTCATTCAATAACTATGTGAACAAAATGTTCTCAGATTAACTGGAGAGGATCGCAATAACGTAGCAGCGCTAATAATTTGTATTACCTATGCAAAGAGATTAATATAGACAGAAATGCTATAGTATGTAAAAGAAAAAAAAATATGCGTAAAATTCTCAATAGATTAAATGTCGGCTTAATAATCAATCGCAGTAAAAACCACTTATATCGTACCGTAAATTCCTATAAAATGAAATTAAAATTAACTATGATTAAATCTAGATTCGGCGATAGAACAAGAATTTGCGGCGATATAACAAGAACAGGGGGCCTACTCTCACCTATTAGTTAGCGGCTCAGTTTTGGCTCAGTTCAACTTAGGTTCCTAAACTGCACCGCATAATTTGGTACCATGACCTACACCTAAACAAAATCGTTATTGGATCGTTAACAATAAGAATGAATGAACGATATTTTCTTACGTCTGCTATGACGTCACTCTGTTGGAAAGAGACAACACTATATCAACATCCTTTGCTAACTTCGTTTAGCCGAGTTTCTTTCTTTTGGTTGCGTTCAGAAATAAATTAAAAAAATATTTCGGAAAATTACGCTTATTTTCATGTTGCACGTTTTGTCATTTGTGTGAAGACACAACACCTAAGTAATTTAATTAAGTATTTAGATGTATGTATCAATAATGTTTATTGGTTTATTATTTATTTAAGATCATTTTTAAATGAAATTACGAGTAAAATATTGTGGTCCTAGAATTGATATCTTTTTAGAACGTTCCTTTTATATTTTCGACATTTGACATTTGATTAATGAGTGACGGACGGATGAATGTTCTTCGACTCTAATTAGAAAATACAGCACGAAAGAGTTCGTATATTGAAATACGCGCGCTTTTGTGCTGATTTTTATAAATACTATTTTCGATTTCTTTTTATGTGGTTTATAAATTCACTACAATGGCGTCAGTAATTCTGACTAATATTTTGCATATTATATAAAAACCTTATTTCTTAAGTAGGTACTTATACGCATGAATCTATACTCCAAAATTCCCAAGCTTACGTCTCAAGTGTTAGCGGCTATTTTAAGTGGTTTTCTTTATATTATACTGTGAAACTTCTCGTCAACGAGTAAGCTACGGGCAACTTGAACACCTTTGGGATTTCATAAATAGGCACAACGAGATTGCAACGTGCTATAATAAAATCACGCAAGCCAGGGAATACTCTCGCCGGCTGTGGGAATCAGTAGCCCTAAGTTTAAACTCCCAAGGCGACAGTGCATACACAAATACACACACTTAATTATTATGATTTTTACACTGAAACCAAAATAATCCCTACTTCCCTACTTATATTATAAATGCGAAAGTAACTGTCCGTCGTTTTGTCTGTCTGCTACGCTTTCACGCCTAAATTACTGTACTGATTTAAATAAAATTTGGTACAGCCTAGACTCTAGAGCCTGAGAAAGGACATAAGCTACTTTTTAATGCGAGAAAAGGGTTGTAAAGTGTTGAAATAGGGGATGAAAGTTAGTATGGAAGTTTCTTCATATTTTAAGCTAGAAGCTGGAAACTTATTTTTATGCTTTTGATTAGATATAAATAAAAATGACATTCAAATTTTGTAAAAAAATTATCCACAAGGTAAAATAGCAATAGGGGAAGAAATTTTGTATGGAAATATATAAGGTTTCGGCTAAACCACTGCACCGATTTTTAAAATTATTTATCTAATGGAAAACTACATTATGAGCGAGTAATAAAGGCTATATTTAATACCCGTATTCCCACTGGAAGAGGAACTACGCGGGTGAAACTGCGGGGCCGCCGCTATTAAGATATATAACCAAAAAGGCTCAACTTTGGTTGTGAAAATATTAACTTTTATTGAGACGCTAATTTTGACAGCTAATGGGATCAGTATAGGTTCAAATAGGTTTTAAATATAGCTCATGGTACGAAAAGAATGAACGAAATCATGACTTGCGATCCAGTTTAGGTTCAAAATGGCGGAAACCTAAACTGAGTCGCTAATAAGACGTCATGGTACGATTATGCGACGCAGTTCAGTTTAGGTCCTAAACTGAATCGCTATAAGACGTCATGGTAGGCCTCCAGAACTCTTTAAAATATTAATGTTATGAGAAAGTTTCTGTTTTCATGTATTTAGATTCAAATACGTAGCATGTTACATTGCCCAAATATCAATCAAATTACTAATAATAATTAAGGCTGGTTCTTATATGTTACATACCCAAAAATGTAAATGACAGTGCTCTAAATCTACAGACCTTAGGTACTGTTACTTCAATGTACTGTGTTTCTAACGGCTCTCTATTAGTTATGAAGTGAGCTGAACACAAGAACGTTTCAATTGCAGGTATCTTTGGCGATAGCTGTTAATTGTTTTAAACCGCTTAAAGTTCGCCATATCTATTTACAGGTTTCGCATCGCGCTTTTGCAATTGTCGTATCAGCAAGCTTTTATCGGGGTTCCTGGAAAATTAATTGCTGACTTGCTCGTTAAACAGCGGCAGCTAATAACTTCCATATTTTCATGTAATTTATAACTAATATCTCACCAGAAGTTATGGCTTAGTTCGAGATAGGAAATATTTTTGACTCAATATTAAAACAAAATTAGCTTTGAAATTATGACAGTGATTTTTTTATTTTTCCTATAGTGTCAGTATGATTGGCGAAGCACTTGAAAAATCAGTGAATAAATGAACTAAAAATACTTGATTAAAAGAATAACGTAATTGCATAAAAAGAGAGTACAATTCAGATATAATTTAATTAAAATGACCTTACACATTATGTAACAAAAATCTTTTTCTTTTTATTAAGCCATGCATCATGCTTTTACCCAAGCGATGTCTCAAAGCAATCTTCCACAAAACTTGCTAAGTGATTTGGAAACAAGCAGGTGGTTTTATTCACACCTCGTTCGCCGTCGGCAGATTTCACGCGTTTTAGCGAGATCGCACCCGATGCCGGCACAACTAGTTGTTAATTGGATTATAGTGAATAAGCTGTTTCCACTGTGTGTAAAACACATTCAACCTTTTAATGGAGTAGACGATAGTGTGTATCTAGTGCCGGTATTACAATTTTGTATGAGTACGAAAATACTCAGTAGGCTGTTTACCTTTTGACACCAATTGTTTTACTTTGTGCTGCTAAAATGACCTTGTTGCGTGGCTTCCGTGGGTTGCTCCTGATGTCACTGACGCCCGGGAGCAGCGCCATATATTTGTACTGTCGCGCGCATCTTGTCACGCTCGTCAGTCTCATCGGCCGCGACCACAGAGGTCTACCTTTAGTGTGTGATATTTAAAATGATTGCTGGATGCACTAGAGAACCAAGGATGCATGTCAAAGCAAATTGCCTCAGGCAATCAATCGGTTCCTCTTGGCATGATCCTTGCCCTTTATATCATATCCCCATAGACAATATTGACAGTGAATAAGCCCAATATTACACTGATGGGCGGTCTCATTCGATTCGTACAAGTGTTAGCAAACATTATAAGCTTTTACGATCCAACATTTATCACTGACATTTTCTTGTGGACATTAAACGCCCATCGAACTGGTTTGTCTTGTGATAAGTACCAAATTAAAATGTTCATTTCTTTTATGATGTTCGGTATCATTATAACACGGTGATGCTTTTAATGCTGCCACAAGATTAGCTCATGATTAGGGTGTAAAATGTTTATGGCCGAAGAAATACTTTTAGATATCTGATGAGCTTTTTATAATCCTTTGCCTATATCAAATGAATTGGTTAGAGCTAATTGCCCTATTATAGATACAAGATAAGGCACGCGTCTCAATTTATGTAATAACAGTACGTTAACTGAGAATCAACTGATTAATCTCAAATTTACTGAAAATTGTTAAGATACGATTTACTCAATAATTACAGAAAACTTGGAGAGTAAAACTGAAAAAAAAAACAACACAGAGAAATGGTTCCGATTTCCGTTTTGTAAATTTATTTACACTAGCTGTGCACGCGTCTATACCCGTGAGGTTTGTATCGCTTTTCCAGTAGAGCATGAATCCATGCTCTTTGGTACATACAATTCCAAGTACAAAACTCTAAACTTCAACTAAAATAACATATACCAACAGCCATAGCCGTCCCAATGCAAGGTAAAGGCCTCCTTACCCTCCTTTCATTCCCCTCGGCTTACAGACTTCTGCGGCCAGTCCCTCCAGAAGACGTCCAGCTCATCCCACCATCTCCTTCTGCGCCTGCCGCGACGTCGTATAACGTTGTGCGGGCTCCCCTCGGTTACAGGTTTTGCCCACAGCTCGTCCAACATAAAGCAGACGTGACCAGCCCAGTTTCACTTTTAGCTTGCGGCTATCTACTCTAAAAAACTAAATAATTATTAAAAGCAACAGTTCTGCGATACTCACTGACATGGCTATGCGTCGATATTACCAACATTCTTGGGGGTCCTTCACTTCTCTTTCTCATTAAGTGTAACCACAGACAATTCCCGTCAAGACGAGCAATTGGCACACTAAATTAACGAGTTTTATTGTCCCGAGTCTGTCGCATAAACTTGTCGCAAACGAAATGAGAAGGTCCTATTTAATTAGGTAGGATCGCCACAGGAAGAAAAAGTAGTAAGTCTAGATCACTAGAGTTCTAGAGTTCTGTCTAATTAATTTTTTTTTTTTTTAATTGTTGCTCTCTGGTTAATTCCGATCATAATCATACTATTTTTTTTGGCATTATTTCAATTTACAAGTTAATTATACTTATTATCAAAAATCTGTATAAATAAGTACAGTAATCTAGTAAGTATACAGACGTATTTCAAAGGTTAATTTCAAATAATTTATCGGGTTCTTGATTTTTTCGCTGAGTATCTTCTTGTCTATTTTTCTATATGTATATTTTTATAATATATGTTTAATGTTACTTTCACACTATATTTCGAGGCTTGTAAATGGCAATTTTTTTTTAACTCAACTGCTATGTAATGAAAGCTGTAAAACAACTAAATACATATAAAGTAAGTATACCTACCTATACCAATTACATTAAAATTAATCAAATAAACAAAATACAAAGTTACAAGTGGCAACACTGCGTTACACTGCACCACACCATATCGGTTGCGCCAACATCACAGCTTGACGTCGCACTCCTCGCCCCGCACACACCCCTGCCACGCCCTCGTTTGTTCCCAAACTACCCGCAAAGGATTTTAACGAGATTACTCCACGAAACGTTTTATAGGTCATCTCATGAGATTTATTTAACTGTGATTTGTAAGACATTTTTCATTCGCGAAGATTAAAAGAAATTCAGCCATTAAAAGTAATGGTACTCGGTTTATACGTTGAAAGATTTATTTGGAGAAGTTTGAGGGTATAATTTTAAGCGCGGATTTAATGGAAACACTTGTGATTAGTATTATTGAAAAGAACGTTCGCATGTTAACAACCTGTGTGTTGGAATTCAGAACGTAACAATAACCACCTTAATTTTTTGCGGTTAAAAAAGAAATACCAATAGTCTTGAGCGCTCATCTTCCATTTATAGCACGGTGCATCACTTAACAGGACTCGACGGACTTACAAATTCCACTTGTTATTAAAATTAGGTGCTTTAATTTTATCAGAACTTAGAAAACCCGCTACATTTATTTAGAAACGGGTTCACATCCGTATACTCATTTGAGAGCGTTACGACTTCAGGCACCTCCCTCGCCGTTGTTATTGCTCCCCACGGTGGCCACTATAAGCTAAGAGCGCGAAACCGAACATCAAAGACCGTATAGAACGCACTTCATTCCATAAAGTTCCATAACAGAGGCGTTGGCAGTGAAACGGCCAGCGCTACGAGAGCTCTTAACATTCACTTTTCAACCCCGCGCTCCCTAATTCAACTTCGACACCACGGGATAGGGAGGTCTCAGAAAGGTGGCGGTTCACATGACCGCCGCAGCCGCACACGGTATCGACGCGCTTCCCATCTAAATGGAGAGAGGCTCACGAACTACCCGCAGCCATTGTAAACAAGCAGCGTTCTCTATTCAAACTATCGTTACGCCCTCTATACGCCGTTCCGGGCCATATTGACGGTCCGGGAAAAGGTCTTACCGTTCAGCTGATCGGTGAGAAAACTTTTATCGACAGGCACAGATTTTCATGTAAGTTGCGAGGCTACGGCTTTATGAATTGATCCACTTTCCTTGGTCCTTCATAAACTATTGATTTGCGCCTTTACCCAATGGTGAAATGAATATGATACTGTTTCTAATTTAGGTAATATTCCGATAAGAGAACAGCTTCTATCTCTATTGCGAACAAAAGCCCGATAATTAATATGCAAAGCGGCTAGGTAAGTGTGAGCGTTTTCCACGATGAATTGTGACAGTATAAAAGCTTTGTTTGTTGTGAAAATTAAATTCTTAACGAAGTCGGTGAACGTTAGAATAACTTAAAAGAAGTGCGCAGCAGCAAAACTAAATTTGTAAAATTTTTGCACAGCGGTACATTTATTTGTCTCGGAAGTCATTTTTATTTGGGAACGTTACGAAAAGAGTGTCGCAGAAGTTCCTCTTTCCTGTGACAATAATGAGACAGCCAACGCGAAGCAGCGAGGCACTCCGCAGCGCTTTTTAAGACTATGCCGCTGAAAATGCATTACCCTAAATGTCATTGTGATATACGGGCCTGGAATACCTCACTCCAAGTTAATGTTTTACCCAGGCGCGCTCTATATAATTTTCCATTTACATATAAAAAAATCTCGTGGCTTCTTTGTATTTCACAGGAATTATGCGAGTAACATAGCGTTCACGATGCGGCTATCGAGATGCGTGGATCCCCATGCGACTGAGGCGTGCTGTGGTGCTGTAAGAATTCGCGCATTTTTACGGTATAATAATAAAAACTTGTAAATAATGCAAGTGAAGCGAGCGACGCCGGGTCACGAAGCGCCGCGGGCGCGGGCCGTCATCGCGACTTGTGAATTTACGAGTGGACCACAAATATCACGCGGCTGAGATCATGCGCTCGTTGATTTTTTAAATTACCCAACATTTTGTATGCGCACACTTTACGTTTTATCTTCTTAACTTCTTTAAACCTGATAAATAAACGAACCTACACAACTTCTGAAAAATACGTTTTTAAATGTCAGCAAAAGACGTGTGCGTAAAACCACACGTAAAACTCTGATTTTGATACAAATCTTTATTTGTCAGAAAAAAATTAGCATCATAATAACAAACTATTTCTCACTTCCCGTTATCGTTTATGCCCGTTCCGCACAAAGCGTAAACAAGTCGCATAATAAACGTATCATTATATGAAAAGGTCAACAGTTATAGCTCCAGTTTTATAAGGCGGCAATTTTCGTCGAAATCAAGCACACGTCCGAGCAATTTGAGAGGAGGTCCTGAATATTATTATCACCGACCGTGGCCTCATTGGCTTTGAGTGGCGCGGAAGCGACGGGAAAAATCACCTCTGAATAATTCTTGAGAGAGTAGAGACGTCGTCGCCGGCGACCTCTCGCTCAATTGTACCACACGTATAAATCTATACAGCGCCAAAGGTTGTTTTTTTTTAAACTGACCATTCATGCATGGTGACAACAGCTAGTGAAATAATTTAAAAACTTCTCCGTAGGTACAGCATCTTGCATAACACTATAATATGAGTTTGTTCTGCATATTGCTCCTGAGACATTCTTCTCTTAGACAGAGTTACTATTAAATTCACAAGCAATGCAGTGACGCTGTTGGACCTGTGTAGTCTTCTGCATAAGTTCTCGTGGGGAAATACCACACCTTTGCCACATATGTAACCGTCATGTAGTGCACCTACTGAGTTTCGATTTCAAGGACTATGTTTACAGCGAAATTACTGGGTATATACACGCGGACGTGGATCGCTTGTTATTTAATTATTTCATCGTGGTGCATGGCAAGTAATGACAACAAGGTCTAAAATAACAGCGTAAACTTTTGTACGGTAATTGGTAATATTTCGAAAATACATTGCCGAAATGCATATTAAGTTTCGTACTTAGTAGGTATGCGGTAGCTTGTTCACTGTTTCATACTGCGGCCGCAAAGGCTAGCTCTACTGTGGATCGTGACTCGGGAGATGACTTTCTCACTGCCAAAGGTCGGGTCTTCAGAATTTTGGTCTCTGAGCGTTGCTCTTTTGTGGACGTACGTAGAATAGTATATGAACGGTTAAACAGGGCAGAATAAAGGTTATCTAGACTATCTAGCGCCACTTGCATATATAAATGTATGCCATCTTTTGGAACCTCTTCATTTCTCCTGGCATTCTAAATCCTAGGATAGCCATCACTGGTTGTTGATACATTTATCTCTATGTAGGTATGTAAGAAAATTCATGTATAGATAACTTTAATCAAAATTCAAATTGTCTTTCTCGCGAGTAAAACAAATTCCATAACACATCAAAGCTAAGCCTCAATCGCGCGGGTAGGCATAACAGCCGCAGTTTTAGCAGATTCGTGGTTAATTCAAAGGCAATAGAGCGAACCAACTTAATTTTCAGGCTCACCGCAGTTTCCTTTGTATGTAACCTCCACGGGTTAACGAACTTCTGCCTCGCTAGCAGAGAGGCCGAAGCTGATAAACATATTAATGCGAATTAGACATTCGGGGTTTGGTAAACTAATCGAAAGTATTCCACATTGGCCCGATTCAAAAAGTATAAGAAAGGTAAGGATGTCCTGTTACGTTTCATCAATAAAATAGAAGCCACAAACGATACCAAAAGTTATAAATCAGAGGGAACACACCTATACAGAGATTAAACCGATCTCGGCACTAGTCAGCTAGCGGACGGCCCGCTGGCCAGCGGCGTCCGAAAGTCTAGGCGCCACTACATCGCACGGAAACTCCCGTGACCCCTCTAAGCCTGATTAATGGCCTAACCCCAAACCCGTCTGTCGAATTACACTGTATTTTTTCTCCAAGCGACAATCTCGGTTTTTGAATTTTTCAAAACACGATAGCCCACTTAGCGACGCCGTGTCCCACCGGCCGTAACTTAGCACCGTTCGATACGCCTGCCATATTGGCTCGTTCTTTTTGGTCGCGATTTACTGAACGTACTCCGCTGGAGGCCGCCTGGGCCCGCCGACACCGGCCGCTCTGACAAGATGGACGCATTTATTTACCGGTGGTGGTTGCATTCGGAAGCGTGCCCACTGCGCCCGATATTTATGTAACCCAATGTCCTCCTCGCGAGAATTGCCAACAATACGCGAATTCATTTAAACCGACGCCTACAATGCAGGTGATGTCTCGTAATTTACACCATATTCCATTTTAATCCGACGGGCTGTATTCGGTGCATCAGATTTATATTCGACATTTACCGTGTCTTTGGATATTTTGGTCAGTTTGGGTTTATTTTTACGCGAAGGGAATACAAAATGAACTGGAGGTGTTTGAGTGTGTATGTAACCTTTGACCGGTTCACTTATTTTACCTTGTAGCCAATCAATAGACTGACCCAACAGCGCCGGCTTATAAATACAAAATGTCTCGTGACTTACATTAAGAAGAAAAAAAGAAACTTATGATAACGTCCCATTCAGTATGGCGTTGGAGAATAATTGTCAGAATTAATATCCTCCACGGGATGACATTGTAAGCTCATTTTATTTAAAGTAATTGAGTGTAGATAAGAGCCAAACCCGACGATAAGCCCAATAAATCGCATTTGGGATGCTTAAATTATATGTCCGTTAATTCACAAACCTTGTTCAGGGCGATACGTCTGACTTAATTTAAAACTTGTAGGTGCAATGAGAAAGTGCAGTCTTTGTTTTCACACTTTTCTCACAGAGAAGTTTCGACCTTGCAGAGTGTTCAGATTCCGAGATTAGTTCACTTTGTAGTCGGGTTGTAGAGCAGAAACTTTTTTCCTCTGTAATAATCGAATTCCCTTCTCGAGAGCGCGAGCTTAGCTTTTTGTGCCGTCGGAATAGGACACGTTGTATGCTCACTTTTATTTTCTGTTACTTTGACTCTAATGGTTATTATAATAAGTTCCACCAAATTACCACCACTAACCGCAATATTTTATTAATTACTTTCTGTCCATTCAAAGGTTGCCTATAAGAAATTGTTGTAAGCGGTAAGGCCGCACATTGTACAACTTTTTTCTTATTATTTATTGTATTGTAACATGTTGTTATGGTGTCAATGAAAAATTATTGTATTGTATTGTAAGTTTTTTCAATATGCTATACATTAGATTCATCACAATGGCGCTCGTATGGGAACCTTCTAAGCCATGTGATTTGGCTAAAGCGTATAGTCTAGTGTGTGGCTTGCGCCAGACAACAAACAATTTTGTATCTCTCCAAGTCTTTGACAGTAGTTTCGCTTCTGTTTAAAATAGGCTAGACCTTTGTGTCCAAACTGATATAGTTACGTACCCTGCACTCATATGAAAGCGCTGCAGGCAGTTTGTTGTACAGTTTAACATTGTTTCCTTTTCGATCAGCAGGTACGGCAAACATCTGCTTTGTGCCGCTGTGCTCCCCAAGCCGCTCAACTTATACGCCTTTGTAATAGTCTTGTAGCTAAATTGAAATAAAATGCAATATAAATGGACTTATACGGTTTCTGTCTCCGTTGTCCATAAGGATGCAACCACAGCGAATTTGTAGTATAATTGGAGATATGTCTTGGAGAAAAGGTAGGAAATGCATACGTGCAGGGTGTGCAATAATTGCTGGCACCGGTCCTTCGCACGGCGTTCCCGTCCATGTATTTCCCGACTCCCGTCCAGACTCCAGTTCCAATTACTCTTCGGAATCGGTGTCCACTGTAATTGGATTTGGCTGGCAACCGGACTTGTTGGCATTTTAATTGTGCTATTGTGACGACGGACACCGCCTGCTGTCCGCTGCGACACCGTTCGCACTAGACAAACCACTTTTTTATCCTATTCGCACACCGCGATCCACACATCAACTTGTCGCATCATCAAAGGAACTTATATAACTAATAACCACCAGAGACATCGACTCGGCAGATGAGCAATTCGATAAACGAGAGCGTCCCTATTTTAATACCAGATTACCAAGATTCCCACGATTTAGAAAAAAGAGGAACAGATATGCGAGAAAAGAACTGGCCTGTTGAAGCGTCAAAATATTTCCACAAAGGAGACGAGCGCGTTGTTTTAGGAAATCGAGACATTAATGGAATGACTGACACGTATTGTCGATCCGCGTTCGAAGAATCGTGGTGCGTCTTTAAATCCAAGGAATTAGATAATTCTGGGTAGGAGTAGTAACATATATCGTATGCGAATCCAACTGGAATGCGCCTTAATTTCTAAACAAGATCCGTGGATGAAAATTTGTTGGGTAGAGACGTTTTCAATGGATTTTTTTCAGGCTCATAATGAATGCCAATCACATGCACTGATTACTATTTGCATATCATCTGTTGAAGTTTCATAACATACTTTAAAATTTTTACAGAAATACGACCATTCATTATTGGATAAAGTCGAAATTGAAATTCAGACACGATTCTTCTTCAAATGTTTTTATTCGTTTTGTGGTAGCCTTATTATTCGCTACAAAACCATTGTCGGCGCGACGTGGCAGCGTCGGAATATTTTATACAAATTTTAGAAACAAGAACAAGGTTCGACTGACAGGTACACTTATTTGTGTTGCTTATTTTTGTTTAGCGACGTTTTATCGGTTAGCGATCACGAAACGTGGCGCGTTGTAGGGATGAATAAAATATACATTACTGCGTTTAGTTCGCCGTTTCGCCCCTGAATGGGAACTTTGGTCGGCGGTTTAATGGAGTTCTGAAGTTTGGCATTCGTTTCTATTATAGCCACGGAATTGTTTGTTGTCGTCGATTTAAATTTCACGCGCCGGTTGGTCGCTATCAAATCTTATTTGTCAATTTATCTACGCTTTGAATGGAGCACGCGCTTGTCTTCATTTACTTCCTGTTTGTGATTAATAATTTAATTCATTCAATTTCTGAAATGAAACTTTATACTGTCATAATATTTGATTAACACCACACTAGAAGAAGTATCAACTTCTGCAGTGTAGACACGGTTATCGTTTTGTTGCCCTTTTTAATAGTTTTATTTCGAAAATATTTCTCAGCTTCTAACTCACTTTTGAATTTGAAATTCTTTTCTCGTATTCTACGAAAAGGTATCGGATGACTCGCCTTTGTATCACTTTTTGTGCTATTCCATACTTTGTTTTGATTCGGACATTATTTATGGTCCTTTGGTTTTGCCAAAAATAAAATACATACATTTATTAATGTAACGTCTCTGACCACGTTTTATTCCTTTCACTCGTAATTGCATAAATTATTATCTGGTTTTTGCAGTCTATACATTTTTTTGAAAATAGTACACTATAATTTGTAAGAGAAGATAATCTTGTTGTGTTTAAGTAAATAAGTAATTAACTACCTAAAAATAAGTGGCTTATATACGAGTACCTACATAAATGTTTACTAACGTTGCTACATTATTATACTTTAGATTAAATAAACGCCATCTAGCGGCAAACGAGCGATCATTGAAATTTTATTCTTATCGCAAAGAGGAAGGATTTTTTTAAATTCTCAATTTTATTTCGTTTCAATTCAGTACCACTTCTTTATCATCATGATTTATCATGATTATTTTACCGCAATTTACTTGTTACAAAAATATCGCCCGAACAGGGACTTGAACCCTGGACCCTTGGATTAAAAGTCCAATGCTCTACCGACTGAGCTATCCGGGCACTGGTAATTGAGTTAAAATACTCGTAGAGGTTTTGTGCCTAAAATTGTCCTTGGACTTGATACAGAGGTGTGATAATGACTACACCCCTGCCTATCGCAGCTAATAGGCACTGGCCTACTTATTGAGAACAAAAATGATTTATTGTTAACTAAGGTATTGTTTTTTTATTTCTGCCAAGTAAGATTTAGTATGCGAGAATTGAGCTCATCTTGACAATGAACATATAAAAAAGAAAGAAGGCATTACCCCAAATACGAAAGTGAAGCATAAAAATTATGGCGGGATGTAAGTAGATAGGGTCGGCATATCTTGGGTGCTTCACTTTTGCATGTGTAGAGTCATGGTTTTTGATCCAATGCCAAATATTTTTTCCTGAAACTCTCGAAGGTTTTCACTATTTGGCGATAAAGTTCCTGGTCAAATCTTTAGATTATATCTTATTCTTAGATGTCTATAAAAATTAGCCCATGTAAATATTAAAACTACCTACCACTATAAGACACACATCTCTGTATTCACAGTTTAAGCAATAAATATGATTCTGATTCTGATTTTGACATCAGAACCAGTTTTTTTTTATTAAGATACATTTTCAACATTAACGTTTGCATTAACGCAACGTAATCTTCTATCACCTGCAACCCAAAACAAGCGATCCGTGAAACACCTAACTGTATCCAAGTGAAACAAGAAATAACAGTCACAGTTTATTTGTACTAAAAAACTTTCTAAATCACACCGCAGGGAAATAATTTGGCATTATTGTTTAAGTTTGGTGGCGAATATTTTTTACGTACAAAAATGCCAAACAAAAACGCTAATCGCTCACACCGGGAGGTTCTGTTTCACATTCTCCTGATATAATTGTATACTGGAAGTATAATATGTTTACAATTGTTATATAGAGTGATGGTGGCCGAGCGCCTATTTTTTATGCTACCTATCCAATGTTGGGTTCAAATTCTCCGCCCAACCACTGTATTTCAGAAGTTATGTGTGTTTTTTTCTGTCTGTGTTTTGGAGCGCACAGTAAACGTCAAGTCGGCCTCAGTTGTTATAGATTTGTAGCAGTCATTAAGCTACGTTAGAGGCCCTTGGGCGGCCTGACAAACCCTGACACCGGCACTACCTCATTCGCCAAAGAAACTACTCTTGTATTATTCAGAGGTTACTTATCCACCAGATAAGAATTATAATGTTTAAGGCGATGCAAAACCAAAACCTACTATGATCGATTTAGAAAGTGAACGTTAATGATCTCTTACAGGTTTTTGTTAGTTTTTTTTCAATTGGTCTTACTTTGTGCGGTTAAAAGAGACTTGTTGATAAGCAAGTAAACATTGTGTGAAAAGCTACTGTAAATTGTTTTTATGTTATAGAGCGACCGACTAACTGACGGACCGTCTAATCGTACACGATTACCGTTTTCTATATTGCGTATGGATATTGGTCACCAACAACACTTTTAACTTCCTTTTTAACATATCTCTAAACTGTGAATAACATATTTTTTTTTAATTTTAGGCTTGATTTACGTCTTTAGGATGAAGGTCGCCTGGACGCCGTCTAACCTGGATCATTGGCGTCGAAGACAGCACTCTGAGACTAATTTTCCGCTCAAATTGCAACAAAACGGAAAATAAAGTTTCGTTCACACATTGAGAACGGAACACATTATAAAATTGAAATCATACTGAATTTGTAATAGGTACAAGTCATTACACAACATAAGTGGGCCTTGATGCCGATCAAATTACAAAGTCACATTCGTCTAAAAACATCACAGAATAATTGCAGTGACACTAATCGTCTCATGTTCTTTAATATGACTCTTGTGTGTACATTGAATTTTTTATACGACAGTACTATGCCGTTATGTGTAATTTCGGAAGTTTTTCTCATTATTAATGTGTCTTTTCTATTATACACCTAAATAACATCGAAGACCCATCACACTGGAAAGGAAATTTGGTGCAATCCAGATGCCTGCCAGTTCTGACAACTACACACGAAACATGGGAAAAAGTATCGAACTACTGGCCGGTTATAATTCATTAATGAAATAAAATTTCATATTTACTATGTGACTGTTTCGCAGTGAATGAATTATTACCGCTACTGGCTTAATGTCTGCATGCACTGGTTACTGACGCCTACATACGTGATGTTTCACTGATGTATTGCCAGACTTTATCATTACTTCTCTAGTGCATCATTATCTCGATGTCTACATAATAACCCCTGCGACTTTTCTCTCGTGACGTGTGACATTAGAATGAACAAATTGTGCGACATCAATTGAAAAAGATAATTGCTACGCATTTGTGTAGAAAGCTCGAATGCCTTGAATACGTTTGATATCGAAAGTAATGAGATTCGTGAAAGAAGTCACATTGAAAAGTACAGATGTGACTTGAATATATCGTATGCTAGCTGCGTCCGGTGGTTTCACTCGCGTAACTATTATCCCGGAGGCGCCGTATATTTGACGACATAAAGAGTAGCATCTGTCACGGTACAAGTTTATTTGTAAATCTATTAGTAATCTGTTTTTGAGTTCGAAGAATCATTATACGTCTGGTCCTACTATTTTACAAACAAATTGCGTAAATATACATACACTTCGCAATCATCTCCTAAAGTTTCAATAGAGTGGTATCTCTTATTGTAGAGATGCAAGCCATCAAATTGACAAGTAATTGGATTGTAACTCTCCGATAAGGCAACCCACTCCAAACTGAGAAGCCTGCGTTGTACCTTAACAGTGCAACTATTTCGTGCGTTCAATTGATACTATAAAACGTATTGATTAAATGTCAGGTTGTACTTGCCCAATTAAATTATCGGCGCTGCTGATCGTGATGCGATTCGAACACACTCCTGACTGTGTCGTAGGAGGGGCGAAAAATCAAGATTGGTACTTAATAAAGTTTTATAAAGTTTGCTCAGTCTCAACTAGTGTTGTTCAATATTGCATTACTTCTGTAATTAAAGATATTTGATTTTTAACTAATTATCTTAACCAATCATTATTATTTTTAACCAATCACTACCCAACCAATACCATGTCGTGAAAATCAAAGATAAAAAAAGGACTTGTATCGATAGATTTTTTTCACATCCCGAAACTAAACCGCATTTTTTTCCTTTCCACACACGTACGTATTGTGTTCTATTGTGTGTTTATGTAAATTATAGGTTGGTTGTATGTAGAATAATAATCAGCGGCCAGTAGTACAAGGGTGAAGAATGGCGGCAGGATGGATCACTCGCTAACACTAGAGTCTGTTTTGCGGTTGACAGTAAAATTGCACCCTCTGTTCCTAACAGGATAGATGAGTGGTAAAGAAGCCCTAACGTAATTGTAACTTTTTTTTTAGTTTGAATGTTATTTTGTATTGATCGCGTGATGTATTCTTACACTAGGTGTAAAAACGAAAAACAAAGGATAGAGTGAAGTGAATTTTAGGTCTGTTATTAAAGCTTGGCGATAAGGTACAGACAACTTATAACCAAGATTTGGCAGAGATAAATAGTAATGGATTTTCTTAAAATTTACTTTTATATTTTGCAATACTAATTATTCTTTCTTTTGGTTCCAGGTATTGTTGGAGTTCTTCTTATTTGAAATGGTATGTTCTAAATGAGCCTCCTTCAAATCGCTTGTTAAATCATATTAGTTTCCTGGCCATCGTTATTGTACTTGTCGACAATTATCTAACGCATTTTCACTAATTGATATTGCATAGGTAGTTCCTACAGCTAGAGTATACGGCACAGATTATTGGAGGAAAACTCGTCTATACTAGAAATTCTATTAATATGAATGTTGCTGCTTACTACAGCTGCAACACAGTGTCATTGTTTTTATTTTTTTTATAAATTAAGTTATTATTAATGAAGCAGTAGTGTGTGAACATTACAGTGTTCCGGTTTGTAGGGGACTGCTTCCAGCGAAATTACTGGGCATATTAGACATTAGACTCAATGTCTCAGGGTGACGAGCGCAGTGCAGTACCATAATGGAAAGTTATGGGTGGCACTGTAGCTGTTATGGGCAAGCGTGGCGCTTATCACCAGGTGAACAATTGGATCGTCTCGTTACTTCCTACATAAAAACAAAAATTCGTCAATCACCTTTACAGTATAGTAACATAAATTATATAAACTGGATACAGCATTATATTGTATCATTATCATTATAAACCATTATTATTTAACCAATACTCAGTTTCGAACTCTACTTATAATCGAAACTGTTAAGCAGGGTTGCCACTTGACAGATCAACGAAGCAAAGATTATAATACAAATGCTAAATATTCTCGAAAATTATTCAGTTTCTTCTACATTCCATGATTTCCAAACCTATGGGAGTTTCGGTTACTGCGTTTTTTTTTTTCTGTCACTTCTACGACATTACCTAAGTACGAATTGATTCTCTGTTATAAATACCTTTAAATTTACCTTATAACTTACTTCATAAAATTTACATATAACATAATAATATTAGTATATTATATTATACTAATATTATTAGGCAAACAATAATTTGTGCACGCACACAATTTGTGACGCTGCGGAAATGGCTCCACATCTACCAATATATGTAATTCCAAAGATGAAATGCGACAGCCCTAATTGATCCAAATAATTTACCGGCCATAAAAGTAGCCACAGTAAAATATTGACCGGAATTTTATCATAGATCACATACGTTATGGATAGGTGCATATATTAGCACCTTTGGTTAGTAAAGCCTCTTAAAATTATAAACATTAAAAAGTCGGCGACTTTACACGGTCCCGTATAACATGTTATTCGGTCTACGTATAACATGTTATTTGTCATCGCTTTAATAAATACAGCTTATGATAAAAATGTTGTCGACAATTTTGATGAGATTTCCCCTCACACGTGTGAGAGTTTGACTTAATATCTGTCTCTTTCCTTTCATCTAAAATGAGAAGTTATTACCGTAATATCGTAATTTTCAAACATGAAAGTGCCGAAAATGTGAAATGACAGAATTTGAATATGTAATCTTATAAATATGGCTCTGTGTTAATCAAAGAATTATTGCAAATGTTGTAATATGTGTTTGGTACTAAATATATTCGGCAATAATTTAGATAAATTAATTAGGACAAAATATAATCGTACTAATTCGGTTGACACAAATGCACATACATGGATGGGTGACCTTTTAGTGGCATAACATTTAAGTGCTAAGCTTCGGAAGGCCGGTCGTTCCTGGTTGTTATCGGTTGATTAAACCATGTCAGAAGATCTTGGCTTGGGCGGTCTGACAAACTTTGACACCAGATAATTAATACTCGAAACGATTTAATATCACTTTTATACATTTTAAAACTACAAAAAAAAATAAACAAGTTGTTACTCAACCACGACAAAACGAGACAATGGATTTGAATGAAGTTCCGTCTACAGTCCGAGTATGAGTATAAAGTCCGGATACTTTTATCCCGGGAACATTAACGGTTGCTATCGAATAATACTCAACGCGGGTGAAATCGTGGGGCGCAGCATATGAAACTCAGTGAAGCATCATGTTCTTGGATATACTTTTTCAATCAATATTAAAAATACCTAATTCAATTTTTAAATATTTGAACACATGAACAAAAAGGACTCCATCGCAAATTGTACGTCTCCAGTCACCCGGCAGATTGCTTTCGTAAATGCTTACCATCATCCCGGGCTCTCTCTGAAAAGCATCTCGTTAGCTCGGTTTAACTGTCTTGACACATACAAATTTTATTTGCCTCTTTGCGTTGCAAGCTTTGTGAACAAATTTTACTTTCGCGAAATTAGCCGTCTGAGGCTTATTGTAAGCGAAATAAGCGAAATCCAATTACGTCTGAACGCTTTAACGTTTTCGCGTTTGTGATCGAATTCCTTTCAATGTGTGTCGCGCTGTTTGCGCGGAATTGCCATTGATTTTTTTCAGCATTTACATGTATTGTTACTGGCTGCATTGAATGCTTTTGTTATTCGCCAATTTTTGGAAAAATGAGAGCGTGACTAACATTTTGACTCGTGCAAAAGTGGAATTTGTTAGACTCTGCTCAAAGCTCTAGATTTTTATTCGGTCTTTTAGTAGTAAAACCTACAAAAATGTATATACTACGAAAATAAAAAAACCGTATCGTAAATAAATAAATATCGTTATTAAATATACATTCATAACACTGGCATGATTAACACATGGCAAATTATTCACGTTATCACTGATGCGCAAGCGACGCATCAACTACATTCTGGTGTACACAGTGTAACCTTCAAACGGTCGCTAAGGTATTAATATGATACGACACACACACAAATAAAGACACCTTTTGTATAGGTTACCTATATTTCCTATATAAAATTCCCTTCTTTACCTTAGCTCTATTTGTATTTTGTTTTATGTTGAAAAGGGATATATTTTAGACGAATTTCTATACATCGATACCAGATTAGAAAATATCAAAACAACAAAATTATCCTTTGTCCAAATATATTATTTAAACTTTAAAGATAATAAATAGAGTAACTGTCTCCACTGATTCTTGATTCCATTTTTTACAGTTTGTGTAATTGGATAAGCCTGCTTTTTATAAAGTTTAGTCTCTGTATTACAGTTAGGGATCCCGTACCTTCAACATTTATTTAATACCATGTTTTATACAGCAGCACCCAAAATGGAACTTTAAACTTAATAAAGTATGGTTTATTTTGGATATAAGGGCTATACGAACGTCTTCGATTATACGATTACTGGATCGGACACCACTTGTCTTGCGACTCGAAACCGGCCTTGCCCGAGATAAAGCAGCAGTGGATGTGTCATTGCGCATTAAGATTGTTCTTTAGAGAGGATAATTTAAATGGCGCGAGTTTATGTTCTCTTTTATTTTAACTACTACTTTGTACTTAATTGTCTTGGTTAAGTGCGTCGGAAAAGTTTTTATGCGGCTATCGGCGAGGCTCTTATGTCAACTGCCTTTTTATCTATCTTCCAAGTGAGCTTCTTTCAATTGTTTATGTTATGTTATGTTGGACGTGGCTGGTTTGCTCGTATGTTTTGACTTATAGCAACTCACTAGTATGCAACGCTATTTTTATTTCACATAAATTTCAAGCTGCACACGCTGTTAAACATATAGCTATTTATATGTTTCATTTCTATTGTTTTGTATATTGTCTGTAAAAAAAGACTCGTACTTACTTACTTTTTATAGCTAAATATAGAAGACAATAAAAGTTATGTTATTTCTATGTAAATGTTCATTTTCCCGGTGATTAAAAATGTTCCCAGCCATGTGTTTACATACCTGTAAATTATTGCTTAATAAATTGCTTTCCCGCATTTAAAGTATAATTATTTTTGCGCCTATTACCTCGGTCTGCCTTCGGTGGATCTATAAAAGACACCTTCTTGCCAATAAATGACTTCGTACTGGAGTACTTTGTCGATCTAAGATTATACGAAGTTTCTTTGATATCCAAAGGGTTTGTTAGTATGTTTTTGTGATATGGTGCTAATATGTTACATTGAAGTATGGGCAGGGCTTGTTTCCCGTATGGAGGCGTGAAGGCTGTATTCTGTACTTGTCAATCAATCGCAACCCGTCGTTAGCGGGTTCGTTATCTAGTGCCGTTTTAAAATGGGGTTGATAGTTGTTAACTCAAGAATTGGTCAAACATGACTTAGGTTTTGGAAGTGTATCTACAAAATATATAATATAATGTATACCCAACAAATATTTAACTGGTTATTGTTTTTTTTAAGCAAACCGGATGAGTTTGTTTGAAGATTTGCACAGTTCAAAGTATTTAAAATCCACATGTGTAATTTGTGTCGTTTTAAAATATTTAGCTTTCAAACTTTTGCACAAGCAAATAAAATACAGAAAAAGACAATCAAAAACTCGGACGGTATTAACTGTTCAATACACCCATAGTTGTGAAAACTTAAATTACCTCACCATGATGTTTCACCAAATTTACTCACCAAGGACTGTTTTATTGTAAATTGTTTTGACACTTCCATCGTAACTGCAAGAGATGTTCAAACTTTTTATTGCGACAGTAAGAAGTGAGTAGGAAGGATCTTGCTCCGCTCAGTTACAACGCGTAGAGCAATTTTCACATCACTAGGCACTTTGTCATTATGCATCAGAATCGTGACGTGTCGAGACAACTCGCAATTATTATGTGTGTTAAAGAAATTCTTTCCTGGCGCGAACAGAGAACCCAATACAGTGGCTTTGATACTACATTTCCATGCGAGAAGTGCCAGTTTCCACTTACTTCATCCAAAATAGTGGTGTCATTCCTTTTCAACCCACGTTTTCCAATCACAACTAAAAAGTTTTTCACCCGTTTAGTTTTTGGTTTTCGAAAAGATATGAGGTATCATATTAAAATAGAGCAGGACACCGAAGTAACAACAGATAAAAATAATTAAAATGAATCTTTAACATCTCAAATTTAATGTTTATTTGATCTATTCCAAAATAATATTTTCAAGAATAAGTTCATTTCGAATAAAGCTTCAAAAACTTGTTAAGGTTTAATTTCAAACCACAATAGTTGAAATAATTCACGGTTATCAATAAGCACCGCGAAAATGCCGAAGATTCCGATAGGTTCGACTCGGTAGACGTCGCAATTCCCCAAGTTCACATTATTATAACGAGGCGGCGGCTTCGGACGCCGCTCGCAAAGGAAACTGTACCCACAGCCCCCACAATAACCCCCTTTTTGCTTTAATAGCCGAGATCGAGGCATGCGATAACAAGCCGCCGATAGCTGAACCCGTATTTTATTTATATATAAGCCTCGGCTCTTTTTCAATAACGTTTTTCTCCAAGAAATTTTACTCTTTTATGGTATGGGGGCTATGCTCATTATTTACTATGGTAATTATCCGGCTATAATGCTGAATATTCCGGGGACAAATTGCCGGCCAAGTGACAGGTTCCCACCGTGCGTTGTGTGCGCCGCTCTTATCGCCTTTTAATAAAACGCCCGAGAAACGAATGACAACGTCGTTTCTGAAATTAAAATTGTGTAGTTCTTATCGAGGTCAATAATTTCCCCCAAGAGTGTGTTTATCAAAAGCACGTGGCTTCGTAAATCTTCATTGGTAAAAGCTGTTCGCCAGCTTAAAAAATGTGCAACTTTTTAAAAATACTTTCTGAAATATTTTTTCGCAAAGGAGCGTGCTTTGCGTCTCGTGCTCTAATTCGTATTTTCTTTGGCCTGATGACATTTTAATTTCGGAAGTTGAAGATAGACGGAACGTGCTCAAATTTAAATTGTGTTTTTTTAAGCCCACTGTGATCGGTGGTCGTGTGTAATTCGTGTAACATAGATGTTGCTGTAGGCGCGTCGCGGATCTGACCCGGCCCGGGTCCGGCACGAACGCGAGTTCATTAAGGAGCCGGTCGCGATGGCATTGTTAACGTTTTTCATTCACGTGTCCAGTGCACGCCTTCCCCCACTCCCGAGACTACTGGGAAATCCCGCTGGAAAATTAACGCCACAATTTTTCTACCTTTTTTCTCGTTTGCGCGAGGCGCTTCCATTTTATTTATTTATTTCACGCTTCGATCGCGTCGTCGCTGCATTTAGTTAGCGCTATTATTTTAGTATTTTATTATATTATTTTGTTAGAAACTTTTTTAATCTCGTTCGTTGTTAACGGGAGTTCCGTGTAAATCGAGCTACGCGAAAGTTTGATTTACCATTATTATTGTAGCGATCACTGTGAGCCGTCGAATAAAAATCCCACGGAAAGGTCAAGGAACGAATAAAAATATAGCTGGCATCCGTTCTGTTTGGATAGAGGTGAACACAGCAAAAAGTTAATTGTTTTGATTGCCAATACACAAACACGTCCGGGCGTCCGTCAGACGCAAGTTATCGCCTTAGAAAAGCGACCGATCTTAATTAGTTTCACGTCTTTGAAGGCGCCTAGCATGATAGCATCTCTCCCTTACTACGATTTGTTTCCCTTTGGCACTCGTTCATGACACACACAAAAAACAGATATACGTTTTTGTTTCACGTGTTTTATTTGTCTGTTTCCCGGTGATGTATGGTGATTGGCTGCCTTGTCCCAGCGCCCGTGTATCTTATTTATCATCATGATAATTCCCTCGTGGCGTGCGTTGCTCGAGAAACAATATTTGAACGGCCGCGTTCCGCTTGACGTTTTGAATGTTTATTGATTAGATTTGTTTTAAAACAAATTAAACATTGCGCTGGCGGCGAATTTAATTAAAACTGTCAGTGCTTCGACGCGTATTTCAGATGGGCCGATATCTATGCAGTATCTATTTTTTGTCGTGCCCCGTACAATGAGATGAAAAATTGTTCTATTGTTAAAAGTCTAAGATAACACGTCCTGGGTTTGTAGGTTTTTATCGGAGCCGCGATGAATTGCCGTTTTGACTGGATTATGATTGTTGGTTTGTTCCGTTGTTTTTTGCCACGTCCGCGATCCTTTCGTCCAATTTAATATTTACTGCTTGTCAAATATTATTTCGGTTTGCTACGCCTTCTCGGGGCGATTCTGTCTTATTATTTTTATTTACGTGCCGGCTGTCGGAATGCATTTTTTACGACTGCAATTTGGCCGAAAGCTCGACTCGTTATAATTGCAGAATAACAGGGGCTCAGTATTTATGTAATTTATTTGTTTGACTTGCGAGTTTTGTACCAAATTATTTTGGTATTGAAAATTTCGAGGAAATATAAAAGGCAGAATGTATGACCCTATACAACATACAATTTTAAGTTTATTTCTTTTTTATAAACTCCAAAGTTGGTAGCTGGTCGAGCTCGTGGTTTAGCTGATGGTAAGTGCCTTCAAATAACAGTAGTTTTTGCTCACTACTGCTCTGTGGATTTTCGTTTCGTTGTGGTTTTCGATTTTAACTGATTTTCGTGTTTTTTGTCTCGTATAAAAATATTTTGCGTAGGGGCCAGCCTTAAGCAATTAGATAATTCTCCAAGTTACTCTACTCCCCATTTCTTCACAATACTGCAGGTGTATCGCTAACGTAGTCTATATACCACAAAGCCATCGAAAGACACTGCTTACTACAAGAAAACTACTCGCGTGTAATGACACTGAACTGTGGGACATCCGCTGGACGTCGATAAACAGACTCGGCCGTGGCAAATTGAAATCCGACCGAGTGTGAAATGACTACGGTACGACTTCCTGTCGCTACGAGGCTCTGTAGGAGTGGGTCAGTCCTTTTCTGTTTTAATGTTGATTGTTGAAGTATTTGGGTAAGAACTGAAATCAATTGTATACGACGCAGCTTCTCTCTGCCACTAAATTCGTTCAGTCTCTATACGTTTTCTACATGCTGAGAGTCTTTATGCTATTCAGATCTTTTAAACTACCCTGAATATATCTAGCGGTGCTTGAGCCTCTTCAATCACCAATCGCGACCGGGTTCCCGTGGTGGATTTTGGCCTAATCTTCATCGTGAAAGTTAGGAGAGACCCGTGCTCAGTGGTTTCAACTAAAAATTTCAGAGAGCATAGTCTAACTCGACACCGAAATGAAAAACAAACAATTATATCAAACGAAAACAGAGCTCTTTTGTTTTTTTAAATAAAATAGAAAAAATCAAGAACCATTACAATCCTGAAGTCTCCGCAACTATAGCAGCACAAAAGTGAGCGCCACAAATTGGACTACTAATAACGCCATCAAAATTGAATGGAGTGTGAAATCGCGGGAACTTTTCCGAATGTCGTAATGAGAGTGGCAATTTGTTTTTCCTTACAAATGCGACTCGTTCTCACCTGGCTTGAGCAACAGATGAGGCTTGGGGCAAGTCAATAGAGGCCCCCTGGCGACCGTCCTGTTAAATTCGATGGCTAATTAGAAAAAAAAAAATAAAGGTTAGATTTTAAAGAAATGATATATAACCCAAAAAAAACCCATCTAAAATCATCATCATTCTTTAAAATCTAACCCAGAAACTTCTTAAGGCTGAAGGCGCATGGCGTTCTAAGCGGCTGTCCTGTTGCTCGAGCGGTAACTTATGCAACTATTATAGATGCTTCCGTGTGTGCATCAAGAATTATAGATGTTCAAAAGAATAGTCACTGGTGAGCCACTTAATAGAGACGTTAATGACTAAAACGTGGCTCACGCGTTTATATAGAGATATTAGTAATATTTTAGTGGACACCAAAAAGCTACGGCAGCATCTAGACGCGATAGTAGTGCTCCTAAAGCGGTCTGCCTATGTTGGGTCTGTGGTACATTCACACGATTTTCCTGAAGAACATGTGTGACTGTAATCCGACGCTAAAACTACTGTAAAAATCAAATCGCAAATCGCTTTTACCTTAAGCCATACCGTTGATCCTTCTGAAGCCGGTTTCAGTGTAGGGTGCTCCAACTCAACGATCATTGTCGTTGCTCAGAAGCGCCTCGGCAGGCGATGACGTTAATTATTTCAATGACTGATGAATACTCTGACATTCACCCTATGCAGTCTTCCCCTTCAATACGTGGATGCAATACATACATACATGGCCTTATACATCAATTTCAGACTATACAAACAGCGTCTGTGATCTGTGAAAGACACTTACGTTGATGGCTATACAGACCAACACGGGAACGACAAGCCTGACCACTGCGTGCAGATGTAAGCTTTAGTCGAGTTATTCGTAGATGGATCAGCATATCTGTTATGCCACAAAGCTTTCCTATGGTCAAGAAGATAAAACCAAGCCTCGTCGTGCAGCTTTTGACCTCTGTTGACGTAGTTTCTCCACTGATTCCTATCCTCAGCGAGCTTCTCTGATATATGATGCCGAATATTAAATGAAAACAGGAGATCTTTCGCTTAACGCGGAAATCGATTCACGCATCGGCAAAGTGGCGACCATGTTTGGGAAGTTTTGTGCAAGAGTTTGGGACAATATTCATACCTCGCCACTAAAACCAAGATTAAGGTGGATGCAATATGGCAAATAAAAAAAGTGTGAACCACAGGTATTTGCTATGAGTATGAGTGTTTGGGGACCATACTCTCCTTGGTTCTTCTTAGTAAGTGATTCTTTTCAAATAAAAGAAGGAAACAAATAATTTTAAACTAAACATGTTAAAATTACGCTGCTTTGAAAATGGAGTTTGAAAAACCACTCCAAAGGACCATGTCATGTGATGTTCCCCGATCTTTTCTTCACTAAGACATTTCAGTTCTATTAAATGTTGATAGTTTGTATACCAGTTTACAATTTACAGCCCTATTCACTTATCTGTCGTAGGACCAGCGACAAAGTAGCTTATCGGCACAAAGTGGCGTCGATTGATTGCGTCACAGTCACCTCTTATCAAACAAATCACGAGAATTTAAAGTCCTATTTTGTGGGAACCAAAATCAATTAGATTGTGGCCATGTCGGACAAAATCAGTGAGTGAAGTCAGTAGGAAGGCTTTTAATTTATTCAGCTGTGTTTAAAGAGTTTTATAAATATTAGATACTATAGTTTAAAGCATCGATATGTAGGTACTGTAGGAGTAGGAAAATCATTACATGAACCTTTTACTGCGAACTTTAATAACTTTAGTAAAAGCTATTCGAGTTGTTTCTTCCTTTTAAAGTTATGACTCAAACTCCCGTTAATCTTAAAACCTCGCAATAAAAAAAAAGTCGTTTATCTGAACCCGTATGTAGTTAAAAACGCAATTAAATTGAGTTAGCGCTGTATTAATTGAGTACATACGTCTCCTTAGTGTTACTTTGTTTGCGACGCCTCGTAAAGTGTAGTATCCCTTGACTCAGCCCACACTGCCCCCTGCTACGATGTCTACCTTAATCACTCATATTTATGCACTTTTTTATGATACACGCTAATGAAAGTATCTTTTAAAATTTTATACCAAACAGTTTTGAGAATTGAACGAAATTTAAAATGCGGGTAATAAAGTACACACAAATAAAACGCACTTCCTCATCCGAGACAGTTCGGGTATTGTGACCAACTTTATATAAACATTATTAAAATTGACTACGCAAATTCCTTACAGAAGTATCTACTCAGCCGAAATTATGCGTTTCCACTTACAGTTACTTTAAGACAATTTGTCGAGTCCGCGTTTCGCTGAGATTTCGGGGATTTCTAATTTAACTCCGTGATGGAATAGATTGAGGCGTAAAATTGTTGGGTGAAGACAGGATGATTTTCGCGTCATTCAGACATAAAGGCCTGTAATTGTTGCGCATCGACTGGAACTAATACGGGAGAAATGGAACGAGATACGAGGCTAAGAAGGATCGTAGAAAATAATTTATCCGCGACGGTAGAACAAAGGGCGGCCCACAATGGAACAAAAGAACCTTTGGAAGCGAACCCGGTTTGTTTTCTGACGGAAGCCTAATATAGGGAATCGATTGGTCGTAGAGCCAACGAAGGGTACGCTCGTTTCCGTTGCCTGATAAAAAATGTTCAATGGCTCCGTAAAGTCGGGATTAGATGTTTTTAATTTGGGAATTCTTCTAACTTTGTTTCATGAATCATCTCTGAGCCGTTTTATCGTCTCAATTTCTTTTTTGAGAATCTAATTCTTGAGTACAATATCAAACAATTTCTCTGTAAGCACGCAACTTTTGCGTCGTCGAAGTAGGAAATTACTTGCCAGAGCTCTGAAATAAACTCAAACAAAGTTTCTATAAAGTGGCGTGGTCTCAGTCGTCGATGTTCGACGTCAATTTTCCGTAAATCGGTGGATAGGTGACAGAGGAGGGACGTGTGTGGCTGAACCCCCCCTCGCGATTTGGTCGGCGTAGCCTTTGAAAAGCTAGGGTTGGTAATTCCAGCCAGCGGAACTTTGAGTTTATTTTTAACGTGATTCCACCCAAGATATGCTTGAAGACATATTCCGACATCAATTTAAAAATTACCTAAAAGTTCCAACAACTGTATTATGAAGTGTATTTGTATTCCAAAATAAAACCTATGCTCAAATTATAAATCATTACTAACTAAAGAAGTATTATCATATCTCTCCTGTCAGCAATAGATGTAACGAAGTGACAATACAAAAGTAATAACAGTCGGTGTAATATCGTAAAACTGAATCACATATTCGAAAAACAAGAGTTTCTTTTTCCTAAGACAAAAACACTTTTCGTTTACGATGCGATACGTCACTATCACACATTCAGTCTACGATATCGCCACAGTTACGGTCAGGGCTGTATCGATAGTACCGATTTTTCTTCGCTATCTGATATTCGGATTAGTTCATCGTTGCATCCCTAGCGGGTACTACACATCCCTTGAATTTTTACATTCAGACGCTGATTTTACATTTTCAGACTTCGGAACGTGATCTGAGAGCAAAGTTTGTATCGTTTGATATTAAAATTGCATGTTAGGTGAGTTTTTCCGCCGTTAGACTGTCTGGCTCTTTCTGAAGAAAAGTAATGATAGTGAATGCGTAAGTGAACTTTGCGCTTCGGATGGAGGATTGAGTTTGGCAAACTGACTAAGTAGTATGTGTATTATGTGTATTATGTCCTAAATCAAATGTTTCAAATGTTACGTTATGGTTATGTACATAACCAAAAATTTGATCAACATTTGAAATATTCCTACCTACTCTACCTACCTACCTCGTTTTTGCGAAGTGGTAAGAACGTTTATCCAATTTTATTAGCTGTTGATTTACAAATTCGCAAGCCGATAAGGTTGTAATTTTCAGGTAGATATCACAAAACAATATAACTATGTCTAGGGAATATTTGTAAAGTATGCGACGTCTTCCAAAAACAATTAGTTATAAATGTATATCGAAACGGTTAAATAAAGATTTTTCACCAATTTAAAAATTGACACCATCTTTTCTGAATTATAAATAAAGGAAATGTAAAATGTATCGGTACAGCGCAAGCTCTCAGCTTAACTACTTTCAACCACTAATTTATTTCATATTTCAATTATATTTACGCATCTTTCATGTGCAAATGCCCCGTTTTATTACCGGGATATAATAAATAATTAGTCTTGCCCGTAAACCAAAGCGAGACAGAAACTACCCACTGGTGTATCAAAACAGCAAATAGTTTTCTACCCTATAATTTGCGTCGGTCGTAATAGTTACCTTATACCTACCTCTACTGTGGTAATACAAAAGTTTATACGCGCCAATCCAATGACCATAATCTTATACGTCCGCGACGATGTTTAGTGATGTGAGCTTTATATCAAAGTGAATTGTTTATTAATTGCACCTGCTATTAAGAATTAGGGTTACCAAAATATGAAATAAAAAAAAATAAAGAGCAGGAAGTCTTGGAAATGCTTTTGCCCAAGTATGGTATTTGAAGACGTCAGTAAATAAAGTTACGTAAAAAGAGATGGTGTCAAACTAATATTGTTGAATTAACTTTTATAGTAATAAACAAATAAAAATTTTATATCAGGCAGATTGGATTTTAAAATCCTCACATTACTTGTTCCAAAAGCTCTTAAAAAGCGAATTGATAATGTCGGTGGTAATAAATGTTCCATGGGGAAATCACGGCCGTTGGCATCCTTATTTTAACTGTTATTTTTGCTGTACATAACGTTTATTTTATTATTATAGAAATAATTTTAATTATATAGAAATTATCATCCACTTCATACAGCTTTATGTTCGATTCGTTTACAAGTTTACGATTGAGTTCGTTGATAATAATTAAAGCAACTCAGTTGTGTGGTCCGAAAATCCACACATTCTCAACTTGTTTTGTTACGGGTGTTCACTGCTTTTACTAGGTGTTGTAAATTATCTGAATAATGTAAGTAGAGTAACGTTTAAAACTATGCCTTTGGAAGTTGCAAACAGTAAGTTACCAAAGAGTACAAGTCCGCTAATTTGTCATGACCTCGAATGCGACGTTTTGCTAGTAAAACTTCCATTAAAATCCTTCAATCTAATATTAAACGACAATTATCAACATAATTGTACTTTAATAACGTTGATTAGAAGTGGAGTGGTTTTCACAACTAGAACTAAGATAAAACTCATAATTAAAAACTAACTAGGATGGCGCAATGTCCCAAAATGAGTCTTGGCCTCTGATAATAAGAGCCCCCACTTCACTATCTTGCGCCAGCTCCTGCCAGTGCTCCGTCTGCAGCTCACGCATATCCTTCTTTACTTCATTTATCCAGCTATGAAAGAAAATAAACCTCTAACTAGGATTCCCTGTATCTACTGAATCAAGAACTACGAGGACTATGGTCCCACAAGCTCTCGGGCTCAGAGCAAATACATCTAGTTCACACAAACACAAGGTTCCCATTTTTTTTACATGCTTTTTATTAGCTTCACCTGTATGTATGTTTGTAACCGACTTCTTTGGGCGCGATTTTGACCCACTTTATTTGTAATGATATTTGCATTAACAATGCACTAGAATTAATGTAGCAGTGCTGCATAAGCCTTTCTATAATCTCTTCAGATTAAAGCATCGGGACTGAACCCGCGCCATCGTATCGTTTTCGTGCAACCATCCAGCCGCTATCGCTTCTCGTGTAATCCGATAATAATGAATAGAAAATACGGAGGGAAATGTAACGTGGTGCATTTTATGGCTAGCACAAGAAGTATCATGTTTCGAGGTTAAAGAAACACTAAGATTTTTGTAACTGCAGATAAATTATTAGGCTAATCTTGTGTTTTCGACTGAACTGGACGAATCACTAGGATTTCAATCTTGTGAGTTACAGTTAAGTCGTTTCAACGTGAATTTGGTGGGACTAAACAGAACACTTTACCTACTGGTTGTATTTTAGTATACTTATAGCATAATATCTGCAGTCACTAATTATTACTATTACAAATATTTCAAAAAAATAAAACTGCCAATCCTTTACCTTTCGATAAATAAAAAAAACTATCATAAAAAATTCAAAGTTTATCGAGAATAGAGCGGCATCCCTTTGAATTTTAATGTCCCCATCAATCATCTAACTCTATCTTTACAATTTTCTGCTAGACTCGCGTGAATAACTTGCTGTGAAAAATTCCAGCTGAAAATTTTATGTCAATCAATATCACGATCTTTGCTCTTATTAGTAAGGTTTGATCATTAGTTTCATACTTGCCACCACCATCTGCCGTATAAGGGTCTTAATTATCTCGGTTCCAGCACCCATAAGGCACCATACCGTGGTACCGACATCCCTGGTATCGTGCCAATCTGGGCGTCGTAAATAACGCATACGGTGCACAGTGTAACAGAGGTTGGGTTTCTTACAAAGAAGCGATACAGGGATGCCGCGGTAATACGCATAACCTGGCCATGCGAGCTATGCGTATCCTTGAACTTGCCTCTAAGCGGCAAGCCAGACAGAAGTGGCGCGGCGTGCGGCGCGCTTCACGACGTCACTCGACGCCTTTATTATACAAAATGTATGAAAGTGACGTGGCATTTATCTGTCTTACGGCTTAAACGGACACAAGACCCATAGACATGAATTAATTTCGGCATAATATAATATGTGGACTGCCTCTAAAATAATTATGAGTTTATCACTGATAATAACGGTCGCTGTCGTGCTTATTTGTGTTATCATCTTGACTTGTAGGCAACCATATCGCGTCTATGAAATTGCGCGAGCTCAGCTTCTCTACCGATAAAAGTACAGTGCATGTGGGTCGGGCGTCGTGCCCGTCGTCGGATCGTCCCCGTCATGTTAATAAATCTCGTTTAATGAGAGACGGCGATGCCTCGGATTAGATCCAAGAGTGCACCGATACGCCGTGGCCTTCGCAGTGGAATAAAAATTGTTTGCAAATAATTTGGTAGTTTAGATTCAAATAGCTTTTTTACAGGTTTCAGTTGTGTGAAGGCACCTGTATTATTCACTTCCTCTTTCTCTCCTGAGACCGTGACCATGTCTTCTTCTTGTTCTTTTCCCGAGAAAATGTTATTCATGATGCTGAGATTCAGTTTCCTTGACACTTGTCTCCCCTTTGCTATATCTACGATATCGTGAACTGATGACGTCACCATGGTGCCTGTAAGGAATATTGAAACAAAACAGAAGATACAATATAAATTATTTTTGTCTTTCTTTGCATAATTACGAGTAATATGCAGTCTCTCATTCTTAATTGCAGCTAATCATTAAAATATAAAGTAGGCCCCTTGCACGCGTTTCGCATTTCCCACCCCAAGGGTATGGATTTGTTAAAAAGTATCGTTTTGTAAAATAACAAGCGCAGCTGTTCGCGTTCAGGCCCACGTGCCGCTTGAAAATGAATATGAAATTGTAGCGCTTCCATTCGAACAATATATGATACAATTAAACGCGCACAAACTATAAAATGCACTTACTTTTATTCCCGCTTGATTGCTTTGACGAGAAATAAATACAGCGGCGACATAACGTTTTTCAATGTTTCGGTAATTATTTTTATTGTTTTCGTTTAATAAACGTGAGCACCGGTGGCCGAGCGTTGATTTTTGAGCTTTGCAATCTAACGATAGGTACCAGGTTTGAAACTTTCATATTTAATGTGCGGGATACTTTCGGGTCGTGTTTCGGGGGGCATGTCAAGCTGTCAGTCCCGAATGGCGGCCCGACAAATACTGACAGCAGAGGCCACATGACTTCTTTTGTCAAACATACATTTAAACGTTTGGCGTGTTTGGGGGATTTTTTAGGGGAAACGTCTCTCTAAATATGACTTTGAAATAAAACGCTACTTTGTTTTATTTATACAATGATATAACTCTATACTCCTCTTTTCGAATGTATTGTAAGTCTGAAAAAATATATCGTTTTCCGTAACACGAGAAATTATAAGGCAATTCTTCAAGCTCACATTCACCGCAACACCTTATCAGCGGGAAGGTCGAAGCGCTTTCAGAACATTAAATCCGCTAACACTATAATATCCCTTGACTATTGTAATATCATTCTATGCCATTCGTACAATGAAGACCGATTCCCAAGCCCACGATCTACATCAGCCAGCGAAGGATCAAGTAAAGCTGTGTACACACCGGTGTAACGAACGTCAACGAATGACGTTCGGCGTTGACTGCCGCATGGTCTTGGTCTTCGAATGAAAGAATTAAGAAAAATATACTTGGCGCTTGAATTTACTAGTACACGAATAAGTACCGGCCACTACGTCTGAACGCTTCGTTTGTTCGTTGGTCTTCGGCGCCAGTCCACAATGAATTCGGTCGAATAATTCGATTCCTCTGATGTTACCTGTGGATGTTACCGACAGGATTAACGGCGAAGTAAACGAACGGTCTTTGGCTTTCGCCAAACCGTCCAAATAGAACCAACGCAGGCTAGCGCTCCTTCGTGGCCGATCGTAGGATCCCCCGGTGTGTACGCAGCTTGACGGAGCCGTACAGAGCATCAAGCATTTACTTGTAATCCTTTGCCACTAAGCTGGATTACCTGCCACCTATTCGCTTGTGTTAAGCGCCTTCATTTCGGGTGACATCTTTGTATCCCAGTGGTATTCGATGCTAGTTGAGATTTATGCGTAGGCTTCGCTAAATGCCTACCCACGTAAAAGATTAGTGCGTCTAGCTGCTGTGGTTACGATTCAGATAGGGCTATATTAAATGAGGCCTTGCCAATAACTATTCGTACCTATATGTTAAAATCTTTCAATAGGATAAATAAAGAAAAAAGCTTTTTAATAATCACTTTCTATTATTTCGGCTAGCAAGAGATCCATTGGGTATTTTACCTTTATGTAAGAAGCACTCTATGCAGACGCTAACCAACAATCAACTTAAAGCTTATTTGACCGTCGTTTTCGCAAAACGTAAGCTCTTCTCAATTAAGAAGAGGGAAACATGTATATAAAATACGTAGCTATCTAAATTTTAGTTTTAAAAATGTCACATTTAATGCTAAGAGAAATGTAGCGATGCGCAGTGTCACCAAATCACAATCCGCAAAACCAAATTCGATTCTCCATACGTCGGAACAAAATGCCTCAGTTTGGTAATACCACTCTCTTATCGTTTATCCCCATTAATAACGGCACCGCGGCACCTTGTCTTATAAGGCGCGAGTACTTGCATTGTTGCTCTGTGTTAGTTGTGTAAGTGTCGCCCTCTCCCGGCGCGAACATTTATGTGTAAGCGAAGTGAAGGCGCCAAAGACGTAGCATTTAGTAGCATTTAGCAACAACACGATTGGTTTCACGCCACTGTGATATTACAGTTAAAAATAATAAATCAGCATTTAATTTGACGCCAAATCTTCGGCACTTTAGAAGTGCACAAACGACATGGCGGACAACACGCTATTGTTTGCAAATACACCAATGAGGTAGTTAATATAGATTGTTTGACAGTTAACAGTCTCCGCACAATATAAAGTAGGTAAAAAGCCTAACGCTTAACTTGCTCTTAAGCTATCAATGAGACAGATTGTTTCTTCACTAGTCAAACTAAAAGAAAAAACGAAACTTATTTTCAAGAAATTCGCAGTTTTCCATACAAGCGTAGGCCTGAGATGAACGGCAATGGATAATGGTAACGCTATTCACGCATCGCCCAAGCCCTAACTTGCGGATCTCATTTTGACTATTACTTAATCTACCGTTCAAACAATTGATCTTACTATTTGGTGACCCTACACAGAGCGAAGACCCGAAGCAGACGGTTGAGATAGACATACTCATTTTACGTCCGCCGCCCACTCGTATGCCTCGAGGCGGCGCGCGCGGTGTCCCCGCGCGCCACACTCACAAAGTTAGACGGAGTGGAGCACTCCTCTCCACTCCTGCCAACGGGATGGGGTTCTTCCTTGAGGACCAACGCCGTCGGGGCCGCGGAAGTCCACTCTCGCACCCGTAGCCCCGACAACAAAGGCGTCCCGGTGGAACACCCTGGGGTTTAGTGGGTATACCCGTCAGATTGGCGGGGGAGTCCCACATAACCACCCGGGTCTGGTGGTATGCGTAATTGCATTCCCCAGGTAAAAAAAAAAAAAAAAAAAAGACACTCATTTGCCGCAAGTTTTTACTGGAGAAGTAGAGACCTACAGGCGGTCTTATATTTTATACTCGTTACCTTAATTGAAACAGTCACTGAACAAAATTATATTAAAACAGTAATTTTGTGAAAAATCTCTTTATCTTTCCTTAAAGTTGTTTTTTTTAATATAATATCACTTTCAAGTCTTCTCAGTTAATTGAATTGCGAGCGAATCCTCGCACTCTTTTATAAAAGAAAAAGTAGTGTTTATAAAACCTGTCAAGTTTTCCAGTACGGGATAAACTACAGGATACCCAGCATTGTTCGAGGAAATCAACGCCGACAATCTTCCCGGGATCGGATCGGTTCTTATCCGGACGCGCCGGATCCTACCCGGGTCCGGATCGGATCTTATCCGGGCACGTCGGATCTTCGCCGGATCGGATCCTGTGTTTTGAAGCCGACCGTATACGACATCTGCCGGGATTATCAACGGGTAGTCTTTCCTTGTGTACCTATTTTTTCCCTTGTTTATTTTGTTTTAATCCTCTAGTAAGTACCCTACTGATTTTGTACGAAGGTATGTTTTTCCAATTATGCAACGAAAGATTATTGAATAAGCAGCTCTACGACAATCAAATAGATCTCCTTTCAGAAAAAAAGATTTAGTGACATTGTCAGCAGCTATTTGTAGTAAAACGTGGTAAAAGCTCTTTGAGTGGGCTGGACAAATTTGACAGACAACCACCAAGTGCTTCCATTATTATTGTTACCTTTTCGATTCAAAGAAGATATTATTTGTATTTAAACAATAAGTTTGTCTCCCTCTCTTTCGTTACGCCTATGTAGTACCTCAATAGCATTCTCCTATACTCTAACAAAGTACACTCGTATTCATAAACACATTCTCTTGTCTCAAACATTGTCCCTAATCGATTTAACGTGTCTGCCGCCCACCGGTTCACGGTTCGCGCTAACAAAAACAAGGTATCCCTACATTCCCTACACACCCCTCCCTGTATGATTGCTGTCGCTACTGATTGTGTGTTTGCACTGCTAAGTACCGTGGCAACGGACTCGGTTCTGTACGTGACTGTACCGCGGCTTCTTTGTCACTATGTGGAGCGTTGTTTCTGAAGGGGCATCATCGGTGGAGGGTTAGATAAATACAGGAAATCAAGAGTTTATTGTTTTGACATGCGTGAGTAAACGTTGAGTTGGTGATTGACTTTCATTGTTAACTTAATGACACGGTCTGTCTGCAAAGTAGTACATAATTTTATTAAAATAGGGAAAATAACCATTGGAAACGGCTGACTCTTTACAGTTCTTGAATATAGACTTGACTTCAAAAACGCATAAAGAAAAATAAAAAAGTGAGAAAACAGTTCGAAAGAAATATGGTTCTCGGTTCTACGTTGTTGTTAAAATCAACAGTTTGATTGTCACTTTACTCCAATGATATCAATTTAAATTACCGAATCTATTCGGCTACTTAGTACGCGAGATAAGGGTGGGGTTATAAATAAATCATTGGGCGGTTAATCACGTCCACGAGACGGGCGGATAGTCAGCGCAAATTAGCGAGTGCGCTGCTAGATAACGCTGTTTGCAAACGGATGGGGCCAAAGTTATAAACTGAGGCGACATTGGACTGGATACTCGACTAGATAAAATTTGAATATCCTTAAGCGGTAGCGGATTTAGGTACAATTTTTGAAATACGCTACTTTTAAAGTTTTGAGGTTAGAATAAATGTTACATACTATCATTTCCATGAAAAGGGGAGATTTCAGCACACAAAAGCACAAAAACTCTTAGTCTCATCACACATTTTCTTTTTCTTTCAGATTGCTTATACTTGTAGCGTTTTTGGTGATATTTACCGAGATTTACTTCTCTTTCAACCCGCATCAACCCACTGTTGGGTATAGGCATCCTTATGTGTACGCCATTCTTTTCGGTTCTGCGCACGACGAATCTCCCTGCCTTCCTGCAACCTTAGTATGATGTAGTGTATGAGATAAACACTAATGCAAATAAATTAAGCAAACGAAGAAAATTTCATATTTTTTGTAAACATAGTTGTGCTTTAAGTAATGAGCTTCTAGAGATTACAGAATTGAAAGAGTGGAGGGTATGGTGGTCCTAATTAATTTGAACAAATAAACGGTTAAGCAAATCACGTCCGAAGGTACCAAAAAGTAAGCGGAACGTAGCGAGGAAGCGGTATGAATATGGATCAAGGTATACGCTCAAAGCGGAGGTACTGTTCAGGAACTGTTTAGCACATAAACATGTTCAAAGATTAATTTTATTTTTGAAGTACAGTATAATTATTCCAACTCTACAAAAGCAATGGCAACAGAATCATTTATAGCATTTTAAAATAAAAACTTCTTTATTAGCTATTAATTATCTGCAACTTCTTTCACGACTGTAGCTTTTTTTTGAATAACATAACTAAACACACACTTTTTTAGAACTAAGTTCATTAACCCACTAACCTATTCACTTGAAGAATCCCTAGTTATGACTATCGAGGAAAACAGACTCCAGTAAGTAGTAACAAGATAAGTGACCAAAAGATGTGTGGTTTAATATCCAAAGTATTTAAAGTCTATGCCTTTAACCGTGGACGAAGATTTTCGTCGCGTGGCTGCGCATCTTTTGTTCTAATTATTAGCTCCCGGCCCATAAAGCTTCAGGATGTTTTATAATCACTTGTAGTTGTTCAGCTTAACTCCAAAGAGGAGGACGACGATACACCTATCCCGTACATCCGTCCCTCTCATGCCGCTTTAAATATCCGCTGCAATGTCTGATAGTAATTTTCCGCCCTGGAAAGCTGTAATTGCCCTTTCAACCCTTCTTTGCTCATTTTATATTCAAAGTAACAACTTTCAAATTGCTTACTTTGAAGCACCTACAGATAATGCGTATTTAAGATTAAAACCCTGTTTTAATTAACGCCACCGTAAAGGACCGAATGTAATTTATGAAAATCAAAGTTTTATTAATAGAGATAAACAAGTGAACACGGACACTAAGTAGAGTATTTGTTCAAACAAAATTAAACAAGGGTTTTAGAAAGGCACATAATGTGAGTCGTAAAGATTATAATAATTTTAAGGCATATTGGGGAGAAGGAAGCTTGAATGATAACACAGAACAATAGGCACGAGCCATGCCTGCAATAATCAAGCGTTCGTTACTGGCTTTAATACAAAGTGTACCAGTTTTCTAGAAGGTAGCGTTTCTCCGCCGCTATCGCTTCCTACTATTATCGGTTGGCTACGCAGAAACCTGGCCCTTAACTAATGTCTCCTTTTGTGACCGCTCGGCCGGTTTAATCAGTTGTTTATATTATTGCCTGCGACTGCGCGATTTAATCACCCTTTTACCGTTTCCCATTGTATCTCCTTGAGGTTGCTACCTATATTTTTGGATAAGCTATACTCTGTGGTGCGTGGTTTTTAACATTTGTTGGAAACTTTCTCACTCATTTGTTCTTTCGTAGCTCGATCTTCTCCTATTCTGTGGCGGCTCTTATATTCGAAAGCTTAGACTCATTTTTGGTCGTTGCGCCATCCAAGCTAGTTAGATTGTTCCTTTGTTTACCTATTTGGTTTTTATTCCGCAAATTAAGTGATTCTATTATACAATTAAGTGTTTTGAACCCTACAACTCATCTGGACGTGTTTATTATATCATAGTTTTTTTATGTTTCTGTATTCTATTCGCTCTATACCTATGACATAATATCCATTTGTGATTTTAACCTAGTAGGTCAGACACCAGCTGATTATGCGTTGTTATATTATCTATAGTTAGTCATGCGGACCAAAGTGGGCCCAAATATTTGTTTAGGATTAAGAGATTTAGACGCGAGTTAAACGATAAACAAAAGCTGCGCACGCAAACTCTTGTGTGTATAATTGTACACGCATGATAACGCGGTGAGGGCTCCCGGGCTTTCGCAGTTTCAGCGGCTTAACGTTGTATCAGTTTACGTGGGCTGAGTTATTAATACGGTGTTGCCAATTTAGTGTCCTTAAAATCCATCGATATCAGTATATAAATAATTTTGTGAAAATTTAAATCCGAATACATCTCGTCGCTTTTTGTATCGTGGACAGATCAGGTTGTAAAATATTTTCAGAAAGTAAATTCTATGACAGATATTCTAACATAATATTAGGACATTTCAAAATAAAAAAACAGCTGTAAAATATTAATAACTATTTCATACAAAATATATCACCCACACTAGAGAAAAAAAAATACCCACATGCTAGGGAGAAAACGTGTAATGGCAATACAAAAAGTATCTGTGCAAATGTATTACGAAACCTCAATTTGAAAAGCCTCCGTTGTTGTTTACCAACTTTCACCGAACTCCTTCACCGCATTAATGTGCTTCATTTCGGAGTATGGCTAGATTAAACTTAGGCGAAGATCTCTCAAGGCACAACACATCTCTCTACTACTACATGTACGCAAAAACTACCAAGACTAAAGAAAGAGGACTGAAATGACTGAGGACTGAGGATGGTTGTCTGGAAGAGATCGCTCTGAGCGATAAGACCGCCCATTGTGACACTAATTGTAAAATTTGTTTTGTTCTAGTTTTAAGTTTTCTTTGTTCTGTAGTGTTTCAATAAAGAGTTTATCTATCTATCTATCTAAATACTTAAATGAGTTTTCACAGTTTGGTTAATGTTTTATTTCGATATATCCCTGACTAAGGCACATAATAGATATTATGGCATAAAATATCGCTCCGGTTAAATATTAGACCGGTATCAGCTCAGGATTAACCTCTCAATTGTAACAGTTCTTAGCTAGACTACGTACCTAATCCCCCTATATTTTCTGGAGTAACATAATATATTGAAACCGTCTACTTTTACTTAATAGAAATTTATCCATTTTTCATATCAAATCTTATTTATATCAATATATTCACACGTATCTTATTACTTTCTACTGTATTTTTTCAATGTCAGCAACTGGATAAAGAATATACCAGAGCCAGAGAAAATGTTTTATTCCAGAGCATGCTTGTAAAGCTGTAGAAGCTACGAACTGACGTCAATGTCGAACCTTTTCCTAAAATAGCATCATCTATCTAAAATTATGCAAAGAAACGAGCAATTCGAGCGCTTCCACTGGACAGTCAGCGACTCACATCGACATTAAGATTATCGTACGTCAGTCTACTCGTTAGTTAATTAAACACGATACGAGTGTCGTCGCCATCGATCCGATTAATGGCCTCAATTAAGGTAATCAAGCGGCTGCCGATTAACTTGCGACAGAGATGCGACTGCATGAAACGAGGCTTGGTAAAAACAACCAAATTTTCAATTGACATTGTCTGTAGCTTTTATAAATAGAGATTGTTTTCAAGTGAGTGTAGAGGTTAGTTGTCGATCAAACAACCTATTAACGGATTGATCCAGATTTCCAGGCAAACCCGACTTGACTTGAAGGTTGCGATCAATGCTTTGGTGACGAATTGTTTGGAGGTTACTTTAATAGATATTTAAAGGGTCTATGATGACAATCAAACGATGGTAGTTGAAACTACAATGAAAGAGTAGAAGAACCAACCTTATCACAGTATGTACTATTGGCATTAGTATTTTCTTTTATGTGTCTGTCTATATCGCTCATTGGCGGCAAGAATGTGTTATGTCCTCAATATACTGTTAATCTGTGCGCAAATAGACCCGTTTTTATTTTAATCATACTACTACACCATTCTAATCAGCGAAAGTTAAAAAGTACAAGGATCAAAAATAAAATAATTTTTATAATTATTATGAAAGAGTAGAATGTGCGGCTCCTAATAAGTTTTATGCCCTAGAACTGAAAAAAAATCAATCTGCACGTAATTTCAGTGAAATTCTATTGCGCACCAATGGAAACTGCATTTTATATGGAATAAACGTCATTATTTTCGTAATAAAATTACCATACAAACACTGTTGAACAATTTACCGTGTGGCCGCACACTCGTTATTTGCCAAGTGTTCGCAGCCACGACAGCACAATTTGATAGCGGAGTAGTTATAGCAAGATTCAGAAAAGCCACCGTCACATAATGTTGATACTTTATCGTGCCACAGTTCGCAAAACGTGTCGACCTACCATCAACCACAGCCAGTAAACAATATAAGCCATTTTGCCTCACGCACACTGCAACAAATATTGGACGTCTACATGGCATCTAAACGCTCCCTTTTTGGCCATTTATGGCTGACCGCCGAAACGAAGCAGCGGTGGAGATGAAGCAAACAATACTAACTAGTAGGATCAGCTTCTTTAATTGATCGAGGAAAATGAAGCTATCTCTGGGTAAATCACAAATGATGCGATTTTATTTGTGTATCATCTTTATCGTTCAAGGCTATGAAGTATAGATAGGCAAAGCTTTTGAATTACTCATTCACGCATGAATATGCAGCCATATCTCGCTGCCTTCGGCGGGTTTCACTTGAGGAGCTCTGACCATATGTTTCGGTGTTAACTTTTAACTCTAGTTTTTTATAAAAAATACTCAATTCCCTTACTGCTAATTGGCGTGTTGCGCACGTTCTCTAATTCCGTCCATTGAATTCAAATTGAAGAGTGAAACGTTTCGCGTTCCGGACATGCTCCGACCGTGTATTGGCACAGAGCGTTTTAGCTAATAACTTAATTCCTATGGGGCTGGCCATCTGTGTTTCACATATGGCCGCTATCTGGTACGTGTTTTGTGCACTGAAAAACTTTGCCGCAAATTGCTTTTCCTAGCTTTTAGAGATATACGTAAAAAATGTTTCAGAACAAAGAAATATGTTTGCTACAAGTACCATATAAAATATCGTACTGTAATGGAAAACTTGCGTGGATGATTTTTATTTAGATGAGTTGTTTCTGTTCCGAAATGTAACTGAACCCTATCAGATTAAAAGAATAAGAAGAATATCGACTTCTTTCTCGGCGTATTGCAAAGAGAACTTCCCAGACCCTACGTAGGTACCTACTATTCCTTTCCAATAATTCCTCGAACACCGCACTATTGAATTGGCTCCGCTACTCCATTTACGGGGTCAGTCATGAATATTCCTCATGTGCAGCACACGCGTACACGAACGTTCGTGGGTTTTGTTTTACGCCATTTAGCTGTTTAGAGCAACGGCAATTCTACGAGAATTGAAACGTGGTAATGGCCATTGTAGGCGCTTGGCGTAAACGCTCTTATTTACATGGAAACGTGTTCGCGTGCGTTTGCGCCCCCGGTCCCGTAGTATCGGCGAATAGGAATGCGGTAAACCTTTACTGCTCCGCTCCACTCGTACTACCTGATTGCCCGCTCGTTACTCCTCGTGGAAATGTGGACATGCCAGGCGAATTAAAAGGATTAGCATGCTTGAAGATTAGACCGGCCAATAGATGCGAATGGCCTAAAGCCTAATTGCTGCTTTGTCTCTTGAATTGCCTAATTGGACTAGCGTGTTTTTGCTTTTAGCCATTCACAGATCAATACGTACTTTTTGCACGGATCGCATGTGGATTAAGTCTAAATGGACGCTGTACGATGCATGTTGCATTTAAAAGTTTCGTTTCCTGATTTCGCTACACTTTGCACGTGCAAGTACACTTACAATTTTTATGAGTAGGTTGTGGAACATCACCCTTATGGTATGCTCAGTTCAAAGGAAGAATTACGCTTTCCGACCACAATACTCAGATCTTCATCTCTTCATCCCCGTTACTCGCAAAAATGCTTTAATGAATACTGTATATGAACTTTCAGGGATCAGTGTAAGATGGTTCCTCGTAACCAGCAGTCGCAACCATCGCGGTCGACAGAGATTAATCGAGCGACGCGCAGAAGGCCGTATTAGCTATAACGGCATCCGGAAAATTGCTCGATTTTTCCACTCACGCCCCTTGTTGTTACGTCTACGTATTGACAATGAGCCACGCGTGATACAGTGACGGATGAGCGGAGACGCGTCCCGGTTTTTTTCTCAAGAGCTTACAAGGGTTAGTAGCTTATGTAGATGCTCCAATTTATATGGCGGATCTCTGTTGACTTCCAATATGTAGGGCAACGGCTTAGATATTTTTCGAGTATATTATTATTTTGCGTTGTAAGTATTCGTAATCATCACAATTTGGCAGTAGCGTGATGATATTAATTTGTCCACCAGAAAAGACCAATGCGTATAATATAATTTTTTTTCAATTTTATTAATATTTTTATCTTCAATTTAATTTCGACGTGCTGCAATTACTACGTACGGCTTCATTTACATTTTTCCGATAAAATAATTGTTGGATTGCGAACACTGATTATTCCATTGTTGAAGAACTACGAACGAAAAGCAATTTTCCCTTGGTAGTATATGACTCACAGAATGTAAAACCAAAACTCTTTTATAATGAAAATAATGTTTTACTAAGCGTTTGTATTAAGTACGCGAACGAGGTCGTCTGATATTAGACATTCATGGTTTTCTTCAACATTATACTTAATAGAATTTCCATGTTACTACTTAACATAAATATGATTTCAGTGACGTGTAACCTTGTCCCGGGAATATCGCAATAAAAATACGACCTCTAAAAAATATTTTCTACAGCTCAAGACAGTTTCAATGACGTTAGTCTGTACTCTATTGATTTGTAGACTCACAGAATATTTATAATATGATAGTGACAAACACATATTTATGTTTGTGATTATAAAGTTATGAATTGAATTATTTGTTTTTTAATTTTACTCGTTCTCTTGATGGTAAGCTCCACGCCAGCCTGTAACAGTTACAGAACCACCTAAAAATTACTATGACATAATTAATATCATAAAGCATACATCAGCGCGTGTTATTCTTAAAACAAAGCGATTGTTAGACGGAACCATTACGATAATCTAAACTAAGTTTCATTATCATCATCATCAACCCATAACGTCCCACTGCTGGGCACGGGTCTCTCCTCACTTTCGTGAGAGGATTAGGCCTATACCTTCCTCCAAAATAAGTCTCTGGTAGGCATGCTCGAAGAAGTCTCTGGTAGAAACGGTGGTAGCCTAGGGGAGAACGTCCGCCTTCCAATCAGAAGGTCGTGAGTTCAAATCCCAGTGCAGGCACGTACCAATGTGTTTCTGTAAAACATATGTACGTAATTATCACTCGCTTTTCGGCGAAGGAAAATATCGTGAGGAAACCCGAGGATATCTACCCGAGAATTATTTCGGAGGTAGGTATGTTATCCACCAATCCGGACTGGGCCCCCGTGGCGGATTATGGCCTAATCCACCTCACGAAAGTGAGGAGAGACCCGTGCCCAGCAGTGGGACGTTATGGGTTGTTGATGAGTAGGCATGCGGGTTTCCTCACGATGTTTTCCCTCACTGAAAAGCGAGTGATAATTACGTACATATAATATGTTTTTACAAGAAACACATTGGTACGTGCCCGCACTGGGATTTGAACTCACGACCCCCTTCTTAGAAGGTGCTCGTTCTCCCACAAGGCTACCACCGCTTTACACCTACTAAGTTTCATATGATGGCATAAAAATACACATTTTATGATGTAATCTGAAACGTTTCGCATAAGATTACTATAATTTTGTTACCTCATCATCTCGCCCTCCCTTCATTACTATGTTAACGACAGAATACTTATCCCGCCGTATGTTTAAATTTTCACCTAGTGACGTTAATGTGCAATGAAAATTCGTGTTATTACTTATTTTCTTAAACTTCTACAGATTAGGATAAAATTTTCGAAGTGAAAAAATAATAATTATATAATATTATAACTAAACTTTTGATATTTCTTATTTATTTCAACTAACGGGATATAAATTTTATAGTGGCTATGTACAGCTATTTTTAGGAGGTCCGCTTTTAGAAGCAATGATTTAAAAAATGACAATAACCACACTTTAACTTAGACACGACTAAGTAACATTAGCTTATCTTTGGTCACTTATTCAATTCAAGTCTCTACAATAAATAGATAGATTTATTCTCCTTCTAGCGGCGGCCTGCGTTAACTATTCTCACAAGAACCGGTAATTGTCACAGTATAAAAATTATCCTATTTTCTATTCCGGGACTTAATTTTTAAACCAAACATTATCTAAATCCGTCCCATCGACCGCGTCGACACTTATCACCAGGTGAGACTGCGGTCAAATGCTTGCCTATTATGCAATAAAATATAGTAAGAAAAAGTCGGTGCGGCTTGAAGACATGACAAATAAATACAAAAACTTTCGCGTTTATAGTATTAGTACGATTGCTCTGTTCTAGATGAAATGTAATAAGCTGACCGTAGCGAAACTAGAGCGCTCGCGTCAATGTTAAATTGTAAAGTATGGTCGATTAGTTCGCTGATTTACTCAGCTCGCCTCAGCACTGTGCAAGTATTGAGCTAGAAAATTACCTCATGCCGAAGGAATGATACCGAATATCCCCTAAGCTTATTATATTTCGCTCAATGCGTCCGCTTTTATCGTAGGACGTTTACGATAGCTCTTGCTGGAAGTTATTTTGCTGAGTAATGGTGGATTCAATCGTGTGAGATATTTGCTATAGATACCTGTCGTGTTAAAAATATGATTCAAGATTATAGAAAACAGAAAGGTTGATGCTCATTTTTTTTAAATATTAAATAAGTTAGATGCACTATCTCTATGGGTATGGTTTGGTAAACGTACTAAGCCTAGAATTGGACTAGCTTTCAGAGACAGTTGCCTGATTTCCAAAAAAGGGGTATTAGCGACGGGGTTTTCTTTTTTAAGGGTGATAGCTTTCCCGATGGATTCTACTGCCCTACCATCAAGTTTTGTAGCGATGTTTAGCTTAGCAGAGTTTTCTACACAAATGCGTGTTGAGAGCAAAGAAAAAGAAATACTTTTAAGTTTCTTTCTACGTGAAAGAAGAAGGGAATTCCTATGCAGTTCCACTCAAAGGTTTTAGTTTTCTCATTTCACTGTCGGAGCGTTCAAATTCTATCTTTAGAAAAATAATCCAGAGTTGCTGGTGTGATTTCATTTTATGCAGTTATTCCAAGCTCTTGGCTGCGATCGTAGCTTCAAAACGAATACTATCGGTAGATACATTTACGGTAGATCATTTCAATTCTCGTGAAACCTTTAAGTGTGGCTGTTAAATAAGCGATCTGTAGGAAATAGCATACTAGAGCTTAAGAATAAAATTCTTTACGACCTAGCGTACCTACCTGCTTAACAATAAAAAGCTAAGCATAATCTTAGTGACTAAACGGCTTAAATTTCCACACCAATTACAGATTCAAAATTCTCGCCTTCATTTGGCGAGCGTCAGCGATTTCGAACAATAAAAACCTTAACATTGAAGGAAAAAGAAACAGTAAACAATAACCGAAAAACGTGTGACAAATAAATTGAATCGGCGCATTTCAATTCCAGCGCCTCATCCCGTAACTTTCAAGAGGCTCTCATTTCGAATCGAATTGATTTCGAATTGAATGGAACGCTCATTCTCTGGCCCGGGGCTTATTATTCACTGAGCGTTCTTTTGTGTCCGGTACGATATCAATCTGCGATCGTCTGCTACTAGCGACGCCTAAGGCATTGCTCCTCACCTACCTTACGTGTAATTGCAATGCTGTATACGGACAGACTGGTTCCTTACACGTATCCTTTAATATCCACCCTGAGAGCGTAACAGCTCTTACTGCCAATTAATTTCTAGTTTCACAGTGGGCTCCATGCCGAAACTATAAATTGTTCATCGTAAAGGCTGATATATCTTTATCGGACAAAAACAAGTTATCGACAGCTAGCTTTTTTAAAAAGCTCCCATAACAACTAGGAATTATTGTTTATTTTGCAGGTTTGTTAACTTTGTGTGTTATGTTATGAAAATTGGTCGTGTGAATTTGATTGGCGCGGTATTTTCTGATTTTTTGCGGTGCTATGTTTTGTATAGTTTATAGACAAAAATGGACATTATGTCAACAAATGGTTAATGCATTTACTCCGTGGCTTAGAATTTGTTTCAATTAAAAAAAATTCAGAGCTTTTTAACCTTGACTAAATTGCTTGATCTATAATTTAAGAATGACTTGATTAGACACTAGCACTGTCGTCCACACGAATCGAATCTCATCTTTTGTCTTTATGCTCACTTTAACTTATGAGACGAGATACACGCGATAAAATTCAAGCAATAGTTTATCTACTTTTCAATAATATATCCTTAAAAAAAACTTCGGCTATCGATATGAGGACCAAGGATTTGCCGGAAATACGCTCACCTAATATCACAATGACTCAATGCCTCATCACACGATCTTCAAATGAACGCGTGATTGACTTATCAATAGATAAGTACACAGACTTTTAAATGACTCAATGTACAGACAAACCATTCCCATTCATATATTCCGAGATCCGATGATTTTTAAAGGCGTCAGTCAGTCGGAGAGCGCAAAAAAACGCGCTCGCATGTCCACCGGGCGACGTGCATTTACATACAAAACGCGGTCATGACCGGGGTACGGATACTGTAGCATATCTAATCTGTGGACGGCTGTCAATCAGACCTGACAGGTATTCGCAAGTAACATGTATAGGCTAGGTGCTCCAGATTAATGTGGATTGTGGCGAGTGGTTTTCGGCAATGCCACGCTATGATTAGTACGAACGGGTGTGAACGATCGAGCTAGGAAATAGTTGGAAAACTTTTTGGTCTCCACAGTGTTATTTTGCCAAAAATTGGCTAAGGCCCACGCTACACGGGCGGTTGTTCCGCCGCTGGAATCTGCTTTTGAACCGGACTAGATACAATTTTTTTTTACGTCATATAATTTTTAGGTAACACCTGGACCAGATCGGCTCAAAGCCGAAATGAATGGCGTAAAAGGGAGGAGGCTTATGACCTTCAGTGGGTTGAATGAGCTGTCTATGATGATGATGAGATACAATTTGATATGTTCGTTGCCATACTACATGGGCGGTTCTCCCGCCGTACAGCCCGTACATAACTTTCATTTTCGGTTTAGGAGCGGATTTTCGCGGCGAGAGAACCGCCCGCGTTGTGTGGTTTTACGTGATGATACGTCAAAAAGAACAACTTTTCTTTAATGACCTGTGCTCAAAGCTAATTTTCGCAGAATTCCTCCAAACCGGATCATCGAAATGGATGGAACCTTGCCACCATGACTTTTATTGTTACGGAGATTAATTTACATAGACTCGCTATTTATGAAAGTCCGTTAATTTACGGGTGTAGCCAGCATGTGGGTTGTTAAAGCTGTTGAAACAGTGCCGCAGTTACAAATTCACAATGTCCATACAATTTGTCCCACTGACGTCGTCGGTACATAACTCCCGGGGACTATTTTGTGAACCATTAAAGCGGTACATTGTATGTTTGTAAAAATATATAACTCTGTAACGTAAATGTGGCATACGAATTTTAGCAACTTTTTATCGTTTGAAACCTTAACCTACTCCTGTAAAAAAATATAAAATGTTTTGAATTATAATTTGTGAGCTTGCAGTTTAATGTAAATTTATTAAATCGTGTAAAGCATGAATAATAAAATTGTCACAATATTTTACAAATTCACCAAACGACTTGGACATTGTCGCTGAAATTCAGCGAAAATATACCCGCGTACAATATGCAAACGCAAGGATTTCCCGCAACTCTTTGCATCATCATCCACGTTGCATATTTTGCACGACACGAACATACCATTGTATGTTGCAGTGACTAAGCTTCTTGCAATATAAATAATTCAATACAAATACTACTTTGGTGAAGAATTTTTTTTATTTGACTGTGTGACGAGACGAGCAAGTCGTTCACCTGATGGTAAGCGCTACGCCGGCCCATAACAGTTACATTGTCACCTAGAATTTTGCATTGCATAATCTTGCGCGGCATTGCACTGCGCTCGTCACCCTGAGACATCGGCTCTAAAGTCCCATTCATCCCAGCGAAATTACTCGACATATTATGTATTTACTGGACTTTAGACCCGATGTCTCAGGGTGACAAGCGCAGTGCAATGCCGCGCAAGATGAAGCAGTGCCCTTCAAACTGGAACATAGTGATGTTTTCACACTACTGTTTGGCAGTTAAATATCTGGCAACGGTTTGGTACTTGCCTAGACGGTCTCTTACAGAAGAGGCCTCCCACTACAACAAACAATAGAACAGAACTAAAAGAAGAAGAAGAAGAATAGAACTACAATAGCAATAGCATCATTAAACACTTAATGTAATAATTATATTCATTTTATTAATTATTTATATCTCTACCTTGCGTTGACATTTTAATTATTTATTTATTAATTTGATACTTTATCACAACACAGATTAAATAGCTAGTACATATGGTCGACTAATGTGCCAGCTGCGCTGGTCATTTGAATATCATACGGATCGATTAATTCAAACACCATGACTGGCGCGCCACTCAAAAGTGCCCCTATTTTGCTATTTATGATTTGTCTTAAACATAAGTACTGCGACAGTGATACGGTAGCGTAGGGAGACTGTCGCGCAAAACCGATAAGCTCTTTGATTTACGACTTATAAACGCTACACTTCCGCCCGCATGCCTGACATATTTACACCGAACATGTTTTACTCAGCGGTGTAATTGCAAAAAAAGACCATGTAATACGCTTCTAAGCGATTACTCCACTTTGTAATCGGAATTTGCTGTTTTTTCCAAATTAGTAAAGAGGGATGGTGAATAACGATAACGCCCCAGTGCCTTTTCTAACCCTGTCTGTTGTTAGTTATTTATCTTTTTTTGTTTTCTAGTCCCTATACTTATGAAAAGTTGTGTGACGTCACTTAGCGTAGAGCGGTACAATATTGTAGTGCTCAGTTTTACTCGACATAAACTAACTTTTTTATTTGTAAAAGCGTACCGCTAATTCTGCCTAAGTGGCATACATTTTAGACAACTAAGCGCTTGAAAGGATAATTAAGTGTTCCACAGTGCTTATATCTTGTTGGCGGTTAGATATACCTTTACAATAACGAGTTCATACTGTAATTTTTCATTCTACAAAGCCCTTTATTAATTATATTTATGGATGTCATAAAACGGACACGGCTACTATAGTTGCAGTGGTCTGTGGCAATCTGTGACCAATACAGACGTTACCTGACAGCTTTATGTGTGATTGTGATACGAGATAGTATATTAAATGTCGGTCAAAGATTTATTTTGTTTTGGTACTCGGTATTGATTTAAAAAGTTGATTTGTTGTTAAATTTATTTGTAAGTTGAATGTGACGACGAAGAAAAAACTTACTGCAATACCAAGTTTGGCTTTGCTTCAATAGCTATTACTTGTTAAACTAACTCATTTTTATGTAACTCATATTTAGTTGGTTTTCTTTGGCATGTGTCTATTATAAATCTATTTTATTTTTGAATATCCAATATAATTGTTCATGCCATTCAATATTTATTAACATGAAAATTTGTCTCGTATTGTAATAGTCCATGTAATCTTTAAGTACAGATCGCGTTTATACCAATTTTTTCTTGATAAACATTTCCCAAGCAATTTTGTGAGGACAAAGTAAATTTCTTAGCTTAATTACATTAGCAAATAAATTATTCGAGAAAAGGAAAATAAATAACGGACCAGCTCCTCCGAAAACATAATTTACCCACCTGTTAATTAACACTTACCTAGGGGGTGAGACGTCTAAAGAGCAAATTGCCCGTCAAATAACGGAACAGTTGGTTCCTTTTGTTCCGCCTACGTTATAATAAAATATGTTGTTGATTCCGTTAACAAACTATATACCTTTATACCTTTATACCTTTATTCTCAGGATTAGCATTCAGCCGATATACATCTGATGCTGATACAACGAAGATTAGGGTAATGAAACAAATTTTGGTACATTGTCGCCCGCTGCCCACTTTTTAGCCGTCTGCGGCTAAGCCAAAAGAATGTGTTATGGTTTTAGTAGTGTATGTTATTGTGGCGGTTGTGCTTAGCCTATACTGTCTCATTTTATTTCTCCCTCCAATTTCTATATCTTATTATGTTATATCTTTAAATGAGCAATTCTTGTATATATATAATTGGAATCTCGGGATCGGCTCCAACGATTTTCATGAAATTTAGTATATAGGGGGTTTCTGGGGCGATAAATCGATCTAGCTAGGAATCATTTAAAAAAAAAAAATACCGAGCAAAGCTCGGTCATCCAGGTACTATGTATTTAATCAACACGGCTGTTATGTAGGTTTATGTTGGAGTAAGTACCTTATATTTTAGGGAGGGAGGGGGGGGGGGGGGGGGGGGGGTTAGTGTCCCACACCCCCGTCCTCAGTCAGTCCCCGTGACGGAAAGGATATGCGATGGCACTTCACCCCCTCAAAAAAAGGTGCCCTATGTATGGTTTAAATGTAATGGAACCAATCAATTAGACCAAATTGATTAAACCTATTAGATACAAAATAAAATAAAAAGTTGATTATGAATTTTTTTCAATACCTAAGGGATTTCAAGAAACAATGAAATATACTTTAATTGTTTCAATTATTGTTTCATTGTAATTAAAAAGTAGTTTACGTGTGAGCGTGTTTATTGCTATATTATTTTGTAGAGGCTTACAAGGCAAACTTAATGTAAAAGTATTATTTAATTTAGATGATACTCAACTACAAAAAAAAACTCGTAATGTTATACTGTAATTTTTAGGGCGCTCAGCATTCATGTTCAAAGTATATGATAATATCAATAAGAACCCTACGTACAAAAAATACGTAAACTAAATTATTTTAGTCTCGAAAATAAGCGTAATCAAATTTGTAAAAGCTTTTTGACTGGGCTTTGTAAATATTTTCCGACGTCGAGTCGTAAGACTTCGTGCTTATTTATAAAAAATAAAAACAGTAACTAAACTTTAACAAATTCATATAGTTAGAGCTATTTTTTAGTAAAGAATATAATTATGTTTGATTTTAAAACTCCGTTCCACGAACATGCCCAATAACTTAGCTTATTTTATTATTATATTTATTTTATTATCAGCCTAGATTGTCCCACTGCTGGGCAAAGGCCTCCTTTCCCTCCTTCCATGATTTTTGGTATACTGCTTCTACTAATTGTAATAATTATGCAATAGTCAACTTAATGCTAATCCTACATAAATTACAATATTATACAAAAATGTCGTAACTCTTGTTTGGATAGAAAAAAAAATTGCTAAGATATAAATAATTGTTTATCGCAAAAAAAAAAAAAAACGTGTCCTTATGAAATAGGAATTTGGGTAAAACGTGTCTTCAGTTGCGCTACTGCTTTTCTTTTCTAATATTTTTTAAAGTTGAAGTAAATACGAGCTTAGCGAGATTAGCTGGTAGTTACCTAATTTAATGGAAAATACTTCAAAGATCCCGTTCATAGGATATCCTTGAATACGGCACGCCTTCTGTGATCACTTGGATTCCCCTGCTCAACGAACAGGCTAATTCTGTTTTCTTTACGTTCGCTGTTTGTGCGAATACGATTAAGAATGTTTGATTTCTTATTCAATCGTTCTAATTTGAAGATGAGTTGATATAATTTGGTTTGTTTACTGGCACGTGTAGGTAATTGAGTTCAAAATTCTCGTAACTGAATTAGAAATCAACTCTACGAACTTCAAAATAAATGAGCGCTCGGTACATTATTGAAACGTATTAAATTGGCTGAAGTTATAAAAAGGCTTACAATATCAAACAAAGTCAGTTTAGGTTATTGTCATTTGGTTAATTATTTTGAGAGTAAAAGAATTAAACTTATCTTTTTTAATACTAATGCTAAGCCGGCTTTATCGGAACTAAAATATGAATGTCTAAAAAACGTTCATCAATAATCAAGTGCAAAATATACTCACGAATTCATCACATCTGTCGGTGCAAAAATAACAAATTGATTCGCCAACAGATTCAATTAAGGGAATGTAAAGCTACCACCTCCGGAGTTATACTGGTTTTAAAGCAAAAAAAGGTTAAACTAATTAAAGGAGGCTAGTAGCTAAACAAGTGAGCAAGTCGGTAATTACCATGCGTATATCTGAATCGGATTATCGAATGGCTGCACAATTACCTCTGCTTTGTAGACATTGTTTACTTAATCTGTTTATTCTACACTTGGCCATTAATTAATTAGTCCATTTACTAGGATCCTGTGTATTCATAAAGGCGATTGATGTAGTTTGCGCACTTAGCTTTAATGAAGACTAAGTCGTAGATTAAATTAAGTGCTTGTTTTGACTAAATTAGAGTCAGCTCAGGTAACTAATGGCTTGATAAATTATTTAAACATAATATTCTGTAGAAATTCAATATAACAGTGGCACTGACCTATGTACTAGAAAATATTAGATTTATGATTGTATTACGACTGCGGCTTTGTGCCGGCTTAGGCAGTGAAATATGAGGAATTTAACTTCGATTCTATAGGTACATTCGCAAAGAGCATCACTCCGTAGTAAACATGGGCGGATAAACATTTTAGTGGTTCGAGTAACTCCCATGCAAAAATATGCAAAAAAAAATCGAGTCAGTTTCATGTTTTTTTTTTCACCTTTAGTTTCAAAAGCGCCTGATGCACCGCGCCTCCAATATTGTAACCTAAAAGCCTCTAAAACCAATCGGAGCATGGCTAGATATCAGGATATGAGCACAGCAAAACTGATGCACCATATTTTTTTCGCTCCTTCATGTTCTGCATCCGTGTGGATGCACTTGACGTGCAAAACGAAGACATCGGGAGTAGGGATTAAAGAGATGCCGAAATCAGATCCTGGAGAAGCCTCCATCGCAACGGCCGCTTCGTGACGGACGAAACTGCTTTTTTGCCTTGTAAATCAACGCTTCAACCGGCCGTCAAACGTTTTCACGTTCGATACTCGAGGTAGCAAGCATACAGAGCTTGGCTGAATAAATATAATAGTTAATGCAAAAAAAACACAGGTACCACACTTAGCACTACTGTATTGCTGCCTGAAATTATACCTTTTTGGTAAAATATATAACACTGGTATGATTAATTATTGCAACTCGTAGAGTAATTCAAAATCGAATTGAACAGTGGTTTTAAAAGCCGTAGAAAAACCCTGCTGCTGCTGCTTAAATAGGCAAGACCACAGTTTAATTAACGTCTTGTCACCGTTGAATTGTAACATTTAATTTAATTTTATGCTTTAATTATTTCCTTTTATCACCATATATTGTGATTTCAAATTACAATCTGCAACAGAACTCATTATCTC